>VTGD01000012.1:0-613321 GCA_013406985.1 Calonectria crousiana | reverse complement strand
GAGATAAAACTGTCATCGTCATACACATTGATGGCCTCATTAGAGGGCTGTTGAGACTCCATTATTAATTAAAAAATTAATTACATAGTAAATTGGGTGGCATTGATTCTTGAAGTCATTGATGTCACCCGAGGTCACCTTGCTTTTGCTGGGGTCATGTGGGGCGGGGTACGTGGGTGGAGGCTTACCACAGTCGAAGGGATAATTCCCAACCATTTCATCGCGATGATGAATTGCATTTACAGCTTGCTATGTTTTCGCATTCCATAAGCTTTGCTCCGGGTACACAGTATTTTTCAAGTATCGATGCCGGTAATGAGAGATGACCTCTTTATTTTGTTATGACAACATACTATGCCGGATCATTATTCTTGTGTTTTCCTCGACCTATCGCGGATCTCCACACATGCGTACAATTTAGCGTTAGGTGTGAGAGGCCAACGGCAACGATCCCACACGCTAATTCCTTCTGTGGTTAGTATTCAATTCTAGATTCTGGGTGTAAACGCCAGAATGCCCCCCCCCAAGCCCAATCTGCTTTGCCTGCTCGACGAGGTGGCTGGAGCTACTGGTGGCCCAGACGCAGACGTTCGAATTTGCCGAGATTTTATACTAACTGGGGAGGGTCAAATCGTAATATCAAGATGAAGATTATCTGACGGATAATTTTGCCCAATATTTCACGCCCGCGCTGGAACTGTAGTGACCCATTCTGGGGATAAGAGGTCGATAACATTCAAGTATCTCATTCAAAGTCCCGTCCATGTTTTACTGGCTCCGTTGGAATAGCATTCAGATAAATCGCACGGAAAGTAGCATCAAACCATCTGCGGTATGGAATTGTTGCCTGGCACAACCGAAGAGATGCCTTGGAAGGATTCTTGCCATGGTATGAGACTGGTATGCATGTGTAAGGGCGAGGAGCCAACCCGTGCAACAGACGCCAAAATCGGTCGGTCAAAGCGACAAACGATAGTAATTCAGGCTAGATGAAACGGACTAGTGGCAAGATTGCCAATAAAAGATGATGAGATGTACCGAAGATCAAATTAGTGTGGCGGGGGCCCGTGAAAGCACAAACCTAATTTTCGACTCCCCTTTTCCCCTGGAAAGCGACGTCCTTGTCACCCCAAACTTGCGTATTGGAACGTGCATTTTGGTTACAGTTGGTTGGGCAGAGACTTCATAGAATTAAGCAGACAGCTTTGAGCTGGTTCCTGCAATTGCGCTGGTATATTCTTCCGACGAGCGATACATTGTATCGGTGCAGTACTGGGTAGTACTCAGTGTTGGGCGCCTGTACCCCGCGCTGTCAGCCCTAGCTGATTGATGGCTTGGACGCTATAATGGACGGTGCACCGGCGAGGAATACCGACGAAGATGATGCGACAGACATTTCGATACTCGTCAGTCCTTTGGCCACCTCATCTCGGGATTTTCAGGGCGAGATTATATGAGTATTCGAAACAGGCAAATTTTGCTCCAAGGGGCTTGAAATCTAGGTTTGTTTCACTTGACATGAAGCCCGCAGAGTGACATTCGCGCCAAACCGCTGCAGGAAATGGTGGCTCGAGACTGGTATTTAGACGAGACATCCGAGGGGAGGGCTTTTACCGACTGAATCTGCAAAATCCGTGACTTTTAAAACCGATGGAGAGGAAATGGCAAACCAACGGCGACAAAAAGCAAGACGTTCGGGCGGCAATCATACTCACCACACGGTCTAGTCTTGCCAGCACAACCCCTACTCAATCAAAATCTGGGGCCGATGTAAAAACTAGAGCAATCCCCTGAACTTAGCGTTCTGCATTCGGTGCGAAAGGCCAATCACTCCTCTCGCCACCGCTATTAGCGGCCAGTGGACTGGCAACGGCGCTCTTGGAGAAAGTCACGCACGGATGGGCAGAGGATGGGTGGTTTTATTGTAATTCCGAGGTTAAATATACAAAGAATGTTTAGATATAAGATTGCATTGGATCCGAAATCCATTCCTTATGTCCATGATCTCGCCTGGCGCGACTCCATCCTAATTTAAGCGCGACAACATGTCAATCCCAGGCCCGCCTCCAGGACTTGATCTTACCGAATCCAAGGTGCCGTCCATCATCTCCGCATTTGTTATCACCTGGGTTTTGAGTGTTTCAATCGTCGCTCTTCGTGTTGTGGCACGGAGGTTGATTAAAAACAGCCTCTGGTGGGATGACTGGCTCATTATCGCTTCATTGGTATGCAACTGTGTCTGTGACAAATTCATGTCTAATGAAATTTCCTATAGGTATCTTCGGCTGCCTTTCTATTCAATGTGATATGCTACAGTGCGTCTAGTCTTGCGACAGTTAGTGCAACGTTAACACCTCATGCAGTGATTCCCAAAGGTGGCTTTGGTAAACATCTTTGGGCTGGACCGGTAAATGCACTTGAGGTTTACTTTCTCGGCTTGTTCATTGCCGAATATGCCTTTACGACAAGCATCATCTTCATTAAATGGTCTATTCTTGCATTTTACTGGAGGATTTTCGGCACCAGGCGTTTGACCAAGTTACTCATCGTTATCCTATTTAGTATTGTTACTCTCTGGGGAGTTGCCGTCGTGAGTGTTCACGTTCTTCCGGCGATTAAGAATAATTATGCTTACTGGGCATCCAGCTTCTTGTCAGCACCTTTTCATGCTGGCCAATCTCCGCCTTTTGGCGCAGATTCGACGACAAGCAGCCTCTTTCTCCATCTGAATACAAATGCACCGTCGACACCCCAAAGTTCTTTCTTGCCAACGCAATTCCAAACATCATTACAGATGTGTTGATGCTTCTGATTCCCATCCCCAACATTTGGAGCCTGCAACTACGCAAGTCGCAAAAGATAAGTCTATTGGGTATCTTTCTAGTTGGTGTGTTGTAAGTGAAACCTGATGTTCGAATACACCTGAATGAGGCTGATTTAATTCACATGCTAGCGTGACGGGAGTGGCATTTGTGAGATTGCACTATTTGCTCGTTCTTGACTTTACCAACATTGATGCTACTTGGATGTTTAGCGAAACAATGATGTGGACTGGTGTTGAGGTCAATGTGGGCACAATCTGTGGTGAGCTTCTACTCTCAAATCTTTGGCCTATTTTAACCACTCTTAGCTTGCCTCCCATCTTTGAAACCCATCTTGAATCTTGCCTTGTACCGTTCGACTTATACAAGTTCGGAACAACCGAGTGGCCAAACTCAGTCAGCAAACGTGACGAAAAACAACACCAGTCCAGATCCCCGAAAACGGGATGCTAGCAAAAGATTGAATCTTCCGAGTACGGGCGCTTCAACCGCATTTGTTACCTCTAAAAGCCAGGCAGATGATAGCCGCCCATTTACAGTATTAACGGACAACGAATCAGATATGTGGGCAGAGTCTGGAAGCGTCGATCTGGAGATGAACCAAATGAATCGGGTGAACCCGGGCAAGGTAAGCGAAAAGCAAAATGCATCAAACACCATAAGCTAACATCGAACTAGGTCACCATAACCAAGACGATTGGAGTTCATATTGACTACGCTAAGCAATAATTCTAAAGTATTGTGCTGAGAGATTTGATTGAATCGGAAACCCCGTATATAAACTAAAATAATATTGGTACTTGTTCTGAAGGTATTAAAAATTAATCAAAGTGAAGCGGAAACCATTTTCCTTCATATTTAGATAGTTTTGGTGCGAAGGAAATATCCATATGGGCAAGGATTGGCATGAACGTTGGATTACCGTGGACTTCTGTCCATCTATTACAAACAATCAGTTTTCCCGGGTAATAGATGAGTCTGAGACTCAGCTACTATATAATAAACTGCCGATGTCAAGGTAGAATTAATGCGCGTTTTGTCCCTAGCTCAGTCCGATAATGCCTGAAACTTGCTAACAACCAATTACGAGTTTGACCATCATACTCTGCACATTCTTCATCAAAAATACAGTTTTACAGGCCACACTAAAGAAATCAATTTGCAAAAACTCAACGATTCATCAAATTATATGTTGGGGGCTTTGTACTGTTTATGCGAGGGCACAGAATAGAATTTTGGGCGGGCGGAGATTACAATCAGTTTTCTAGGTAAATACATGTCGCATTTTTGAGCACCTTGTTGCTAGACAACATCTAAGAGACCAACAGAATTGCAAATATAACTCCCTCTAGGATCACCATACTAGCAAGCACTGACGGCAGTTCTAACATAGTATCAGTACCATCATACGCGACGGTGGTTTGAATTACATACCCACGAAGTGAAAACTATGGCGGGGAGGAAAGCAACGAAAATGACCTGGAACTTCATGATGCGGTTTTCTTTGTCATTTGATGGAGAAAAGAACGACTGATAAGGTCTGGTCATTTTTGTCTCGGCTTATCCAACGAATGCAGAATCCCTTTTAAAAATTTCCAATCACGTGGTTATATTAGATGCTCATGCTTTCCAAAGTTGGTTCTAGCAAATCTATAGCTGCTAAAAAGAAGTAACCCAAACGGTTTGTTCATTTTATTCTTTCTCCCTTTAATGATCAGGAAGGTCTCAGTGCGGATACTCTTCCCCGATCTCTCCTTCAACAGGTCCTCTGTGCTGCTGCGATGGATCCTAAGAATACTTCGTCTTCTATTGAAGCTATGAGGGCTCTTCAGCATGCTAGTTACGACTTCTTCTCCCAAGAAAAGTCAGGAAATGTCTATAAACAGGCTTCTCAGTTTTTAAATGACCGATCTATTGTGTTGGATCGGGTAGATGAGTGCCACATCGATCAGCAGAAACCAATGTACGAATTCCTATCGCGCATTGTGACTCAGAGCTCAACCTCATACATGATCAAGGTCTTTTTTCCTCCTGAGAAGCCACGATCGCAGAACTCGATAGTAGATCATGTCAAATTGGAACAAACAACCGACTGTACGACCGTCGGATTGAATGGTTCCAAATACCCTGACAAGTCTTTTTTGAAGGTCTGCTATATTGGGCTAGTCCGACTGTGTTCGGAGAGTGCCTTTCGGGGGATTATTCCTGACAGGATAAATCCGACTCTCTGCGTGTGTAGGCGCAAATCTCCGGTCCAGGGTTATGCAACATTCTCCAAGGTTCTCATCTGTTTAGACTTTTGCTCCTATTTTCGACTGCCTCAGAAATCTCTGTAAACCATTTATTGCGTCATTTCTGACAAAATTTCCGTTCTCAATAATGCCTAAGTTATGAGTTAGTAAATTGTATAGATGACTATCCAATGTCTGTGGCATACTTGGAGTAGCATCAGTCGCATATTCTCCTGTATACTGGAGGAATGTATGGCCTTGGTGTTGACCGTATGTGATTGGATACAGTTTAATTGAGGATGCGGACGCAATGTATTTCAAAGGCTCAGGTGAACTTAGGACGTAGTAGCTTAGGGCATAATTTATTTTCTACTCCAACATTACGATGAAGCTCTTTACAAACCAGGGGATAAAAGGCATGTCTTACATCTCTCGCAACGATTTCGAAATCGCATGAACTTTCTGGAAGAGCTTTGTTAAACTCCCACCGGACAATTTCCATATCTGAGCTTTCATTGAGAACTTTATAAGATTTGGCAACCGGGCCGTACCATTTGTCAAAGTTGTGCATTTGCACGGCCTCCCACACTTCCTGGATCGGATGCTCAATGACGGCCGATGAGGTGACAAATGGAACCACAGGAGTTGAACCCATTTCGCTTGAGCGCAATTAATAATTTTCGTACTAAACCGCTTATTATCTATGGGTTATGAGCAGAAAGAAAGACTGTGCTCTGTTTTTGTACGCCATGCTACGGCCCGAGGTAGTGGCTTTTCGGAACCCGAAAATCCCGGGATGACTAACATGTTCGGCTTTTCGGAACCAGAACCAATACAGTAGCATCATCCATTTTACCGTTTATGATTCTCCGTAGATGTTAATTATTGGTCTGAAATATTCCGTCGCAAAGCGCGTAGGTCGTGGATGCTTTTCTGCGCCGTGTGTCACATTGTCGATCTCATCGACGCCATTTCTATTCTTGTAACCGCCTCCGTCTCGTAGTTACGAGGACCAGTCGCATATATATTTGGATATTTTTCGACATAAAAATTCATACATCAATTCAAACTGGAGAAATAAGCGAACCTCGATCACCAGAGGAGTATATTTTTAAAACTTTTGCGATGAAGAACAAAACTCACTACACACTAACAGATATTAGCCAGAACGCAGGTTTTCACCCACAATTCATGTCTCTCGGAACAGTCAGGAGATTGAATCAATCCACACTTTATTATTCAACATTAAGCTTTGGCTGAATCGAGGAAAAAACGAGCCCGGTCACGGCACGGCGATAAGGATGAAATGTGCTAGTCTACTTTCACCAGCAGGCCGTCCAATTAGCTGGGAAAATTAACTTAACACCTTCCCTATCACAATCTATGCTAGCAAAAACATCTCATTCAGCGGGACTATCCTAGCCTCGGGATATATTGATTCATAATGTTAGTTTTAAGGTAAAGTCCTTTGGTATCAAAACCAAGGGTGAACGTGTTTCCCATCGCTGTCATTCGTCTCTCAGAGCTGAGTCCTGATCACGACTCATGGTCATCGGTCAGACCCTAGCTTGTCCAGTTCATCCTAAGCAGGCGGGTTTGTTTTGATATTGCCCTTAGCCGCGCCTCCAATTTTATAGTTTAACCTAAGTAGGTTCGGTCGTTTATCGGCCTCTGCAAGTGTATCAAGCAACAGGTCCAATAAACGGATCTCACTTGAAGTGCGGGGTAGTCAATCGGCACGTTTTTGCCGTTCACCACCTCCCATCTGGTGTCACTATCGAGATTGCCGGAGCGCGAAGATACGGTCGGTCCGCAGTTGATGGGTGAAATGATCATTCAAACGGCCCCGCGCTTCAAAAATGCCACGGAGGAGCACCAGCTATCATATATATAAACTATAGGATCGTGCATCTGCAACCAGAAAACCTGCCCAGCGAGTTCTTTTAAACCCTCTATTCCAATCTATTCAATAATATACTTTATAGAAAAGTGTCACAATGACAAAACGCGACTCAGAAACAAATCATCCACACCATGTCATCTTTTCCGACGACGCAGCTGGCCTAGCAGCAATCGGCAAAGCCCAAGCATTTGATAGAAGATACAATCTATGGTCTGTTGTTGGGATAGGCATTTGTGTATCATCAGCGGTGTGTAGATCATAGCATCTTGTTGTGAGTGCATCTAATTGTTGACGGATACAGTGGAGTGGTATTTCCTCGTCCATCCTGCCAACATTGGTTTCTGGTGGATCAGTCACGGTTGTTTGGGGCTTCGTGTTGACTGCGATTGGAACCACGCTTGTTGCTGCTTCACTAGCCGAGCTTGCGAGGTGAGGTTCAACTGAGAATGTATATTTCCGGGCTCTGACATGGGTAATGTAGCATTTGGCCATCTTCTGGCGGACAGTATCATTGGGTGGCTGAGCTTTCAAGACCATCCTGGCGCCCGTTTCTGTCATGGGTAACTGGGTGGCTGGCTTTCGGCTCCATGATCTTGGGAGCCGTCGGTAGCACCGTTGCCTCTTCCCTTCAGATCCAGATTTTTGCAAGAGCGTGTAACCCTAATTATGAGGGTAAACCATGGCACGTCATCATGGTCAGTTGTCGGCTTTTTCTTTAAGCCCTTCCTAACAAGAAATTCTAACCAGACATACAGATCTTCATGGCCGAAATGCTGATCAATGCCCTTGTCAACATTTTTGGTGTCAGATATTATCATGGTCTGAATCTATACTGTAAGTATCTAGTGATGCACCTGTCTGCGACAAGCCGCTGATGCAGTATTTCAGTCATTTTCCACCAGTGCGTCTTCTTCCTGGCTATATTGATTACGCTTCTCGCCTGCACCGCGCCACACTTCAACTCTGCCAAATACGTATTTACCGATTTTCAAAACACTTCCGGCTGGCCCAGTGACGGCGTGTCTTTTTTTATTGGTGTCTTAGGTCTCGCAACTGGATTTGTTGGTGTCGAGGCACCAGCTCACTTTAGCGAGGAGATGAAACACGCCACTCGAGATGTGCCAAGGGCGAGTAAGTCTTGGATGTTAAAGATTGTGCTGTGAAATACTAAGATTTTTTTTCAGTAATATTCAGTACAGTTGGTAACGCAATGGCAACTTTCCCATACATCATCGCACTACTATTCTCAATGGGTAGTATTCAAGATCTTGTGGCTTCGAAATTTGGGTCCGTGATGCCCATCTTCCAAATTATTCTGACTTCCACCAAGAGCTTACCTGGAACTATCATTCTAAACACAGGTTTGTCGATGATTGCTTTTCTAAGTGGTCTGGACATAAACGGTGCCTGCGCTCGGACTATTTGGTCTATGGCTCGTGACAACGCCTTCCCCGACCCATTCCGCAAGGTCCATCCCAAATGGGATGTGCCCATGTGGCCCATAGTTGCTATCTGTCTCATTGAGTGCGGATTTGCATGCATCTATATCGGAAACACTACGGCATTTTATGGCATCATGTCGGGTATTCAGGTACTTCAAATGGCATCATATGCAATTCCAATTGCGCTCCATCTTTTCCAAAGAGGAAAAGTCCCTTATGGGCCTTGGAGAATGCCACACTATCTAGGATATGCGGTAAATATTGGTGCATTCTGCTGGTGCATTTTGTCGTTTGTATTCTTTACCTTTCCGATTTATATCCCGGTCACTCCAACTAACATGTAAGTCTCTCCACATTATGATTTTGCGACATGCTGAAGCTAAGATTGCAGGAACTACTCTTCGACTATACTCGGCGGTGTTTCGCTCCTTTCAATGACACTTTATTTTACCTATGCTCGGGGTAGGTTTGTGGGTCCCATCCGAGATATTGAGGGAGTCGAGGAAGCGGGGAGCACTGAATCGGAGAATCATAACAATGAAAAGGAAAAATAGATTGTAAATCCTAACCGATCTCTATCGGCTAAATGGTGAGACTTTTAGCCTAGATCATCACTATAGAGTCAAGGAAGTGTTATGCAGCAATGAATTTGCATTTTTTTGCAGAAGTAATTTGCTTATCACCGGATTAAAGCTCTTCAAGTGCTCAAGTACTTGCAATATCTGTGCAATTAGCGGCATAAAGGAGTCTCTTTGATTGCGGATTTTAGTTTATAATGTGACTTCATCCCTGTACGTTGGATCGATCTCAGATATCTTCCGCTCAGTCAAGAACTTATTTGAGATTTACAGGGGCTACACTATAGGCCATGTGATTGAATCTCTGTACAAACTTCCATTACAGATAGATGACGAATAGGAGAAACGATAAAGCTATCAGTGTTACAGTCAGGCTTCTTCGCGTTGAATTGTAAACCTAGATAACACACCTTGCATGCGCCAATAAAGCCATGTCAGCAGATATGCTTTCTGGGCTGGATGTAACCCGCGCCTAACCTACCAGCCGGGCCGAACCGGACCGAGGGATGAAAAGGGAAATGCAATCAACCAGCATCGAATCCAGCTCCCATTCTTGAAGTTGATGAACAATGATGACATGTTTTCAAAATACTTTCCCGTATCGGTCTGAGAACTTGTCAATAATCCGTGTACATTTGACAATTTTTTAAGAGTTTGCTGATTGAACCATTCCAAAGCTAATGTCCGAAAATCCGAAAATCCGGAAACTCGGGATCCGAACTAATGATAGTCTACTGTGATGATAGGCTAGGAAGCAAGCCCGTGACCATTGTGTGCGGCTTAATCAGTAATTGAATGGGAATCTTTGCTCATATTTAGGAAAGAGTTACGCATGTGGGTGGGATCAAAATAGTATATTTACTCGGCATAGAATCGTTGTGTTGGCTTGAAAATCACCCTTGTGATCATCAATCACATTAACAGCAAGAGACTGAGTTGATCGAATAATTCCATATAAAAATGACTTCAGAACCCGAACCATTAAAATCAGCGCTTGCGCTTGAGAATCTACTGTCTCCAGCAAGAATTGCAATTTTCTCTATTTTTGCGTTTCTATTAATTCAGCAAATGGTTGCAAAGCCATCCAAAAATCTTCCTCCTGGTCCAAAAGGATGGCCCATTCTAGGAAGTATCATGGATATCATTACAGCAGGAAAGAGCAAGAGATTGCATTTACTTTTCGAAGACTGGGCAAGAGAGTATGGAGATGTGATGGTAGTCCGCTCAGGTCTGGAAGACGAATATTACATCAACAGTCGCAATGCGGCCAAGCAGATCTTGGACACAAACGCAGCTTTAACTTCTGAAAGACCCAGGTGGATTGTATCTTCAGAGCATATTTGCGGCAGCTGGAATCTGTTGCTGTTGCCTGCTAGCAATCCTCGCTGGAAGGTGAGCAAATTTGGCTTGTTGAAAATTAGTTTGTTCACAATGGAAATAGGAGCAACGGAAAATTACCAACCAGAACTTGACGAGCATAGCTAAGGCTGAAGCCGGTGTTCCGTATGTAGATGTTCGAGATTTCTGGGCCTTGGACTAACATGGACAAGTTTTCTTGAGTTTGAAGCCTTAAAGTTTATTCATGAAGTGGCACACGACCCCATGGCAGGTACTGATAAACAGGATCTGTGGGACAAGATGGGGCGATATATTTATAGCACCTTTACAACCCAGCTATTTGGACTCGAAGTACATACATGAATCTGGATTGTTAGAACCAGCTAATTTGTATAGATTAAAAACTCCCAGAGCCCAAGTATTGGATATTTGTTTGGTAAACTCTCCTCCCACCAAATCTGGTATAATCAGCTAACGAGGTGATGTTAGAAACTGGTGTCGCTCAAATTGATGGTAATTATTCAAACACTTTTCGGCGCAGATTGTAGCTGATATAATTTAGGTCTCAACCAGGGAGCTGAAATCGTTGATAGCTTTCCCCTTCTAGACCATCTTCCCAACTTCTTTCGTCGATCTCAGGTCAAAGGAGATGAGAGATTCCAGAGGGATGTTTCTTGGTCAATGAAAAGACTGACAGTATGGTTGCCAGTGGACGAAACTTTTCAACATAGACTGACTTGACGCAGTATCTGAAGAAGCTTATGGCCGAAGACAGAGCTCCTGACTGTTTCCTATCTCGAATTCTCAAAGACGAGAAGAAAGGCGGCGTATCTTCCGAGGAGGAGGCTGCCTTTTTGGCTTTGATGCTTGTTCTTGGCGGATCTGACACGGTAATCTCGATCCCAATCTCTCTACATCTCTCTAACCACTTCCTAGAGTCGCATGGCGGCATGGGCATTTATGGAATTGATGCTTGAAAATCCCGTCGAATTCAAGAAACTTCAAGGATTAATTGGTAAGATTTCACTACTATTCAATTTCTTTTTACTAACTTGAGGTGCAGATCAACATTGCGGTGACCGACTTCCAATGTGGTCAGACTTTGAGGATATCCCTCACGTCCGTTGCGTAATGAAGGAGGTCTGGCGCCTCCGACCCCCAGTCGCCATTGGAATGCTCGCGCACAGCTGCACAAAGGATATTGAGTATAACGGCTACGTCATTCCCAAAGGCGCGCGCATCAAGCTCAATTCATGGTTAGAACTTTGCCTGTCATAAACTGGACAAAGCTTACTTCTATTAGGGCAATTGGCCATGACCCAAATGTGTATGAGGATGCTCGTGAATTCAAGCCTGAGAGACATGTAGGAGATCTTCGGAATGTAAGTGGAAAAATTCGTGCCAATACCGAACAATTTGATCTAAATATTTTATAGTCACAAGAAAGTGCAAACCTTCAAGATGTTACTCAGCGCGATCACTTTGCATTTGGCGTGGGTAGGAGGATTTGTACGAAGCCCTTGATGATCTCGTGTTATTGCCAGCAGCTTATTGAATACTGATCTCACATTTTAGGTCCCGGATTACATGTTGCGGAACGATCTTTTGCAATTGCCATCATGCGGCTTGCATGGGCATTCGAAATCAAACCTGCACCCCGAGCCAAGTATCCCATCAGGATGGAAGACTTTCCTCACTATATTCCAGGCATCGCCGGCGAAGATATGCCAATTAATATTATTCCGCGGAGCGACAAAAGGCGAGCACAAATCGATCAATTCTACGAAGAGGCTGTGGCGCTTCGACCTCAATATGCAAGTTCCACCCTCGGCGCAACGAACTTTTCTAATTAATTATAGGGATCTTTGGACCTAGATGCTTGAGAATAGCTGGGATTGCAATTCTCGGCTAATTCGATCAATAATAAAGTCTAGCAGGCAATATACTCTGCGCCAAGCAATGCAACCATGACAGCTGTGGGCAGAGCCCACCAAGGGCAGGGTCAGAATAACCGGAAGATAGGTAGCCCGACGGGAATTATAGTTATTTTTACCGTAGCTGGGGATAGAATAGTTAGAGGGGAATCATTCTCAAAACATACGTGCGGTAATCAACACACATGCGTCACACGGTCCGTCATATCAATGCAAGGTTCGAGAAGTTAATAATCGGCAAGCCTACCAATTTCCACCTTTATACTACTACATATATGGATATTTTCTAAATTGAGGTAATCTGCTTTGCAGTTTCGACATTCTTGTTGGATATTACAATCAGCAAAAGTCTTTAAACAGCAAACGGGGAAAGTGGGAATGACGCTGCAGTAGCCAAGCAGGATTGTATTATTGTCCATTGTCTTATGATTTTTAGACTATTGCCACTAGTTATACGTGAACGAGAGGAGAAGGTACTTTAGTTGATGTGCTAACCGGCACAGTACTTTACGTACGAGTAGATGCAACAGTGTATTCGCCTGCCATAGCCCTAGTCTGAATGTGTGACCATTCTTGATTAACTAAGCCAAACCTCACAGCAAGCTAGTTCTATTGCACGCTTTGCCAATATCCTCGGAGGGTATATAGTGCGGGCCCATCCCTTCTGTCAGCGCCTAATCATATTCCTCGACAAGAGCTTAATTTTGTCACAGCTTTAATATTGAAGGACTTTGTGAATAGTACATGATCAACACTTAGAATTCAGCGGTTTTGGGTCATTTGAGATTAATTTGTCATCTTAATCAATCGCGATCGATGGTTCATTTTCTAAGCAATGGGGTTTTCCAAAGAAATGAAGGGTCATGAAAGTTAAATATTTACCTTGAGTAAACCAGTGGATGAATATTCGGTGGGCTTATGTTCTTCTTGCAGCAACCCCCAATGAAGGCCAATTCCCAAAGTTGCCTGGTTTACGCTTTGTTCTGAGTAAGCTTCTCAGGACTTAAAAATCTGCGCAATATCCAAGAATGTGCGCAGAATCTCGGAAACGGTGAGCCGAGCGCATACCAATCTGCATGTCCATAGCGATTAGTCTCACCATGAAGATTAATTGCTTATCACCAAGCGGCCTAAAGCCTCATATACAAACAAGGAGAACTAACCCGTGAGTGACCGCGCATAGAAGATAAAACCCAACAAACCCTCGATAGTTTTGTTGCCAAATGATGCAATCGATATCGACAGCCTCGTCAGTTGCCAGGTTGCGACCGTCCGAGTCAGGGCAAATCATCGTATCATCAATTCCCACAAGCGACTCGAATAAAGAATATATAATGAAATAAGAGACCACCGCCAGACCAGTCGCGTTGATAAGGGTGGGAATCGCGCGGTTGCAGCGGTTAATGAGGACAAGATTGACGATCATAAGTACAGTGGACATGACAGTCTGGCAAACAGTAAATGGATGCATGGGATGAAGCATCAAGCGGACTAACTCACCGGCCAAAGTACACGCATTCCAAACCACTCGGTGTTAAAATCACTAAAGCCGTACGTCTCTTCACCTGAACGAGCCAGATGGTCCCTAACAAACAGAAAGGCCAAAGTGGCGATGCCCGAGGTCGCAGCACTTTGGTACCAAGACACTGGCCATTTTTTGCTTGAGGATGAAGGTGGCTCATACATGTCTGAACGGGCCTTCAAACTGAGGGAAGCCATTGTTGCAAACGGAAGAGGAATTGAGAGCGAGGGGAGAAGGCGTCGTAATGCGATAATTGATGCAAATTGCAGACCCAAGTGACTAACTAGTGAATGAATTTAAGTCCCCAAAAGGGGGTGCAGGTAAATATATCCAAATGAAACTATGAGGTACGTAATGAGTAAAAGCCGATGCCACTGTGTCTTGACGGAGAAATTAGTGGCTGTCTGAAGCAGCACGGCAGCCTAGACTAGGGCAATTGAAATGGCTGCTTTATGACAAATGGCGCGTTTCTGAGTGTGTCGCGCGTGACCTGCAGAGGCCAATCAGGATCCGAATTTCAACCCCACATCTCATTGACTTTGGCCAAATGGTGAGATGTGCTCAGGCTTTCTCTGTTGGCAGTCATGTTGGTGGTGGCATCAATTTAGGCTATACTGCTTGAGGACTCTTGGCATAATAGCACTGCCCCAGCCCTGAAAAGATGGCATAACCAACGAGACACTCCTCGGGAGCTGATTGGACGAGTTCCGAAATCTTGTATTTTGGAATGGTCCTCTTTGGGATGGTTTCTACAAGCATAAAATGCTGTAGCCTCAACGGTATTGCGCCCGTGTCATGTTTGCTGAGCCCAGTAGCAGCATCGCTGGAACTATTTCGGTAAGCACATAAGATACAACGGGGTTTGTTAATTTTATAACGCTGTCCTTATTTCCGCGTTAAGCTATTACGGATTGAATTTTGAGTTGTGCTTGTATCTGTTACGTGCGGACGCGAGGTTGGAGGGTACATTCGATGGTAATGGGTATCATTTTTCTCATCAGTCAACGCTAACTTGTTTATGGCATTCTGGTTAGTTGGTAAAATCTCTCTAGGCCGTAAGAGGGACAAATTAAGTAGGAAAGTCACCCTCGCACAGCGCGAAAAGGGCCTAAGACTTTTTGTAGGATTAATGAATCAAGTTTGACGCGTCTCTCGGGTAGCAAAGTCGATCACCTGAAGTTGGGTGGATTTGATGACAATCAATAAACCAACAGAACCTTGAAAATGGCCAAGTTAGCGAGGCGCAAGAAAGCGGTTACAAGTGGTATATTAGATTACCAGCTAGGAGAAAAATGAAGTCAACACTAGGCTAATGTATGATGGTTTGTATTCATTTGACAAATCAATGGCAGAGGTAAACGAATTAAGTTCAGCAAAGCTGCAAGATAACTGTAGCTAACCATGGCTGATGAACGGTTAATGAGGTTTGATAGTTGAATTGTTAGCCGCCTACCGGGTAAGTCAGGCGTGGATCATAATGATAACATTCATGCTATGAAAAGATGTGTTTTGAGCCTCTGTTTATTTATGGACCCCAAAAATTTATCTATCCATGTATCTCAATATGTGAATTGTCCAAGAACTAACAATAGAGGAATGTGGGTTAAAACCCAACATTAGATACTGAACCACTGTCCTTCATTATCGATTCTCTCTCCACGTTCAGAAGCGCTTAAAAGCTCTTGAATCGTCCAAGGTTTGGGGGTATATCCAGGAACTCCGTTGGTGTTCTTAAAGGTAGCTCCATTTTTAAGAAAGCTTGCACATTTCTCATAATTCTCATAGGCATATTGATGTGGGTCGTGGTTTGCAACCCAGTTGCTTACCATCTTTGGTAAAGTAAAGCCCTCCTTACTTTTGTCCCAATTAGTTAAATGCCATATCTCACGAGTCTTATAGCCCATCTTCTGCCCACATGAGACCCGTTCAGCTCTGGAGCAGTCAGTTAGTCAGTCAGTGCGTCTCCTTGCGTCTCAGAACTACTCCAGTAGGCAGATGGAATTACCTCAGATAATTGTGCACCTTCACAGCGAGCTTTATGTCGTTTTTGCCGCCTTGTTGTAAACAGGCGGCTAGAGAGCACCCGTCCTCAAGCGCCATAGTGCCACCACTGGCTGAAGTGGGCAAAAACGTATGAGCTGCGTCGCTAATCTGAATAACAAGGCCTTTTGGAGATGCCCAGCTATCTCGGGGATTGCGCCACATTAGTTTAAATGCAATGGCCTCACGGTTGGGCACGGCGTCTATGACCTCGGATACGAATGGGAGCCATCCCTTAACGTATGGCAGACATTCATCCACAGACCTCTTATTTGTCCATGTTTCTTCAGAAGTTCCTTCATCCTACATAGAATGTCAGTGAATAGGTAAGACAGTCCTCCGATATCCCCACAAATACCTTATGCGTGACTAGAAAGACCATTGCATCCTTTGACTTAGTTATGATTGCATGGGCTCCTGGTCCAACCCGAGGTATCATATAAACCATATGTGCAGCTGAAAAGGGGAAAACGCACCTCGTTCTGATAGGATGAGGGTCATGTGATTTATCCACAGCTAGATTAGGCTTAGCGCAGACCTACCCGCTTTTCTGGACCAAAACGGTCTGATAGAAACAGGGCAAGAATACAACAATGAATCACCGTTTCAACAACACGTAATTATTTATCCCTTTGAGTGCGCGATAGCTGCACTTGGGTCACAGGCAGGGGGTCTAGCCGATTAAAGAGCGCCAAATTGAAGGTACACCCTTTCCCACCTAATTTAGGCTATGATAGAAATCCTAACCATTTCCGGATCTACATAGAGCTACATTGTATTGTTGACAGCGACAGTCAATACAGAAAGTTATTGATGTGACTCGAAGTCATCTTGCTTTTGCCAGGGCCATGTGGGTCGGGGTACGCGGGTGCACCTATCGCGCACTCAAAGGGATAAGACAGTGTCAAATGTATGATGAAATGGGTGGCGGGATATCAACCAAGGAAACCCCAACCCGAAACTAGAGATGTTTTCTTTGGGACAAGCAAAATTTATCCCAGAAGTACCCCCTTATAGCTGCGAAAATTGCTATCGTCTGTTAGGATCCATGGAATCCCTTACAATAGAGGGGGGAAAGATTGTTCAGCAATCGTATTGGCAGCAATTATAGAAACGCACGCCGCCCATAATAAGACATGGAGGGCTTGTATGTCAGCTAACTGTGGACTGTGTTGTCATCTTGTCTCATCCCCCTCCAATGCGCGGAACCGGCATGCATATAGTCGCACATTTCTAATGCAATGATGAAGTCATATGTTGATCATACAGTCCTCTTATTGGATAAAAATGAGTGGCAATATGCATGCAGGTTCAGCACATCGTAGTCGTGGCATTCTGTCCCGTCCCGTGTTGTGGTGGAGAAATTGTCCGAGTCCGGTGTCTTGGGGCCATATTGTGGCAGATATAAAGAAGTGGCCACCTCTCATCATTTTGCTGATTTCTTGTATAACTAAAATTCTACCACCTTTACAAGATTTTGATTCTCGATTCCGAGTTATCCTCGTCTGTGTCAACCAAACGTCTGACGGTCCGCTTTTTCGCAAATTCACCCCCTGCACAAGGTCAATTAGCAGAAGCTCTATCCACCAAAAGAACTTAGGAAAATGGGTTCTCAAGATGAACAGAAGGGTTGGTGATGCTCTTTAAAACGATGGAATGTTCAGTTGCTCAACATAGATTGCTTTTCAAACTCGACAGGCAACACGATTCCCACCACTGTAGTGGATGCCAAAACCGTTAAATTGGGAGATTTTCTCATGCTCCAGAATCGTACCTGCCAAGTCATAAGAGTCACTCAAAGCTCGGCGACTGGTCAATCGAGGTACCTGGGCGTTGATATCCTCACGAAGCAGCTGCATGAAGAAAGTTCCGAATCCTCTAAATCCAGCGAAGGCGAGGCTACCCAAACAGTCCACGCCCCAGTTTTCAAACAATACAGGGTTCTCGATTTGAGTGATGGCTTTGTCACCGTCATGACGCCCGCTGGCGATATCAAGCAGGGTCTTGCAGTCATAGACCAGAGCAATTTATGGAATCGCCTCCAGACAGCTTTTGCTTCAGGCCAAGGAAGTATTCATGTTCTTGTTTTCAATGATGGTGATCGTGAACTGGCAGTTGAAATGAGGAGTCTATAACGCATTGGCATTATTTAAGAACAACTATAAGGAGAACTCTCCTCGGGAATTGAGTCAGTGCCTTGTAACTTGAATTGGTACTTTAGATAAATGGAATCTGTTTTATCTACTTGCATCGCTTTGAAAATCTATTATTTTCCTTGTTAACGCCCGCCATTTCGCATTTTGTGGCAACTCGCCTCAGGATAACTGAAAAATTAGAATTTTGTAGATTTTTCTAAACTGTAGGCCAGGAGATAGACTATATGATGCGTTGCTTTTGGGCATGTTGTGTGATGGTGTTAAAGGTTAGGATATACAATGTTTCGACGTGGTTGATGGATACTTGATTTCCAGGATAGGAAGAATCAGAAATATGCGTAGGTTTGGACATGGTAGTGGGTGTAACGGCTGTGCTATTGACCGTTGTACTATGGAGCAAAAGATATGTCAATAACGATAAATAACCGCGCTCTGCGCGTTGCGATTTGCTTGAAGATTTAATGGGAATAAAGAGATCACATCCGTTGAGATTTAATATGTCAGGCGAGTGATTTGGTCACGGGAGTCACGTGGCTTCAAGAGCACGTGGCCGTTGTTCCAACAGGTAAAAGCTTATAAGTCTAATCGCTATTGCAGCAATTACTGCAGCACGTAACAGCGTCTAAGAGCCCCTGTACGAGTGGTCAGTTCGGACAGAGCCGGATACGGTGGATCAGGCCGTAACACTAACCCGTGTTTTTGGCTGTGTAGACCATCACTTGATTGACAGTGTTTGAGGCTTGGACTTAGCTGTCTACGTTGTGCACGGACGCAATATCTCGGTTGAACGCCAGCAAATCGATTGTAAACCTATCCTCGCGGTCAACCCAAGATTTTATTTAGCCTATCGTCAAACTACGGCTCCTGATAAGCTTCTTTATTTGATTCATTGATTCTTCATGACCCAAACTCAGTGAAGTTCGTCGTACTTAGATTACAATTTCACTCCTGTACCAATCCAAATATACTGGGGCATAACCTCGCATTCTCCATATCCCTTTAACTGCGGTAAGACTGCACGCAGGTACCTCCCTCAATCGCCTCAGCAGAAAATAGTATTTTTGAAGTGCAGTATTACTTAAAATAAGTTATATTGTTCTTAATAATGGTAGATTATATAATATTTATTGAAAAATATTATTTTCCATCTTGGAGCTTATGTAGCTGGGAATGCAACTGGGCTGGTACCTGGATGCAGTCTTACCGCAGTCAAAGGGATAGTGTGGTTAGATCAGCCTAGGCCAGGCGAATGTGCTTCCATAAAATGTATCAAATAGTTCTCTTTCCGATGGCCAGCTTGCTCCGCTTTCAAGTACTGAAGGATCATTGCCGGCTTGTCCCAAACCACTAAGTTGGTCAACCATCTCCATCTCCTTTAGTAGTGCCGATGAGGTATCAGTCAAATCTGGCTCCTTAATGGAGCCAGTTTCAAAATCTGGGAGGCTTTGAATATCCATCATCGGTGGAACTTCAATTTCAAACCAATCATTGTTTGATTGAGCCCCAGCCGTTGGACCCCTGTCCGGTGGTTGGCTAGTGATGGGTATTGCCACAGGAGTACTCTCCTTTGACGGCTCCCACCCCTCAATCAGATCCTGCAAAACCGATGCAGCTTTAGATCCAATAGGATACGAGTTGCTCATTTCTGAAAGAGCTGCCATGCAACTTTCCAGCAGTTTGTAATGAGTATCCACATGTGTCAACCGAAAATTGACGAGATGGATGGTACCAGCAATGAAGGCGAATTGCACGGTAGGCGAGGGTACCTGTCTAATGCTATAGAATCGCTGATAATTGAGCACTAGCTTTGTTATGTTGGATGCAGCCATTGCACAAGTCCCCGTTGAAGTTGCTGTGAGGTCTTCAAGGTTGCTAAGATCGTGCAGTACTTGCGAAAATCGTAAAAACGGTCGGTGAAGTAGAATAAGCACAAAGTAAAAGTGCATGCTGGACAATCAGTCAACTTCTAAAGGAGACGATGAGAGTTCGTTCAAACGGCCAACATACTGTAAAATGAATACCTCTGGTGCTAATTCTTTATTATCGTGATGATCAGTCAAGACAAAGTCAACGGGTAAATCTCGATACCACTGCCATAAATCTTTATGCGCTTGGGATGCCAACGAGCGTAGTTGGTCTGCAGTGTTTTGCCTTCGTTGCCCGTAAATTCTAACTAGGATGCGCGAGCATATTACAGATAATTTAGATGTTGTTCCCAGTAAGAAAGGCGAATGATGGCTATCCATAGATTTATCAAGGCATATGTGTGCCTCGGGAACGGAAATTGTAATGTCCCAGTCCATGAAACAAGGAGGTCGGCTATAGTATGAGCTAAAGAGGCTACATGATAGTAAAATCAGCCTGTGGGCCTGGAAGAGTCGCTGGTTAGATGGGGAAGTCTGATTTGACCTACTTATCTTCGATATGGCATCCCCAGAATACATTGGTTCGGAGCCTTGCCATCTCTGCAGAAATATGACCGGAAGCTACCGCCTTCGTGCAATCAAGGTGGAGTCCAAGTTTGCTCGCTATCCTGAACGCAATTCCTAAAGCAAGTTAAGGTCAGTTGGATTCCGAGAGGCGAATATTTATTTTTCGCACCGCTGTAGGTCCACCCAAGAGAGTCGTCCATCATACTTCCATACCGAGAGCCTAGGATCATTGCCGCTTGAACTGTAGTTATGGCTGGGTGTTCCATTTCAAGTTCAAATAAAGCACGTGCACGTTTGGAAAAGTTTTCTCCGGCGACGAGCCCATCAGATGCAGAGTACCTTTTGACGCCCATGTCGGGGGTAATCAAGGATGCCATGGCCAGAATGGCGAAGAGCAAACATGGAGTGTAGAAGTTTCGGTCGCCATTGCCACCACTCTCATCCCAAATCTTTCTATGGCGAAGAAATATTTCCTTGTCAATGACAATAAGATGGCATGACTGCCACTTCCAAAAAAGATCGAGCAGATGCGTGATGATAGGTCCTGGTTCTGGGAAGGCTTCTAGTGAAGCGCGAGCGCGTCGATTTGTCTCTTCAGCGGTTACACAATTGTGATCTTTATTAAATTCTCTGCTCCAATATGGTCGTTCAGCATAAGGGAACAAATTTGGGGAGCCAAAGTATTGGCTGTTGCGACCGTCGCCATGGCCTCGAAAACTACCTGCTGGTGCAGTAACCTCGTCCATTCCGGAAGGGAAATAGTCTGTTATATCTTGAGCACTGGAGATGGGCTGACTGGAGAAGGATATTGATCTTAAAGACTGCGCCATCTTTTTGTGTGAAAGGTTGAGGCCACTTGAGGCCGTTTCGCTCGCATTCTCCAGTGGTGTAATATTGGCACTATTAGGGCTAGCGGGAGTATTCGGGCTATCAGGAAGCGCAATTGGAGGGTGCGGCGCTTGAGCTTGAGCGTCAACACTGGACTGCTGTTCCGACTGCTGGTTTTTCGATTGTCGCTCATCGCTGTTGTTTGGAGATTTCTTTGTTTGCGACGTATTCTTGAGCATGCTCTCCAAGGCAGCGATGCGGCGAGTCAAGGCCTTTGTGTCTCGGCTTGGTTGGGTAGTCCGTTTGTCCTCCCCATACCTGACCTCGCATTTTTCGTTTCGGTTGCGACATGCCGTACATCGATGATTCTCAATATTTTCACCAGTAGCTAGAGAAATGTCACACCGCCGCTTATCCTTCTTGCAACGAACGCAGGCGAAGCTGGCCCGACTTGCGTGTCGATCTCGCGTCATGACCCCAGTGTTGGCAAGGAAAAGTGAGAGAGCAAGTAGAATAGAGAAGGATAAGTAGAACAAAATAGTGGTTTTGCATGAAGAAAACGAACGATTCAAGCAATGGTGGAGTAGTAGTAGACCAGAGAATACTTGTCATGCTCATGAAGCTGAAATCCGCAGCCCCCACATCAAACTAATCCCAGTGCCTCGTGATCCCCCGAGTTTCATCCAGGACAGGCCAAGGATATGAGTGGGGCAGGCCTTGAGATCGAGTGCAACAGTCAATGTCTTGCCATGAGTCTCGGATCAGCGTTCATGCGCGGAGAGAAAATCCATGGCGAAAGAGTTCGAGACAGCTGGGGATGTTGCGGAAATGCGGCAGTTGCTTTTCCGCCAACCCTTGTCATTCCACTAGACTATTTGAGAATAGTTAGCCCTTTCCATTGGCTAATTCTAAACGGTGGAGCCAGCCACCCACGATTACCCCTTGTCCTCACCCTGGAGGCAACAAAAACAAGCCGCAAGCACAAATATTGACAAAAGTGCGACCTCGAGCAGCTTGAGCACACGGAAGGAAAGTGCAGAGGCCAAGAGGGATACCAAGACTATGGGTATGATAAATAGGATTGCGCCTTTGTTAAGATCAAATTGACTGATAGAGAATTGAGACCAGTCAATTCAGCCTACGTCGTGTTGCCTTGTAAAACCAGCCTCATCTCCATTTGAATGGGTACCGAGATTTACAGGCATATATATATATATTCGAAAGGCCATGATTTGTCATTGATTTGTAGACATTCATCCCTTGTTGCCTTTTCCATTTTCATCGACCAGGACATTGACTTGGGAGTAATGACTGCCGTCCGTGACCCAATGACATGTCTAGCTCTGAAGTTTTGTGTGGTTGTAAGAATGATATAATACTCGGTGGCAGGAAGCCTAACTGAACATGGCAAAGAAGAATGGAAGGATGTCATGGCCACATTTGAGAGACGCGGACTATGTGACACTATGGACGTGCTTGGATGCTCAAAGCTAGCCCACTTTTTTTCACGTTTATCTCCCTACCCACTAACTGCCACGTGACTCTGTCAGCTTTTTAGTGCAAAGGTAGGAGCTAAATGCCTTGTTCCTTTTTCTTGGATTAAAGCTCCCTATCCCTTGCATGTTTTTCGTATCAAATGCTGTTGATTTATGTATCATGGAAATCTGGGCAATGTTAAACCATCCTTGAATCATACGAGGATGCATCAGGTAGTTGGCAGTTTTCGCATTGATTTTACCTTTTTTGGTACTCGCCGATTCCTTGCTCAGCAACCTTGCGTCAGATTGCTTGTTGACGCAACCAGTAAGCCCCAAGCCTCACTGTACCAGCAGGCCTTCTACTGTATAATTGATCATCGTGGTTTACCCCAACCTGGCCTGAAAATATGGGTTCTGGAAGTTGATTGATATTGCTGTTACCCTCGCCACCCTGAATTTACTCCAGAGGTTTGTCGTGACCGTGTTCTGAAGACGGAGTTTGGGTGGGTTCCTTTCATTCAGATTCAATGTGTTCGTAATGATAAGCGCTAAGCCTCGACAGCGTATGCTCTCACTCAACGGCATCGAGTAAATAGGGAGGCTGTCGCGCACATCCTGCTCCATCGTTGCTGACATTTGTGGGTCTTACGTAGGATTGTTATGCTGCTGCAGATATGGTCCTGAAATCTGCCCGTGTGCGTCATCAACGATATTGCCTTGGGCTGTGCACCCGTATTCCGGCTAATCAAGCATCAGCACATTTTTTGCTCAGCAGGCTCTTTATCCAGAGCCCCATAGTCATGCAACCAATTTTCTGCACCGCACCAAAGAAAGGACTGACTACTTATAATTGATGGACCTGCTACGCGTCCGAACTGCAGACTAGCACCACTTTCAACGATTTCAATAAACATGGTGTCGATTCTTCTGTCGGTCGTCGCGGCCTCGTTTACTGTTTGTACAGGCGTACAAGCCCATCCTTTGAATGTATTAACGGAACGCCAGACCATCGTAGAGCCGGCCGCAAGCGCCGTCACGGTTGCCGCTGACGGTACCTACATGCGCACCACGGTTCTTAGCGATGGAAGCATCATTGCTGGCTATGAAGGTACAAATGGTGACCAAAAAACCCTTGTGGTATCGCAGTCTACCAATGGGGGAGACTCTTGGTCAGAAATCGGTACTGTTGACAGCGCTTTGCCGGCGGATCGAGAACTAGGAAACGCATTCCCTCTTGTATTGGCCGATGGCAAGATTATTTACGCATTCCGCAACCACGACAAGAATTCCACGGGATCATACACCTACTATAGGATCACAGTTTGCGTTTCGGAAGATGGGGGCAAGACGTGGGAATTTCTCTCTCATATCGAGGAACGGGCCGCGTCAGGGAAAAACGGTCTTTGGGAACCGTTTCTGCGCATTGGCAACGATGGCCTCATTCAGGCCTACTACTCGTCAGAAAACAACGCAGACGATCAGGACAATCTCATGAAAACATCCTCGAATGGAGGTGAGACATGGTCTTCCACGATTTACACCGTCTCCGGGGGCGATGTCAATGCCCGGGATGGAATGGTTGGCGTCGCCAGTAATGGTGGTGATGGAAAGCTCATGTAAAACCCCTGCCCCGTTTCTAGTGCCAATTTGCTGAAATAACCTAGCTGCGTCTTTGAGAGCACAGAATATGGGCCAATGTCGATCAACTACGTGCTGTCTGACGATGATGGGTATACCTGGAACTCCCGTGGCCATATTTACACTGCGGCCAATAGCCGAGCCGCAGGAGCCCCAGCCGTGGTCAACTTGGGTGGGACTTTGGTTGTCGACTTTATGACGAATGAGCTTAGTGGTGGTGCTGATGTTGATGGCGGCCAAATGAAGGTAGTGAGCAGCACAAATGGGGGCACATTGTGGAGCAGCGATGACCCAGTTGAAATATCTGGAGTTGGGACTCACTGGCCTGGAATGCAAGCCATTGACGACAAGACATTCCTTGCTCTTTACTCGCTTGATGGCAGTGGCCTTTTGAGTCGAAAGTGGGAGGTTAATTAGTCGAGACCACGCCGGGTGGATTCAGATAGCGTGTCTATGAAGCCAATTTTCAGCATGAAGGATTTTCGTGCTTTAATTGACATGATAATTTACCAACGATGATCGATGAGCCTTGTCAGCTTGAAAGCAGCTTGCCTTCACCCAGCACACCGACTATGGACAACAAATAATTCTTGACCAATCCCAATAGAGTTTTGGCTCAGACTCTGGCCACAGAGTGGGGTAACGTAACCTCTAAATTTCCCTCAACAAAGCCTTCCCTCGGAATAGGTTCTATCAACGATCCGAATACATCCTTTCATACTATTCCGGCCATGGATCAAGGTGATCTCGAGGCTGCTGTCCAGGCGGCCATTGACAAGGGCAAGATCAATGGCGCCATCATATGCGCGACCGATGGCCAAGGCGGTTTCGTCTACGAAAAGCCCTTTGGCCATCGCATTTTACTATCTGGTGAAAAGAAGCCACACGAACTGGACGATGTATTATATCTTGCTTCCGCAACTAAAATCGTGGCGACCATTGCAGCGCTACAGTGCGTTGACGACGGCTTGCTCTCACTGACAGGAGACCTCTCGGAGATAGCGCCCGAGCTCGCTGCCAAGCAGGTGCTCAAGGCCTTCAGCAAAGACGGCAGCCCGATTCTCGAACCGCAGGTCCGACCCATCACGCTCGAGATGCTTCTTTCACACAGCTCTGGTGCCACTTACGACTTCATCGACTATCCCGTCTTCGAATGGCGACAGAAATTTGCTCCCCAATCCAAAAACCCTGCAGATGGCCCCAAGGTGACGGTCGAGGAAGCCTTCAACTATCCACTTGGCTTCCAACCTGGCTCCGGGTGGCTCTATGGCCCTGGTATGGACTGGGCTGGCCGTATTGTTGAGCGCGTGACAGGCAAGACGCTTGGCGAGCGCATGCACGAGCGCCTTTTCGGCCCACTCGGCATCACTGATGCCCAATTCTATCCAGTTACGCGGGAGGATTTACGGGCGCGCCTTGTTGATCTGAATCCTACAGACCCGGGTGCTGTTGGCAAAGCTGTAAGTGGTGGCGGGGGCGATATGAATCTGCGTGGTAAAGGTGATTTTGGTGGCCACGGTCTGTTCATGACTGGTTCAGATTTCCTCAAGGTGCTTCGTTCGCTTCTGGCCAACGACGGCAAGATTCTCAAGCCAGAGACAGTCGACACCATGTTTGAGCATCACCTTGGTCCTGAAGCCACCGTGGCGCAGCATGCGGCGCTGGATGGCCCTGTTGGCCCATTCTTTGGAGTTGGTACGGCTGCTACCTCTAAACTTGGTCATGGACTCGGCGGCTTGCTTACTCTTGAGGACACAAATGGATGGTACGGCGAGCGCACTCTTACATGGGGTGGTGGCCTTACGTTTGCGTGGTTTATTGATCGCAAGAATGATCTATGTGGTGCCGGGGCTATCCAGACCAAGCTTCCGCTTGATTTTTCCGTCATTGACAATCTTAAGCAGACGTTTCGCCGCGATGTCTACCGCAAGCGTGAAAAGTGGAAGAAGTAGCCATTATTTTCATGCATGAGTTCTGGATGACTTGTCGGAGATGTCTGTCTGGGAACGCTAGGTATCGATTCAAACTACAATTTTCATTTCAATCCTTACTTGCTTCCCTGCCAAGAAAGTGTGCGCCCACCGATTGGAAGCGGAGCAGGGTTCCTTTTACGTAGGTGGCTGGCTGATATCTAGCTACCACAAAAAGGTTGAGGATTTAATGTAGGACGATCCAAACTAGGCACTTTAGCCGTGTCTATTTTCGACGTTTTTGCAAGGCACGATCTGTGTGACTGCTTCTCGCCGACAGGCTGTACGAAGTTTTTTTTTTCAAAATTGGCCCAATAGATTACTGCATCTCTGATGTGGAGTAGATACTTATTGAAAATTCAAAATACCATTGACGTAGATTGTGAAATACTATCTGAGTAGTGTGACTTGTCTCATCCAGCAGGGTGAAATGGAGTTGATGCGAAGATTAGCCACATATAAATTCACGTAACAATGATAGCCGGCGCACGACTTGGCGTCGTGAGATAATTGGTCTCATCGAGTCTGGTATTGAGACCAGGCAATCATTATCGAAACCCTCGTCTCCAACACTAACACATTGGTGTCGAACCATGGGATAATCATATGGCGACGCCTCCATCTATTTTCCATCTGTTTTTGTTGTCCAATTCTTTGTTCGAGCGACTTTGCAGAAGAGTATCCATCGCTGTACATGCGTGCGTGTCACAACGTGAGTGTTCTGATGGAGGGTCTACAAATTATACCAAAACTTAACTATTGAAATATTATGGATAATAGGTATCAGTTTTAATAAAATGAAACGGATTGAATATTCTTTTCAACCACTAAATTTCCCTAACGGATCTGGGTAGTTGCGGATATTTACTACTTGCCATTTGAGAAAGAGCAGACGGCCCACTTGCCGCTCCAAGCCCATTCCCTCTTGCCAGTCTTACCACCTCCTCCAGGGACTTGACGAAGTTTCTCATCGACGCCTGGCTCCAAGTCTACAACAACATCTGCCTTGCACGTACGCAACGTCAATACATTCAGCCCAGATTCAGTGCCCAGAGGCCCAATGGCTTTGGCGAAGGGCGTAGTGGGATCCCAAGCGGCCTGTATCAAATGAATCAATAACTCACTTACTCACATCAAATTAGGGCTACTCTTACATCACCAGTCAACTTGCGGTAGTTGAGATCACCCTTGAAAATAACGCACTCGCTTTTCTTGAGATCCTCGAAGAGGATCGGGTCTTCATCGGGTAGTTTCCAGAAACTGCTTGGGTGAGTCCAAAAATGGCTGATGCGCATTTCCAAACGTCCCTGGGCACGAAATTCTTTCCATGTTTGGCTAAGAAAGGTTAAATGTTCAACCTGTTCTTCTGTCAGAGCAGCTGAGACCCCGTTGTGGCCCTCATGGGTTGGCGCTTCGTAAAACGGTCTTGGCTCTGATAGGATCTGAATGAGGGCGTCAAAATCATCAGCCAGGGTGTCAGAGACGAACCATGGAATGAGCTTCGGGTGCAGGACGATGCTTGTTGCGATTCCAGAATGTAGCAGGTAGCTAGCCAGAATCAAGTCGACGTAGAGCTCAAACCCTGCATTGTCTAGCACAATATCAATCCGACGCTCCTGTTTCCCCTGGATTGATGCTTCCTTTAGTGTGTCGTAGACATTTTTAAGATCATTTACCAATATATTTTCCTTGTTCTTTCGAGCCTCTGAGCTTTGCAGCTTTTGGATATCCTCATAGGATATGTTTGTCAACAAAGACAAGTCCGTAGCATTTCCCCAGAGGCTCATCTCGCACATCTCATAAAAGAGTTGCTCTTGAGTGTGCGGTTCGGTAGATTCCTGACTAGTTCCATTTGGTGAAAGTCCTTTAGCGAGGGCATGATATCTCCCGGCAAGTTCTACGACAGCTACTCTCGACGAACGGAATGTGCTAATCTTTTGGTCAAAAAAGACATCATAGCTTTTCCAATGCGCTGAAGTCTTGAAATAGCTGCTCATACGCCTAAATAAATTTGTCAGCCTGGTCAAATATATCATCATCGAGCGAGATGACGAGTGCCTAACACACACCTATAAAGATAGCACTCCCCATACAGCCATTCCAGATTGCACCAGGTAAGAGGGCCTGATGTTTCCAAGTACTGATTGTACAGCACAATATCGGGTTCCCCGTCATCAATTATTGGACTAAGAACTTGGTCCTTT
The DNA here is from genome assembly GCA_013406985.1 of Calonectria crousiana. Lineage (NCBI taxonomy): Eukaryota > Fungi > Ascomycota > Sordariomycetes > Hypocreales > Nectriaceae > Calonectria > Calonectria crousiana. The sequence goes on along the minus strand of VTGD01000012.1, from coordinate 584,805 downwards.
TCGATTTCACTTTTCAGTTTGTTGATGTTTTCAACAATGCTCAATCCCTCTTGCTTTTTAACAGATTCTGAACATTGAGAAACTGAATGCTGCAGATCCTTGATAGCGCTATTCTAAATTTATCGTTAGTTTATTAGAGAACAATGAAAAGAAAAAAGAAAAGCATAGTTTTCGATTTAACTGACCAAAATGGTCGCCCAGCGACCATGAGCGGATACATATGCGAACGATGTCTCATCGCTCGTCTGATAAGCAGGGGCTGTGAAATAGTCAGGAATGTTAAAATTTTGAAATGCTGATTTTGAAATACCCATATTGTTCGTCTGCATGGTTGTTTATTGAAGAAGAAATTGATGAGCTGGAGAGCTTCAAAGTCAAATCCTGCCCTCGAACTCAAAAAACTGCGACTCGTTTACGTTCGGCTTGTGTGACTGTGCAGAGAAGCAAGAAGGCAAATCCTGCATAAGAAAATTCAGTGTTCTTAATTTCTATTCTACTTCAAATGGACAACTTTGTCCGTTTTATACCTCAATCTTTCAAATCTACTCAAACCAGATTGCGCACACGGCAATCATGATAAAATGCGTAAGGTTTGAACTGGGACTGTGGGCCGGCATCGGGATTACTTCGCTAGCAGACTGGAGGCACGCCCTAGGAAAAAAAGAACAAGCGACTTTCCAGTGAACCATATCGGAATTCTTCTCTTGGGCTGGCATTATTTGCCACATGACGATACCCTTGAGCTCCAGCAAGTGACAGACGACCCGGTGTGATAGGCAGGGGGGCGGCATCACGCTGTTTCGGCAGGGTTGCATTGCATCGCCCGGCAGTTAGGCCAGCTTCAGGAACCACACCACCTGGGGGTCCTTATCTCCACATGGGGCGTGTTCTCTCAACCATGTTTACTTAAACGAGCTAGATTTCCGACCTTTCGCTGAGAAGGGCCTAAGAAAAGTGGCACACCAACAGCTTGTTGAACCTGTGCGCATTTTCGACATCCACAAAGCGAAGAGCACCTCGAGGTCGGATAAAGATGGCGAGGAAGCATCCTGATAGTGTGTCACTGTCTCCACCCTGACCCAGCGGCTCCAGCTAACAGCGCTCTCGGCAGCATGGTACCTGCAAAATGCTCCGAGGCTGGACGCACTGACTCCAAACTGACCATTGATTGGAATTTGCAGCGAGACTTGTAGGCGCCGAAAAGTGAAATGTAGCCAAGCCCTTGGCATGCTGGATTGTGTGCGAAGCTGACAAACTTGAGCAAGGCGATAGAGCAACGCCCAAGTGCCAGAACTGCAGTAGATTGCGGTTGCAATGCGACCAACCCGCGATGGATTACAAGTTTATCGTACATATTAACGAGCCAATCATGCCACGTGGGTCATGGAACAAAGCACCTAGCATTACTAGCCCGTTGCTCATGGTCACCGCAGCCCCGATTCAACCAGAGCCCTATCATCATTATCCAGGAACAGGTCTCGCATCGATTGCCGATACTGAGCTGCAACACGCCGCAGAGCTATCACGGCGTGACCCTCGTGCTGCGATAGACGATCAAATTGTTGCTCATTTCTTTTCACACTACCTCGATACCCTTGCTTCGTGGTATGACTTGAATGATGGAAATGCTACCTTCCGCACTGAGGTTCCTATCCGTGCTCTCGAGTTTCCGCTTTTGTTTCGAGCCATAATCGCCTTTTCTTCTATTCATTGGTCCAAAACCACCGGTGACCTACCGCACGTCGCCTTTGCGTTCCATGCAGCGTGCGTGAAGGATCTTCTAAGCGCCCTAGGCAGGTTTTCCGACTACCCCGGCGAGCTGCTCGCGGCCTCTGCTTTGCTGCGTTCGTACGAAATACTCAGCGGTGAGGTCCACATTTTGGTTGTGATGTTGCGGCGTACCGAAACAAGCCTGACGTTTCATGGCAGAAAGTATGCAAAACCCACAGTGCCACCTGTTGGGGGGCTATTCATTCTCAAGTTCCATCCCAATGAGCCTATCAGACTGGGGCCTTCCACAGGCAGCTTTCTGGAACTATCTCCGGGAAGAAATAACTGTTGGCCTAGCCTATAGCCGCCCTGTTCGGGTGGCCAAGGCTTTCCCAGACCTCGAACGCCTAATAGCAAGGAGAAATGTTGGTGACGATATGCGAGCTAATATCATCACCTACATTTTGGCGTGCATCATCAATCTATACTCGGCCTTCAATGGCATGCATCTGGAGGAGGACGACACGAGCCGCCCTAACGATCATGTCAACGCTTGGAAAAGCTTGAACTCGGTGCTTCAATTGTGGAACAAACACTTGCCCACTACCTTCCGCCCCTTCTCTACTGCACATAAAGCCAACAATGTTTTCCCGTCCGAGTGGATGCTAAAACCATGGTCGGGTAAGATGAACGAGACTGGAACGCAAAAATTGACCCCATCACTAACCGACGAGAGTTTAGTCGGCGCAACACAGTATGCACTTACAGCCGAAGTGCTGCTCCTACTGTGCTCCCCCACTAGGTCCCAAAGGGAAGCTGGAAGATCCCTGCTTGAGCGCGCACAGGAGCACGCCCTGCGAGTATGTGGGTTGGCATACACAAACGAATACGTGGAAGCCTGGGTTAATAGCTTTGGGCCGTTGTCATTTTGTAAGTAAATTTTCATCCACCCAAGGCGACCGCACACAAGAGTAACAAGAGATGCACAGGTGGCCAATTCTTGACTCAGCACAGGCACCAACTCGCGCTTGAGACTATGCTTGTGAGATTTGGCCGATCAACTGCTTGGCCGGTAAACCTCATCATCAAGGAGCTAAAAGAACGGTGGGCTCGAAACCTCCAAGGTTATAGATGATTCTTCACTATGAAAAACCAAATAGCTATAGTCTTCAAATGTATTTTGCATCGTCTCATCAAACCAAGTCAACTCGAGCACGTCTCTCGTAACCGTTTCGTAGGATTTTCCAAATCGCTCATTCATAACGTCTCCTTAGGACCTTAGTCACTGTCACTGCCTGCACTTGATCCAAAGCGATCATTGTAGAGTCTGTCAATCTCCTCCAAAGTGCGCCCTTGCGATTCAATGACAAACACTTGCACCATGAGCGCCATGAGAAAGCAGCACCCGCTAAATACGTACCCATAGAGGTAATCTATTTGGGCCGTGATAAGAGGCGTGAAGAATGCCAGCAAAAAGTTCCAGATCCAATAGCAAGCCACGGAAACTCCTGAGTACAGAGCTCGGCGACGAGCCGGACAGACCACCACAGCTTCCCCCCAGGATATTGGCCCCCATGTGCTTGCAAACCCTGCGATGAAAAGAGCTGTGAGGGCAATCATGACACCCCCAGCAACAGGTGTCTGGGCTGGATCATCTCGGTTGAGCTTGAAATGGCCAACGGTGGCAAAAACAAGAAAGCACCAAGCCATCCACAAGGCGCCATAAATGAGACATTTTCGGTGGCTCAGTTTCTGTGCAAAGTACAAGCCAGGGATGGTGCACATAACATTGACGATGCCCAAAATGACCTGTGTAATGTAGCTGTTGGAAATGCCCGTCGAGGCGAAGATCATGGTGCCATAGTAGAAGAAGAAGTTGGCTCCGGTGAGTTGCTGAAACGTCAATATTCCCGTGGCGAGCATGGTACGAATAATAGAGCCCCTAGAGCAGAAAGCATACCACCAGGGTTCGTCTCCAATAGCCTTCTCGGTTTCCAAGTTCCTGTTGATATCATGCAATTCGTTTCGCAGAACCGGATGATCTGGTGACACATCCAGAAGATGGGCCATGATATTCTTTGCTTCTTCTCCCTTTCCATTTGCAAAGAGATATTTCGGGCTTTCTGGAACAAACATGAGCCCCACCACCAACAGCGTGACCCAGATGAAATCAAGACCCATGGTGATTCTCCAAGCTGCGTGAGACTGAAGGGTTTCTGTGCCAAGGTTGATCAAAGAGGCTATCAGGATTCCCATTGTCACTGCCATCTGATACCCACTGTGAAATTTGTGAACATGTAAACATGAGACAATCGATGAGTGCACCACTTACGATACGACCACACCACGGCACTTGGCCGGAGCAGTCTCACTTGAAGCCATAGGCACAAGAACTGACAGGGCGCCAACGCCAATTCCACCCGTCCAGCGGCCCAGAGCAACTTGATACCAGAGCTTTGAGGAGGATATCTGGACAATTGCACCGCACGAGTACACAAGACAGGCCAGCGCAATAGGGGGCTTTCTTCCCAATCGATCGGCAAGAGGACCAGCAATCAGTGCCCCCAGAAGATTACCAATGCTCAGCTAGATAGTACGTCAATAATAAATTTGACACGCATCGGATTTCTGCACAATCTTACCAGGCCTACGATGAGTCCTGAACGAATCGTTGAGATTGTATATTCGTCTGTGGCAGAGTCATAGTTGCCAAATGACCGCTTAAAGTTTTCCATTTCAAGGAATCCTGAAATTTGGCCTGGACTGAATTAGTCTAAAGGCATTATTCCTAGAAAAATTCCATCTACTCACCGGTATCATAGCCATAGACCAGCCCCCCAAGGGAGTAAATCACACCCATGCGGGCCACCCTTGCAGTGATGAACGGAACGCCAGTGGGCTCAATCATTTTGAGTAGCAACTGCGAAATCGGCCACTCAATCGAAACGTATGTTCAAAATCGGTTTTCTTTTTAAAAAAATTAAAAAAAGAAAAAAAAATTCCTTTGCCAAGAGCATCGATGTCGTTCCTAGATTTATGTCTTATTGTTGATGTTGACCCACACCAGAGAAATAAGCCTTCGGCAAAGCTAAACTCAAACAAGTTACTTCCCCGACCTGTCAATATGTAAGCTGGCTGTTTTGCGGTGTGCTGCTGCAATCGCTCTCACCGTAGGCGAACGGACCTCTGTAATGGGTTAGATTAGCGACGCATGTTGCAACCAGTCACACCACAAACTCCCGTGATGCGAGTCTTACGACGAAGGAATCCTGAACAAAGCGAACGAGAAAATTGAGGAGAAATTTTGCCGTAAAGAGCAATGTCTCGCGGGGAAGCCAACGCGCATTAAGAAGACAAACGGCCGCCTCAAATTATTTAAATTCGGTTCGTTGGTCGGTCAGTTTCACCAAAATTGTCCTAGATTTTTCTGCTCCATTCATAGTTTCCACCAACCCCTGTCGATATTCCGTCGATAGAGGCCAGCATCTCGATACCATCGCCATTAAACTTCACTGGTTTTCTAGTGCCCGCCTTAGAATGCCCCGAACAACTCAAAGATCGAAATCGCACCATGGAACAGCGGATTACTTCGATGCACGGCTCGGACGCAGGCCGTCCCTAGCGCCCGACCACCTCTCCAGGATCCTATATATTCCTAGACATGACGATAATACGACACACCTACCCGTGTACGAAGCAACCGAGTCCTACCACCAGGCAACCAGAAATGCGCCAATCGGTTCGAGCCTCTACATTACGCAGCTCGGTATGATGCAAAGACCGCGCGGGGAGGGTGCTTGTGACAACGTTGCATATCTGGCCGACATCAACAAGCCGACTCAGGGCGACTTCCGCGTCAATTTGACAAGACGAGCGCTGGGGTGCAAGGCTCGAGATGTTGAGCTGTGGGTGGCCGATTTTGGAAGGGCCTCCAGCCGGTTACCCGCTGACATAGAATGTGACCAGGACGATGTCATCCTCGTGCGACGTGGCCTCGTCTACGCGGATAGAATCCGATCATGTTTCGATGGAAATGGACTCTTCATTTCCAATCCCGCCGACAATCCAGGCCGATCAGGCAATCGACTGCCCCTATTTCACCATCACCAACACAGCGAGGGGTCCATCGAAACCCCTGGAGCTGCAGTGGCAAATACACCCTGTGAGCGATGGCCCACTGCGCTATACCCTGGTCCAACGGAGCGAGGAGTCGCCGGAAATAGTGAGAGCCATCTATCACCACCTGGGGTGGGGATCTAGTCTTGCGCTTGCATACAGCGAAGGCATCCTGCTGTCGATGGAGCCGGCGCGAGACGAGGTTGTAGAGCCTATCGTGGTTGCCAGCCTTTTAGGAATGCTTGCACAGTTGCGGAAACCCGATGTCAAGAACAGCCTGCAGCGGACGAGAAGCAGGGTTGCGCGCGCCGCGGCTGGGTTACATCGCCTTCACAAATGGCTCACGGGATAAATCATCTCGCCGCTGAGCCCTTGTTCCTGTGGGTACAAAGACGCAAAGCACAGCGCGAAGCACAATCTGTGACAAATACGAGATGACTGCATCGCGCTCGATAGTCCGCGGGCTTCTAGGATACTATCATCCCGTTGTCTGTGCCATTGAATGGCCAGGTAACACTGCAGATTGCGTCGGAAAGTATAAAAAATGGAGTGTCCAGCTTGATGCCGGGCTATTGAACTCTAATGCTTCGGTTATCAACCCCCCAACGATAGCGACTCGACTCGATACACTGACGGGACGGCCCGACCCTGCGTGTTTGAAGTCTAAGCAAAACTTGGCGAGGTCGATGCAAAACTGCGCCCTGTATTTTTGCCACGCTGGATACCCGGTTGGCTCCACTGGTGTTAGCATACGCGCAGATGGCCAGTCGAATGATGATGCTCCATCCGCGGAAAGTCTGGGAGTAGCGAATGTGCAAATTATTACGAAATTACGACTTGCTACAGCCGGTGCGCATGGACAATTGACGGGCATTTTTTACTCTGTTCACTATTTTGGGGATAATTGAGACGCGAGTTGAATTTGATGTGTTAATTATAGGTTCCTTAACCAAGCATTCACGCTTCTACCGTTTCAGTGCACAATCATCCGCTTGCAGTCCCGAGGGCTTGGGCCCACCAAGCGACAAAGTCGTGTGTTGACACATCAATGCCCAGATCTTTAAGAGCCTTGGTGCTCATGTGGCAGTCATATGGCCTCTGAACATTTGCATTTGGGTCGTTTCCCTCAGTGTTGGCTTCAATGGCCGAAATCGGCAGGTTCATGATTTGGCCAAATACTTGACAGATTTCGTATTTCGTAAACTTGTCCTCTGACGAAAACTGTAGAACCGCAGGCAACAATGAAGGCTCATCAGCCTTCAAATACTCCACAGTAACATCTACCATCATGTTAGTTATACAATCACAATCAGCTCGCAGGTGCAGGTGCGATTACCGTAACAAACTCGTCCAACATCTTCAGTGTTGGTCGGATAGCGTATGGACCAGTGATCCATTTTGATTTTGGCTCCATCCTGTGCTTTTCGAACTGATTCTGTGAGGACATTGATGGAGCTCTCAGATGGGGTTTCTGCTTCACCATACAGCACTGGAACCCGTAAGATCACGCCCAAGCCTGACTTCCCAACCTTTTTGAACTCTTCCAGAACAGCATATTCGCCATCCAGCTTAGTTTGTCCGTAAAAGTTTGTTGGGGCAGGCTCTGCTTGTGGTTCATACGGTGCATCCCCGGGCTTTCCAGGGAAAACGTAGTCGGTAGAGATGTACAATAACAAAATGCCGCGAGCTGCGCAGAAGCTCGCCAAAGATCTGGTAGCTGCTACATTCAACTTGCGGACCCCGTCAGGATTCTTGTCAAAATCGTCAGGGAATCTGTTGGCCGCACAATGAATGACGGCTTGAGGCCTAGTTGAGAAATCATCAGTGTATTCGTCGCAAAGCGGGACAGGTTTGACGGTAAGAACTGACTTGACATTATCCAAAACACCCTCCACTTCTGCTGGGTTGCTCAAGTCAACCTTGAAAACTGATCGGCCATCAGCTCTGGAGTAACCAGTGCTCTTGACGGTCCAATCCGTTTTCTCAAAGCGACGGACCACTTGCCGACCGAGGAATCCCGTAGCGCCAGTGATCAGTACGGTTTTTCCAGACATGATGCAGCACGGTCCTGTTGATGGCCGTTTTCTTGATTTCCCCAATGCCCAACAACGTGAAAGGGTTTGAAAAGGTATTAATGGCCTATGCCGCAAAGGACGCTACTGCCGGGCTCGCCGATCCTGTAATCTCTGGACAAAGACTGGGCCACTAAGGGCTACAGGGGGTCTCTCTTGTGTGCATCGCCAAGAGATGCACTGCGATTGATTTTAGGGATATCAGATGCGCCAGGAGCCACTAGCGTATTCAGATCATCATTATTGGTCCACCACAAGCCGGCCGGGAGCACCACCCCCTTGAACCCATTCGATGATGGAACATCAAGATGCCGACGGCGCATTTGGGCAACATTTTCAGAACGGCCGTTTGAAGTGGATTCTCCCGGTTCAGTATCGGTTTCATAAATGACATCAAATCAGCGTGTTCAAAGTGGCGCGATAGCGATTATGGTGTTATCCAGCGTCGCAGGCTGTGTGAAAAAGAAAAAAGGTCGCATAACAGTTCGATAAGCATCACCCCAGGTCTGAGATCACAACCAATAAGTCAACAAAAACATCTCACTCCACACCTCCACGTTTTCAGATAGTCGAGAGATAGTATTTTTGGGGGTTGCTTCGTTAGTCAGATCGTGATTTTAATTACCAAGCAAAACCTTCCGAACCCAAAACCCCACATGCCTCATCTACATTGATAGACTTTTGGCAAACTATCTATACCATGTTTAGGTTCTTTAATACTCTATTTCTTTCTAACAGTGCAAAATAATATTGTATCTATGAGGTCCTTTTGCATTGGGCCTGTAAAGCAATTTCATGAGGCCGCTGTCTTAAGCCAGTAAAGATCAGACAATTTTCTAATACTTGGTCCGTAAAACTTTGTCAGTGTGCCAAGGGAAGTAGCACCCTGGTCTCCGTGCAAAGCAGCGTGGTAGCTCAGCGCTTCCACCGAAGTGCCGAGCATACATTCCGGCATTATTTCCTAAGCAAAGCCCACGCGGCATGTGGATATACCCCCAATTAATTTGAACCCCCTTTCATTTTTCAGCTGCATTTTGTTGACGTAGAACTGCTTGAGCTGTAGAGCATCCAGGCACATGCCGGCCAGAAGGTTTCGGCGGTCGGGAACCGAGGGTACTGGGATCAGAATTTGATTGCGGCGGATGTCCCAACGCATGCCGCTTGCGGACCGGCAATGGCATTTAGCATGGATCAAGTCCAGTCAACTCTAAAAATTGGACCTTGCAGCAGTTCACGACCGGCAGTGTGAGTGGTGATTAAAACAGGAAACCTGTTGGCGATAACAATACCCTCCTCTACCAGGGTCCACAAGACACTGATTTGGTCGCATGGGCCGGCTACGTAGACCCCCTACACGAAGGGTACGCCTTCAAGCATCCAGCATGTGGCAGTTGCTACTTGCGCCATTGGCCATTGGAATGTCACAACCTGTGGAGTACAGCTGGCGTTTGAGTCCAAGTAAATCGGCAAGCAATTCCTTGCCAAGACAAGTCCAAATGCAGGGTCTCGCAGTGGGCCCCTCGTTCTCAACAATCGAACGGCTTCTGCAATACAGTCCAAAGTCTACTCGGCGGGTCGAATCTGTAGTTCTGTCACCCGCATCTTGACAGCGCCCGATTAGAACGAGCAGCAAATCGGCCAAAATACTCCCGAAAAGAACTCCACCCTTGCTTACTCCATGGAGAAACGGGCGCTATTTATGCCGATAGACGTTTTGATGCTAACCCCAGGCCCACCAGTAAAACAGTACAACGGTCCACTTTACGACGAAGCAGGGGTCGTCCTACAGTAAAGTCAGGTTTGTGGATCATCTGGATGCTTACGATGCGAGATTTCAGAAATCACAATCATGGAGGGTCATGAGAGTCTAAACAAGATCTTGAAATAGAATTGAGAATCTATGCAGAGAAGGACTATCTAAAGAGCAAATCCAAGGAGAGGTCACACTATGAAATAAGAGTCTGATGGAAAGTTTCCCCCGGACCAAAGATCGGGCCAGTTTCCGGGGCATTAGCAGTGGCACCCAAGATTCCACCCGATGTAACTCAACCCTCGAACCGCCAAGGCTTCTTGCCCATCTCGGTAAGCCGAGCGAGACCAGCCTCTTGCAGCTTGACACACTCCTCCAGATCAATGTTGAGCATCTGCAGCACCTCGGCCAGCAGCTTGGCGCCGATGCCGTAGATGGGCTGCGCGATGCAGGGCTTGGCCTTGGAGTTGATGTGGAAGGGCATGTCGGAGCAAAAGTGCATGGCCTCGTTGAAGCGGATGCGCAGGTTGACATCCTTGGCCTCGCCGTGGGCGTCGAGCATGTCGTGCACGATCTGGTCCATCTGGGCATCCAGGTCGGCGTACAGGTTGACGAGGTGCTTGGGGATGAAGTCGTAGTTGATGATGGCCACACCATCGCCATGGCTGTGGTCTGCCACATGGCGTCCCTCGTGAAGCAAATCATAGCAGCTGTGGTAGCTGTGGGCCAGCTTGCCGAGGTCGTAAAAGATGTCGCAAGCAGGGTATCCACGGGGGTCCACCAGCCAGAACTTGCCGCCCTCGATGTCGCAGAGGATGTTCTCGAGGTGGAGATCGGCGTGGATGAATGGAGACACGCCGTCGGGCTGGAGTCGCTTGATTGCCTCCTGGTCCTGCTCCAGGCGCAGAAGCATGGCAGGGATGTTCGGCAGGCGCTCGCCGTTCACCACGAGCCAAGGAGACTCGACAAGGGGCATGAAGCCAGGGTCCAGATCAGCAGAGATGGCAATGCGCCTCCAGACACGGTGGAAGTGCAGATCGTGCATGTAGTCGGCAGGGATGATCTGTCTGTATCCCAGGTCGGCCTTGCCGTACTCGTACTCCAGAACCTTCTCCAACATGCTTGTGGCTTGAGGAAGGGTGATTTCCATGTTCAGGAGCAAGTCGCGCAGGTTAGGGTAGTTTTCGTATCGCGTTCCAAGCGTGACAGTTCCCTTGCTATCTTCGCCGGCGAACAGCAGCTTGGGGTAGTAGTTCTGGAACTCTTCGGGAAGCGACTGATACATGCGCATCTCGTCGCGCAGCTTCTTGGCTCCGATGCCAGTGGCAGTCTTGCCATAATATCTCTGGATACCAGAACCGGCGAACGAACCGCCAATTCGAATAGCACTGACATCCGAGAACTGGTCAATGTCGTAAGACTCCAGCACCTTGTTCTCGACCAGCTGCTTGAAAGCCTCATCAAAGTCATCCTGCTTGCGAAGGGAAAGCTCGTGGAAGTTGTTCAGCTTGAGGCGGGCAGCGACCAGCTGGTTCTGCTGGGGGCTATCCCACACAGTGAATGCAGAAGATAGACGAGCTGAGCTGAGCGTCAGACGTCGGATAGCCGACTTGCGGAGGGCCTGGTGGCCGTTGATGTAGATGACTTCAGTGTGGGCTCCCTTGACATCAGAGAGAGCCGGAGGGCCAGACTCCTGATCCCATTCAATGATGTTTGTCAGACCATACTTGGTCAAGACATCACTGAGGTCATTGTTGGGAGATTGAGAATTGGAAGTGCGGACAACGGCCAACATCTTGAACAGTTGAAAGATGTATTGTGTGATGAATGGAGAAGAGGATGGTTTGTAACCAAGGTTAAGAAAGTCGAAGCTGCTGCTTTCCAATATTTTCTCTCAAACCTGAAAGCGCATCACGCCCCTTTTATATACACAAAACGCTCACTTTGCTGCGCTTGCCGCGACGAGAGATACAATATGCCGTTCCCAGTATACAGCACAAAGATGCTGTAGTCGTTGGAGTCCGGAGCGTTTCGAGCGTGAGAGAACATATGAGTGGGTCCGTTGTCTCTCTGAGATACTGCTACGTGACAATCTTCCCTGCTTCTGAATGTGATCCTTCCTTGATCCCCACCACCCCCCCCCCTTCTCAGTCTGCAGTGTGCCTTGACATGCAAGATTGCAACATCCCAGTTGTTAATGCCTGCCGAATGCCTCGCACTGCATCATTAGTTTGTTTCAATCAAGGGTCCATTACCTACTTGGCTGCACCCTAGGGTGCAAAAAGAAGACATTCGTCGACAGGGAGGGCACAGACATCGGCACCTTGCATTCAAGGTCCCGGTTGGATCAAATTCCCCAATGCACCATCGACTAATTGCTATTCCCGTTCCCTACCCGACCAACTCGATGCCATTGGCAGAACCGGCATAGCCACTTCTTCGAACAGATGCGTGAGCCAATTACAACTAGATAGACAGCCTACATGTCCGCGGCTATCATACTAGTGACATAACAGAGTGGGTCAGTGCCTGTATATCTACGGCATTCACCATTCTGCGTCTGTGCGAGACGGGCCGAAGCATCAGTGGAGCCTGAGTGTAAAACTTATCGGCCACAACCAAGTCGGTTGAGGCGAAAACTTGACAATACCGCCGCAAACAAGGCAACGTTGCCTATCACCGCTCGATATTAAACTTTGTGAGTACATGCTAGTGGTGTTCATCGGTTTGTAATAGAATCGCCGCTGATACGACTTGGCGGTTGCGATGCCGCGCGGCATTACGTTATGCTACGCCTCTGTGCCTGTGGCAGACGTGTGATAGGTCAATACTATCGGCCAGAACCTTTTACTTGCTTCTTTTATAAAAGATGACCCCCAGGTATAGCTCAAACTCTATTTCCTTTTTTACGCATACATCAGTAGGCAGCCATGTTGTATTCCTCGGTCCAAAGATAATCATGTCCAGGTGCGTTACCGGATACAATCCCAGCCTTGCAGGTTCTTGACGAATCACCACTCCACTTGGAGCCACGCCTTGATGAAAATCGTGCTTTTCTGGCCGATATCGACTCATCAGTCGTGATAGGATATGCGTATCAACGGACAAAAGCAGATAAGACGGACTTTTGCCACCAAAACACCTATCTAATGCAAATTATCACAATTCACTTTGTCAACCCCTGCTAATGTGGATTGTACAGTGCCGGTATGAGCCATTCTGAAACAGGAATGCTATCAAAGGTACCAGATAAGTTTCCTTTGAGGAACCTCCTAGAGTTCATAGCTACGGGGCGAGAAATCATATTGTGTCTACAGAGTGACAGCATGTCTGTATCTCATCCTGGTTAGCAACATTTCCAAATAATTCTTCACTAGAATTCAAACATGACAGATTTAATTCTCTAAGAGGAATAAGAAAGAAATACAGAGGTTGCATAATATCGGGTGCGAAGTGTGCGGGTAAATCATCACGGGTTCATATTTTTGTAGTTTAACTCGCTCGTCCAAACTCGTCCCCTAACAGTCATATCTTTGCATCTATTCTGAAACCTCAGTCCCGGCCCAGATAATACTTTCGCAAATATGAGACATGACCGATCACAGGTCATCATATTTGCATACTATTTATCATTCCCAAGTGCATCGCGATTCCCTACCAAAAGCCATTTCAAGGGCCCAAACATTATTGAGAAATATTTTAGTCGAGGCTGTACAACCCCATTCATGGGCGTTTTGATCAAGATGTGGTAAACCTGAGATGTAAATAAACCAAATGACAATTCTATCAACATTCAATACATACGTCAAACTTCCAAATATGTCAACAGTCCATTTTAATCTTTTGTGGCATCGAAGCCAAAAAAAAACATTTAGCTATGAATTTTTCAATTGCCATGAGACCTTAAAACTTTCAATATGCATCTATACAAGCTATCATGGCAATACATACCGATTATCTGGTCATTCCATCTCGGTGTCTTAGGTGGTGAAAATCTTACAGCTGCTTTTTGAAGCGAGCCGCAAAATCATTGGTGCCTCTTACATCTCCAGAGGGGCAATTCACAATGGAGTAATAATACATGAATATTATCATGGTTATCTAACTGAGGAGCTAAATCTCTGAAAGGAGAGAAATGGCTTTTTCGAGCTGCATTCTGAAGACCTGAACCACGGACTAGTTACTCAGCTGCAGCGACGACGCAATCAAACAGTTCCTAGCAGGAGTTGTTTTCCAATAAATTCTAAACGAGCTTACTTTGAGGAGCTTTGATGGTTGTTGTCATATTCATCAGATATTTCTGGGATCAGCAACGAAAAGTCTGCACGGTCATGAAGATTCCGATGACGTTCTCAATAAGTTTACAGTGAAGCATATAAACTGAGATGATCATCTCTATTATCACCCAAGAAACGAGCCGTGCCTCTCTGATGCAGCACATGACATATAAATAAACACTTTCCATGAATGGGCAGTCCAAGACTCGATTCAGCCCCAACCGACTCCACATCGTCTTGGGCCAAGCCTCAAACCAACAACATGTTTCTCCCTCTAGCTTAATTTGGAAAGGTGAGGTGAATTTGGTAGAACTTGGCAAGGTATTGGCGCCACGCGATCCAATGAAATTTCAGTGAACCAACCAACACAATCATATCACCTCAGTTGGTTCACCCCGGTACACTGATCACAAGGCCTAATTCACTTTACTGTTGGTACCATGTCGTCCAAACTGGGCATCTGGGTCAAATTTGCACTCGACGATCAAAGGTATGAAACGTCCGAGAGCAATAGCCTCGCTCCCAGCTGATTGCACCCAACAAGCGCACCTCTTCCACCTCCATATAAGCTGGCTACCCTCTTCTTTCGGTTCGGTATTCAATCATACCCCCAAACTGCACTCTATCCTGAGATATACATCTTACTATCCAGCATTCTGTTAACCCAACGCGTATCTAACAGTCGCGACCCAAAGCTATTCATTTTGACAACAGATATTCTCAAATACTTTTAGCCAGTGCTGGTTTCTTCGATAAATACTAAACCTCGGGTGCGGTTCAGGTCTCCTCACATAGCTTCATCCAAGTATCAAGTTGTTTTTAGTCGCCTATATGTACTCACACCTCGCATTGCTACGGATTTGCAGTAGGGATAAGCACTCGAACACACCCCTGACAGCCCCAGTTTCTGGCCATGACGTGGTTGTCCTAGGCGCCGGCATTGCGGGATGCGCCATCGCAAAGGCCTTTGCTAACCAAGGCCGGCGGGCGCTTGTGGTTGAGAGAAGCCTGGCAGAGCCTGATCGCATTGTGGGGGAGCTTCTCCAGCCAGGCGGCTTGGCGGCCCTCGCCGCGCTCGGATTGGCCGATTGCGTTGAAGGCATCGATGCCATCCCGGTCACGGGATACCGCGTCTTCTGGAAGGGTGAAGAGGAGGCCTCATTCTGGTTTTGCCCCGCTTCAGGAAGGCCTGGAGACAGTGCACCCTCCGGGAGGAGTTTTCACCACGGCCGCTTCGTTGCTAAACTGCGGCATCGCATTTCAAAGGAAGAGGGCATCACACTTGTTGAAGGTAACGTAGTTGAGATTATCAGGGATGGCGGGTCCGGCAAGGCCATTGGTGTAGCGTGTGGGGATGAAAACTCCACAAAGGTGCGCTTGTTATACATTTCATGCTATTTTGTTCGATATCTAACCGCCATAGTACTATGGAGACCTCATCATCCTCGCTGATGGGGCCTCGTCCAACTTTCGCTCCCAAGCCTTACCATACAAGCCCACCATGCAGTCGAGATTCTGGGGTCTAGAGCTCATCGATGCAGACCTGCCCTTCTACAGCTATGCATACGGAAGCATTGGGTCCGGGCCTCCAATGTTGATATATCAAATCACCAAGCGGCAAACCCGAATACTAATCGATATCCTGGATGAAACATATCAGTCACTCGGCAGCAGCCCTCACGCCATACGATCACATATTTTGGAAAGAGTCGTCCCTATTCTCCCGGAGAGGCTTCAGCCCAGCTTCGCAGACGCTGTTCGGGATGGCAGACTCCGCAGTATGCCCAATAAATGGATGCCGTCGTCCCAAAACCATACGCCAGGACTTGTTGTTTTGGGTGATGCTTTGAATATGCGCCATCCTTTGACCGGAGGAGGCATGACTGTAGCGCTCAAGGACGCCATCTTGCTTGCCAATCTCCTCGCCCCAGGCGATGTGCCATCGCTCGCGGACCACAGCGCGGTCCTGGGCAAGATGGGTGCGTTTCACTGGAACCGAAAACGATACGCCGCTTCCATCAATATTCTCGCACAAGCTTTGTACCTGCTATTTGTCGCCGAAGGTGGGTGGTTATCCAGGGCGGCCTGGAATCTAAATCGTCTGCCTGATCCTTGCAAAGCCATTGCTGGCCAAAGCTAGATGCTGGACTTCGAATTATGCAAAAGGGGTTTATCAGATACCTTCAAAAAGGAGAGGCCAACTTTGCAGAGCCTATTGGCATAATGGGAGGCTACATTGAGAATCCTCTACGCCTCTTTTACCATTTCATCTGCATTGCGCTATACAGCATAGGGTTGCACCTATTTGAGGCTGGACCGCTGGCATTCCCATTGGCGCTGATACAGTCATGCAAGGTGTTTTTCAGTGCAGTAAAAATAATCCTGCCCTCAATATTGGATGAATTCAAAAGATGATCTAATCTAAAATGCCGTCCCTGAGGTTATTGCCATGCTGAGCCGTCAGGGGCTGTACAGTATTTACTTATACATTTATAAAGCATGATCAGCGCTATTTTTGGTTGTAATATTGCGATCGTGGGTTGTCTTGTTGAGTATGCCGAAAGCAACACTGCTATTTTTTCTAGATGAATTGGATGGTTTAGGATTGGGAATAAGATCTGGTTGACTTCCTGATTTGCATTTTGGTGATGTCGCGTGATCTTGTCATATTCATTTAATACCAATGAGGGGAAACAAAGTTTAGGCAATGCCTATTGTTCACCATCTACTGTTATAAAAGCCAAAGCGATATTTAATAGATCAAGGTCAAATTACCAAATTTAAGCAAGAGTCAAGCCATCCAAACCATCCAATGTCACGACGGAAACGATTGATATAAATTGCGAACGATTCGTTCAAAGTACCTTCCCTACCCTACATACCTAGGAGGGTATTCTTGTCAAGGATTTAGGGCACATTTGAAAGTTTTAGGGATGATGAACCCTGTAGAATATTGCTTGATATATATTGGTGAGGGTGAATCTCGGATTTCTTGCAAAAAATGAGGCTTCCCCTGCAGACGCCGTCTCACGCACCCATTGGACAAGCAGCAAGATGGCGATTGCGCCCTTGCATGAAGGGTTTGATGACTAAGCTCGCATTCGTTTACGATCTAGTATTCGGGTTTGATGCCCCATAATTAAAAAGGAAACTTTGACCAATCAAATGGGCTCATCTCAACAACCCTGGATCAAATATCCCCTGTTTGGCTTAGTGCAATCTCCCCATCAATTTCCGGCCGACACCGCTTTCTCGTCATTGGGACCGGAGATTGGACTGTGGATCAGTCGCGTCGTGCTCGGGGTTGTCGGGGTGCACCGGCTATTTTGTTGGCATTCAAAAGCTGTGTCGTCACACGGTCGCACCCGTCTTATCAATCGTTGTGCTTTTGTCCAGGGAGAAATCTGCATGATCCTTCTTGCACGCCCGTCCAGGACGAATTGGTGAAGCCAATTGCCCGTCCCTCCTCACCCGTCTTTGAGTTTTTGCGTCTGTCGGACGAGTGAAGCCGCCATGGATACCATTCTCGAGGCTGCCGACTACCTCCTTTTCGACTCGGCATACGCCAAAGCCTTCCCGCCGCCCCCTTTCCCCAGCAATGTGACGAGCAACGCTTCGCCCGTCGAGTTCTTCCCCGTCTTCGCCGAGTCTGCCGTGCCTCGCGAGAACCTCTACCGCCAATGCTTCTCCCTCTTCCTCATTGCGGCATTTGGCGCCGCCGCCATCTATTTTGTGTCGGCGAGCTTGTCCTACCGCTTCATTTTTGACCGTCGCCTGGAGCACCACCCGCGTTTCCTGGAAAACCAGATTCGGAAGGAAATCACCTGCTCCATGATTGCCATTCCCTTTATTTCCGTCATGACTCTGCCCTTCTTCCTCGGCGAGGTGCGAGGCCACAGTTTGCTGTACACGGATTTTGAGGAGTACGGCTGGACCTGGATGGTCATCTCCATTGTGCTGTACATGATCTTCAACGACATTGGCATTTACTGGATCCACAGACTGGAGCACCACCCCAGCATCTACAAGTACGTCCACAAGCCTCACCACAAATGGCTCGGTAAGTCACAAGCTTTTCGCCCCTCGTCCTTACCCTGGCTCGGAAATTCTAACAAATGCCAGTCCCTACGCCGTGGGCCGCCATTGCTTTCCACCCGCTTGATGGATATCTCCAGTCTCTGCCCTACCAGTAAGTCATCATATTTGCCTTGGTTCGACTCATTGACTGACCGGATTATAGTATCTTCGTCTTCATTTGCCCTATGCAGAAGTACCTATACATGGTGTTGTTTGTCATGGTTCAAATCTGGACTATTCTCATTCATGATGGTGACATGATCACGGGCCACTGGCTTGAAAAGTACATCAACAGCCCTGCCCACCACACGCTGCACCACTTGTACTTCACCTGCAACTACGGCCAGTACTTTACCTGGGCCGACAGCTACTGGGATTCGCACAAGGCCCCTTGCCCCGAACTTGACCCTATTCATGAGGCCCTCAAGGTCATGAAGCAGAAGGGCCTGGTGGATGATGAGGGCAACCCCATTACCAAGCCAAAAGAGGAATAATCGATGAATTGATGCGGCGGTCCGGACCGCTACCGAGCCACATGGCAGTTCTTACGTCACCTGTTAATGCGAAGATGGCTCTTGGCTTCGAAACCGAGCCTTTTGTTCGATTCCGGTTTTCTTTTACAAACCCAAAAGAGGCACTTGCCTGCCTCCCCTCTGGGCGACTCCAAATCCTCAAGAGAAGCTGTGGATTTTTGGCACAACCTGCCCATGAGGGATATTTTTTTTTGCCACTTCGAGTATATCATGCGGAAACTTAGGAGCTTATAATTTTAGTGACACTGCCTTGATCGGCTTCGATTCCAATGTTCGAGAGCTCATAGGAATTTTGTTGGATTCACGATTGTACATGATTATAGAAAAGTTAGATGGATTAGGTAGCTTAGTTGCAGCCTCTCGGTATGACTCAACAAGCTTTCAGCCACCTTCCTTTTTAAGGAAGGTTGGCACCTCGTGAGGGGATAATTCAAGATACATAAACTCATGAATTCGATTCCATCTTGGTGATATTGCGAACAACACAACAACAATATGAGTTGCCCAACTATCCGCCCCGCGACAATCGCTGACAAAGATGCCATCTTTAATGTGCACTACGAGGCTCTGAAGCTCTATCATGATTTTTATGCAGCCTTTTACACATCCCATCCCGAGGAATTCATGTATGCTTTGACAGACAGGGCTTTGAGGAATCCCAATCACAAGTTCTTGGTTGCTGAGCTGGAAGGCTCCGTTATTGGCTTCATACGATACACCATCGAGGCAGCGACATCCCAACCTACTGACAGCGTGCAAGACAATGAGGTCAGGAAGGTTCAAGAAAATGAGCAGACGCCACCCTCGTTGATAGCAACGAAAGATCATCTGAAAGATTTGTGGGAACGTTTCAGTGCGAGAGAAGCTGAGATGGATGCGTGCAAGGAGAAGGCGATCAAAGGACAACCTCATTACTGTGAGCTTTCCCGTGGATTTTCTGTCATTTGTACTCAGTACTGACATGTGTTCAAGATGTTTGGCACCTGATGATTCACCCAAACCAGCAAAGAAAAGGCATAGGAAAAAGACTGCTTCAAAGCGTGACAGAAAAGGCTGATGCTGAGGAGGTTCCGACGGTTATTGTATCGTCCGCCGAGTCTTATGGGTTGTACTTGAAAGCGGGATTTGAAGACCTTGGCCAATGGACGATTGATAACGGTTATTGGGCGCGAGAGCTTGTGAAGTATGAGAAGAGCATTGGTATGACTCAAAACGAAGGCTTAAAATCCCAGTATGACGGCGTGACAGAAGCGGAGGCTTGCATGATTCGAAATCCAGCGAGGTAGAATTCCCAGCTATTTTTAAGCAACGCCAAGACACACGAATCTGTACGATAAGTTTAAGCTACAATTATGTATTTTTGTATAAGTATCCGTTATAGATGATTATCTAAATTAACTAATTTGCATCCTCGTTCCCATGCAACGTTAAATCCCCTTGATATTAATGTAACTATAGCTGAAGGGATGTATTATCTATCCTCGCCTCAGTGTAGCCCAGATTTTAAACAATGCCATTATAAGCCAACAAGGTCTGAGCAAACCAGCCAGCATTGGTGACGACATTTTTGGTTGCGAGGTTCTTGATTCTTGCGGCAAGGTTGGCCGCAGTGGAAATGTTTTCGAGGTCCTTGAGGTAGAGAGCAAGGCCAGCAACGTGAGGGCTGGCCATACTGGTGCCTGTCATGACAAGCGTTGAAGTGGGGCTGGAAATTCCGAGGCTGACAATGTTGACTCCGGGTGCGTAAATTGCAACGTCGTTTCCATAGTTGGAGAAGGAAGGGCGGGCATTGTTCTGGTCGATGGCACCGACGGCGAAAGCATTGGTTGCGGAAGCTGGCGAGTAGAAGCTGGCGTCGAAGCCATCGTTTCCAGACGCAACGACAACCAAAATGCCGGCGTTGTATGCGGCGGTAACGGCCGTGTTGAAGGCTGTGGACTTTGAACTTCCCATGGATATGTTGATGACGGACTTGGCAGTGCGGCCAGGAGTATTGGTGATGTTTGTAGCTGCCCACACAATACCATCAACGATGACATCGGTTGTCGTCTAATCACAAGCTGCGTCAGTTTCGGGAGACATGGGATGGGGTGCATTCGTTTGTACTGACCAAATCTCCACCAGACACCTTGACCGACATGATGTTTGCTTGTTTGGCAACTCCATACGTCTTGGAAGCAATGGTTCCGGCAACATGAGTACCATGGCCCAGAGTATCGGTGTTTGCACTGTTCGCAACGGCATTGTATCCAAAGTAAGCGCGCCCCTCAAAGTCACTGTGGCCAGTATAAACACCCGTGTCAACTACGTAAGCCCAATAATTATTGAGCGTAGAGGTCCGCTTGTAAAGATAGTCTGTTGAACCAGTCTTCCGGTGAGAGATGGAGGCCAGGCCCCAAGGAGCGCTTGATTGGGTGACAGTAGTAGTCTGATAAAGGTTGACCTTTAGGACCGGCTCGATTGCGAGAACCTGAGTAAATTGGTCAGTGATTTGTGGTGCTCTACTTTGCCTTGAGGGTTGCAGCGTACTTCATCTCTGCTGAGTATTTTTTGAAGAGTGGGAAAGTCGAATTGACCCGAATATCCTTGGAACACGGTTGACCATGTTTTCTCGATTTCCTCTGTCCCAGGTACGGTTTGATTGATGAGATTCTCAACAAAGTCGAGATGGCTTTCAAATCCAGCATCATCGGTGCCAGGCTTCAATGTGATGATAAATTTTCCATCGACAATGTTGCTGCTCGGGAGGTCCAATGAAGGAAAGGATCCTGCTGCCGAGACCGCAACGGGTGCGAAGAGGAGCACGAAAGGAAGCTTTTGCAACGCTTGGAAGTAGCGCATCTTGAAGGAGAAGAATAAAAATTAATGACAATGAATCAGCGTTCTGATAAGAAGGCGTTGTCTGTTACCTCTAAAAAGGCCTGATTTCGTGAGAGGCTTCTTTTAGAGAGGTGTCAAGGAGATGAAGGGCTGAGGGTGAAAAAGAAATGGGATCAGAGGGGAATTAGATCATATTTTATATGTATATTCCCGACCGCGTTATTATTATCATTTCAATCATCATCGTGAGGGTTTTTTACACCCCCAAACACCCTGCTCCATTCCCCGATTTTGGATCGGAAATCGGAAGTGGGTTTGGAAGTTACTAACTTACCATTTAATCCCTGTTCGCAAAAGAATGTGGGCTAGCTACTAAGAAAAGAAGTTTTAACGTTTTTAACCAATTTAGGTTGACTTTACCAAGTGCTTGATTAAGAAATCCCCACCCAAAGAGATGGGCTATTGAGGTTTTTATTTGGCCTATACTGTGGTCCGAATCCTTAAACCAACATTATACATGACGATGAATCTATTATTGGGAAAGAGATTGATTGAATCTCCTAGTTATAATAGTATGCGTTATTGATTGATATGAAAATTTGCTTGCGTAAACGCTGCCCTGTTACGTTCCTCAGACTAACTCTAAATGGTCTTACATTCTTCGTGGTAGTAAACGGTACCGGTTTATTAATCGCCGTATAGATTCTCCAATACATTTTCGATCAGACTGTTTGCAGATCCTGTCCATGTATGAATTTAAGGAGCAATTTTGCCCTTGTTTTAGACAAAGCTACTGCGCCATGCTTCCAGTCGGGCGGAATCGGTCTTAAGAGCATGCATTCTTCACCCCAATTGGTAGGTGTGCTGTCAGTAAACTCAATTGAACATCCTTAACTCCGGGCCCATGGGCTTTTGTGTGACTGGCTGATAATGTCTCGCGGAAATACTTGCCGTGGCCCCTCAACCCGACTCTCGGAGATATTGCGGAATGCCACGGCGTTTTTCCCAACTCAAACCTCTCGACCAAACTCTGAGAGCGCTTTGAGACAACGCCACCATCGGATCTCTGGGATACCTCCCCGAACCAAAGATTGCCTGGAAAACTTACACTCGCAGCCAAGTCTTACATGGCTTTTAATGCAATGCCACCGTTGAATACGGGATAGGCCAAGGGAGAGCCCATCAACACAACACAGTTTGCACAGAACATGTTATTCACAGCAATGCAGGTCTCAGGTTGGAACTCATACAGAAAATCCGGTGCATCAGGCAAGCCAGATACCTGACGCCAAAACCAGCCAAACTCAAAATAAGCTAAGACAACCATAAAATAGAAGTTGTACCAACTTTAACCACTAAATCGCCGTGAGGGGTTCAATGCCCTAATCCTGCTGAAAAAAAGAGGTAGGATGGAAGATGGAAGATGGAAGACTAGGATCGAAATGAAGCATCAGGCATGCATTATTCGATCATCATCACGTCACTCGGGGCATGTTGGTAAACTTTGCGTTTTTTTAAATCCATCTCTAGCACTTGCAGAGAAGAGACGCGAGTATCAGCCCTATGATGGAATTTGGACGTTCAAGTAGCCTAACGCTCCGATTAAATCGCCACGAGGCTCAAAAGCTTTACGTTAGCCAATACTTGTTTTTGAATTTTTCTTATCTGGGCTTGTATTAAATATCGTTACTCCACGGAGCCACTTCTTGAGCTCTCCAACTGCAGATCATGCCTGGTCAGAAAGGTTCGAGACATGCTCCGTAACACCGAATTTAGAATCACCTTGACCCTCGGTTATTGCCCATTACGCTTCATTTTCCCAATCACCCTAACCCACAATCTTTCGCACATTTCTTTATTTCTACTACACTACGGGAAAATACGCGTAGGAAGTCACATGTTTATGCAACCCTCAGATGGCACTTTTTATATTAAATGACATCATGGTTATATTGACATTTTCTTTTACCCTTAGATACCTATTGTCTTCTCGTAATTTCCTGCTTCCAAGAGCTTTTTTAATTTAAAAAATAATATCCCTCCGGGTTTACTCTCTCCAATTGCCTATTGATTCGTGGCTGGTCATCTTATGGGCATATCAGCGAGAAGGTTATTAGTAGCGCATGCCTTAATTCACCAGCTATCCCAGTGTTGTTTTGCTCTAGGGTATAAGGGGCGATTCACATGACCCAAATCATGTTTCTTTGATTGCTCTCAGAATCTCCCCGGGTGACTTGACCAGAGACGTACAAGCGAAGCTCATGCGATCCTCTCTTGTTTATACTACCCTACAGAGGACAGCCCCCTCGTCGCTGGCGAAATGGCCGAGATTGTGGAGTCAATAAAAGGAGAGAAGAAGGCGGCATTTCTTGCCGACAGCCTTGGACGCTGGTCCCGTTTCCTGGGTCTGGTATTGGAATGCTTTTCAGCCACATTGTGTGGACAGTCTTTTCTGTGGTGACCACCGAGACGGGGAACAACGCGACATGCATTGTAATATCTGTGTGAGTCTTTGTCATTTTCTTTCTTTGGGAGGTTGTTTGAACACAATTGCTTTGCGACTACCCAATTGAGATTCAAATGCTTGATTTGTTCTACAATAAACCAGTCTGCTACACAGAGAGCCTTGGGTTTCATGTTGAAGGAAGCGCTGGAAATAAAACAAAAAAAAAGTTTATTCTAGCCTTGCCAAAGAATTTTGATATCGTCTAGGGAGCCCCCGTGTATCGGTACCGTCCCCCGGAGAGGCCTGACTGACGAGAACCAGAGGACTTCTGGATCAACCAGTTTGACTTGTAGGATATGGGCATGGATGGAACATGAGGTGTATCGGTACCCTGCCTGGGTTTGTCTAACAGCTCACCCAGGCAAAAGAATAGTGAATATATCAGAAAGGCCGATCAGATGTTACATTATAGTGCGAAACGGTTCACGCTTCGATATAAAGTGCTGATCTTGGCCCCAAATTATCCATTACCAAGTGCACATGGCTATTCAGTGACTCGTGATGTATTTTGGCGTCCTCATATTGGTGACGCTCTGACAAAATAAGAGCACCTCGGGACCCTAGTTCCAAACAGTTCAAAGTTAGAGTTTGGCCTACGCACAGGACATAGCCAGAATTGAAGCCCGGGCAGGCTGATTAGGAAAGGCACGCGCAAAGACCATGGCTCGGCGCCGAAATTCCCATGGCTTTACTGAGCTGTCACAAAAGAGGGGAAGTGTGAGCGCAGGTGCCAAGTGGACGAACCGTGGGCCGATGCTGAGGCCGAGAGTGTGACAGCTTGAAGTGGAACAAAGAACCTAGCCTCACAAATTGAGTAAAGCCGTTTGGAGGTCAGGGGATGATAAAGCCGTGTATTCACCGGTGTTGTGTGGTTTCAATCACGCACCCCAAAAGACTCGCACCAGGCAATTGCATGAGAAGTCAAGGTTTGTTTCAATCTTTTGTTTTATTATTATTCAAAGGGTATATATCTTGGTCAGTATATAGGACGATCTCCTTATTTCGCGCAGCAGTTGAGCAATCCATGCCCAAAAGCTGTGCAGCCAACACGCCGCTAGGCTCTCTGTTAGCTTGGCATTGTGAAGCTCCAGCGCTGTGATGCGCTCCTCGAGGGAAGCTTTCAGTGCCCGCTCATATCTGAGCTCCTTGCGGTGCCGTAGCAGTTGCATATCGTTGTCGCGGCGCTGCTCCGACAGCTCCTGCTCCATCTCTCCCACTTTGCATGGCTCGGGCTTTAGTTTTATTATGTCCATGGCCAGCGAAGCCCAGTTATCATGCAAACCCTTGATCTCGGCTCGTAGCTTTCGGTTCGATCGCTGTGCCTTGTCTCTCTCCTCCTCGCATGAATCGACCTGCGCCTTGATCTTGTCAAAGTTGGTCTTCAAGGTGGACTGTGACAGTTGAAACGCTTTGATGGTCTCGTGCAAGGACTCGTTTTCCTCCTTGAGAGTGGTGTTTTCGGTTTCGGAAGCCTGCGCCTTCTTCTTCAACTCCTCGACCCAGCCCAGCATCTTGTAGGCGTCTCTGGCGGCTTTGCCGGCCGTGTACTCGAGGGCATTTTCCAAAACCTGCTGTTCTTCTCGGCTGACGGATAGCTGTGTCTTCCAGTAGGCAATCTCCTTTTTCATGCCTAGTTCTCTTGCATCCTTCCAATCGGCGAATGTCTGGTTGGCCTGCTGCAAACAGAGCTCGTTCCAGGTACTTTTTGGTATGAAATTAGCAACTGGACAAATTGGGATTGTTCTATTTCTCTCGAGGATGTCTCAAAAATGCTAACGACTAAATACACTTGGCGAGGTTCTCTCACCTGGGGCTGCTGGGGCGAGCTTTAAGGGTATGAACGGGTTCCCGGTAAACCCGAGGCCATGCTGGCTGATCTTCCAACAAATTCATTTTCCAAACGGGGCAAAGGAAATGGGTATCGTGTGAAGGGGAAGGGGAAAAATAAAATAAAAAAATAAAATAAAATAAAAATCCGCCACAAATTTGTTGACTTGGAAGGGTAGAATGGGTATCAAGGGAAGCGATAAGAAAAGATAATGACGGGCTTGGCCAAAATGAGGAATCTGCACAAAATTAAATGTGAACGTATCGTGGGGTGGGGAAAAGCGGTGAGGTTCCAGGCGTTCGCTAAATTACATGCAGGATACGTGGCGCGCTGTTGTTTCGCGTGGGGAGGCACACGATGCAGTATATGAATCCACTCTTGGGGATTGTGCAGGACTAGCGTTTTGGGAGCGATGATATGCTTGTTGCAGGGAGAGACGATGGTCGTTTTTGGGAAGGCTAGCTTGTTGCGGAATAACGAGGGAGAGAAAAAGGCAAGAGAAGGCCGGGGAAAGAGGCGATCTCTTATCCAAATGAAGCATTGAGAAACAGTTGGGCTCCCTGGACAGGACCGGGCATATTAGATGCACACATAGATGCACGCGCATGGGATGGCTATCACACCACGAGATGGTGGTGTTCACTGCAGGGGGGTTGGGGTTGTGGCCGCGTGATGGTCCACACCAGAAATTAGAATGAGTCAGGTCTGCTGCACACGCTGCCATCGACTCGAGTTGACTGGTTCGTTTTTCCTGTCCTTTCTCTTTGAATGAATGGCGCTGCGGTTGATGCGCCAAGGGTTGGATTTTGGTTGTGGGTGTAAGTGAACAAGATGCTCACCACCATGGCCGCCATCGCGATGCTCGTGTTCCGATTTCGGGACTGCCGGCCCTCACCGCCGAAAAACGGCCCCCAAAGAAACTCAACAACGCACGCAGCAGAATTCTCAAAGCTGAAACAGTAACAGCACTGAAAAACGCTGCTGTCACGCCTGGACTAATCTCAACGCTAGCCAATCTGTGACAGCGCATGTGACCAGCCCACTTCGCCATTTCATGCGTGCTTCTCGTCGCGTCTTCGGTGCACGTTGTCGGCACTCAACCCTTTCGACCGCGACTCACCCCGCAAAGCTGGACCGAGAACAGCGGCTTGACGTCATCCCGGACCGGACCGGATCTATCTCGTCCCCATGTGCGGCGAAGTCTTATCGATTGGCTACCCTTTTTTCTTTCTTTTTTTGGTGTTTGTAGGTCAATATTGCTATCACTTTGACAATTCGCGCGACAAAATATCGCAAATGGTACATAGTATAGAGTGCAGGAATAGCGCACTACCAAAATAGCAAAGTGCGCATTCCTCACTCCGGTTCAAGAAAATACTTCGGATGAAAACAGTGGCCAGTGCACCATCCATCGTTCAGCCATCTTGGTGAGACAACGCTCGGTCCCTCAACAAGAGTCCAACGCTAAAAGAGAGGACGGCGAGAAGAATGCCCAAGCCTATTTCCTATTAGCAGAAGGGCGGCATTGAAGGATAGCTTCCGTTAGTCAGGGCTCATCAAAATCGACCCGAAAGGCAACGGCACAGGCGAACAAGACCAGTTCCTTCTGTCAACCTCTCAACTGACCGATATATGCAATATCACCAAGAACCTTGTAATAAGTTCCCGACTTTCCCCGTCATCACCAAGCCTCGTCCCAGCCACCCGTTGAAACACGACACGCAATGGAGAGCTGGAGACAGCCACACCCATGACAGCCCCAACACCGCCTAGGAGATACAGGCCACTCCCGGCGATGGTCAGCTTTTCTACATTGCATCCAGCCGTAACGGCAGTGAACGTTGTTGAATCCACCAGCCACCCGAAAAAAAGTTGTACATGGACTCGTGAACACTCGTGCTCTCGGTCCACCGCCACGTAGCTAGTGCCAATTCCAGCCTGGCGATAATAGCTGCGGCATTAGTTATGGCTTCGTATCGTCTTGTCCGCTTGATGTAAGCTCCTGCACCCAGCCTCCCCAATAGTATTTCCAATATAGCCAAACAAGATGAAAACCTGCAGGCTTGAGTGATGCACCTGCCGCCGTGCGGAACTACATGGGGACAAGAAACATGAACTACAGTCCGCCCAATGTTTGCAACGCCGCATATAGTCCCGGGTAACAAGATTGAACAGGGGTAGGCACCAAGGTGGGCACCATGTTTTGTCACAAGCGGACGATGTATGAAATCACAATGTCGCGACGTGCAAGTAAACCAAGAGAAGATGGATCTCAGAGCAGCTCTTAGTTCCACTAACGTAAAACCAAGACCTAGAACTACCGATGTTCGAAGAGACATAGATGTTATTGGATAATTCTACTCGATCTGGAGAGACCTAATTTATTTGAGCTTCTCAACAAGAATAACTTCATTAACAATATCGGGAGCCGCTTTACTGTGTATGTCTCATTCTTGGCCGGTTAGAATCACAGCAGCCACCGGAATAAGAATAGCACCATGGAGGAAGTTCCAGGTTGGAAGTAGGTTTGCTTCGCCCCAAACAATGTCTGCTCTTTTGTAGTAGTGCCTCGTCAGGAAATTCAAAATACAACACCTCGAAATGAATCCAGATCCTCCAACTTGATATTCCTCACCAACAGAACCCACCCAAGCGCAAGAGCCATAATGGCCGTACCAGAAATCAACATGTTCTGTTGGGCCATCGCATATCCTGCAATTATAGCATCCCGCGTGGCCGACTCGACAGGATAGCTTAGCTGTACCTCGAGATTGTCGTAAATTGTCATCCAATCCGACTTAGTAGTTTGGGGAAGATACTCTTGCAGCTTTTGGGGCAGAGTGTTGGTCCAGATAGCTCCTGAGATGCTGTTTCCCACGGCGCCTCCAAGGCTGCCCGACAGACCAAGGAAAGCCAACATTGCTGCGTAGTCCTCATGCTTTGAAGCTGCCATTATTGCCACTTGTGAAATGAGAATCATGGTACCGCCTCCAATGGAGATGAAAACCTCGCACATGCAGATAAAGCCGACGCTGTGTCCGGGAGAGCGGAAATATATCATAAGACCGACGAAAAGCAGATACAAGGGTACAGCTGCCCACAGCTGCCATCTGAACCTTCTCGTGACCCTCATGAGGAGTCCAGATGCTATGAGGCAAATGGGTGAGAGAAAATCGAAGATTGCGGCAATATATCCAGCTTGGGTAAGTGAGGTGTTGTAAACGACCTGCAAGTACGAGGTGAAATAGCTATTCCAACAATAATAGGCAATCTGATACGTCATATTCAGTAAGCACGCGCCAATGACCGTACGATTTGCCAATAAATGGTAAGGGATAAACGGCTTGGGAGCAAAGAAGCGCTCATAAACGGCAAATGCAATGACCAAAATGCCGCCTACAACTATCATTGCAATAATGTAGTCAGTTTTCCACTTGTTGGCTTGAGACGCGGCCAGTGTGAGTGGAAGCAAAAGGAGCGAAAAGCCAATTACAAGCAACACAACACCAATCACTACAGCGATGCGTCAGAAATGGATCGATAAACAGGTTGCGAGTAGAGTCTTTACTTACCATCAAACTCCACCAGGTAAAATATTATCCCCTCGGTCCACGTTCGGGTAGTACTAGAATTTTCCAAAACTTGATTCTTCATTGCCTTCTTCTTGGCTAACCACCATGTCACAATGAGAGGAGTGGAAACCAATGGCAAAAGGATGGCTATTAGTCCGTATGCCCATCGCCGGTCAGTTTCGTGAAAACGGTTGGACAGCGGCGAGCCTGCGAAGGCCGTGATCATCGATGGAGATGAGCAGAACGCAAATGCGAGTCCTCGATTCCGTAGCGAAGAGGTATCAGAGGTCAAGACATCAACTGCAAATATCAAACCAGTAGATCCCACTGAATAGAAAACCTACAAGATGTATTAGTCATAAAAAAGGGGAAGGGGGCATTAGGGATGGACGGACCTGGGCAGCACAATAAGTGGCAATGTTATCACATGCGGCCATGAGGACGAGGCCAAGAATGGAAAGACAGAGCATCAAGATGAATGCAACGCTCCGATCCCAAAGATTAAGAATCTTTGCGATGGGCATGGTACAAGCTGCACTCATGATATTCGTCACGGTACTGATGACAGTGAGAAGCGAGTGTCCTTCAAATCCACTCGTAATGTAGGGCGAGAGATTCGACGTGAGGCTGGATTGGAGATTTCGTACAAAGTACATCATCCACATGCTTGATGAATATCAGCAGGTCACCTCCATTTCAATGCTCTTTTCTTGACATACCACACATAAACGATGATCAAAGATTTCCTGGACCACGAAAGAGTCACAGCCTCAGCCACTCGTACACCCTCTTGAGCTTTTTCGGTAGGCCCTTTGGAGGGTACCTCGGGTGTCTCACCACCGGCAATGGTCTCCACATCAGTGGTAGTCTCCTTATAGTTTACCATTCTTATTTTCTTTTTCAAGCCGTATGGACGCCAAAATATGAAATCAGGAGAGAGTGGTTGAAAGGCTTGTCAATTTCTTAATATCCGAATAGCGAGGGCACGAAGCCAATTAAATAGATGACCATCGAGTCCAAATCCGCCTGGCAATGATTCACCAACGATCACTCGATCTAATCGTACCATCTGATAAGATAATTCCGATGAACGGATCTGCACTAGTGTGCGAACCACGAACATCACGACCCGCTCAGTCGGAGGCGCGTTTCCGCATCGAGAAGGCTGCCCATTAGCCCAGGACCAAATACACGCAGGCCAAAGCACCTGAATGGCGCATGAGCTGAAAATTAATCCACTATTCCGGAATTTCAGATATCCGGGCTCTTCCAAGGGAACCCGCCGGTACCACTTCGTGGGTCGATAAGGAGAAGCCAAGCTCCGCTTTGGTCGGTTGCTTTACGAAACAACCAACAAGCTTACTTGCTAGTGTGGTCCTCCAGGGGTTATACAAGCCTCAACTGCTATCACAACCCTCAAGGGCGGCTGGTTTTTTGAACTTGGATATTCTCCTGTGCCCATGTGAGACGGTTAGCTCGGCACCCCCACGACCCATTTGTCGCATACCAAACCGCTGGGCTCTAGAGCGGAATGAAGCCGTTCTTGGAGTCTTTGTGAGTATTTTTGATCATTTCAGTAGCTCCAGGGAGAAAATCCACCATCTTAGCTGACAGCACTTGCCCACAAATTCGTGGCTGAGTGATTTCAGGTCACAAATCGTTCCAAGTCATTATTTGTCAAAACAATCTGCCCACGGCAAATCGGGACATGAACAACGCCTCTGGCTTATATTGAGATTTATTTGAGAAATATTTTACGTTATCTAAATCGCAAGGTGGGCTTTTAGACTGCTTGCTTCCCACGCTCGAATCTGGTAGCTTCAATATTCATGGCGGGTCAGGTTGAAGACTGCATCATCTACGCTTGTGTTCAGTTCTATTAGTAATTTTCGCAACCCACCAGATTTTACATAATATCAACATGTTGACAAGTGGTTAACGGACGATTCATTTGCAACTGTGCAACATCTCGCCAGGTCGATACTGGTGGGCATCAACGAAGTGATGGTAAGCAAACCGAGCCCTCCCAAATTGCTGCGGAGGGAAACAGAAGGCTTTTTTTGTATTCAAGTTAAAATTTAGTTTACTACTTCCCCAGAAGCTCCTGGCTCGAAATTATGCGTTATTCTGAACGAAATGCATCAATATACACCTCTGGAGATTTCGAGCAACCAGAATCGAACTGCGCAGACACGGCACCGCGCGAAGTTCCGAGTGCGTGATTCGAGATCTCATATACCCTCAATTCAGACTTAAGTGCATCCATGCACAGGCACTCGCCCTCAGTGGCTCCCAAAAGCCATAAGCTGACGGCTTCGAGAGATGCAGACAGGAGGCTGTATCCACGAATTAGCTAGATAGAACAAACCACCTTGGATTAGCTGAAACAGATAACGGGCGCAGTCCAGCATCCATCTGTCTTTCCATTGCCGAGATGCCGTTTCTGCATATTTACATTTACTCTACAATGCAACTTCTGAATGATGATGAGTCCGAGGTTTTGCTGCATGGGGCGCTTGCCAAAAGACCAGAGATCTGAGCATTTTCAGCTAAAATAAATGAAACCAATGCCGAAATAAAAATATTCGCACGAGTAACCTCTTAGGCTTCTTTTAGGATTGTTTTTGCTTTCTCAATTATGATTACTTTGACCAGGCTAACTTGGGCAGGCCGTTGTAGAAAGGACCTCCCCTACAGTCTTCTAGTACACCGGAATTAAAAGACTGGCTGTCTACAAAATCCCGAACGATGCTTGGGGATGTGGCTACGTGTGATAATTTCTAGCAAAGGTCAGTGAATGGTTGCAATCCTGCTTGAATACCAACGCCTGGAAAAATTTGCCGACCCATGTCGCAATTCAACCACACCCAACCTTGACGCTAGTGCTTTGCATTTTCGACTTGCATGGCCCCATCATCATTTGCTGCTACGTAACAATTACGCTGATGATTGATAATTGTGTTGGTCGCAGCCAAAGTTCTGTGACAATTGAGCATGGTAAAGTTTCACTTTCCGATCAAACACCATGTCTCCTACCCCAAACCAAACATCTTTCCCTGATGTAGATAAATCTGGTGACGAGAAGCTCTAGTTGGCTACGATGAACGAGAACCAGCCAACGAAGTTCAGAACCCCTATTACATCAGTGAAAATAAAGAATTGTCTCCTCATCTATGAATTCCATAATGGCTCAATCACTTCTATGCCAAAGACCCCAAAAAGTTGTTCAGGTGCTCCCTTTCGATGTGGGTCCTGAAGTTAGGCACGGAGCGTCCAGGCGACCAGACATGTGGCCCAGTGTATCTTGGGGTACGATGCATTCTACCATTGCCGCGTACGCATGATTGACAGTGTAGGGATTTTGAGAGTGGACTTGAGATTATTGGAGAGCAGCAAATTCGAGTGGGTGAGAGCCTGAGGAGTTTCAGGCCGCGCGTCCTGGGCACCTGCGCTCAAACAACACATAGTAATTCATGCGAAAGGTCATGGCACTTTAGTTTCATGACACTTTACTACTAGGAATCTTACTGGCGAGTTGAGATGCGGAACACCTGATGCTTGGATCACAAAGTCGCCACTCAGCTGCATTTCTGAGGTAAGACACCACGTTGTTGTGACCCTAGCTCTTAACCACTGATACCTTGTATTTGTCCTGACGCAGTCAGCCCAAAGTATCCTTTCCCCTGCATATAGCCAATCAGTGGTAGAGAAATCTGTGATAGGTGCACAATGTTGACACCTACGATTATGGCAATAGTCGCTCAGCCTGATCAGGCTGTGATATAACGAGGATCTGTGGCGCCATATTCCTTCTGCATGGAACTTTTTGTTGGTCCGCAAATATTGCTAAATTAGGATATGAGGTCCGCTGAAATCCTTGCGGCCGGCAGGCTGAGACCTGGGCACAGTTGTCGTACTTGTTCAAATTTCTGATTGAGCCGGCGGCGGTATTTGCGCAAGCTCATGATACGACTGAACCGCCCGTGACAGAAGTATTTAAATTGGGTGTCGAACTCATCAATCCTGCTCTCTCTCCATTCTGTAGGTCAACTTCAGATCGCTCCTCTTTCCATTCACACTTAAATTTACATATCAACCACTCTCGGCTACTTGCAATCATGGGCATCATAATTAACCCAGGAACAATCCGCTTCACGCAAGCATACGAGGGCGAATTCACAGGCCCTATCAATGGATATGACGAACATGTCAAAAGTCGCAAACAGGCCACGGATAAAATTGGCCAGGAATACGAGTACTACCGACTGCTCGACCCATATGATTCTGACGATGACAACCTTCACTCAGTTTATGAGAATCCTGTCGACATTCTATTCGAGGACAAATTGTTGGTTGGTCCCGGTTCAGATGATGCCGGCCCAGAAGATCCTGGTTCAGAAGATGCCGTTATTTGTTCCAACATTGAAAGAGATGCAGCGCACACATGGTTCAGGGACCCAAAGATAGATGCCATAAACGCTGATACGGGGTTTTTGTCCCGAATTGCGCAGCTGTGCCACAAATCAGGCATCAGGTATTGCAGAAATGCCTCTTGCATCTCTTCCTACGAAAGTATGGACGAAAAGGTTCCCAGCTGTGATTGGAAGCCGTTCAGAGAGTGGGCAATAACAGCCATGTCCTGTCAGACTGGGATGGTCAACAAAACAGAAACCGACCAAGTAACTGCTGGGGCTCTTGGGAGAGGGCATGCACATCTGGCTCACACTGTGGCGGGGTGTTGCATGATCCTCAAGGAATGCCTGAGGAATGACCGAATCTCGCAAAAAAAGTCCTATCTGGACAATGATGAGACAGAGATCAACCAACAAAGCGTTGTTGATATCATCTACTGGATGGCCAGGATCCAGTATGAGAAGACCATCGGCCCGGATGACTTTGGCAGCTGGGGCACGCAGCCTCTCCCACCCGACGTTTCAATGCAGATCGTTAGGGATGCCCTTCAGCAGGTAGACGGTTTGCAAATCTGCAAAACTCGGTTCTGGAACCTCGTCAGCGCTAGCGATCGCAAGGAAGCCGAAATAATGGACATAGTCACAGCGCTCAGAGACCCAAACAATGGTGGTGGTCCCTCTCCGCTTTCTCACAGGTATACGGACGACCCGAACTACGACCATCAAAATTGCAATCCCAAGATGTGCCAGCGGGCCAGTGTTAACAGTACCACCATGCCGCAGTTACACAAGTGTCCCAACAAGGATTGCAAGCGAAAGCGTCTAAATATGGATGATCTTGTAGCAGCAGTAAGGAGCGGTGAAAGTACGGCTTGGGATTTGGATGGGCAGCGACGGATTGCACGACAGCAGGCTTACATGGCCATTTCCCATGTCTGGCTGGATGGCACTGGTCGGGGAGAACACCAACACGGTGAAGTAAACAGTTGCCTCTTCGAATTCTGGACCGAGCTGGCAAGGCGAGCAGAGATTGGTTGTGAGGGCATATGGTGGGATATCATCTCTATGCCGAGGACATTGGACCGAGAGGAGTACAAAAAAGCCATGGGGAGGATGCACGAAAACTATACAAATGCAAAAGTTACGCTGGTCCACGATAAGTACTTGCTGAATATTCCTTGGTCTGATGACGGACTGCCTTGTGTTGCTCTAGTCCTTTCTACCTGGTTCACGCGAGGTTGGACAGCCCTCGAACTCGCCCGATCCAAAAAAGTCAAAGTTCTATTTAAGGGTCTGGTGCTAAAGGACCTCGAGGAAGATATC
Source organism: Calonectria crousiana (assembly GCA_013406985.1). Lineage (NCBI taxonomy): Eukaryota > Fungi > Ascomycota > Sordariomycetes > Hypocreales > Nectriaceae > Calonectria > Calonectria crousiana. Next base: position 549,809 of record VTGD01000012.1, on the reverse strand, counting down.
CTTGCCAAGAGCCCTGCTGACGCTTCGCGGGCGCACTGGTTAGCAACAGCATGGATTAGGAGGCTGCGCGAGCCCATCAATGACGTAGGCGACATCCTTGCCATCCTCTCTTTGAGAACAACAGAGATGCTATCAGACCGAAGTGTTATCGCAGGGCTACTGGCAGATGTGCCTGGCCTCGCCATAGACCAGGGCAAAGCTAATATTACAAAGCAAATCCTCGCATATCTCGGCCGCGTGCCGCAGAGTTGTTTACTTCACGGAGAGGCCACCATGACAGACAGTGGTGGGTTTTCATGGTGTGCTGCTAGCTTGGATGATATGCCTATTCCCATACCAGCCAGCATGGAGAGCCGTGAGGCCAGTGAGCACAATAGCATGATGGACATTGACGAAACTGGTGCGATTGAGGGCCTTTGGTACTGCCGTGAAATCCAGAGCCCAGAGAATAGGAAGACTATACAGGTTTACGGTAATGACCTATCATCAGCAGTCAAGGTAAAGCTGGCTCTCGATAACTGGGCTAAGTGCGTTGTACTACGACCCCGAAGCGGCAACAGAGAGGACAAGGCGCTTCTTGCTCAACCAACCCATATTGACATGGACAGTCGGACTTTGGAGTGTCGCTATATTGGCGCTGTCGAAGAAGAGTACGATGAAAGGTTCTCGAAGGTTGATGAATGGCATGTGATGAACATCAGATTTGGGAAGAATGATGACGTGGAGCATGAGCTTGAGCCTGAGCTTGAGCGTGTCGTGGATCATGCGCATGCGAAGCACAGGGAATTGTGCAAACGGTGTCTCCTCAAGGGCCAAGAGCCTGGCCAAGAGGAAGAAAATGAGAGTAGCTCAACACCAAACGAAAACACAGAGAGAGACGGGGAGGCTGAGTATATTGATCCAAGGCGCGAGGAACTTTTGTCTGTGGATCAACAAGTTCAACCTTCGGACCAACTACCGAAACAAATACAGCGCGCTGTTAGGACAGGAAAGTACCGAGCCGTCCACCACATTATAAAGATGGCTAATGGGGGCGGTGATGACCTCATTCCCAAGATAGTACAATCTGCCATGGACCAAGCCGGGCAGATTCAGGGAGACAAGAAGTTCCGTCAGGCCAAGAAGGTCCTGTGGTCATTGGGCGATGCTCTTGTCTATCATCAAAACTTTGACCAGGCAATATTGGTTTATCAAAAGTTATGGCATCCTTCAGACACAGACTTTGTGGGTGCTGTCATGAGTTACAACCTTGGCATAGTCAAGGCCATGCTTGGAAACCACGATGGGGCTGAGGAGGAGTTCCGTAAGGCGTGGGAAAGTTCTGAGAACCACAAGTCTCGGGGGAAGCGCAGTGTGAGAAGGGGCAAAACATTTAAGGGACGGCACCGTTCCAAAGACCCGGAAGATGACTTTGAAGACTGGGACGTCGCCGAAGAGGGCTGGTCGTCTGTCTGGTGGAATGCCAGAGCAGCGCTTGTCTTGCTCTTGGCATCTCCAAATGAAGATGCCAAGCACCATGGGCTGTTAATCTCAGCGTTTGAAAAGACGCCTGGATTGAGCAAGGAAGATCTGAACAGAGATTGGCTATTCAGCAACGAGTCTGACAACCAGCAGCCGTTTGATACAACCTTTGACGACCTGCCGCCTCACCTCTACCACGTCCAAAAAAGCTTCAATATCATGTTCCATCGTGATCATCCCCTGGTTTTTATAACGGCAATCAAAGTTGGAGATTGGTTTGCGAAAAAAGCCAATTGGTGCGATCAGCACAGAGACTGGGATCAAGCCCAAAGGAGCAGGATGAGTGCCCAAGAACAATTCGAACTGGCTCTGAAAGGCCTTTCAAATTTTGGGTTTCTACCTTTTTGGGGGGCTGGCTCTGAGAAGCAGAATTATTGGCTGGTGGAAACGCGGGAAAAGTTGGGGAATCTCAAAGAAAAGATTTCAATGAAGCAGTCTGTCGAAGTGGGGTCTAACAAAAGGGAGGCGGTCGAAAAAGAATCAGCTGAAGAGGAGACGGGTCACAGGGACACAGCCGAAGAGGGGACAGATTACAGCGACACAGTTGGAGAGGGGATACTTTATATGAATACGGTCGAAGAAGGGATAGATTCCAGGGGCACAGTTGAAGAAGGGACAAATTACAGGGACATGGCCGAGGAGGAGTGAAATTTTAGGTTCTACTGAAATCAAGACAAATGCGAACAACATTAGACAGGATCTAATTGGGATAAGAGCGAAGAGGCTTACGAAATAGAAAGATAGAGGGGTCACGCTGTCTGCCGACCGCACCTGGCCAACCTAAAAAGAGAATACATATGATCTAGCTATCCTGCTACCCCAACAAAAAGTTTAATAATTTCAGGTTATAGTGGTATAGCATCCAAAAAGTTGGAAAGTCCAAAAATAACAATTGCTCCATGAAAGCAGGGTCTATAGCTCATGTGTGGGATATACTCTGCTTCAAAGAGGGGAAGTATGTGGCGGAAGCATAAAAATCAGCCATATTCAATTAATGCAATGGCGCGTGTGGGCTCTGACAAAAAGTCGGGCGAGTGCTCCGCTAGTGTGATTGATATGTTTATTGTGTCTAGTATTCATTCAACAATGGGTCAATGGTGGAAGCCACTCGCCGTGACAATTATCTGCCCAACATAGTCTGTGCATGGCGAAACCCAGCATGTGAATAAAAGGTAGGACTTGATGAAAAGCAATGGGTTACAGCGAAGAAAATGCCGCCTTGCCTTTGTGGGACGACTGGAAGAAGCCCTTGTGTCTCAACCAACTACTGTGCCAACCAATCGGTTGTGCGGGGTGGATGGACAGCTGACGCGGTGAGATGAAACGTCTTCTGCTGACGTTCAGAGCAAGCTACGAGATGGCGTGCATGCGCGCACAGGTGAAGAGTGGAAGAGATGAGACCGAAAAGCCACAGCCAAGGCAATCCCGTCATTGAGCTTTGGGCATATTCCTGGCGGGAACTGCCGAAGCTTGATTTTCGAGGCCGCCTTGCTGCCTCTGCCAGCCTCTAGCTCGTTGGCTTTTGGTTGCTCTGGTTGGTGGCCAGCTCGCTAGCAGGGGACCCTCAAAGGTAAAGTGGACAAAGGGCCTGAGCCCAGAGTTAGTGTTGGTAACGACGCCAATCACACCCGCCAGCGGTCACCCATCAATCCCTGTCACGGGCAATAATCAGCGGCGACCATGAGTGAGATGGTTGTGATGATGTGTTGGGTCGCCTCTTGGTTCTCAGCTCTCAGTTCTTGGTTTTCGAGTTTCCGGGTATCAATACCTCGCCCGTTTGCCATTTCCCCATCTTCATGCTGGTTTCACCGTGCTCTTCTCTGCCGAAACTGACGCAGCCACAAAATTGATCATGTTCAGTCTCTTGCTCCAGGCAGACGCGAGCAGGCCTCAAAAATACCCGCTTCTCAGCGGGTTAGCAGCAGTGCTCCCTCTGGCCGCCCTCATCGACTTCATCGACACCCGCCGCGCGCTACACCTCGACGAGCTCACGGGCCAGCTCCCGCTCTGGTGCTGGACCGTGGCCCCGGCCGGGAGACGGCTGCTGGTGTCGGAACTCTCGGCCGGCGAGGGCTGTCTGCTGGACCGGTTCGGCAACAGCCAGCCTCTGGTGTGCATCGACGGCCGCTACGGAGACGAGTACTGCGCTGCCAACCCGGAGACGCTGCGCATGGCCGTGGCCACTGCGGACACGGCGGTGATTGAAAATGACAGCCCAAACATGACCATCCTCGACAAGCGCCTGCAGAAGCTTAATGTCATCCGCGTCTCTCGTTCGTCTGCCGCGCCAAGCGCCCCCGGCGGAGCAGCTCTGGCCAAGGCCACCTCTGCTCTGGGCTGGCTATCGCTGGCTTCGCTCTGCGGCGTCGCCTACACGGAGCGACTTTGGCTAGCGTTGGCTTTCATCGTTGTCGTTCCCCTGACAGGCCTCACAGTCTCCGCGGCCAGAGGTGGCCAGCATCCCAAGTTGAATCTGGAACAGTCGTCTAGCGAATACAATCGTTTGGTGGTCGTCACCAGCCACATGAACGACTCTGAATGGCAGGTATTCTACGGCGAGAGCACCATCGTCAACAGGCTTCTCAACTGGCCGTTGAAGACCAAGAAGCCGTCTGCAGCCAAGCGCCATGTTCTCAATGTTGCGCTGCAGGCCTTGATTTTTGCGCAGTGGATTCTCGCCGTGGCTGCCGCTGCTCATCAGACATGGGACGCCCTTGTGATTGGCCTCTGGATATTTTTCAACCTATTTACCACCTCCGTCATCTTTACCTCTGGCCAGATACCAAGAATCTGGGTCAACCAATCCTCAAACATTCGGCTTGAGCGCGTCAGCACACATCTCAGCTCACGGCGAGCACTTCTCAACACCATCATGGCGCTTAACCCCGATACCTTCCAGGCCAACAAGGATGCAAACCATCCCATGAGCGCTCTGTCAGAGGAAGGGACCTGCTGGATTGATCCCATTCTCAAGAAGGGAGCTAGCCGGAAGCGGTGGGAGGACGCCACAAGACTTGCCATGATGGAGGCCAGGGAAGGCGAAGTCGGTCCTTCTGATAATGCGGTGGATGGTGGTAAATGGAACAGCGTCTACGGGGAGGAATATTGGTGCAGGTTCATCTCCGAAGGTATCACCATGGCGCAAAGGATCTCGGAGAAGGCCCATCTTGGCGGTCGTTTGGTTTCCGAAAATCTGCAAGATGAGAAAAAGTTACACAGTTGAAATGTAAGATTAATGAAATGATGCGAAGAAGTAGATACACGCATCACACTCTGACATCATTGCACCGTCCCAAATCACCTCTTTCCACCGTTTTGTCGTCGCCCACCATCACGGCTCTTGTCTCTTCTCAGCTTGGAATTCAACAGCCCGCTCATCAAAAATGTCCTGGGCCTTCCAATGGAGGTCCCGAACTCCCATGTCCCTGAAAAGCTCCAATGTGGGCTTGTTACTATGCTGGGCCGCGTACTGGATCGGGGATTTGTTCTTGGCCTCAGAAAAGTTGGCGTATTGAGCTCCCCCCCTCTTGATGAGAAGTCGCAAAATTGCAATGTCCCCCTGCCAGGCGGCATGATGCAGCAACGTGCGACGATGCGAGTCGACCTCCGCAAGGTCAAATCCAAGCCGCATCAGCAACTCAACCATAGAAGCATTGCCGCCGAATGTAGAGTAGTACCATATCGGCATTCCAACGGTGTCGTAAGCCCTGAAGTCGGCACCGGCCGATACAAGCATCTCAGCTACCTGGCCATGGCCTCTGATAAGGGCATACTTCAATGCCTCATTCAAATTAACCTTGTCCACGCCTCCCGTCTCTTTCAGTAAGTACTCGACCATACCAACAGAGCCCCCAGAAGCCGCATAGATCAGTGGCATCAGCTGGTAGTCATCCTTGGTGCTTAGGAAACGGGACTTTCGGAATTTTCCCTTGATCAACTCCTGAACCACAAGGAGGTGCCCATTGAAGGCAGCAACGTGTATCAGTGTTCTTCCCTTGGAATCCAGCACGTCAACCCTGTCTCCACCCTTCATCAAGCTCTTTACAAGGTCCGCATCACCGCTCACGGTCGGCGGGAAAAGCTGGCTGTCAAAATCGAAACTGTCCATGCCTTTGGGAATTGGTGCTTTTCCATCAATGGTACGCTCGAGAGGTCGGGCTACACATCTGAGCGCTCCCTTGTGCTTGAGAAGCGACACCATCAAGCCTTGACGGTGCTCAGTGGCTACGGCAAGCGGTGTGCAGCCACGCTTGTCCATGGCTTCGAGATCGGCCCCTTTCTCAATCAAAAGATCGGCAATGGCGCTTCTCCCCTTCCACGCGGCATAATGAAGCGCCGTGAAGCCGCTCATGTCACGGCCCATGAGCTTGGCACCGTTACTAATAAGCAGCTTGACAATGTCGCAGTGCCCAAACTCTACTGCGAGCTGCAGCATCGAGCTCCCTTCAACTTGCATATTCAGGAAATCGGCGCCCTGCTCAATCATCAGGGAAACTATTGAAACATGACCCTCCTCGATAGCCAGGCTCAAACCTGTGTGGTTACCCTGGGCAGTGGCCATTATATCTGCTCCTTTATTGATTAGCATGTCCACCACTCCGATGCGGTTGCGCTGGGCTGCGTGGTGGATTGGTCTGTACCCATTGGAGAAAGCCCTCACGTTCGGGTCACCGCCTCGCTGGATGAGAAGGTCTACGATCCCGCGCGCTCCGGCCATGGATGCCCAATTCAAGGGCGTTTCCCCTCGCGTATTTCCCGCCGCAATCTTGGAATGGGCATTTCCTGCCGCGACCTTGTCGAGGCGCTTGAGCAAATGCCTCACCAGTCCAGGGGAGCCAAACCAGGCCGCATAGTGCAAGCAGCTTGCCCCATCTGGAGTCACGGTATTTATGTCAACATCCCATTCGAGCAGGAGTTTGACGAGAGTCGCGTGGTTTTTCATGGTAGCATACCCCAAGACAGATTCATCCGCTTGTTTCTCATCAGGGTTGATGACAGTATTCGTAAAGAGAGCATCGGGATTCTCGTCAGCAGGTTTGCTCGCGGCTGCTTCATCAGCGCTCGACATCTTGGGCGTCGAGTCGCGATCCAATAATTGCTTAATGCTTAGTCCATCCAAGGCAGCAAAATGAAAGTCGGTCCAACGACTCAGACTTGCCACTTTGCCTGGGTGGTTGATGGAGCCCCCGCCGAGTAGCTCGACCACACGTGAGTGTCCCTTGAATCTGGCCAACATTCCTGGCGTCCATCCTTGAAGATCCTCATCGGGGAGAGCTTGCATCTCCAAGAGAAGTTTTACCACCGCGAGGTGGCCCTGCATCGCTGCAAAGTGCAGTGGTGTCCACCGAACCTTGTTGTCAGCCACGTTGATGGACGCTGGGGAGCTGAGAATGATCATCTTGGTTGTGTCTAGGTCACCGTGGTATGCCGCAAAATGCAGGGGCGTCCAGTCGAATGGGGATGTAGCGACATTAAGGTATGCACCATTTTCAATCAGAAACCTCGCCGTCTCTCCATGATTAGCCAGTAGCGCTTGCTGTAGAGCGGTCTGCTCACGGTGGCCTCCAAGGTTAATGTTGCCTCCATTGAGCAGCAGCTTGACGATGGGTAAGCTTCCGGATGCAGAAGCTATGTGCAGTGCCGTTTGCCCATACTTGTCCCTCTTATCCAAGTCCGTAAGGTAATTGGCAAGGAAGGCAACTACATCCGTTTGATGATGGGTCACGGCAATATGCAGAGGAGTTGTGCCATGTGCCTCAGCATTATTCAGTTGCTTGATGGCATCTGTAAATAGAGAAAGCAAAGGCACCGATCCCATCTCGGCGATTATTTCAAGGGCCCTGAGTCCCATATTTGCGGGCACGTAGCCGTGGTTTAGGAGAAAGCTGGTCACAGCGACTGAGCCGCCCCAAACAGCCCATTCGAGGATGCCTTCGTCACTCGATGTCGGTTGGGTAAAATGGAGAAGCTTGACCAAGTCAAGGTTTCCTCGCTCGGCTGCAAGATGAATAGCCTGACGACCCAAACGATCACGGGCAAATATATCAATTTGCCTCTGGCTAATGAGCGTGTGCACAACCTGGATCTGACCCCTCCAAACAGCATAGTGCAAATCTGTCCAACCGTGGGAGGCGGTCATCGGTGCACCCGAAGGCAGCGTTTGATCTGCAACATTTCGCTCCTGCTCAGGCTGCTCGTCAACATTACTGGAGCTGGTCAATTCGTCAGCATCATTCCCATTCGACAAGGTAACACACGAAAAGCAGCTGTTGCAAATGACTTACTCGGTTTGATAGTCTATTCCTCCCAAAATGATAATCTCCTGTGGTTCTCCATCAGCAATTTCCTGCCTGGAAAGCTTTGGGTGGAAATATAAAGCCCCGAGATATTCATAACAACCCGGCTGCTCACTCTTCCGGACGAGTAGAGCCCTTCCAACATCTCCATTTGGGTCCATGGAGGCGCCGCCTTCGCCGACTTCGCCGACTTCAGCCAACATGCTGCAGTCACCCTCTTCCAGATGCTCCTGGAGCATTCTCTTTACCAGCGGGTGTGTTTGATGCCAGAGGAGCGAAGAGCTTTTCAGGACACGATCGAGCAGAATTGGCTGCCATATTCCCCTCAGGTTCAAATCGTCCTCAATCTGCAGGGAGGCTGCGAGACCAGACTTTGGCATATCAAATAGCCTAGTCGAGCACCAGCTAGTCCCATCGGCAATTGTAGCGGAGCTGTGAAACAGGTTGCCAGGAGAGACGCTGCCCAGCTTTTTCAAGATATTCTTTTGCAGGTCATGCGGCTTTTGCCTATCAGCGATTTCCAGCTCCACGCCCACCAGAAGCTTGGCGATAGTTAACATGTCTCTAGGCCACGAAGTATACCGCACTCCCAGGACCCCGAGCAAGTCATCGAGCGATGCGATGCCGGTTCTCAGGTTTCTGATTATTCTGCTCAACTTCTGGTGTCTTGTCTGTGACCCCGAGGTTTCATCAAGGCCAGTTTCCTTGGCAAGTATGTCCTCGTCCAGACCTTTAATAACCGGGCGACCATGGGGCCCGTTGAAAACGACTTTGACCTTGCGCGACATGGCCAGCTCCAGGGCAGTCCAGCCTCGGCTGAACCAAGGCGACAGCAGAATCACAAAGCAAGCCGTCTCAGCATCGACCCACTCCCAGCTTCGCAGAAAACAGTCGTGCACCAGGGTAATGCGCGCGTCCTGGTAGTTGTTGTGCATCTTATCGATAGCCTTGTTCCGCGCTACCTTTCCTCGAGGGATGCAAATCGTGTCCCACCAGATACCGTCGCAGGAAAACTGGCGCGCGACCTTGCGGAAGAAGGCGAACAGACACTCGTTTACTTCGCCATCCGGCCAAGCGCCAGCACCAGTGCCATCAGACCAGACGTGTGAAACAGCCATGTACAACTCGGGCCAATCAATGAGCGACGAGCCGTCAAGCTTCCACGCGACTGGTTTATCCTGCAATATGCCCTCGTCAAGGAAAGCCTTGGGAAAGAGGAGAGACTGGCAATCATCCTTGTCTGCGCATTCGTGCCGCTGCTCAACTGCCGTGAAATCCTTCTGCGACCACTCGCAAAAGTCAAAAGTGCAGGTATCGTGGTCCTTGTGGCCCGGGAGCGCACCATCAGGCAATATCTCGCCAAGGCTCTCGCCCGCCACGGCCCACAGACGGTTAGGACAAAGGCCGTACTTGGCTACAGTCTCGGAAAAGACATCCGCAGCTATGCGCCGGTTTCTACGTCTTGCTGAGGGCGCCATTGCGCCTGAAATTCGAATTATGCTGTTGGTCGCGGCGTTGCGCTGGGCAATGACAGGATGAGGGGCGCATCGTCAACGAGACGTTCACAGACGCTTTCCAATTTACCACTATTTTTATCGCCCCAGTACTCTCCAACCATCACGCACAGTCAGCCGCCATGGGCCTTTTGGCGAATGCCGGCTTTAGGAGTAGACTGGGTAAATATGCAGACCCTTGTCAACCCCAGCCAATCGTCATTGCCCCACGTTGAGGGCTGCATAAGCTGAAGAAGGCGAACAGGATCCAAAACTCGGCTCTGCTTACGCCTCATTTGTATTTTTCTCGTCACTTCCCCTTCCCAGATTTATGGAAACCATCTATTTTCCACAGCATCTTGCGGAGCCCACTTCGCTGAGCCATGTTGAGCGCCGCCATCCACTCTCTCAATGAGTTTTTCAACAACTACGGCTGGGCAGGGGAGATTGCCGGCATTCTCCCCTTCTCGGCTGTCATAGACTTTATCGAAACAGCCCCAAAGATGCACACGCTGCAACTGGCGGGGAATGTCTTGCCTTGGACCTGGATCGTTACCCCGTCTGCCAGCCGCCTGATCCTCGAGGACCCCGGCAATCTGTCCAGCCAGGATTGCTATCAGGACCGCTTCGGAAACACCTCCGCTCTGCAGGGCATAGACGGCCGCTATGGAGAGTGCTACACGGTCAGCAGCGCCGAGACGTTCCGTCTCCTTAGGGCTGCCTTCCCCGTTGCTCGAGTCGACAACGACCATGTAAACATGTTTGATCCAAAATTGGAACGGAGACCTCAATCACTAGAGGTGATACATATTTCACGCGCAAATCTTGACCCTGAACAAAAACGGCGCCGATCCGCATGGGCCTCGTGGTTTACGATTGGCCACCTCTACCTCGTATGCGGATGGGCTCTGTTCATAGCAACCGTCCTGATCAGCGCATTCTTCAAGGCATGGATTTCTTTTGCCTACCTCATGGCCGTGCCCGCAACTGGCTACGCAGTGGCCATACTATACGGGAGGCAGCCACGACGGCTGCATGAGGTGAAGTCTGATTCGGAATATGGATTTTCCCGCCTCATCGTTGTCGCCGAGCACATCAACTCGAGCAGCTGGCTCGCTGTGTACGGAGAAAGCACAATCCTCAACTCGCTTCTGAACCGTCCTTTGGTTGCCGACGGCAAAGCACCCTCAGAGCCCTTGAGTCGCTTCCTGCATTTCGTATTGCGAGTCCTTATCCTTGGTCAATGGGCGCTCGCGCTCGGTGCTGCGGCAACTAAGAATTTGAACGCCTACCTCATGTCCTTCTGGATTATAGTCTGCATCTTCTCCCACGCCTACCTCCTCACGCCCAAACGCACAACGAAATCTTGGGCTAAACACCACATCAACCTGAATGTGGAAAGACACTCCACAACTCTCAGCACTCGTCGCGCGCTGCTCAACACGCTGCTGGCGCTGAACCCAGACTCGGTAATTACTGACGAGTCCCACGACAACACAGCCTCCATCGAATTTTCCAAGCAGGCATTGAAGATGCTGGACCCAATTCTTACCCCCTCAAATAACCGCAGAAAATGGGAGGAGGCTACACTAGAAGCCATGATGGAATCCCGATCAAGACTTCCGCATGGCAGTTTAGTCGACCAAAGTCTCAAAAATATTCCTGGGGAGTGTCTTAGCTCTGAATGGAATCAAAAATACCCTGATTGGTGGAGCAGGTTTATACCAGAGGGAATCTACATGGCAGCCAAGTTGAAAGGAGCAGCTGAGCTACCTGGAAAAAAGATTCGAATAAAACCTGCAGATTCAGGTTCAAAAAGTGTATAGTGACTCGATGCGTAACCAATGAGTTTATATTTTATAGTTTTAAAGCCCATGGCATGCATCCAATGAATTTTCTAAAAAGAAAAACGACGATTTTCGTTGGTTATTTTCCGTCTTCCTTGTGCCATGATTTATCAAAGGGTCCTGAGCTCCGTTGTGGAATGGGCGTGTCTCAGATAATCTAGCATGTAAGATTGCTACATGTATAAAATACGGCGATCTATCTAAGAATGAATCGTTTGGATTTGTTCATTAAGGCCTACGCACCGCGGAACTCCAACATTGCACGACTCCTCCCGTCCTATCCAGTACCTCTGAGTAGAATCCTACCATTGTCTTCCAGTCGAGTAGGAAAAGAACTGCCTCTGTTGGTTATTGTACCGTGAACCGCGCTGGAATCGGCTGTTGGTTGAGTTCGCTGAATTAAGTGATTGATATGAGTGCTGCGTTTCTTCATATGATTGATGAGCTTGTTCATGTGATTGCTGCGCGAATGGGAATGATTGTTGCATGAATTGAAATGGCTGCTGCATGAATTGAAGTGGTTGCTGCATGAATTGAAGTGGTTGCTGCATGAACTGAAGTGGTTGCTGCATGAGTTGAAATGGTTCCTGAATCGATTGATATGATTGCTGAAATGGCTCATATGGTTGCTGATTGGGATAATCTGTTTGCGGCACTTCTTCATGCGATTGATGAACTGATTGGTGAGCTGGCAAAGTCATATCTTGCGGGTCTGGGTGAGGTGGCTGTTTGGGTGCTTCGGCTTCGGTCTCAGTTGGCATACTCATGACACTTCGCTGGTCATCCACCCCCCCGACACCAGTTTGAACCTCAACGCCCACAGAAGCCCGGATCGAAAGGGGTTGTAAGTCAACCTCAGCCTGGGCCTGGAAACTGATCGAGGGCACAACGGTAAGAGGCCACAACGAAAACCCTGCTTGTAATCCAAGAGAGCCCATAGGGTTTTCAGAATTTCTCCATTGGGAAAAACCATCTTCATCTTCAGATCCGACCTCGTCGTACTCCTCGTCAAATTGCTCTTCAACCTCTTCCCCGTTCTGCTCAGAAGGCTCCTCATCATGCTCTTCATCATCCTCATAATCGTTCCATGAAAACAGATTCTCTCGTCTGGGATCTGTTATTCGCATAATGGCAACCGCGACATCTTGGCCATATCCTTCCTTTAAGGCACTCCACTTTTCTTTTTTCATCTTGGCTATTGGTTCATCCTTAGACTTTTCTTCTTGCCTTTCCCACTCTTTAATCAGAAAGTCCATTATTCTAATGGTTATCGGTGATCCTGCTGGAAAGCTTTCTTTGCAGATTTCCAAAGCTTTCTTGAGAAGCCCCTCTCCCTTCGTGTTGTCACCAATATCGTCGTTGGATAGGTAAATTTCACCGAGCAGGACCATGGCCTCGATCGCATACGGGTGGTTTTCATCACCAATCCTTTGCATTCCTTCCATTGCGGTCTGAATCATGTCTTCGCAGTATTCTCCGCTGTACTCCCCCCCGTGGCATTCCCTCCCGTGGCTGCTCTTGCTCATGTCCAGAAGGAGTTCAGCGAACCTCCATTGTGACTCGGCCAAGGCCCAACCGTTCGAGAATTCCTTTCCATCGCTCTCAAAGTATTGCAGTGCTGCTTTAATCTCCCTTTGTGCATCTTCAAGCTTCTTCTGTTGTTTGAAGGAATTGCCCATTCTTAATCTCACAAAGTGATAGGCATGAGTCGTCTCTTCGCTTTTGGGTGCACCTTCTAGAGTCTTGAGCGCCTTTTTGCAGCACTCGATTGCCTTGTTATCATCCCCGGGGTCTCCAATAACTGCCAAACATTTGGCTAGATTCAACGCTGCCATAACATTGCCTGTGTTTCCCTCCCACGCCTTGAGGAAGAATTCTTTTGCCTTTGTATATTTATGAGAGGCAAAGTAGATCTCTCCAAGGTTCCCTGAAGCCTCAACTGAGAGCCAATGAGACGGTCCATATCTCTGTTCGAACCCTTGAGTTGCCTTTAAGTGGTATTGCTGGGCAGATGTCATGTTCTTTTGTCTTGCAAAATTGAACCCGAGTTCTTGACATACCGTGAGAGTCTTCGTAGAAAACTCTCCGAGGTTTTCCTCGAATCCCTTCAGGACATCGAGATAAAGCTTCTCGGCATCTTGATAAGATGCTTTTTCGTAGTGGGCCTTGGCAAGTTGTCGTTGGCAATCCAGAAACTGGAGGCTTTCACTGCCTTCCTTCTGTTTGAAAATTTCGGACGCGACTTTCCGCAGTTCAAGGGCTTCTTCTTTCTGCCCTTTGCTCTCACGAAGGTTGGCAAGCAGCAGGTTTGCTCGAGCTTCGTCCAAGTCACTCTCCTTATTTTCCTTTGACCTGGAAAAGATTTCCAGTACCCCCTCGCAGATTGAGATGGCGTCGTCAACATCTGGGTTGGGAGGCACTTTGGCGACTGCGGCCAAAGATAAACCCGCGTCCAAATACAGACGGACACTAGTGGCAGCCCATTTCTCCGTTCCCGTATAAAATTCATATACTGTGTTCGCCACTTTCCGCGCATCATCAGGTTGCTTGAGTTCTAGATAGCATTGGGAAAGAGCAAGGTATGTGCAGTTGAGTAGCTCGTCGCACCTATTTTGCAAAAGTATCGTAAGAGCTTCTTCAAGTTGAGCTTTGGCCTTCTCTGGTCTCTCCTGTTCGAGAAACACTTTCCCAAGGTGATATCTCGCCAATGCAATTATGCCGTGGTTCTGTTGAGGCACAGACGGAGCCGATTCTTTTTGAGAATTCCCATCCTCTTCTTCAGAATTTTGCCTATCTTCTTTCGAATCCTCGTCTTCTTGTTGGGGGATGTTGCCGCCCTCCTGAGCATTCTCATCACCTTGTTGAGGGTTGTCATTAGCAGGCTTTAGGTCGACGGGGAGTTTCAGGCCAACCAAGACCTGTTTTAAATGGGATTCAGCATCGCGTGGGCTGGATGTAAGAAAATAGTTGACGCCCAAGTGTAAATGTGTAATGACGCTGAGCAGATGGCTTTTCCTAAATAAGGTGTTGAGCTTTTTGAGTGTCGTATGATAGACTGAGCACGCCTCCCTGTCGCGCTTTGCTTTTGGCTGGGCGCCCTGCGTCTTCCGCTCGGGCCACAGAAACGCGAAGCCCTCAAAATTTTCGGAGTCCTTGAATATCTCTGGTGCTCGGACAAAATGCCTGGCTGCGCGTGCGTAAGTCTTTGTAGCTGTTTCGAAGTCATAGTCCTCCAAAGCCAACATTACCATCTCAGCAATGGCGCTAAGTTCGATGCGAAGGAACGTGTTTGCTCGCAGCCCATCCATCCGGACATCAACTCGAGACTGTTTCGAATCGTCTGGACTTTTATCAACTCCCCCTGGAATCGGTTGTTTCGGCATTGACTTTTGCTCGCCGGGGTTCCGTCCCATCGCTGTGCTGGCTGTGTGTGCAAAATCGGAGCCTTGCGACTTCTTTAAAGGAACAAATCTATGGCTCCCAAACTTCATACCCATATCAATAATGGTTTTGAAGTGTTTCTTTGCTCTCTGAACACACATTTCAGGAGCTGGCTCCATGTCTTTGGCTTTACCGCTCATCAGTTGACTGCGACGGGCTAGGTAAGCCCGCCCAAGCGAATTACGCACATGCAGAGGCCAGTTATTAAGTTTGGTATCGGATGGCGTGGCAGATGCGTATTCGAGTGCACTTTCGTACACTTGGATAGCATCTCTTATCATATTTGTCTCCACGTATACATCTCCCAAAAGGCAAAGAGCGCGGGCCGCTTTGTCTTTGACTTTGTCTTTCTTGAAATTTTCTTTCACCTCAGTCGCAGTGACAATCACACCCCGCTTGACAAGAAATCTAGCGGCGCTTTTGTTGCTGGCCTTTAAAACTCTGATCAGATTAGGCTTATTCAAGTCTTCGGGGCATGCTTCCATGAGCTCGCTTTTTCGTTGTTGCCTCCAGATTGATAGTTCTTTCGTTGTGTCTTTGGTGATCCATTTTGGAAGTTCAATTGAATCGAGTGATGCTTGATCCTTTGAGTAGTAGTCGTCTTCACCAAAGTCATATCCTTGCACAATCACCTCATCCTTGGACTCATCTTCGGTATCTTCCAAAGCTCCGTCGCGAAGAGCTCGGACTATGCGCTTTGGATTCTTTTCTGGACCACCGATTTGCACGTGCAACACTCCCCAATCCTTCCAATTTGGCCTTTCCCTTTCTATGACAGTACCAATATATCGGCACCTAAATGTTGGACCATTTTTCAAAATGCCGGTTGGTACTACAAGAAGTGATCTTGGATCATTGCTCTTGGTGCAAGGCCGCAGCAGAAGGCAATCTTGCCATTGCGCCAGTGCAAGGTTCACCTTGAGGGTAGCAGCTAGGTTATCTCCATAGGGCGTGATATTTCCTTGTTTAATCTCGTCCTCTCGCAGTGCCCGAGATGCGCATACGCCCCATATGGCGCCCCTGCTGTCGATTTCGAGATCAGAACTCCTCATGTTGTCGTCAAGGTTTTTGTTGCTGCCCGCTGCCTCCACGGGGATATCATCCAGTGTGCCAGCACTCCATGAGTACCCTTCGGTCTCTTCCATGGTGGGTTTTCCATGAAGTAGGCAGAAGAAGGGTATTCTGCCGAGGTACTCCAGAATACTCTTCGTGATTTCACTGTCTTTTGCATTGTGATCGATGTTGGGAACACCAGCCAGTAGACTGGCAATGTTGGTGCGATCGCTGGCCCAGGACGTGCTTCGTGGGGCCAGAATTGTGATGAGATCGCCGACATTCTCGATGGGCTTTCGAAGTCTTTGAATGAGGCAAGTAGCCAGCCACCAGGCACGAGAAGCCTTGCTAGGGCTGGAAGCTAAGATATCCGTGTCGAGGTTCTTGAGTATCGGTTTTTCGCCGCCGTTAGGATCCTTGAACAAAACTAGGACATTGTCAGACATGGCCAACTCCAAAGCCGTCCATCCGCGGCTGAACCATGATGACAAGACCAGGGCAATGCATGGGCCACCGTCATCAGTCCAGGTAAAGTCCAGCAAATATTGATCGTGGACCACGGTAAACTTGGCATTTGCGTAATTGCTGTGCATAACGTTGAGAGCCTTGCTCCGAGCTTTCTTTTCTTGTGGAATGGAAATAGCGTCCCACCAAATGGCGGAGCAGTCGTTTTGCTTTGCTAGATCTTCGAAGAATTGGAAGAGGCAGGAGTTGACTATGCCAGCTTCCTTTACCCCAACACCAGTGCCATCTGACCAAACATGGGAAATAGCAATGTAAGCCTTCCCCTTGAAGTTTAGCTGGGGCCCTTTGCCCTTCACCCAAGTCCAGGCAGTGGATTTGTCACGCTCAAGATTCGTGGCGAGTTGCCGAACAGGAAATTCTAACTGCCGACAGTTTTTGGGATCACGACATTTGTGCAGCTGAACAACTTTTGTGCTGTTGATGTTTGCCTGCTGACATGTGCTAGCGGTGCACAGCGTATGATCTTCTTGCTTAAAGCCGCTCTCGTGCCGTTT
Source organism: Calonectria crousiana (assembly GCA_013406985.1). NCBI lineage: Eukaryota > Fungi > Ascomycota > Sordariomycetes > Hypocreales > Nectriaceae > Calonectria > Calonectria crousiana. The sequence goes on along the minus strand of VTGD01000012.1, from coordinate 533,139 downwards.
TAGAGCTCTGACAATGTCTGGAAGGTCGCATTGCTTGCGGCTGCAGACATTGACCAGATTCCACAGGCGATGTTTGCAGACTGGCAGCTCTCTCAGTTGCTGTGATGCTGTTTTAACTGTGCTCATGGAGTACTGAAATGGGAGGAAATTTTGATCCCAGTCCTGAATGTCGGCTGACGAAGTGCCCAACTCAACCTGGATTCGAGTCATCCAGTATACCATGTCGAAAACCTCAGATAGGTTGATAGGAGACGTATCTCCGTCAAGCGTCACACTGACGAACTGGTCCTTGCCTTTGTGTGCAGAATGACGGAGGGCTTTAAAGCAGCCGGCAACAGCCCGAGCGATGTGGGTGTGGGCTCGAGTCAGCTTTTCCTCCTCACTCATGGACACTTGGCACGACATAGCCATCAGACCCCATTGTCTGAATGTTTCCCAAGAGCAAGCGGGTGCCAATTTGTCCATATCCATCTTGGCCTGGGCGCAGTTCATGTGACCGCAATCGCGCAGCTCTGACTGAACGCAGACCATGGCGATTTTTGACAGAAGTCCCACGTGGTTTTTGCAGTCAAGCCTGGGGTTTGACGCCCATAACCCAGGCCTAATATCACTGTTTGCGCATTTTTCAGATGATGAGCCTTCGTGGTGAAGCAGAGGGTCCGTTTTGATGATGGTGATCAGACCATCTTCATCATCGTTGATGTCCTCCTCGCCGTTTGAAGACTCGCTTGCAGTATCGGAGAACACGTCATTCTCAGACTCGTCGTCTGATGACCAGTTTTCAGATCCCAGGATGTTGTGGAGCTTGAAGGCCTGGGAGATCTCGGCGACGTCAAAAAGAGGCTGACCATTCCGGCCAGATGAGCGACTCATTTTGATGAATTCAAAGGACTGACACCCTGATGAAACCGTAGTCTGTTGTGGAAGATTCGCTTGCATTATTATTTCGGCATGCCTGCTATATGTCCTATTTGTACATTGCTAGTGCACTGAATACAAAAGGGCGCAGCTTTGTCGATTGACCCCTCTTGGGCACTGATGCAGCCACGAAAGCTTCTTGAATTTAGATCACCGGCAAGCCTGTATCGGAAAAATTGGCTTCAGCTAGGACTCTTTCTGATTCATCTTGCATGTGCATGCAGCCTGACTTGAACTTGGTCGCAGATGGATTCAAAATAGCTCCTGGTTGTGCGGAGAGCTGGGCGAATGAAAACCAATTCCTGACTCGCTCTCGCTTAGCTCCGATCAATTATGGCCCTGTAACCTAGTCAGGCTATCGCGGTTCTGAGTGCCAAGAAAGTGGAGACGGAGACCTCATATTTTTTTTCTCAGCCGGGCAGGCTACATTTGTAGAGAAAAAAGTGGCCTCAAATTAAAAACCCCTCTAGTAGTCGCTCTGTCCTCTTTTCTGAGTGGGGAGTTGGTTTGCTCCCTTGTTAAAGACATGGCTGATTTAACGCACTGGGGCTAGCCGCTCCTAATGATAATATTCTTTGTAACGACCAGCGACTTCAAACAATAGGTTGAGGCGAGCAGGATTCTTGCACTGATGAGTTGGTGGTTCATTCGTCAGATTTTCGAGCCCGAGTTCCAATGCGAATACCCAATAATATTGTCCAGTATCCCTCCTGTCAAGTCCAGGCACGGAAAAATAACTTATAGGACTCGCTTGTCGCGATTCCCCATTTGCCCCACCTGGGTATATTGCAGGTCGCGTCCGGCGCTTCCCATGCTAATAGTCCAATTGACCACCGGCTAGACCTCTTATCTATCTCAAATCCTATGGCAAACTTGCTGCATATGCATTCCACGCTCCCTATGGTGGGTGGTTGGGCCTCATGGGGTCCAAGACTGGCCACAGAGCATCATAAAGTCCACCAAACAACAGCAAGCCCATACTGCTTCTGGTGATGCTACGCGGGCCGAGGTTAGTGTCATTTTGCTCTTGGTTGAAAAAACCAAAAGGACATTCAGTTCACACGGGCCTCGCTGCATCCCGTTTGATGATTAGTGTGATATACGTCAGCTCCAGGCAGAAACATGCAGCATATAATCGTGGCCGAATGTGGCGGCAGTGCCTGCTGTTGATTTGCCATTATCAATCGGCAGTTGCTAGCTGCATTTGCACCACGAGCATAGCAGAAATAAACCGATCTTACTTGCTGACACACGAACTGGATTCGCCCTCATTACCAAATTGAGTACCAGCAATACCCAATAATGTAGATATCATGCGCGTTGGGCATGAATGATGACTTATTTCGTCGCCGAGAAGCGAAGAGAGCTTGCTTAGGTGGCATCCTCCTCGCTATTCCCTTCTCTCTGCCTCGCGAATGGGAATGGAAAATCAGTTAAAATAAAGGTAACGAAAAAAAGTAGCTTCGATACTATACAATTTTGAAAATATGATAGGATAATACCAGTTATCGTCATCATTATTTTCGAAGAAATGCAGGCTGGCCAAACTTGCGTACTGGCCACATCATCAGCCCCGGTGTTGGTTGTTCATGCTCCACACAACTAAAGCTATCGCCCAATTTCATCTCGGCCGGTATACGCGGTTGAGATTGCTTTCGCTGTCGCACGAGCTACAGATATAACATCGCATGATTCATACTTAATTCATGTTACCTTTGGTAACCCTAAGCCTAAATTTGATCCTCCTTGACTCTTCTACAGACGCCTAATTTCGCTTCTCAATGTTCGATCCTACGGCTAAGGACCTCCCTGGTATTCTGCAACGGAGCAACTGGGCGACGGAACTCGCAGGAATTCTCCCGTTGTCAGCCCTGATCGATTTCATCGACATACCATCTAAGCTTCATGTTTTTCAGCTTGTCGGGGCCGCCCCGCTATGGAGCTGGCCCATTACTCCGGCTGGCGGCCGTCTTCTACTCTCCGATGACGAAGCTTTGCTGCAAACCTGCTATTTGGATCGGCATGGCCACAGCGTCGCACTCCTTGGGTTGGATGGCCGCTACGGTGATAACTATGTTGTCGCCAATCCTGAGACCGTACGGCTATGTATCAGCGCAAGGCCGGCTCGTTCCATCGAGAATAGTCACTCCAACATGCACAACGCGAACCTGCGCATTCAAGATCTCGATGTCATCCACATAACTTCAGTTCCGGAATATGGACGTCCCTTATCTGTCACCTGGCTTCGCCATATCTTTAGGGATTTTTGGTGGATGTATTCACCCTATTACTGGGTCATATCCGCGGTTGGATGGCTTCTCCTGTTTGCCATGATTGTTATGAGCGTTATTCTTCAGACCTGGATTTCATTGGCGTTTCTCATTACCGTTCCGAGTACAGGTGGTATTCTATTTGCTCTATATGGCAGCAGGGCTCGGGATCTTCCTCGCAGGGATGGAGAACCTAAAAGATATAGTCGCCTGATCCTGGTTGGTGAGCATGTGAATGCCACAAATTGGATCGTCTTCTACGGCGACAGCATCCCACTAAATGCCCTCCTCAACCGCCCTCTAGAGCCGAGAGGGCCCTTAGCATCCACGTCATGGCGTTGGGTTCTGCGTGTCTTTCTCAGGATTCTCATCATTGGCCAGTGGGCTACGGCGCTTGCGGCGGCGGCGACGAAAGATTGGAACTCGTACTTTATTTGCTTTTGGGTATCTCTTTGCATCTTCATGCACGCATATGTGATCCCTCCTCGTCATGGCGCAGCGGACTGGATGAGGTCCACCGGAATTGATATCCATCATTACTCTACGCGGCTCAGCTCCCGTAGAGCACTGCTCAATACCGTGATGGCGCTCAACCCTGACACGTTTCGGTTGGACCCTAAAACAGAGCAAGATGACCGTTCCAAGCTGTATGAAAGTGGCATGAACTGGATCACCCCAATTCTGGAGAAAGGGGACAGTCGGACAAAGTGGGAAAATGCCTCGCGAGAGGCAATAAATGAAGCCCAAAACCGGACACCCATGGTGGTTTTCCCGAGCCCAGAATGGAGTCAAAAGCATTCATGCGACTACTGGGCATCTCATATCATTGAGGGTATCGAAATGGCGGAGAAGATAAGAGTCGAAGCAAAGTTGCCAGGACGATGGGTTTCTTAGCGTTGTTGTGCTTGAGGATGTTGGATATGTATGGTTTTGTGCGACAAATGTCTATTAACCTTTTATTATGAGTACAAGGGGGGTCTCTAATCCGACCCCGCCCCCGTGACCGTTCCACAGTCACGGGGGGGCCATTGATTTGGAAAACGGTCATTGATTTGGAAAAAAATCTCTGCTACCCCAATTTGTATGTAAATTACTAGGTAACCAAAGTAGCTATGTTTTATTCAATATCCCCCTATGATGCAATACCAACACCATTATCTGCATTGATGACCCCGCATCACTGGTCGCATCCTGCATTACAGAGCGAATTTACTATAATTAATATAACTTTAACTAACCACAACAATCGCATTTTTGAGGCAATCCATAGTATGAGTTTAGATATTGAATCTTTAGAAGATGAATTATCTGCAGTTTAAAGATGGATTAATCCAGAGACCAATTTACCTAAGTTTTTATGCTTTAATACAGAGACAATTAAGATGCGCACTATTGCAGGCACCGAGTTATACCTAGAAGGGTATTATAAAAGCATTGCAAAAGCAGTAAAGGAACTAAAGGTTCTATATAAAAGATTATATGGCCGTATTTAAGGAAGGAATCTACGTACTGAAAATGACGGTAACAATACTCTTTTATCCGATATCGAAGAGTAAATTATATTGTGTTGGTTATATCGCCGTGTAACTTAAGGGCATTATATTTAAAGCTGGGTACTTTAATACCATGCGAATGCTATCCTTAAGGCTATTAACCGTGAGCTAACTGCTTTAAAAAGATGGGCTTGATGGTTCCTTAAACGTCATAGAGATGAATTTTACATTAAGAAGTCATCGTTACTTGATATAGCCCGAAAATCAATATATGTGTAACGATCTGGCCGATTTCCCAAGGGATAAACCAATCAGAAGGCAGGGTTTATGTTGGCAGAAAGATCAGAGCGCGTGTGGTAGCACTAAGCAATAAGTCGCCTGTTCACAAAGAGGTGTTACGTCTGGTAATGTGTCAATCGGTGATTGATGTAATTAAGTTGTATTGAAAGCTGATTAAGACCGTTCCTTACGGTGCGACTTGATCCGTCTATATACTTCTAATCTTGTCGTGGAGCGCGTGGTGCGCTTTGGTGCGCAGGGTGCGATGCCATTCGCACCTGTCGCTCCTGTCGCTTCCGTTGCTCCTGTTGCTCCCGTCGCTCCTATCTTGATTGGCTATGTCTCTACTGTAGGGTAGCTGGTTGTTTACGTAAGGAGTTATTCTGCCATCCTAGACCGCTTTGGTTATGACATGGGTCGTAACAATATGATCGTGCTTATATTGAGGGTTTTTATAGTGGTTGGAGCTGGGCTATCTAAGACTATAATATTAAGCTGGAGAATACTTGGAATTTTGATAAGACTGGGTTCTAAGTTGGATATCTCGATAAAGGCATCTTATTATGGACTTTTTATGAGGTTAAGCAGCTAATACTAATAGATTCACATGATATATTATCTGTGATAGATGTGGAAGTGATATCTGCTGTGGGAAAGGCGATACCGCTGTTTATTATTATTCCCGGTGTCTAGCTTCCTGCTCATTGGTTTACAAATAGCCTCCAAGGCAATGCTATTATTGTAATTAGTCCAAAGGGATATATTAATGATATGCTTGCTATTGAATGGATTGAATACTTTGAGAGGCATACCTGACCGGCTAATCCTAATAAGAAACGGCTGCTTCTTATAGATGGCTGTGAGAACCACTTTACATTCGAAATATTCTATTTTGCTAGTTAACATAATATTGAGCTATTCCCTTTGCTCCCGTGATTAACTTATTATCTTTAATCCCTTGATATTGGTATTTTTAATATATTTAAATATTGGTATTAATATATCCTATATTATGAAGTTGCTGATGGCTTAGGTGACTTTAATAAGGTTGACTTCCTCTTTTATTTTTAAGAAATGCAAGATAGAATATTTAGGAAGAAGATAATTATATTAGCTTAGAAGAAATGTGGATTATTTCCTTATGATCCTTCTATTGTTTTGGATGCCCTCAAAGACCTATTATTATTATTAATAGTAGATATTTCAAAGAAAATGCTACCCGGTTATATTGAGGTTGGGTTATTAATAGGGTTAATATTATTAATGCCGTTAATGCCCTCATAACCTAGTCCTTTTGCAACACCAAAGACGCCGCCTACAAGGAGAAAAATTGACTAGAATAGCATTACAATACCACCATTAAGAATACAAACTATTAAACAATATTAACATTATATAAGATTACAAATGGTATTATCTATTTTATTTGGTGTTCTGCTGATGCCCTTAGTTATATATGTGTTTGAAAAGGTAAATAAAGCTACATCTACTTTGGCCCTCAACGGCATTACTGCTGCATGGGAAATGTACCGTCTCAAGGAAAAAAACATCAGATGATCACAACTACATAAAGAGACATCAATTGTATGCAAATATGGGCTAATTACCGTCTCTGATGGGAGGCTCCGGGTCGCTAAAGATGAATACAATAGACGAGCAGCTCAAGAAGATGAAAAACGCCGTATTGAGAGGAAAAAGGCCCAAGACGAAAGTGCGTTTCTTAGGCGGTGGTTACGGGAGGTCCGATCACGTGTCCGGAATAGCATCTCGGCTGTGAGGCTTCGAGATATCTATGCTAATAAAAAAATAGCTTGGAAGCCTCTTTTTAACTGGGAATATCGAGGTTGGTGGTGCAAAATAGACCGTCGGTCACATATATCATCTAATGAATGGATGTCACAATGATATGTATTATATCGTCAGCTTCATGAGCGTAAATTACTTACTAAAGACTGGATTCCTCCCGTGCCGTGGCCTCTTTCTTATGACAATGAGGTTATCCAAGAGGCAGTGAATTTCCTGACCTTGGAAGCATTGGATCGAGCTGTTGGGCATAATGTACTGTTATTGGAAGCTGATGGAATTGAAATTATAGCAGAAGACTGTATTGAACTTAGTCAGGATATTTTTATGGTCCCCAAAAGTAAAGAAAATAATGATATTAATATATAGTTATCATTATATTTGCTGTTGTTGATGCATACCTTCTTTAACCTTGTGTTCATGATCGCATTTTACTATAATGTTATTACCAGAAATATTTAATAAATGTGGACTACTTTGGTTGTTATATAAATTAGGTGGGGTAACAAGTAGAGATTTTTTTCCAAATCAATGACCGTTTTCCAAATCAATGGCCCCCCCGTGACTGTGGAACGGTCACGGGGGCGGGGTCGGATTAGAGACCCCCCTTGTAGTGCTAGTCGCACGCTACGTTTTTGCTATTTGCACGCTAAAATCTACCGAAGTCTACCCGATTTCCCTCCTATCCCTTAGGCCCTTAAATTTTAGTACAATTTACAGCAAAAAATTCACAACGCAAAGCACATCAATAAATCACAATGACAATACTTGTTCCAAATAAAAAGCTATAAAAACAATAGCAGCCCGCCCAAAGGCTCAAGCCCGGCTGCCCTCAAATCGTTCAAAAAACACATCTCCGTAGTTTCCCCGAAAATGAACACATTACGGCCCTGCCGTTGTACCGCCTACAACGATGACTTCCTCGGCCGATGAGGAAGGCGCTGCTTGCCTACTTGACGAGCCCCAGTGCCTTCGCGTTGACGGCGAGCTCCACGGTCGCACACAAGAACATAATTAGTGTAAATAAGCTGCCCATTGACTTCTCTGCGGCAGCCACTTGACTGTTTGACAAGAGCAGAGCCGTTTTCGCGGTGGAAGGTTTGCAGGAAGTTGAGAAGGTCATCGAATGAGCTATAGGTCTCTGAGGGCGGCGGAAGCGGTATTTCAACGCGCTCGCTGTTGACTGCTTCAATAGGAAGCCCTTCTGGGCCGTTCATGATGAATGAAGCCGTAGGTGCCGACCGTACGGATGAAGGTTGTGAGGTTGAACAATGTGCTGAAGTTGAAGTGTTGTGAAAGGCGGGAAAATTGTAAATCATGTGACTGTGTGCACGGACGAAATACCCCGGGTGAATCCCGGTTGTGCCGGCTAAGCCTCGGTAGATTTGATTTTAGCGTGCAAATAGCAAACCCGTAGCGTGCGACTAGCACTACTCTTTTTCAATGTCATCACAATTTCTCAAGGCAGGTTTTTGCTATCCCTTTGAGTGCCGTACGCCTGCACCTAGGTACCTCGTCTGGTTCATCGGGCCACCAAAACAAATTCCGAAATGATAAAAAAACTCAAGATGGATAAAATAAATTATAATATCAGCAGAATTGCATAACCAAACCGGAAATTGTATATCTTGAATTCAGGGTACAATGACTGGCAACCTACTTTGGTTGGGACCTAATGCAGGCTTACGGCACCCAAAGGGACAGTTTTGGACAGCCGTTTTTCTAAATCTAGTACCGATCCCAATTCTTGTTCATAAGCATATTTGGATCACTAAGCCTATACGATTTCCCGCACATGATAACACCAAGTTATTCCTTCGTTAAAAAGGGAAGAGGCTAATAAAGGCGAATAAACAGCTCAGCCGAAGTTGAGCCATCGACCGAAGAGGTTACAAAAGCGGTAGCCCGCGCTCGGTCACGTGTCACTTGTGTTTGGTCCCACAATAAGACGGGACCCTTACCAACCGACCCCCTGTAGCTTTTACTCCTGAAAAGGCATCGATTACTTAAGCAGAAGATGTCTTTTGAAAAGAAAGGTCACGTGTTGCTATAGTCACAGGGGGTCGGTTGACAAGGGTCCCGTCTTACTGCAAGAAGGGTCTGTGGGTTATTATGGCGCAACTTACCCTATTGCCCTACACGACCGATGTTGTTTACAGTACGATTGTAAGAGGGGCTGGAACAGTGATTGGCGATGTTGCTGACATGGCCGCGTAGCATTTCAGAGCTAGGAATGGCCTAGGGAATCTCTATAGTGAAGCTGCCAGCATGGCTGTAGTAGTCGTTTTGTCCATGTGATGGCCACTTTTCACCTCAGCCACATTGATGCCTGCAAGGATCGTGAGGAGAATCACGGCAACCCTAGGAAAGGATATGAGGTGTTTTAAAAATGTCTTCTTCTCGTTTTCATCAGCTTGAGAGACATCATTGTCATGAATTTTGTCCCAAAGCCACCCTCTGCAAACGGTCATTATCGCAGATTGCTCGGCGATAGTCTTCTCAGCGCTCGAGACCAATATGCTCTTTTCGTCTCCAACTGGAGGGAGCCTGCACCAGACCTCAGGGATGTGGTCGAGGAAGAAGCATTAGCAGTCATTGAGGTCCTCTTATCCATATCGGGGCCAATCAAATTGACTGTTTTTGAGTTTTCATCTTCTAGCATCGATACAGAGACGTTGAGCGAGGTTTGCCAGCTATGCATGTTTACAAATCAGGCTGTTGCTCAGACGCTCATCTACACAACCCGACTGTCGGAAAAGGAAAGGCAATGGATAATTCCAGCTACGGGGGCCGCAGAAGAAGATCTCGTTGCCGAGATAATGGCAGTCATTACTGTGGTGCAGCAAGCACTCAAAACTGGAGACCCGCTCCCGGCTGTGTTGCCAACGCCACTGTTTACCAGGGCGAGCAAATTTGGGAGAGAACATCTCGAAAGGGGGATGCGGGAGAGCGGACTATACCATAAAGATGACGTTGATGACGAGAGCTCCAGGAAGTATGCTGTGATATTCAATGGCTTTCTTCAGATGCTTGTGGCTTTGGATGAATTGGTGCTAGTGCTAAAACGGGTTGTGGGAGAGACAAGCAACATCACTGTGCTAGAGACAGTATAGGGGGGACAGAAACCTGGTCATGGGCTGAAAACGGCGGGCACAAGCTTCCGAAACGGAGCATAAGCACTCTAAATCCATATTTAGTTGGCTCTCCCAAAGTGGCGTGAAGATGGAGTTTCCACTTGGAGTGAGTTGCTTCAAACTGATGTCACTGACTCAGCGCAACCCTAAACCAACTGGATGTGACGCAAACTCTTCCACAAACAGAGCAACCCTGTGGCGCCAGCTTCCGCAGTGGGATCGTCTTGAACCTTGCTGAAATGGATTACAGTTTGAGCCTCCCTGTGTTTCGTCCTGGTTCTGGAGTCTAGTGCCTGCGGGATCGATGCCAAGAACCAAGGACAATGCCGCTAGACATGAGAGGCCTCGATGCATGAGCTCCTTGGCAAACACGTGTCACTGCTGGTGGATCCAGACACGTTGAATATATTGCGTCCAAGTGTTTGGAAAGGATCTGGTGTGTATGCAAGCAATGGTGGGTCGAAATGCTTCAAGAGCGGGTGAATATGGGCCAGGATGCAGTCTTGCAACTCCATATTCTGCACCCTTGAGCCGTGTTGATCCGTCAATGGGGTTGAAGAAGACAGAGTACGCAATGCTACCATTTGACAGTTGCCCAATGGGGACAGGAGCCGAGCTGACCAACGATATCAAAGTGACTCAGCTGTATTGGCTTTATGCCAACTCACGGGATCACGGGGCTCTACGGTGCTACACAGTGGAGAGCGGCACGACATTCCTTCATTCTACTTGGACCCCCTTAATCATAATGAAACACCAGAGCCTTATAGGGATGCCGAAGGAAGCGTGGAGGTGGCAGTGTTCACATGCATGCTGAAAAGCTACAGCACTGACGACAACAAGGTCTCGCAATGGGTAACGTTCTAGAATGCCCCCGTACGTCCTCGGTAGTTGTCCTCATTGGCTGGCACGGCTACGATAGTTGAACATTGACGTGCAAACCCTGAAGGTCCGGAACTCCGGCCTTGGTTCAGAGGGAGATGATCCTTTCTGAAAACAAAGAGCCAAGGTCAGGAACCGATCCAGAAGCACATCGCGAAGATACAGGCTCATGGGCAAGGGTGATTTTGGACCAGGAGTTCTTGACCCATCCTCCCCAGGCTTTACGACCCCTGTCTGCAAACCCGCACATGACAAACAGTCGTCACCGTCCTTGCCGTGGACAAAGAGGTCAAAGATAAGAGAGACACGTGGGCTGTGAAACGCACCCAGCCTGTCGTATTATTTGCTCTTCTCGTGTTAAATTACACCGTAAGCCCTGCTTTGGTGAGGGAGATTTCTGACCGCTTCAAAACGCCAGCAGAGAGAAAGAAGAAAGTGGATCGATGAGGCCATTGCAACTCTAAATTTGGAGCTTGCGGCACACGCGGAAGGATGGCGTCTTCGAGCCTTATCCGCCCGTGGAAATGAATGGCCACGCGCTAATGGGTCGTGATTACGTCGAAACACGGACCAATCTGATTATGCTTTGAAGGCAGAACAGGGGCAGGGGCAGGGGCAGGGATAGGCCTCGGACCCGTTGGTGGACCCGGTGGCTTACTCACGCCTGAGTGTGGACGGAGCCACGAGAGATCAGCCATTCCGAAACACCAGATGACATGCTGGGGAGAAGGGATAGGGTTGTCTGGACGTCACTGACAGTTCCGTGCTTCAGCTGGACGGGCCGCTGTGACGTTAGTTTTTCATCCCAATTCATTTCAATTTATTACAAGCTAGTGCCAATTGGCGCCTTAAAGCTTAAGGGTCTTGAGCGATTGGCGCCACGAGCTGGCAACGTAATACAAGGTGGCAGTGGGATTTTCCCTGATTTTTCCAAATGGCATCCATCCCATCCGCATCTTCAAGCCCATCCTGCTGAGGCTGAAGGATCGGAGGCACAGGACCCGCGACACGCTCGAAGCATAGGCTCAGCTGTGGCCTCCGAGGCCGAAGACCCGCGACAGCAAGCGGGCTCACCTATCACGTACCTTAGCGAGGATTTATCCTTCACCGCTGGGCAACAAAGACGGTGAAACACGATGGATATGGGGAGGTGGGCAGCCACTGGGGTGTCACGGTGCCCTCCCGCGCTGCAGCGTCAGGTCCATGATGGACTGACAGTGCATTAGCGCCGAAGCTTGTGATGACATTGCAGCTCCAGACAGTCAGACCCCGGATCTCACAGGTCGTCGAAGCCCTGTCGCTGTCCTGTCGTTCCTCACGTCGCCCGGAGACACCCAGCCGCGTGGTAGATGGGCCTGCACGTCAAGCATCGTCATTGGCCACGGCTGTCGTCCTCAACCGACACGTTGGATCCCACGCACACCAGACGGGACAATCAACGGCCTAGAAGCTCGAGACCCTCCCGTGGCCTGCCGCTTTGGGCACTGGGTCTCTCCACCTGCGATTCCACGGCAATATGCCAAACCTTCTAGCGGCTTTCCAGCGTATCGGGCCTCCGAATATTCTCACTGCTGCTGGAGGAGCACGCGAAAACCAGGCTAGGCGGTGATGGCCTCGTAGCTCGGTTCCCCGATGACCGCAGATTCCAGAAGACGTGCCGGGCGACTCGGCAGCCACGGCCGGCGAGTTTCACCCCGTAAATGGAATCCCTGTGCTTGGTGATCCCTCGATTCGATCCGCAACAAACAAGGCCGGAAATACCGAGAAGGCCAATACGCATATTGAGTGCAAAAAGCTAATCGCCGGGGCCACAAGGAAGCGAAGCCCCACTCCGTCCAAAGTCACATTACTTGACAGCTTCGGGACAAGGTAGCGAGTGATCCAATCTGACAGCATTGCGGCGAAACAACACGAACGAATGGCCAAGGTATTAGGTTTCGAGCAGCATTATATAACACTGAGGGATCGTCCTCGAAATTGTTCTTCTGGAAATCCGAACACCTGAAGATCATCCTCTGAAGCCATTTTCTGAGAAATCTTTAGACCACAACTTATTCAAAATGTAAGTTAGCCCATCTCTTGTCTTTTTTTTTTTTGGCCTTGCACATGTTTCTCGGCCAAGCAACCCCACACCCCGCGTCTCGACAAGAATCACACGATAACTAACTGCCTCTCTCGCACACAGGATGCTGTCAGCGCCCGAGACCAAGTACGCTGGGTTCCAGGAGATTGAGAACCCAAACCGACAATGGCCCAACAAGAAGCTCACTGCTCCTCCCTTGTGGCTGTCGACCGATCTCCGAGATGGTAACCAGTCTCTGGTTGCTCCTCTGGTGAGCCTCACCCGGATTCGACGGATGGCGAGATGTTCCCGACTAACAAAGACTCTAGACCATGGAGCAGAAGTGGGAGTTCTTCCACCTCCTCATGGACATTGGCTTCAAGGAGATTGAGGTCAGCTTCCCCGCCGCCTCCCAGATCGAGTTCGACTTCACGCGCCGCCTGATCGACACACCCGGCGTCGTGCCTGAGGGCGTCCGGCTCCGCGCCCTGACCCCCACCCGCAACGACTTCATCAAGCGAACCGTCGACGCTCTCCGGGGTGCCAAGCGCGCCTCCGTGTGCGCCTACATTGGCGTGAGCGACAAGCAGCTCCGCGCCATGGGCTTCAGCCGCGAGAGGGCCATCAAGCAGGCCACCGACGCCATCCGCTACCTCAAGTCCATCACCAAGGACGACCCCGTTGCCTCTGCCGAGACGGAATGGGGCCTGTCGTGGGGTCTCGAGTCCTTCAACGAGGGAGACCCCGAGTTTGTTGCCGAAATCACCAACCAGGTCCTCGCCATCTGGGAGCCCACGCCCGAGAACCCTACGCACATCGTCCTGCCCTGCAGCACTGAGATCTCAACGCCCAACATCTACGCCGACCAGCTCGAGCTCTTCCAGGCCGCCATCGGCCGCCAGGACAGCACCCTCATGAGCATTCACACCCACAACGACCGCGGCTGCGCCGTGGCCGCTGCCGAGCTGGGCATGCTGGCCGGCGGTGCCATGGTCGAGGGATGCCTCTTCGGCAACGGAGAGCGTGCCGGCAACGCCGATCTCGTCACCCTGGCCCTCAACTTCTACTCCCGAGGCATCCACCCCGGCCTCGACTTCTCCAACCTCTACGACATCCGCGCCAAGTACGAGAAGCTGACGGGCCTGACAGTCCACCAGCGAGCCTCGTACGCCGGCGAGTTTGCCCTCCAGGCCTTCAGCGGCACCCACCAGAACGTCATCCGCCGCGGCTGGGGCACCCGCCAGGCCGCGCTCGGCAAGGGCGAGTCTCCCATCTGGGACATCCCCTACCTGCCCCTCGACCCCGAGGACCTGGGCATCCCTCTGGACTACATCATCCGCGTCAACTCGCAGAGCGGCAAGGCCGCCGCCGCCTGGATCCTCGACCGCCGCTGGGGCCTCGACATCCCCGCCCCCATGCAGGTCGACTTTGGCAGCCGCGTGCAGCGCGTGTGCGAGGCTCGCGGCGGCGAGATCAGCCACGAGGAGGTGCTCGACATCTTCCAGGCCAACTACACTCCCGCCCTGACCGGCGTCGATGCCGAGAAGCTCGTCGTTGAGGACCTCGCCGTCACCAAGGCCGCCGACAGCGTCCACGTCAAGGGCGCCATCAAGCTGGGCGACATCTCGGTCGAGCTCAACCACTCGGGCGAGAACATCCAGGCCGCCGTCCTGGCCGGCCTCAACTCCGTCATCAGCACCGGAGCCGTCGTCTCCATCGAGCACGAGCAGCTCCTCAGCGCCGACCAGAAGCACGGCCGCTTCTGCGCCATCGCCACCTGCAGCTCCGGCGATCAGACCCACTGGGGATGCCACTTTGATGACTCCATCGACCGCGCTCAGGTCCTCGCCGTGGTTGGTGCCGCCTTGGTAAGCAATATTCCCACCCCCCGCAGCATTCCCAACAAGCTTATTTGCTAACTCACTCTTTTTTACAGAAGCTGTACGAGGAGACCCCATGCCCAGAGTCTGCTGGCGAGGTCATCAACGAGAAGAGCGCGGCTGACGTTGTCGTTGCCGAGATTCCCGTTCTGGAGTCAAGGCTAGGCCTCCAGGTCGCTGCTTGATGAATTACTGTCCTGCTTTTTACCCCATGGTGTTTTTGATATCACATTGTTTTGATCCCCCCATATCCACGAAGCGACTTTTTGCATGTACAATGATTTGGCATATATATATTCGGGCTTGTTATTTTTTATATTAAGTAAATACCTTTTTTCTTGTTTTTATCTAGTCGGATCACTTCAGATTTGCAACACTGCGAGTTGGACAAGAGGAGGCGGCAGTTTTATTTTATTGTGGATTTCCCCATGTTTGGCATTGTTCCGGAGCATTCTCAAAATAGAGACAGATAGTAGTATATACAAGACTCTGAAACCAACCGAAAGCTGTTCAAAAAAAGAAAAAAAGTGATTCGTTTTGGATTTCCAATCTTTTTTTCCCATGTGATTTTTTTTTTCCAGTTCGGATGGATCGGCTGTCGCTGATAAGATGGAGATGACCTAGTTGCAGGACTAGGATGTTTTCGCAATAAATAACACCTTTTTTCGGGTTGCTCAATCAAGCTTGATGCGATTGAGCTAACCGCATTTGGTCTTGGCGGAAGTTTCGATGCAGTTGAAGAAAGCGGTCTACGAGCTGTCTCAACCATCAAAGTGGCGGGGAAGAATCAGGCAAGGCGCTCGGGCTTCCGGACTTTCCAGAGGCTAAGGCGGCCGGTGTGCTGAGTCCGAGACGCTGAAAAGGCAGCGAGGCGACGGCACGAATCACAGCGGTCCAATTGATGACATGGGATGGACAGGATTGGGTCGCAATCGTAAGACGAGGCTGAAACACTCATCTCATCTGAGACATTACCGGAGCCTTGTCAAAAAGGAAGGCAGGCAAGCCACCCCTTCTGGCCCTGCTCGTCTTGTCCCCGCGCATGACACACATGACACGCATGTGTCCGTGAGCGATGGATGCGCTAGTCCGCGGCGGGTCAAGCCCGACATCGGGTTCGGTTCTCCCTTGACTAAGAAATCCTATGGCTCCTTCAGGCTATTACTAATGACGAGCGACGAGGGTACGGGCGCCTCGACGACAGCGTGCCATTGTTACCGCCATTTCAGTCGAGAGGCCCGGGACCGTGGGCAGCGCAGCAAAGTTAAATAACCGAGCACAGATACAAAGTCATTGGATGCCGTCATGGCTAGCGCCCTTTCTGACCTCACAAAGGACGTTCCGGGGCGGGCGGTCAATCCTCTGACGCCGTCAAGCGCGGGCCCGATTGGTGAGATCGGTTGTCCCCTGGCCCTTGCATACCCATGTCTGACCTTGCATGCACGCATGAATGATCCGAACAAACGGCCTCGACTCCGGTACCGCTACGCGCTAGTACGTGTCAAGGCACTTTAGCGATCTGTGGAACCCGTGTGGGCACGCTCGTGGCAGGCCCGTAGGCCCAATGGTTCTGCGGGAAAAGGCTAATTGATATAAGACGACTATAATTCGCCAGCCTCGACTTACATCCGCGACCGCGCCGTGTATTTAGATGCAGTGACGTTCCTGTTTGCAGATCGCCTTGCAAAGTAACGGAAGCTTCAGTTCTAGTTGCTCTCGTCTTGTTGATTTTTTGTCTTCTCTTCGCCATGGCTCCCACGGAATTTGCGTCACAACTGGCTGAGGTCCTTGACACGACCCGCCAGGTTAAGCCCAGTGGTACGGACCCCGGACAATAAAAGAGAGAGGAGGGGAGGGGAAACAAAAACAGAAAAAGGAAAAAAAAAAAAAAAAGCAAGAATCTTGGCTAATAGACGTCATAGAATTTAACCCAAGTGGAGATGCTCTTGACGCCATCTCCAGCCTCGCCGAGTGGGCTCTTGAGAACAAGCACATTCGCGAGGGCAATGCGCTGCAGCAGGTGCACCGCATCGCCACCGGCTCTCCCGACTATGGCGGCATGGGACTGTCTGCTGGAAGCGTCACCGACGTCATTGAGGGCGAGCTGATCCTGCTCGCCTCCGCCTGGCTCGAGGCGCTCAACTCGGCCGATCGCACATCCAGCCAGCCCATTGTTCCCTTCACCACCAGACCCGAGGGCCGCCGCCCCATGAACGTGACAGAAAAGATCTTTGCCCTCCACGACCTAAATCGCAAGGGCTGGGTCAGCCCCGGAGAGACCATCCTGACCTCTGTCGACTGGGTCATGGCCAGCGAGGCCAGTTGGCACGTAAGTTAACAACAACTCTCGGGTCCCCCCGAAATATTGGCCTGGCGCCTTGCTAACAACACCAACAGGGCATGCTCCAGGTCTACAACAAGCTTGGCGACCCTGGTGTCTTCCGTAACGATCGCTTCTGGCTGGCTTGCGACCACGTCATCGACCCCCGCATCATGGACACTCCCCTCGTCAAGATGCTGGTCGACGAGACTGACATTGCCCGCAAGAAGTTCAAGATGACCGAGTTCCAGGGCCACAACTACACCATCATGCACACCGAGTTCCACCGCGAGCGTGCCCAGCCCGGCCAGCTCATCATCGGCTCCGACTCGCACACCTGCAGTGCCGGTGCCGACGGCTGCCTGTCCATCGGCCTGGGCGCCACCGAGGTCACCATGGCCCTCGTCACCGGTGAGATCTGGTTCAAGGTCCCCGAGGTCGTCGAGATCCGCCTGGTCGGCAAGCCCGCCCGCGGTATTGGTGGCAAGGACACCATCCTCTACATCCTGCAGCAGCTCAAGCGCAACACCGTCGCCGCCGACCGCATCGTCGAGTACACCGGTCCCGGCTGCCAGTGGCTGAGCGCCGATGCTCGATTCGCCATTGCCAACATGACGACCGAGTTTGGCGGCATCACCGGCATCTTCATCCCCGACGAGGTGACCGAGCAGTTTGTCAGCTCCCGCAAGACCAGCCGCCACAAGTCCGACTCGTACTTCTTCAAGCCCGACGAGGGATGCTCCTACGCCGACTCGTACGAGATCGACCTCTCCCTGGTTGAGCCCTTTGTTGCCCGAAACCCCTGCCCCGACGATGTCGTCCCCATTGCCGAGATGAACGGCCTCGAGCTTGACGGTTGCTTCATCGGTGCCTGCACCACCGCCGAGGAGGATCTCATCCTCGGCGCCCTCGTTCTCCAGGCCGGTTTCGACGCCGGCCTGACCCCCGTCTCCCGCGGAAAGCGCCACGTCGTGCCCGGAAGCCGACCCATTGCCGACTTCCTCCGCAAGAACGGCCTCGCCGAGATTTACGAGCGTGCCGGCTTCACCATTGGTGTTCCCGGATGCTCTTACTGCGTCGGCATGGGTGCCGATGCTGCCGCCCCCGGCGAGGTCTGGCTGAGCAGCCAGAACCGCAACTTCGAGAACCGAATGGGCAAGGGCTCTTTCGGTAACCTGGCTTCGGCTGCCACCGTCGCCGCCTCCTCCTTCGGCATGAAGGTCACATCTCCCCAGGCCCTGATCGACAGCATCTCGGATGAGGCTTGGAGCCGCGTCAAGGGTCGTGGCTCCGTCGTTGCCGAGGGCGCCTCCAAGATCCAGTGGGTCGAGCCTCCTTCCAAGGAGGAGGAGCCCGTCGCTGAGAGCGAGGAGAGCTCCGCCGAGTCCAGTGAGAAGAAGGTGGAGGCTGAGGAGACGGTTGTGAAGAGCAAGATTTACCGAATTGGTGACTTTGTCGATACTGATGCTGTGAGTATTCTCTTTTTTCTTTTTTTTTTTAATCATGTCGTGTGCAGATTGACTGACTTGTTTTTGCAGCTCGCTCCCGCACAATTCCTCCTTACATCAAAGGACAACGAAGAGCTCGGCACACACTGTCTCGAGTTCACAAACCCCGACTTCCAGGATCGTGTCAAGGAGGGCTACAAGGTCATTGTTGCCGGCAAGGCCTTTGGCTGCGGATCCAGCCGACAGGAAGCCGTGCAGGCTCTCTTGGGCGTGGGCATGGAGTGCATCATTGCCGAGAAGTTCGCCTTCATCTTCCACCGCAACATGCCCTCGCTGGGTCTCTGGGGCTTCCAGATGACCGACCCCCGGTTCTTCGAGAAGGCGCAGATGGGCGAGGACATTGAGATCAACCTGACGCGCAACGAGCTGATTGTCGGCGGCGAGACGTTCAAGTTTGAGCTGTCTGAGATGGAGAAGAAGATGACCAAGCTGGGCGGCATGGCCAAGGCCTTCAACCAGTTTGGCAAGCGTATTTACAATGCCCTGACGGGCAGCGGTTCGGTCCCGGCCAAGAAGGCAAACGCCGCAGCGAAGAAGGATGCCATGGATTGGTAAAGAAGGTGTCATTTTTTTGGTTTTAAAGCGATTTACGATGTGGACGAAGACGTAATTGTAGATGTACACAAAAACATGATTTAAAGCATATGAGCAAAAAAATATTATTTTACAAACTATTTTATCACGAAATGTTCATGAGACTTGACATGATTGAAGTGACTTACAATGAGTGTGTGGAGACGACAGGCCCACCCCGCCCCCCAAAATAGCACCACAAAAAAAACCGCCCACATTTTTTTGTGGTCCGTAGTTATTCCGACCCCCACATTCAGCCGCCTTCAACACATTGAACCCCAAAGGGCTCAAATCAACCTCACCAGTTTCTTAACAAATAGTATACAACCACTAAAGAAGAATACGGCCCGTCGACGCGAGCAGCCGATGCTCAGAGTAGCCCGCGTAACATGCCATCGCCCCGGTCGACCTCTGAACACGTCGTCAACCTGGTCTCGAGCCCGAGCATCGTTGCGTCCAACCAGCACTCGGTCGACACGTACGGAGGCCCCAAGGCCAGCCTGCGATCGTGCATAACATGTCGGCGCCGCAAGGTCAAGTGCAATAAGGAGGCGCCCTGCTCCAACTGCACCCGCAACGGGGCCACGTGCATCTTCCCGCCGCCCGGCCGCGCTCGTCCGACCCCGCGAGGCCGCCGCTCCGAGGCGGGACAGTCGTCCGTCATCCTCCGGCCGGCCCAGCATCTGCCCCCGCAGGTGCGCCGCCTCCAAGACAACGAGTCCGAGACACTCGACGATCGCGCCAGGCGCCAGGCGCGCGCGTCGGCCGCCTCACCAGGGCCCCGCTCCATCCGCGGCTTCGGCGACGGCGCATCTAGTAGAGAACAGTGGATAGAACGTTGCTTGTACTTTGGCGAGAGGCCGCCGAAGCCCCTCTACCACATCGGGAGCCCGTCGGCCGCCTCTAGGGATAACGGCGGCGACGTCTATGCTTCGTGCCTGGCGAGACTGACGAGGCTGGTACGCGAAAAAGAGCCCTCCACTCAACATTTGTTGTTGGCCAGTTTCCGTCCTGTCTTTGTCCTTGTCTGCTAACCGCTTGTGTGTGCCTCCGTGTAGCTTGCTGAGTCGCCGGGCTCCGTCCCGGACGACGCGGAAGATGAAGACGTAGACGAAGCCTCGGACAACGGCGACAGCCACTCGGTGGACCGCCCCGTGCAGACCACGCCGACGAACCCCGACCTGGACAGCTACATACTGGGCTGCAACCCCCCGGATGATGGCCCCGGCAGCATGCACCCCTCCCCCTCCGAGATACCCTTCTACTGGCAGACGTTTGTCGAGAATGTCGACCCCCTCATCAAGCTGTTCCACGTGCCCTCCATGACCAAGGCCGTCAGGGAGATACAACGTAACCTGCGATCCCTGACGCCGTCCGAAGATGCGCTCATGTTTGCCATCTACTTCGCTGCTGTGACCTCTATGACCCCTGATGAAGTAGGCCTCGCTCTTTGCACACACACACATGCCTCGCCGATTTTGAAAACTTGACGTGGTTTTTTTTGTTTTTAACGCTGTGAACAGGCACAAGAACTCCTTGGCAAGGACAAGGAGATACTGGTCGCGCGCTACCGCCTGGCCACCAAGAAAGCCCTCGCGAGGGCCGAGTTCGTGTCGTCGTCTGACCTGATGACGCTCCAGGCCGCCGTCCTCTTCCTCTTCAGCCTGCGCGAGAGCGACCAGTCCCGTTTCACCTGGAACATGACGGCCCTCACCGTCCGGGTGGCCCAGAGCCTCGGCATCCACCGTGTGCGCCGAGACACGGATCTCTCCCCCTATGACACCGAGATAAGCCTCAGGCTTTGGCTGAACATCTGGCTGCTAGATCTGAGAACCGCCCTGGACCAGGGCACCGATGTGCTGATACCGGGAGGCACGCCGGACATGATACTCCCGCTCAACATTAATGACACCGACCTTGACACAAGTAGCAATGCCGAATACCCGCCCCCGAGAGTGGGTATGACGGATATGGCGCCAACACTGGTAAAGTATGAGATGGGCTTGTTGATGAAGAGGTTAGGTCAAGTAGTAGAGCGCGGGCGCCAAGGGGAGCAGCAGTTGTCGGTGCTCAACCAGGGAGACATGGAACAAATGGCGGCGACGTGCAAGCGCCAGGTGGAGGAGCAATACCTGCAAAACTGTGCCGACGACAACGGCTTTCAAGTATTCACTGCTTTCAGCACACGGCTCTTCTTTGCCGAAGTGCCGCTGCTCATCTACCATCCCGTACTATCTTCAGACGAGAGATCAACTATATCTCTGGCCACCCGAGACGCTCTGTTGGAAACGTCAATCAAGACAATCGAGTGCTCATTTGAGCTCATCAAGGTATCGCCATGGCCTCACTGGGCTCGCCAGCCGTGTACGCACGTACATTGGCACGCCATCTCGGTGATTCTCGAAGAATTGGCTGTTCGTTCCGACGAAACGCAGATTGTGCAAAAGGCGTGGAACGCCGTCAAGCTTGCCATTGAATGCTGGGGCTCGTCGACGCAGCAGGACGAGCTGTGGAAGCCGCTCATGCGGCTGGTCAAGAAGGCCAAGAGGATGCGTGACGCAAACGAGTCTCTCAGCGTGCAGGACACGGCTGAGACGGAACACGACGCTTCCAAGGTGCCAATGCCCATAGACTGGGCCATGACAAACTCGATAGTGCCACCGCAACCGTGGCCGGCCGAGTTTTCTACAGCCTTTCTATACCAAGACATGGACCAAGACTTTATGATAGATTCAGTGGGGAGTCCGAGCGAGATACTTGATTAGGAGTCTTTGCTTGTTTCTAAATGATGCAAAAAAGTGGCATGGTGCGTGTATTTATATAAATGTCCTTTTAATCCGCTTGTTTGCTAGCCAACAAGGAATTAACATTCTCACTACCAACCGTTTCAGGCCTTGATCCATTCTCTCTGAAAATTGAAGCTAAATTACAGGACATTTGGAAGCGGGAAGCAGGAAGCTGGAGGAAGCCGTGACGGGCGGGGGAAGGAGCTGAGAGGAGAGGGTTTAAGGGGGAGGGGGCTATCTAGACATGGGAAGACCGGGTCAAGCTCTCCCCCGACGTCACGTTGGAGTCTGTCTCCAGCAATTTGTAGCATGAGTTATGCAAAAGTCGAGTCGAGTCCTTGGCACGTGAGCAGCCGGCGCAACTGGCTAGTGCTGCCGGGTCAGTCAGCGTGTCTTGTGCTTGTCGTCCACGGGCCTCGTTTGGTGATGGGGCCGCACACTCGAGGAGGGAGGGAGCTGAGCTGATGAAGAAATGTTTGCGAGCTCAGCTCAGTTGTAGGGCTCCTGACCGCCCTCCCTGGCAGGGCCGTTGCCGGCCGTGGCCTTGGCTACGGCCTGGGCGTTCTTCTGGTACTTGTAGACGGTCCAGTCGAAGACGTAGTCGTACTGGAAGCCCTCGCGGATGAAGAGGTCGCGGAAGATCTTGCGGAGGTAGCTGTAGTCGGGCTTGTCGTCGAAGCGGAGGGAGCGGGTGTAGTTGAGGTAGATGGCGAACTCGTTGGGGTAGCCGCGGCAGAGGACCTCGGTGGGGGTCGTCATCTTCTTCTCCATGATGCGGTCGTACTTCTGCTTCTTGGTGGCAGCCTTGAGTCCCTGCCAGGGCAGCGAGCCGCGGAGGAAGTAGAGCATGACGTAGCCGAGCGATTCCATGTCATCACGGCGGGCCTGCTCAACACCCAAGTGGGTGTTGATGGAGGCGTAGCGGGCAGTTCCGGTCAAGTTCTTGTTCTCTCTGTAGGGAATGTGGAAGTGCGTCTTGGGGTCACGGTACTTCTTGGCCAGGCCAAAGTCGATGACATTGACCTGGTTGCCGCGCTTGCCAATGCCCATGAGGAAGTTGTCGGGCTTGATGTCTCGGTGGATAAACGACTTTGCGTGGACGTACTCGATGCGGGAGATGAGCTGGTCGACAAGCAGCAGGACCGTCTTGAGGGAGAACTTGCGGTTGCAGAAGTTGAAGAGGTCCTCGAGGGAGGGACCGAGCAGGTCGTAGACCATGGCGTTGTAGTCGCACTCGGTGCCGTACCAGCGGACAAAGGGGATGCCCACGCCGCCGGCCAGCGACTTGAAGACGCGGGCCTCGTACTCGAGCTGCGGGTGCTTGGCCTTGACGCTCTCGAGCTTGATGGCAATCTCCTCGCCGGAGATGATGTTGGTGCCCAGGTAGACATCACCGAAGGAGCCTGAGCCAATCTTGCGGCCGATGCGGTACTTGTTACCGACGCGGAGATCCTGTCGTGACAGAGGACGGTTAGCGGGAGGACTCAGACTTGCAGGGCCACGATGCACCTCATGGCACCTCGCGGCGGTGACGGGGTGCACCTCATAGCACATCCTGAGGGCAGGGGGGGGGGGAGCTGGTCGACTCACCATGGCAGCCATGATGGCGGTGTTGAGGGTTGCAGAGTTCTCGGATTAGAGTATTGCTAGGGCAGCGGAAGGGAGGCCTTGTGCGGCGGTGATAGGGTTCAGATGGAGGTCAACGGCTGACGGTTGTGGTGGATGCGGACGGAGGGTTTGGCGTGGGCGTGGACGTGGAATGATGGATGATGCAGGACACGAGCACGAGACAGGGCGCGTTTTGGTTTTGGTCGACGCCCGATATTTACTCAACCGGGTGGGGCCGGCCGGGCTCGGCGATGGCGATGAATGCTGGCTGTGGTGAAGCTGAGGCAGATGGCGCAGGAGCGTCAAGCTGAGGGCGAGTCGGAGCGATGCGAGCAGACAGAGGCAGACAGAGCAGAGCAAAAGCACGCTGTCTCCGAAGCCTTGTTTGCTTCTCGGCCAAGCCTCACCGTCGTCGGCCTTCGTTGTTCCCACGCTGTCGGCCTTCGGCCTTCGGCCCCCAATCACAGCATCCCATCAACCGACTGACCGCCAGAACCAAGTGCAAGGCTACGCTACAGCAGCACATGATGCCTCTGCATTACTGGGCTAAAATAGGCCCAACATTTTTTTTTTTTCATTCATGGTAAAATGGATGTATTGCTGTTGATTTTCATAATTGATAAAATGTCTTCGTCTAACTTTCGGGGTTTTTTTTTCTTCAGCACTCTACAAGAGACTGCCATACCATCTATCTGTGGGTCAAGGCCACTGACACACTAAGAGCCAGCCTCAACCCCAACACTTACACCCTTTGCGAGAGCAACCCTTCCACTTACTTTGACACAGCCTAAAAGTCGTGACAGGTGCGCCAGTCCAAGCTAACCAATTCTAATTCACACATAGACTCGTGTCACCTTCTCCTTTCCCATGGAAACTCTCACAATCCCATCGTAATATCCATTCCAGATGCACAATTCTCGCGCGCTATAGGGTAGGTGGCGACACGAAGGATTGAGGGGCTGCTAGTGGTCAGCTGACTGCTGAGCCCCTATTTAGGCTCAAACGAATCGTGCCCGAACATGGTCCAATGGGGGCGAGTCATTTGCCGACGATTAAGCGCCCGCATTCTAACGCATGAATCAAGCCACAAAAAGCATCTTGCATGAACAAACACGGCCCCTATTGGACATTGACTCATTGAGCTGGCAAAAAAAAAGGGGTCACAAGAAAAAAAGCAAAGAAAACACGGCTGTGAATCAGCTTGCTTCGTTGTTCAGAAAACAAGACTTGGCATTTGCGTTTGACGCATGCTTTATCTATTCTAATGCAAAAGTATCATCCCAAAAAAGCTAAAAACTCCCAATTTTATAGCCCAAACAAAGATGTATTTTTTAGTGTATAAGGGACTTATGATGATGTGAAGGAGAACTCGGGGATGTCGATGGTGGTCACAGTCCACGTCTTACCACCGTCGCTGGTCGACATGTCACCGGTCACGCCGTCACCCTTGGCCATCGTGTTGATGTAGTCGGGGTCAGCGACATCGAGAATAATCTGCGTGTTGATCCAGCCTAAAGGTAGAGCACAAATGGTTAGCACTGGCAATTTTTGCATCACACCAGATATAGCACGTACTGTGAGCGGGAACCGTGCCGCAGTTGGTCTCGGCGCATTCAACCGCAGAGCCCCAGCCCTG
The DNA here is from genome assembly GCA_013406985.1 of Calonectria crousiana. NCBI lineage: Eukaryota > Fungi > Ascomycota > Sordariomycetes > Hypocreales > Nectriaceae > Calonectria > Calonectria crousiana. The sequence goes on along the minus strand of VTGD01000012.1, from coordinate 507,987 downwards.
GGCCTTGCCGTCACTGGTGGATAGGGTGGAAACGGTCACATTGTTGACCAAGACGGTTTGCGTGTAGTTTCCAGTAGAGTCATCAAACTTGTCTGCATTTTCATGGTTAGCCCGAGTTAATTGACAATGGTGGGCAATAAGGCTACGACGTACAGTGCATGGTGATCTCATCGCCAGCAGCAGCAGTGGAGGAATCTCCCTGGACTGGCATCTGAGTCGTGGCTGTATTCAGAGCGTTAGAATTTTTAATAACTATGTTGAACAGACAGAAACTAACCAGAGGTGCTGAGAAGCGTGTAAGCGTAGATGCTCCAGCTGTCCGACTCCCAATTATCGGCAATCGACTGGATCAGGTCGCCGTTGGAAGTGCCCATGCCGACCCAGAGGGAGGTATCACCAGAAGAGCCGCTGGGAGCCTTGGGAAGCACAAGGGTCGCTGTGGACTCGCGGATGAAAGAGTTGGACGAGACGGGACCCGTGCTAAAGGCCGGTCCCATGGCAGCGTTGACCGAGGTGAAGGCCACGGCGGCCAGGGTAGAGACAATCTGTCGTGAAGAAGGCATTGTGGTCGTAAGGCTGTGAGGCTGTATGTTTATGAAGTGGTATGTCTATGAGGTTGATGCTGTCTGCAACTATCGACAAACTGACGCCAAGCACCTCTTATATCTCTGTCCTAAACCATGTCGACCGTGACATGTGGAGTGTATAGAGTTCCCCGACTCTCCCTTAATTCTCGCCAAAATATTCAATGAAAGTCGCTTCACTGACACGGAAAACAGGGATAGTGCACTTTTCCTTGTAGTTTCGCATTTCCACTCATGGCGTTGTCGGTACTGAGGCTCTCTTGTGGTTGGTGGAGTATTTTCTCAAACGGGCCCATGCCGGTGGTTGAAACAACGCCTCGAAAATCCGACAAAACAGCCTATTGCAGGCCATATAGTGGTTCCACCGATTGCTAGTTGATCCCCGGGGCCTGTCCGTCTCCGTTCTCCAGTTTAATGGTTCCGATTACCATTTTGGTGGATCGAGTCGAGGGTTCGGTGCCGATGTCCCGAGTGATCCACCCACGTTTACCCTGATGATACAGGAGAAGATGTGTAGATGAAACGACTAATTCATAAGCCGCTTTCATCAAATATGAGGGCTTCGGTTGATTATCCTAGAATATTTTAGATTATTACATTTATTAATTATTAATTCACCCTTTTTGCAAAAGAAATTTGTGGTAATTATACACACAAGCAGTTTATAGCTTGGTGCGAGGGTGATCGTATCATCGGATTCAAAATTGTATGGATTTGTTCCGTGAATAACCAGCTGGGGCTGCCGAACCACCACACTCACGGATTCTTATGACGGCTGGTGCCCCTAGGCTCAAGCCGACAAGGTCTGGGAAAACAATCCGTCAAGAGACAAGCATTCGCTTACCAGTCCTCAAGGTTTCCAAACCGAATGCTTGAAGGTTCTTTGGAAATGGAGTCTTGCTGAGTAGCCGAAAAGGGGCAGGACAAGAATGTGACACAACTGAACAATTTGAACAACATGGCTCTGCATGAAACAAGAAAAACGAAATGAAAGTTGAGGTGAAGAAATGGGGAAGTGACCCGAAATTGGCTGCTAGTTTTTGTGAGCCTTCGGCCCCTGTATCTTGGATTTTGGGTGTGAACAAGGGTGTTGTTCATTGAGACAAAAGCCAGGCACGAATTTTATCTAAGCTTGCAAGTGAAGCCAGGCCCAATCGAGCTGAAATATTTGAGCTATTAACGTAACAGTACCGTGCAATCTCGCTTTTTTCCAGCCTTTGGACTCTCCAGCTTTGGTAGCGTCCAAATAGTCCTGGGTGGCCTTCAGTTTTGTTTTCTTAGGGTTGCAAAGATTATTGTCCTCGTCGCAGCCCTTGATTTTGTTGGAGTCCTTGCACCGAAAGTTGGTCTCATTTCCTTCTCGGTCAGTCTGATACTGGTCTGAGTGATTTTATGAAATTATTATGGAAGCAAACGAGATAATCCGCAACCAAGATCATAGCATCATGGCTCTTACAAACACAAAAAAGAAAGCACCATTGGATACGTCTCTTACGATGGATAATTATGATAAGCTGATTCTACAACGATAACAACATGACCATCTCAAGACTTACTAAAGGGAATAATGGCGCCTCCAATGGCGTTGGCAATGGGAAATCAACGTTATAGTGCATGGAAAGAAGGGACACTTTTTGAAGCTTTCTGTCTGGAACAGCGGTAATGGTCACAACGACTGCCAAAAAAGAAGGAGAGCCGACGTGACGCGCTAGTTTTTCATCTCACTCATTTGTTTCCCTTACCCACTTTGAAGCCGAGTATTGGGACACCCCTATGATGCGGAAAGGCGCCAGACGATATTTGCAGCCTCGGTTGGTAAAAATGTCTGGAGTTTAGTTTTTTCTCCAATCCCACACTCATACTCGTTGGCACCCTTTGATCAATTTAATTTGCATGATTTCGAATCTTGTTTTGGTCTGACCGACGGATACAAAGGGGTTGTCATTTGGAGCATCTGCTGTAGGTATGCCTGCATATATTGCTTCTAGTTTCTACGTACGAGACTTCGCGAGAAACGGAGTAGTCTGACGGCGAAACGCTTGCCGCTCTCACCAAATTTTAGCGCGCGGTGGACCGATAGGTGGGACACGAACGAACGTGAAGTGGGTATGTCCTGTGAAAACGATTACCACGTTCAAATATTCGGATTCTTGCAGAAATGAACTGCTTAACAAAGTTACGCAGGAGAAGTTGGGCCCAATGATTTTCAATATGAATTTATGAGGTGGACGACATCTTGACGAGCGTGGCAAAGTATATTTATGAATACCTTAACCTGAAGCTATCTCCATCTGACCTTTCATCCCTTTTTACAAAAAATAAAATAAGAATGAATACAGTAAACTATGAAATGTTATAGTAAATTTTTGTGTCAGGTATTTGATATTCGTAACCGAGTCTAGTGCTGCCGGCCATCAGCCTCCTTCACGTCGTAGGTATACTGAATTGAGTTATTTGCTCGCTCCGTCGAGCTTCTGGCAAATATCTCAGGAATGGCGTCACACTGAAGGTCATTCACATATTGTATGCTGCCATTTCTGCAGTTTTCCAAAGCATCCTGAAGCACTGTATGCAGCTCGGCAGCTGAAGCACGCTGATCTGGCTTGATAATGAGCAGTTTTCGATCAGCAACCTCTATGAGCTTCTCGAGCAATGTGCCACGGCACCTTTCGTCTTTTTGTAGAATATCAATGGCTTGGTCAACCTTATGGTGTCTTTTCATAGTATCCCACCACCCAGTAATGTCGGTAAAGTCTCTAGACTTGGACTCGTAATAGCTATAGTTCGGTGAGCTTCGAGATTGTTTGAAGCTTTCTATAGCACTGGAATCATAGAGTATCCAAATAACAAACTCGATAATGATGCACCCCATTGACCAACAGTCGAATTTGCGGGACCTCGGGGTCTTGTTTCGGCCACTGTCGCTGGCTTCAGGACCTTCGTACGCCAAGGTCGAAGCTCTCGTCACGGTTTCGCCCGGCCTGAGGTCTGTTTCGATCGTGTGCACCCTTGAAACACCAACATCTGCGATTTTGAGAATACCGTACTCATGCTCATTCTCTTTGAAGTGAAGAATGTTGGATGGTTTCAGGTCTCCATGTCGAATGTTGGCACGGTGCAAATCATACAAGGCATGGGAGAGACCGACGAGTTGCTCAAGTGACCACCGACCTCTATTCAGTGCCCCTTTCTTGCTATATTCTTCCTTCCATAATGAATCTAGGTTTTGCCCATCAGCCCAAGGAAATATTATGCAATAAAACTGATCGCACACCCCCAAGTGTTTGAGCAGGTGCTTATTGTCAATACCAAGAGACTCGATCTTATCTAGGTTTTCCTTCTCCTTGTTGTAATCAGTCTCTTTCTCTTTCCTGATGAACTTCTTGACAGCAAGATGAAGTAATGTTGGTTTCTCTTCGGCATCCTGGAAGACAGTTAGACTTTGATGCACCAGGAAGCTGTGTAAGTCTCACAGATGAAGCATATTCAACCTCATAGACTTCACTGAAAGTGGTTTTATGGACCGGATCAGTGGGTGGAAATGGAAACGCGCAACACCCTTCGAGAATAATCCTTGTTGGGTGCCCCGTATTGAAATCCAGATTAGGTGTAATGACCATCCACTGGTGTTTGATGAACCTGTCAATATCTCCTTCACCTAAGCTCGGAAAAAGGAAGATTTGTTCGTGGCATCGGCATTTGAGTTGTCTGGCCTCTCTCTCGAGGGGGAGATGCTCATCTGTCAGGTTATTGAAAGCCAAAGCTTTTACGGACTTTTTGTTGAGCTTGTCAATGAGTGCAAGGATTGCGATTATCTTGTTCGCCCGCTGGATTTGTTTTGCAAGTTCACGATCACGGAGCCTCTGGAATAGTGGGATTAGTTTGAGCCTAACCGGTACACTTTCTTTGACCCTTTCGACAGTGATCTTATCGCGAATGGCATTCAATGGAAGATACTGATTTTTTGTAATAGGGCATGTAGTAAGTGCTTGATTGATCTCTGTGTACAACGAGGACATTGCTGATGCTGCGGATGTCGGACTTTCTGGCTGGCTATCGTGGATGCGCACCCCTATTGACAGGGACTGGAGGTTTCTTATTAGTGGGATTCAAACCGTGCGTAAACCTGTAAAAGGTAAGCCATGGAGGTGGGGGATCTAAAGTTACCAACTGCACAGGCTGCGGAGGCTGGCTCCGCCATCGTTTGCTCCGACACTCCGGGGATGCACGCACTCTACCAGGATAAGAGTGGATAAAGGCATCTGCATTAGGATAGAATGTGACGATGTGAATCGTTGTGCGTAATCACGACTTTTGCCTTGTGCATGATGACTGGCTGCCTTGCAAGGATCGATCCACACTTCTCCTCAGCCGCTCCCAGTTTAGCCCTTCCCACCCTGCAATACCCTGCACCTAATCTGTCTGTCAAGACTTGTATGTGTGATTGATGCATCTGATTGGACGTCACGGCGATGGTGATTTTTTGAGGCCACCCATTGATCAGTTTTGGGATGAGGTTTAATTGCCTCTTTTGGCCCAGAATACCCCAGTTCCGGTTTCTGGCGATTGCACTTGAGATTCCCTTTTGTGCGACCCATCATGGCATGCTGTCAGAGCAAGCCCTATCTGCTAATAATCATATTTTATTGATGCAACTTGGAATGCTCCATTGATTGAAGATTCAAACATGAATTGCAGCTTCTCCATTGGCCAATGTTGAACGAATGCAATTTCAGCAGCTGGTCACTTTTGCACGCATTTCATGCCCAGTTTGACCTCCAAGTGCCTATTTTGGGCCTGCGGTCGCGGGCTGGCAGCAGGATAATGGCAGCCGTTGGCTGGTTGGTGAGGGGCTCAATTCCTGGGCTTCTGATGGTGGTGTGGTGGTTGTGTCACACCAACCATTCTTACTGTCAAAGATGTTCAATACGCCGGCATGTGGTCATGTGAAAATAGAAAACAGTGGCGCGCGAATGAAATTGTGATAACTTATCGGAGTATTTTTGGAGGAACTATTTGGTAAGATGAGGGGGAGATGATTGTTGAACTTCTGGCTTTGGGTGATAGATGGTCGTCTTGTACAAACAAGTAGTCCTTCTGAGATAATGGTTGGGGTCGAATTACGTGGCAGTAGCTCATTGGCAGGTCAGCGCAGCCTCGAACTGATTTCAATCGTCCTTGCGGACCATCCGCACCATCAGCTGTTTCGTTTTCGGCCATATTTCCCTGAGAGAGGATTACGCATCTTCTGATATTGTGACAACATATTGGCTGGCTGAATCACAGCTTGCAGGATCCGCACTGGTCACTCCTCCAATCAGCCCCTTGGTCCGATGCACGTATTTCTGAGAATGGAAGCCTGCAGCCATTTCCTGAGCGGGGTTGAAATTTAATATCACATGATTATTCTATCCATGGTTAGCTGATGAGTGAGTGCAGGATCATTCGTCATCATTGAGTTGTTGAGAATCTGAAATGCGCGGGCTGCTGGCTGGCCTGATGAGGCTCATCGGACTTGGCCGATTGCACGAGAGTTACGGTGGCAACAATCAGATATGATGAACTGTACCCCGCACTTCATAATGTGTTGAGGTTGATAATAAATAAGGGTGGATAATTATCAGGAAGAGGTTCAGCCTGCTGCACAGGTATCTGAAGAATAGAGGTTTTACAACGAGCTGCTGCTTGGGATGCTGTCATTGGTTTGGTTCAAGGTTCAAGGTTCGCCTGCCAAGATATTCTCTATCTAGTTTATTCTCTTGGAACGTCAGGTAATACTACTTGCTATCGGTTCCTTACAGTTGCGGAATAACAAGCTTTAATAAGCGCAAAAGCTTTTACGAAGAATAATTGCCATAAATGCTGTACATGTGTCTGATTTCCCTGTTCTATAGAAAAAAAGACAACCGGCACAAGGAGACCACCAATCGCTCATCAAGCCAACCCATACTGTAGATAACGAAACAGAAGAAGGCACAGTGACCAGGTCGGAAAGCACACCACCCGAAATGCCTATAGAGTCTGGCCTCGAAATGGCCGCTGGGGGGTTTCAAAGTGAGGTATTGGAAAACATGCAGCTGGCCAACAGCCCAACCGAAAGATGACACTGACCTAAAGCGTTAGATTTCCCAAGAAATGGTCTAGGCGTTTCTCAAAAGTGATAAATTCAACTTGGAGTTGGAGCCCACCTCGTTCTCACAACGAACATATCGTCACGTGGGAGGCGTAGATGGGCGGGCGCAGATGGGCGGGCGCAGCCAGCAAGTCAATGCCTCATTGATGCGTGAAATTCCTGCAGCCGAGCCTCGTTTGCGTAGATGCATGATTAATGGTCATCCCTCAACAGTCATTCTCGGGACAAAGGCACTTGGCTATCCTACGATTGTGAGGTTTCATTCCAAACACCCGGTTCGACGATGTTACAAACCGCTCGGACTATGTCTAGCAACGATGTCGTCGGTATGTTTTATGAGATAACAACCTCGTGGGTGCGTCTCTGAAGGTCTACAATGCGGCCACAAATACCTTGGGACTCCCGAAGACCGTCCACATGATAACGCAGAGCGCCTCCCTTTTGTTCGAGGTATGCTTCAAGCTATTAAGCTACTGAAAATATCTTACTGCCACAAACAGCGACATACACAGGTACATAGAGTAAGGTGCTTTGCACTTTTTCCAGTGCCTTAGCAATATCTTATGCATGACACGTATCCATCAGCTGGGGCACCACAGGGCATAACCTGCTTTATGTTGATAGATAATTGTGTCAATCAATGGTAGTGGCGCTGCGCCGCGTAGCCTCCTTTTTTCATTTTCATTTTATTTTTAGAAAATGAATAAACAAAAATAGACACGCATATTTCTGGGGTATTTAATCGATTCACCGCTCGTAACATTTGCTTGCAGAAATCACTCCTCTGTTTACGAAGCTGTCACCATGTCCTGTGAAGCAGACTGTTTTGAGTTGCAAGAACCACCACGTTCACCGCACGCCTCAACCGCTAAAGTGAGTACTGCCAAACCTTTCCATCGCCGCGCTGATATGTGTGGTAGTCAGAAAATCCTAATCATTTCGAGAATGTGTCACTCCTCTCTGAAGAAACCACGTCGGGTTTGCTATCTCAAGCTGCTCCGTGTGAATCTATTGTGGATATCGCCTTTTCAACCTCAACAGACCTCTTTGAACCCTTGGGCTATGAGAGAGATGGCGAGGGAAACTTCCGACCTCAATTCACTGGAAGCTTTATCGAGGATTCACAGACACCAAAATCCACCCCTCGGGGAGGTGGGAGTGCTCAGACCCCAACGAAAATCCACCCCCAAGGTCTAAGACGGTTGGGACTAAACCTTCGTCAAACGCCTAGTTCACGGCGACTACTGCCATCTGAGCCCATGCCGCAAAAGCCTACACTCAGCATGAAACGGGTATGGGAAATTCTCACCCTCAGTAATTTTCGCAGAAACCTTAGACAAGAAGAGCCCAAGATCATCTGCGAAAATGGGGTTTCAGCTGTGCTAGCGAAAATTTGCCTTTTTCATCTCCCTTCAATTGCAGTCACAATGACCCTACTTGTACTGTATTTGAAGGAGACCCAGTGGAGCCCCCCGCATCCGACCCCAGAGGAACTCAGCGCACTTCAATTTGCAGCCAAGGCACATGAGATAGTAATTCTGGTTTCAATTACTGATATCCTACTACACAGGGTACACTACGGACTACTTGAAGGGGATGGTATTCCCCTTGGATTTTTATCTTCAGGGTTTTATTTATCATCTCCTCTCTCATACTTATTGAGTTGGGAGTTTTGGGGTACGGCTCTCAATCTACCTACAAAATCTATTCATCATAAGTTTACTACTAGTATTATACTTATTTTTATAATAATAAGTATAAGTGCTAGCCCATTGTCGGCAATTTTGATTATTCCTCGCATGGGCCTGTGGGTGCCAAAAAGCAATGTCTTCGACAATGGTACATGGGTCAGCAGGTATATTAATGCCAATATATTTGAGGATACAATGACAATCGAGAACTGGACCAACTTTTGGAACGATTGTTTAAACGTCGATGAAGATGAGACAAGGTTGTGTGCAGATGCATCAATTGGCCCGCTGCTATCATACGTGGACCACGAAAACCAACTACAGAATCCCATATTTCCGCAGTTTAAAAACTCTTCGGTTTCAAGAGGAGGAAGGCCGCTTTATTTCCGGCACATTTCATGGTCGACAATATCATCTGATAACCCTCAAACTCAAGTAGCTATATCGACAGGCCCCATGAAGTTTGTTGCCGAAGCGCTCAAAGACGACATCAGGCTTGCTGAGCAATCAATGGGCAATAACACCCTGAAGACCGATTACATCCTCAAATCTCAGCACCTTAATACTTCTACTCGCGTTATAGCGCCGTGGAAACAGCCACTTACAGCTGTTTACTGCGAGAGAGCACCAGAGGCGAACACATCAGACTTCCACTTTGACAACACCTTGCGGGGATACTTCAAAGTGCCTCTTGATTATGATCAGCTTTTTAACTTGCTGAACTTTACCGGAATGGAACCGGCCGTGCCGGCTGGAGGTTATGGCTTTTTCGATCCTTTGATTCTAGATGTCCAGGACTACATCGCGCATCCAATTAGTGCGGCTGTTCTTTTTCCATGGGCAAAAGGACAAGATATCTTCTTCACTCTTTGTCTATGTGAATCAAGATGGGTAACCGCAGACACTTGGATGACATCTGATAGTTCACTCGAGGTGCTGTTTGATTTGCCGATTCCTACCAAACAGCCTTTAAATTACCTGCGACAGAATTGGCAGTCCCGTCCCATTATTAAAATGGAAAATAATTGGCTAAATGCAGCTAATATTTTGGACAATCTGAATTATGGTGATGGCACAAGGCTCGCTAATGAAACACTTATAAACCCAGCTTATCGGAAGATTTCAGATTTCTGTGGGACAAGGAAAGCCTTGATGGATTTACCCCAACTTTGTCTGCCTATTCCGCTAAGTCTTTACCTTACAGACGCACTAGCAATGTTTTCAGGCTACAACAGCCTCAACCCAACTCAGGGCTTCTTCCCTTACAGGGTTCCGCTTCAAGAAGAAATGTCTGTAATGTCTCCGAATTTTACCTGGGCTGTTGAAAACATCTATTGGTATCGATACGCCTATGGCCTCCAGGGGCCTAGTGTCATGGTATCATTTGCTATACTATTATTACACGTTGCTATTGTGCTTTTGCATAGTGGAGTGATTATTTTCTCCAAATCCCGATGGATCAGCTCAGCATGGGGAGGTTTTGGGCCATTCCTGACACTTGCGTTACGGTCAGAGTCTCTAAGCGGTTTGGAAAATACTGGTGCGGGCGTGACAAGTTTTGGAGCATGGAGAATGCCAGTTCGAGTTGGAGATCTTGGCAACCAAGGGCATTTACAGATTTTCCGGGTCCCTACTAGTATCGGCCAAAATATTTCGGAAGGAAATGAAAACGGGGAGATAATGACTATAGCGGAACATATTAAACCAGGTGTTAAGTATAAGTAATAAGTATTGTAACATAGGTTTAACCTACTTAGTAGTTAAATTATAGTATTGAATTGAGCATGAATCTGAACCATTGTTCGTATGCCTTGATCTGAAGAGTCTTTGAGACTTGATATCTACGACAATTATCGGTGTCGTATTTTCAATCGAGAACTTGAAGAGCGTGTCAGGTCGTATTTGGACGAGAAGTTCACGCCGCTTACAAAGGCGCCCCGCAGATCCAGACAAAAGCAGGTGATGTATTTAGCGCATGGAGCTTGCCATCGAACCTGGGGATCCAGAGGTTCAGATTCAAAATATTCAGACCGTATGACGTCAGAATATAGAATATTGCATTGGTGTAATCTTGAGTTGGAACGCTCCTGGCGGAGTTGGAGATGTTGGACTGTGTGCGATGGAACTTGTCAGCGTTCATTGCCTCCAGTCGCAACTGTCAGCAGTTTCTGGGAAAGCTCTCACCTAAATCTGAGCGGCACATGATAGAGGAGTGCTGGCCAATCAATTGCGGCTCCGCCAGTCTATCATTCAGCTTTGCATACCGGATGCCTCGGAAAGATACCACGTCGCCATCACATCCTACGATGTTGCCCAGTTGAGGGCGTCGGAAATGGAAACCGTCGGTCATTTCATTTGGTTGTTCCATTCACGTTGCAAACAAGATGAGAAGGTATTACTCTTCCATAAGAGTACGATCAATAGATGGATTCACATACGCAGATCGACCGAGGAGACCAAGCTTGTGATGGCATTCAAGGGACATTCAGCATGAGAGTAGGTATACGGGTTTCTCCACGTGGGCCGACCCCGCGTTCTCCCAACTTCTACCCACCAACTCATAGGCACTTACTCTACAGCGGTCAAGATCCTGGTTGAACCTGCCATCGGCCCAGATGAATCCCCCTCATTCCATTGCAGGGTTCAAGGCGGCATCCTCCATTGTGAGACTGGTCTCTCCATCATATATGCGCAGCGCTTCGCGAGCCTCAGCAGCTTCTTGCAAAATAATTTCTTGAATCTTGTGGTTTCGAGGGATGAACCGAGCCTTGAAGGGTTCGGGGCGTGTGTTCTCACTCTCAGTGTAAGCAAAAATATCCAGTTTGACCTCCTTGCCCTGCATTAAAAAGGAAAATTGTTAGCGAAAGAAATGCACCCAGGACATTTGACATTGAAAAAAGGTTGAAAAGCAGTATGCTTTTTTCATCTTGTTTAAAAAAGATAAAAAAGCAACTTGAAAGGGCGGACATGGTGGCTGGGTTGGAAATTGCTTTTTCTTACCTCACTGTCTAGACCAGGCTTGATCTTGAACGCCCAAATCATTCTGCCAAGGGAAAAGAGAAGACCCTGCTCAGCTAAAGGTTGGCCACTACACTGCCTTCTTCCCCAACCGAAAGGGTTACTTCCTCTGGCATTAGGGTAGGGCCTCTCTTGTCCTTTTAGGAAGCGCTCGGGCTTGAAGCTGTCGGGTTCAGGAAAGTCTTTGGGGTTGCGGTGAATGGCCCACATGTTGCCAGTAAAGTTGGTGCCGGCAGGGAAGTGGTATCCTTGGTAATCGATGTCCTGGGTGTTGGCATGCGGAATACCAGCCAACACGGTGACGGTGCGCCAGCGAAGGACTTCTTTGACAAGAGCAGTGAGGTATGGTAGTCGGCCCCCATCAATATCATCCCAAGTAGGGGACCTATCATGACCGACGACTCTGTCCATCTCCTCCTGAGCTTTGCTCTGTGCTTCAGGGAAGCACGCCATGGCCAAGATGCAGCTAAGCATTGTGCTGGAGGTGGTATCAACGCCGCCGCCGATGAGATTAGCCATGAGGCCAGCGACCTCGACATCGGTCATATTGTGCTTCTTCTGGGAATCAAGCATGAACTTATTGAACGCTTTTCTATTGTTGTTCAAACTCTCCTCAGTGAGCATGTAGAAGTACCTAGATGCAATGGCTGAGCCCATGCGGAGGGCAGCGGGGAAGCCATACAGCCAGGAAGGAAGTTTCTGGAGCCACGGAAGGGCCTCGAGGATATAAACACCAGGCACAACCAAATTGACAGTCTCCATAAACTTCAAGGCTTGAACGGCTACGTAGTCATTCTTCTTGTCGATTCGCCGACCCCATCCTATGATTGAGGTTGTCGAGACGGAGTAGCGCTCGACTGCCATTTCGAATTCGTCTGGCTCTTGCATAAAATCCCGAATTAGCAGCTTGGACTCATCTCCCTGGAAAGATCTGTAGTTTCGGACAGCTTGCGAGCCCACAGCCATGTGCTAGAATGACTGTCAGTCAATTTGCCATGTTGCGGTGGACAAGAGAAATTGAAGAGGGCAACCCCAACCTTACATACCATGAGCTTGCGGTGGAGTCTCCAGCGGTCTCCGTACTGCAGAGTTGTTTGATTGGTAGTTGTGAGGTTTGAGACATCACCCATAAGTACTAGTCGAGGGCGGGATGAGAAAATATCAGACTTTTTCTCGAGCAAGTCGGACGCGACCCACGCGTCAGATAGAATTATCCGCGGATGCCGACCGACCCACAAGGTCAACATGGGCGTCTTGTAGAATTTTGACCATTCTTCCCAAGTAATCCAGGGCCTCACCGAGGGTGTCTGGAAGTGATTTCCTACGAGGGGCCACGGAAAAGGTCCCGGCGGGAGACTGCGGCGCATCCATAGCATACGTACCCAATCGGCCAGGATAATAATAATGCCCAAAACAGCTATATTGAGTAAGATGGCCTCGACTGGATTCATGTTGGTGATCACATGGTCAGTTCGGAGGTTGGCAAGGAAAGGTAAGGCTAGAATCGAAGACATGCTTGTGTATCAAGAGTAAGATTTCTGGCTGAGGAAACTCAAAACTGATGTGCATGTCCCGTTATATATGAAACATTTTGAATAAATACCTCCATGTACCACCATCCAGGCTCACAATGTGGGAAATGGTGAGTGTGGAGTTGTGGGTTGAGGCATCTTGTGGGGAGTGGGAAGTGTGAGTGCTGGATCATGTGGGGCTGACGTCCTAGGCTATTTGGCTTTGCAAATTAAAAAGAAGATTTATTAATAGAAAGGATCTGGAGGAATGAGAGATAAATATAATACATTTAGAGCAAAGCAAAATATGTTTGAAAAATCTCTTGTCAAAAATTTTATAGCAATTTTACTAACTTAATTTGTGAGTCGGATTGCCTGGGCCGTCAGCCCCACATAGGTGAATGGATAATCGAGGAACTGACAATCGCAACAACACGAGGTGGGGTGAGTCCCTCGGCTAGAACGCCGAAAAGCTTGACGTGGCTTTCTCTTTGGTGTCCTAGATTTCAATCCACCTGTTTCTGTTTTGTTGGACCTGCAACAGCCCGTATGATGTGGATCTCAAGTCTGATCGTGGTATTGATTCAGCTCCTTTGTAAAATGGGCCAACACTCGAACACGCTATTCACTAAGCGGGATTTTCCGCCCACTTCACACATGATCGCACGATGGTTGTCCCATCCAAGTGGGAAAGGAGAAAATCCCGATATTATTCGCGGGATATTGGTGAATAGCGGAAACGTATCGGGTTAACATTCTACAGATAGGAAGACCGGGAATGCGGCTATGTCAAAGGTCTAGTTGTTTGTTTAACCAAACCGAACACCAAATACATAACTGTCCCGTTGCTCGTCGAAATGGAATTTCTAAGAAATATGACTCCAGTTAGGCTGACCGTGGGACCACGGCGGTGACGTCACTCATTGTGGGAAAGGATTCCACCTGCCACTCAAACCTGTTCAATTGTTGGCTACACTGACCACGTGAGCGTTTCAGCTCAATGCGGGGCGTTCTTGGTATGCCACATGCGAAGGAGTCGCTGGCAGCTGATCGCCTTTTTCAGTCGGGGGCGGTGGGTTGGATACCGACATTTCACACAAGTAAACTTGACTCTTGTGCTCATTCTGGGTGCGGATCCATCGGCCAAAAGCCCAACTCGAAACTCGACCGACCATTATGGCTGTAGTTCGAGCCCAGCTGTGAAAGACAAAGGAAAGGGCCCAAATGCGGGGGTCGACAACAAGACCTCTCTGCTGGGAGACGGGCTGTGGATTCTCAGTCCTGCTATGCTTTGGCCACGTGATCACTACTGGAGAGACATGCATGGGATGAGAGCTTCGGGTACCAAATTGCTCGGCTGTCAATGCGAACTGTACAAGTTGCACAGGGGAAATTTATTTCTTTCAAGCCCAGCTTCGCTAGCTACCAGTTACCATATTTTACCCAAAGCTCGCCACCTCAGAGTATGGAGGCAAATAGGGCTCGGCCGCTATCGATGCGAACTGGATGTCGGATTGTCCGTTTTAGATTAACAAGTGATTATTGTCAAGGAAGACTTGATTTGCCATAGTTCACTATTGAGTATTTTCATCTTGAGAACATCTTCATTCTCCTATGTCGCTCAATACCACGAATATGGATGACTTATAAACGCGCCTGTGGAACCACTTGCGTATCCAACTTGGCCAAATGGTTTAGCCGCTTCCACATATTCTTTCGCAAATCGTGACCCTCCAAGAAGGACCGAAACCACTCTCGTTGGAACCTAGGTAGCTTCCTGCCTATGCCTTGGCGCTCATCTCCTGCCAAGCTTCGAAGTGTTTCGAAATAATCTTCAAAATCTGGGAAGACTAGCGCAAACTTGGCCCCGTCCCCACGCATCTTGATCCTCTTTCTTTCCCATTCCTCCATCTCCTCGACAGGGGGCACCGTTCCGCGCCCGGCGAGAATTCTTGCCGCGTAGACTGCTTGCCACTCAAATATTTTGAAGGTCAAACCCGCCTGCACAGCACCAACAAAAAGCAAAGTGGGGTCGTATCGCCATACAACGTGCTGGTAGAGATTGGGCACGCGGTTATTTCGTACGGGCACAGCCGGCAAGAAAGGAAGAGACCAACTATAGCCAGTTCCAAAGATTATATGGTCAACGTTTGGTATCGAGCCAGCTCCTTCTAGGTGCACTGTTCTCCCAGAAACATGCGTTATTGATGGATGATTGACAATACTGGGGTGATTGAAAGCTTCGCCACCAAAGTAACCGTTGAAGGAATGCCCAATGGTGATGGCATGAACCGGTCCGCTGGCCACATTTACCAAATCAAAGGCGATGTCAGCGGCGGATACCGATGCGCCAACGACAACAACACGCTATCACGGCTATTAGTACCAAGGCCTCGACAGAAAAGACCGCAAACCTCACCTTTCCAGCAAAAATATCTTTGCCTCGAAAATGCTGGCTATGAAGAACACTTCCAGGTCGATACTTTTCCATCTGTTCAAGGCCCTCAATTGGGGGGATGTATGGCACTGAATAATGCCCACTTGCAACAACAACTGCATCGAACCATTCCACCCACCAGTAGTCGCGCTCCTCACCGTCCTTGCGTAGTGTGACCTTCCATTCGTGCCCAATCTTTTCCACTCGTTCCACGGCCGTGTTGTACGAAACCAGGTCTCCGTAGCCTCTTCTCTCTACCAAGCCCTTGATGTACCTTCTAATAACATCCCAGTGGCGAAACGGTGTTTCAGATCCATACAATTCAATTGAGCGAGCGCTGGCTTCAGCTGGAATTGGCTCCTGGCTGAACTGCATGGGAACATGCTGAATGTTGGTCTCTAGATATGGATACACTGATGACTCGGTGAATCGTGGCTGCGTCGACTTGGGCGCATATGCAGGCAAGTTTTTTGGTATAGCCAACGGCTTGTCGGCACTTCTGTCGGCAAGACTTTTAAAATCTGAAATTGGCCGAGGGCGGACTGAGTCGCCCAACCTATTCAGTCGTTAGATTTGGGACATGAAGAGTACGGCAAGATTACTCACCAACACCCGCCAGGGCCTTCACGTCGCTCGAATACGCGAATGAGGTCAAACGCCTTTTCTTGCGCCAGCGCATCGATAGTGATGGCCCCCGCAGGCCCAGCTCCAATAACAGCGACTCTTTTTGCTGGAACGACGGACATTGCGAATCAATGGCTCTAGAAATCCTCCCACAAACGACAATACCGGGCGCAAGCATGGGGTAAGCAAAGCTGCAAATTAATAAACAACCGAGACTCTAATAATCATTAGCTAGTCTAATCTAAACTTGGCAAAGCCAAGACTCATTTTACACAGAGTCACATTGAGCCTTCGTGCCAAGCAAGCGCTTATGATGTGTGATTGTGCGATAACTCTAATGGCGCAAGATCACGCAATTCTAGCTTATGAGGGATTTAGGTTCAAACGCCGTTTGAATCTCAGAGAGCAGCAATCCCCTATCATAAAAATCATGAAATTTCTGCATTATGAAATCCAATGATTCAATACCGGCCAAGAGGGTGTGATATTAGCGTTCGACCATCAACGCTGATGTGGCACAAATTTGGAATTCAAGAATTGCAAATTCCAGCATTTTCGTGTTTTAATACAGCTAGAAATAATTCAAAACTGCGTATAATATCTTGAATCCGTTTTTACAATGATTTATGATCGTGGTATGTGTTCGACTGGCCTTTAACTGTTGATATGTCCTCGTAGACGTGGAAGGGACCACCCGCCCACCATTCTTGTAGGCATATGGGAACCCTTTCCTAAATGACGCTAGCACTCTTGCAAATTGTGATGGCATATGCAACATAGATGGTGTGATTTCGTTTGACTTTGGAATCGGTCCCAAGTCCACGGTCGCGGACCTGCAGCAACAGTGCCTGAGATTAAATCTCCCATAACAGCTGCAAGTCCTGGATCATTGAGACGGATTGAAATTACTAAAAAACCTCAGACTGGTACAATGACGCGAATTGGTCCTGTGGTTCCCCTGCAAGGCCCAGAAGTGGGCTTCCAAACCTCGAATGAGAAAAGCCTAGAGGAAACAGCTTCCAGTCCATCAACAATAAACCAAAACCGAAACAATGACGTCAATTGGGACCTCAAAGCAGAGGCAAAAGCCAGAAAAAAGTGAGATGGAACTAATCAGGATTATGAAAGAATCAAGACGTGCTTACACTCTTAGGGTGGACCTATCAGTGCTTTTTCTATTATTTCTTGGACTATTGGTCTTTCAGCTAGACCGTATGAATCTTGCGAGCGCTCTTACGGGGGGCTTCGCCATTGACATTGGCATCAACCAAGCTACTGTTAATCTGGGAAACCAGCTGATGTTCATGGGCATCGTTGTGTTCGAGATTCCTTGCAATATGGCTTTGCAACGTGCAAGTATTCAATGTTCCACATCTCACTATGTCTGCTGACACTGCACAGATTGGTCCTCGCAAATGGATATCTGCCCAGGTATTCGTATTTGGTTTAGTAGCTTCATTACAGGTCTTTGTCAAACAGCGTGGGGGGTTTTTGGCTATTCGATTGATGCTTGGCTTCGCCGAAGCGGGCTATATCCCTGGGGCTGTATACACTTTATCAACCTGGTATACCAGACGCGAGCTATCAAGGAGAGTCTCTGTTCTCTTCTTTGGAATGTTTGGTGGAAATGCTATTAGCCCGATCCTTGCATCCGGAATTCTAAAGTTGGATGGTGCGCGGGGCATCAAAGGGTGGCAGTGGCTCTTTTTGCGTACGCATATTCCTAATTGTCATTTCATGATATACTAATGACTTGCAGTTGAAGGTCTATTCACTATTCTGGTTTCATTTCTCATCCTTTTCTTCCTCCCAGGCAGCCCAGATATTCCCCGACCCATCGCAGGGCCTGGCCTTGTTCGGTTTTCTGAAACAGAGCAAACGATCCTACAAGAGAGACTGGAGCGTGATGACCAAGTGGGAAAGAGGCCTGGTGTTCACGGTTTAGCTATCGATTGGAAACTGGTTTGGAGGACTGTTTCCCACTGGCGCCGATGGCCACATTACGTATCGACCTTCGCCGTTTTTTCGACTTGGTCCCCATTGACTGCATACACCCCCAGTATCATCATGTAAGTATTAAGATTTCACCGTTTCCATGCACCGCATGCTAGTCAAGTGTCCATCCTTACTTGTAATAGGGCTCTGGGATTCGATCGCACTGCTGCAAATGCGCTGGCAGCAGTTGGTGCTTCCCTGGCGCTACCGGTTGTGTTTGGGTTTGCATGCTTGAGCGACCGAACAAACAAACGGGGAGCTTCCGTCATCACTGCACAGACGTGCTATTTGATCGTCCTGATTGTGGCGCGGCAGTTGCATCCGCATGTCGGCAAGTGGTCAAGATGGGGGCTTTGGACAGCAGTGAATAGTTTTGCCGTTGGATACCATCCCGTCCACAACTCCTGGGTGCAGCTGAACTGTACGGAAGCAGGGGAGCGGAGCATAGCAATCGCGTGAGTAGACATCTCAGCTATCTTGTTTGACAGCACTAACCAGAGCAAGCATGTGGGTTATGTCAGCAATCAGCGGACTGATGGTCGGCACTCAGTACTTTCGATCAGACGATCTGCCCTTGTAAGATGCGACCACATCACACTGGAGATAGGGGATATACTGACCATATATGCAGTTACCAAACTGGGTTGCGCACAATGATTATAATGGTATCAGTTGGAATTCTCTTTGCAGGTATCCAGCTGCTCGTCTACGTTGTCCACAACCGACGACTGCAGCAAAAAGAGAAACATGGCCCTGATACGTCTCCACGCATTACCTACACTCCCTAACTATTCATGAAAACCCGTTTAAATATGATTATGCGCTTTTTTATCTGATACACAGCGTTGCCATGGCAGTGTTGTGCTTTGTACATAAGAGTATCTACAATTAGGCGATATGTTCAGGGCTTCTCAACATGAGTAAAAATACCCCTATCCCAATAAGGACACTGAAAATCCACTACGCTCGTCAACTTCCAATTCAGACAACTGATGATGATACTAGTATATAGGCAGGGAGCGCTGTGTATGAGAGAGAAAGAGCTTGAACCGTGACTTGCTCGTCGCTCGCGAAACGTCTTGCACCGATCTCGCCACAGATCTATCTGACCTGTTATAAATCTGCGGGGCAGGGCTGTGATCCAGCAGCTAGTGTGCGTGAGGGTACTGAGTTAGCTGCTCAAAACTGGAATGTGCAATGACAGAACTATGAAGGTAGACCGGTACTTCTTGCTTGTGCTTCGTCGGTTGGTGAGCGAATGACGTGTCATAATATTGTGGTGCTCTTCGCTCGGCACTTCGGCATTAACATACAGGATTCTTGGGAACTGACTACTCTGTGGTTAGAATCATTGTATTATCAAATCATAAGATACGTATCCTGTCTAGGAAATATTCCCCACAAATCATCATCCTCTCCTCCGGCAGAGTTCTAGATAGGCGAAGTCCTGTGGCAGGGCGTAACCTGAGTACTTCTTTCATGCCTGCCTAAAGATAGGATATTCTTTGAATTTTCTTGAAGAGTATTGTGTCTGCATCCTTAATCTCAATACAAAAAACTCAAAGAAGGGTTTGGTGGATAAATTGAATACTGGGACCATTGTCATATGGCGTTATAGGTGATCATTTCTGGACACTATAACTACAAGCTAAGTTTGGACAGAAAGGATTCATTGACGGCTCGGCCTATGAATCTTGACTTGGTCACTGAGATTAATCCAGTAAACGAGGCTCCTATACGCGATGGGGATGGCGGATAGGTTACAGGCTACATATTTTCTGGTACACCTTATGGAATGTTATTAGAGAGCTTTTGGTATCTGTTAAAAAGACCAACACTAAAGGGCGAGGTTATGCCTAAACTGACACCCTTGTAATTTAACTAAATCAGTCTTCGATAACAAATCTCCTCCAAGCCCTACCGTGGCGCAAGATCAGGTATGGCCGATCAATTGCGCATTTGCATCCCCAGAATTAGACTTACAACTCCCCCCCTTGAAATCTGTGAGTGCGATAAAATTTCTTTCCATTCCCGATCTTAGGTGGACAGCCGGGATAGCCCAACACACTACTTTGAGAAACACTCTTCAATACGCCGTGTGCGATTAAATCCTCGACTTTTCTGTCGGTACCGGTCCAAAATTGCGTGCTGCTACCCCTCTGACCAAAACCGGGTTCGGCAGGTCCAGCTGTGATGTTAAAGTCCTCCTGTACTTCATAAACGAAGTAATTAAACGGATTGGCTGGAGTCGACCATTTCTTTTCGGAAAGGTTCTCAGGCGGGATGGATCGCTCTGTGTAAGGGGTGCAAGCGGGAGAGAGATACTCGCCTAAATACTCTGTTAGAAGAACAAAGTAGGAACCAAGTGCAGAACAATGCACAATGATGGCTTACCACGAGATGACCCGAATCGATCTAGTAATGTTCCCTTTTTGATGGTTATTTCGGATTCAATTTGCTTCTTATTTATATCCAGCATGAATCCAGGGTACTGAGGATATCTCCATTTGCTGGTATCCTGGTCGTAATATCGCGCGAGAAATTCCTCAGGACAGTCGTTTCCAAATGGACGATAACCGTGCAGAATCGTCCGGATGGGTTCCTCAAGAGGGTATCCCGAGGGACCCAAGAGGTCACTCTCACAAAGAAGACTGTCCTGAGCTATACCGCGCTTCAAGATTTTGTTGCCACAGTTACAGCCAAATGCTACGGGAGCCTGATACAGCCCCTGAGCTAGAGAAATGGTGACCCAAGACAAGCATACAAAAGCTGAAAAGGCGTGCATTTTGTTTTGTTCTTCTGGTGTAGGGGGCCGACAGAGCTGTTTGATGTGATTTGATAAAGGTTTAATGAAACTGCAGAACAGCTCCTTTTGTATGCATGGGAGCTAGGGGATCTCTGAGCAACTGAGAGCTAAATCTTAGGTTTGGTATGACAAAGTTGTTAGCGCTGTTCTCGAACTCTTGAAGTTTAGTTATTGGTGTTGACTCAAACTAGAACAGGATGTATTCCTTGGAATGTGCCCAAACACAATATGCCCCAAATACTTCCTTACCTACTTAGATTTGGCGAAGAAAGAAATGAATGGAGTACGACTGGCGAATTTTTGCTGATAAATACAATTACTCTGTTGTTAACTAAAGCTGTGTGGGCTGATACGGAAGAGTTGCCTCAGCACATCCAAAGCGATATGGTTGTCGACTTGCTACCAACTGCCAGAGATGGTCGGTCGCAGGAATGATGCGCATTCAAAGTGTCAACTTAATTTCCGGAAGTGGGCGCCGTATTTAAATGTAGTGTTGACTTGCATGCTACCATTGGCGGTGAAAATTAGGTGGCGGCCATATCAGGGTTCGAGTCGGGCCGCCGCGGCCCGTTTTCGCATCCAACTCCACGAGTCAGGAACAACTTTCAATAGGTCCATGTCTTTCCGAGTTCAAAACCCAAACCCATGGTAAAAGATTAAACTTTGTGGTAAATCTGACAAGACTCTGACTCGGGGGCAGCTAAGTAGCAGAGAAGTTGCGCATCGCAATGCAAGTCTCAAAACTCAGCGTTCAGAAACTCGATAGCCAATTGTAGAAACGAAGTTATGAGAACTCAAAACAGGAATATTTCATTTGTAAGTTTTACGTAAAAAGACTAACAGCTGTAGGAACCACAGATGCAACTCTCATTCGACAGCCTTGATGATACCCAACTAAAGGCGAAGCAACCACCTTTCACATGCATTTTGCAGTTCTATCCAAATGTCCAACAGACCGTGCACCTCTCTGCATAACCACCCCATCATGCCTATCAAACTGGATCTAGTATGCAGAATAAATATTTTCCTGCCATTTGATTTGCGACAGACTTTATGTTGATGATGATCTTTCTCATCTGAATCATGATATTTCGGGGTGTTGGCTGAGCAAGGTAGAATTCAGACTCTGAATAATGTTTGAAATAAAAAGACCAAATTTCAAATGAACTAATAAGATAAGCGGGAAATGTTAGACGCAACCTTTGTGACTGTGGACTTGAAAATGGAGTGTGCTCGTAGAGCATTCCTTGGTATTGTTGTCAAGGGACCCTGCACGTCGGTTTCCAGAATGCTTCTTATCAGAGGAATTAACTCTGCTGTCACAAGTAACCGCCATCTAACATATACATCATTTGTGGGCCAAAGTTGTATCGCTCCTGGCCATTTCTATATTTTGCTCCACTCGGCCCTTGTTTGAAACTCATTCAAATTTCAACTCATAGATCGAGCTATATAAATCGATGCCATCGTGTTAGAATTGCCTACGATTGCCTACGAGATGACTGAAAGCCGCAGAGGCCTCCCTTAGGCCAAAAAAGACTTTCAAATTCATGCTTGGGGAATTTTGAGACAATAATTATGAATTGGTATTTGGTGCAAAAACCAAGCCATTCTTGTTATGTCGTGCAGCCATACAATCTAAAGGCCGAATAGGACCCACGCATGTGACCCGCGCCTAGACTTGGGTCCTATGGAATAAAGCGGTTGAATTAATGTCTTGGGTAATTCATATCTTGCATTTCTCAAATCCGTATTTAACTGCCCCATAAGGTAACTGGAGTGTAGTTCATGCCTATCGTCCTGGTTGGTTAAATCGCAACTGTGAATATTTGAATGCGAAGTCAATACCTCAAAATGTAGAGTTGGACCGGTAATTCGCAGTAAATTACCTATTACACTTTTCCAGCAGCCGCAAGCTCATCAAATGCTTGAAATACTGCCTCTTTCGTTCTTGAGGCGATATCCTCAATTTCCTCTTTGGTACTAGTGTAAGCGGGGGAGAGGAGCACATGGTCTCCTGTGATACCGTCATTTGTTCCTACGCCGGGATACAAACTAATTCCCAGCTTGTGAAGGCCCTTTTGATGGACGGCGTTTGCGATGCCAATTGACGGGGGAAATGGCTCCTTGGTCTTCTTGTTGGCGACAAACTCAATCTTTGTTCTCGGTCAGATAGCCATCACGTTCACTTGCTGGGCTTTACTTACTCCCCAGAACAAGCCTTTGCCTCTGACATTTCCAACGTGAGGGTGGTCGTCAAGATATTCATGCAAAAGCCTCTCCAACAACAGGCCCTGCTTCTGTACGTTTTCAACGAGGTTTTCCTCTCGAATGATGCGTTGCACTTCTAATGCGGCGGCGCATCCAACTGGGTGGCCTTGGTATGTGTGTCCATGTGAAAAGGCGCTTGAAAGGAAATGTTAGAACCCTGAGGAAAGAGATTAAGGGTCCAAATTGTGGGGAGCATACCCGCTTCCGTTCTCCAACGCGTTGGCTACTCTGTGGTTGATCAACATTCCAGCGACTGGGGCATACCCACCGCCCAAGCCCTTGGCAAGGGTTTGGATATCGGGCACAACGCCCTCCTGCTCCCAAACGTGAAGGGTCCCGGAACGACCCATACCGGACATGACTTCTGGCGGGAGATCAGCACAAATGTCTCGGGGAATAGATGCCGTGGCACATGCCGTCCAAGATGAGGAGCGCTCCGTATTTGTCGCACACTTTCTTCATGGCCTTGAAGTACCCGGGAACTGCGGGAACACAACCGAGTGTCTGGTTCCAGTCCATTAGCGAAACAAGTGGAGGAAGCAAGCTGCCAATGAAAACGTACCGCTCCAACCACGGGCTCGGCAACGAATGCGCAAACTGTGTCGGGGCCAATCTCCTGGAATTTGCGATCCAGCTCATCAGCCAGCTGCTGCACGTACTCTTCAACTGTTTGGCCCTCTCTCATGCCGCGGTAGGCATTGCAGGCCGAAACACGGTGCACGTTGGGCAAGAGCATATCCTCAAAGAGGCTGCGGCGAGCGACGTGTCCGCTCATGGAAAGAGAACCGAGGGTGCAACCGTGGTAAGAGCCTTGGCGAGCAATGAAATTAATTCTCTGGTTTTGTTTTGGGCTGATTTCAATAAAGTATTGCCGAGCCATCTTCATGGCGCATTCCATGGCTTCCGAGCCTGTCAGTAGCCAAGACGGGCCAATTAGCAGTGATTCGATCTAACACTGGGAGATATATAAACGTACCGGAGCACATGATGTATGCCTTGGACATCTCGCCGCCTGTTCCCTTGATCAGCTCCGCAGCCAGCTCCTCCCCAATGGGATGCCCAAAGAACATGGAGTTGGTGTATGAAAATTTATCCATCTGATCAACCATGGCTTGCTTTACGCGCTGATTGCTGTATCCTATACATGCCACCGCCGCGCCGCAAGTTGTGTCAAGAATCTTATGGCCATCGGAAAAGGTGACATGGTTTCCCTCTGCTGATACGACTTGCATGGGTGGCGACTTGATAGATCTGTGAAGCACGGCACTCCGGGACTTGGACCCAGCAGTATGGTCTACAGGACCGGAGTGATCGTGTGTTAGCTCTGCTGCTTGGCTATGAGCTACCGTGGTGGAGGACAGCATCCTGCTCAGCGGATGACTACCTATCGGCCCCTGTGGTTTGGAGAAAGTAAGCTTGGCACCGCGTAGAGAGGCGCCTGAACCGACACTGAGAGACCCCCCAACAGCCTTCTTTATCGATGCTCGGCTGAGCATTTTTAGAATAATGGCACCGTTGATGAGTGTGTAGTTGGACCAAATTGGGAACTGAAACCGTAGGGGGCTGTGAACGATAAGATGTTGTCTCAACGTGATGGATGCAAGGGTACAAAAACTTGGCAATATAGGTTATGAATCGGGTACAAACTAGACACTGGGGACGATACCCGACATGCGGGGCGTGGTTTATCCCGGCGTCTATTTCCAGCTCCGTGATGCAATGCCAGACTGATAGAATGGCACATGATTCTATGGCTGGCGTTGTCCCCACAGGCTGATGCACGGCGTATCAGGCGCAGATGCAACATTGGCTAGCGAGGGCCCTAATCTTACGGGAGGGACACGAGTGGAGATGGTGCTCCTCCGGAGAACTGCTTGAAGCGATCTCGCTTAGCGGGTATGGATTGGGAAGCAGCAGGATGCACTAGAAACTGCCGAGAAAACCAGCACGGCGGGGCCTCAGCTAGCTCGGACTTGTCTCAAGATGGAGATGGGCAGATGGGCGGGAACCATCAAGTCACGATCCCCCCCCCCCCCCCCCCCCGTCCCGGGTGTGGGTTTATTCGCCACGTGGATCCTACATGGTAAGAACTTGCCGGGTTGGTTCGTCCAATGTCGTTTGTGTGCGCCATTCGCTAACTTTTGTGGGATAACTATCGAAACACGACCATGTCAAGTCAACAGCAGATCTCCCCCTAATGCATCCAATATCTGCGTCCAATCGGCATCAGCCTTCCCTCCGCTCCCGCGCAGGACCCATAGTTCCTCCAAGACCTGCAGAGCCCGCAGCACGTTTCGGAACTGTCGCTGCTCCAGCGTCATCTCCAGCCGCGTCCGCACGAGCCGGATGTCGCCCTCCTCGGTGGCCTCGCCACCCGCCATGAAGAGGGGGAACAGGAGCGCTGACTCCGGCGACGTGCCGACGGGTATTTCGGAAACGTGGGTTAAAATCTTTTTGAGGTTTGTCTTCATCTTGTGCTGCAGAATCCCCGATATTGTCTTGGTCAGAGTCTCGACGTCATTTACATACAAACTGCTGCACAGCCGCCTGCGAACGAGCCGGTAAAAATATATGAGCACCGCGCTCTTATAAGCATACGCCAGCGCCGAGAGGCCTGGTGCCGTGTCTGGGTGGCAGTGCCAATCCTGCAGGCGTTGCTCAAGCGGTGCGCACATGGTTTGGAACGATGCCTTTTTTTGCCGAACCTCATCGGGTGCCATTCCCGGGCTAATTTTTGTATCTTGATCCAAGCAGCTGATTTCGGCAATGAAGCGAAGCAAATCTGTCGCAACGCCCAAGTAGCTGTCAATGACATCGCAGATGCCTTCCAGGTATTTACCGTCGAGGAGTGGTCTTATTCTCAGGGTTACAGTGCCGATAATGTCATGGTAGGCGAAATTACGAAGGATCCATTGGCCCTCTGGGCTGATTTTGAAGGCATCCGCGCCGTGAACGATTTCTCCACCCACCGACGACGCCGAAGCTGATGAGATGATGTGCATCGTGCCTTGCAGGTGGGAATGCCAGGTTTGACGATCGCCCGTCCCGACTTCAGAGGTGAGAAATGCAAGGCAAGCAGCAGCCTTGGTCTCGTGGCAGGTGATGTCATTGGACGGGGTTTTGATAGCGATTGCCAGGTTCCGCAATGCCGCAGATCGTGCCTCGAGGGCAGTCACTTTGTAGGATGGGTCCACCAGCGATAAATGGCCTGATGCAAATGCGAACAGTGCGTCTGAAAGAACCGGGGACTCCATTGCCATGGGTAGGAATGCTGAGAGAAGTGTTGGTTACGATACGCGAAGGACCGCTTTGGGCAAATATACGCGATCGATAAGGGAGACTCACCAGAGAGAAATGAGTTAAATTGCTCACTGACTGTCAGATGGCGCGTCAGGACGGTGATGTAGTAGCCCATGACATGGCGCTTCTGCGAGATCCTCGACTCTCCACTGACGACGGTGACTGGCATGAAGGGGCCGGCTACGGGGGGGCAGATGACGGCCCGGTGGGAGGCAAGGGCAGCGATAGGAGCATCATCCGGGACGGCGCCGACGGCAACGGCGCTGACGGCACCGGCATGCTGGGGAACGACGTTGCGGACGGGTTCGCGAACGCATTTGAGGTTGAGGCGCTTACAAGTGCCGCAGACGGGAAATGTATTTTCCACGCACTTCTTTCTCCTGCATGGCCAGGTCAGGGTTGCTGGCCCAAGCGAATGGAATGCGGGAGCACGTCACTGACGAGAAGGGGCGGGCCACTCACCTGTGGCGACAGGTCAGACATCCCGTCTTGTCGTGTTTGGACCCTTTCCTCCGCCTGAAGGTGGCCTCGGCCGACGACGTCGTGTCCATGGTGGCCGCGGGGGGCCCTTCGCCGAGTATGCGGCCTAGCGGGAGAGGAGGCGGTGGCCGTGAGGCTCTCGGCGTGTCGGGCGTAAGTTTGGTGTTGAACCTTACCACCGTGACGCGGGGCTTTCACCATGAAGAAAAAAAAACGGGGGCCCCGCCGACCGCGCCGGCACTCAGAGATGCGAGGGTCCATGGAGTCGTGGGATTGATTGGGCGCGCCAGAGCCAGACGCTAACAACCTGATGCTACACACCATCTCGCCTCTCTCCCGCCCGCCCCCGGATTCTGCGCCAGCCTGCCGGAAACATTCTGAAGCCGTCAACAGGCCTTGGTGTGTCCGCTCCTACCGTGTTGCAAGACACCGCTGGATGCACACCTGACAGAGACACAGCCGCAATGGGGCATGGGTCATGATGCAAAACTTTGTATACGTTGCTAAATTACAGTACATGCAGTTACTTAAAACAGCTAGAAACGCCAACTTTAAAGAGAAATGATGTCTCTTTATGCTTATTATCGAGTACAACAACAACACGCAAGGCAGCTTGTGCGACATGAACCTGCGAGATAGACATGATCCGCTTCTGACACCCATCCTCATTCCATCCTTGTCTTACAAATCCTGGCCAATCCAATCCTCCCTATCCAGCGTTGCCCTTGTGCATACATCTTGACTGATCGTTTATCGACTAATCATCTCACAATTCCACAAAACAACGCCAAACCCGCGCCGGAGCTAGACTGAGACTAAATGCAGTCCTTACCCTGTACGCATTATTCACGACAGCAGCAACCCACACATGCCAGCCGCATTCATGGCACATCCTGTTCAAAATCCCTACCTTCCTCGGCTCCACCAAATGAGCCTCGTAGCGTGACGCTTCTGATTGGATATGCATGGCGTATTCGGCGCCGCACCCCCACATCCAAAAAGGATCTAGCCTGGGCTGTCCTCCCCTCCTGTCAACCCGCTTTATCCGACAACGCGGCTGGCAAATCGTGACCTCAACAGATGATTCAAAATGGTAGGTCAAATGAGATACTAGTGTACCCCACGTTTTCGTTCGAGCTGTAAACACGACTTCCCTCTGTGATATTTTGTCGCGGCCATTCAGAAAAATCCAGATGCAGGGTATCCAGAGTTAGAATCACCAAACAACCCAGATGGCACAATCAGATTTTCGATATCTGCTCCCCAGTTTTCCAGAAGTGGTCTGATTCCTAAATCGTACCCGAATTCTCCCATCATGCTGTTTTCAGGACTTGTTTCGTCCATATTTCGTTGGACGTAGCCCTCAAGATTTCTTGAATCCGACTGAGCGATATCTTCAGAAGACTGAGCAACCGCGGGGGCAACCTCGCACCCAGAATGTTGCCGTCTTGCTAAAGACACTGAGCGTTGATGAGAACCTGACATACCACGATTAGTGCTGTAAATGTTTCAATAATAATCTTGTTCGGAAACGCACTATCATTGGTGCATCTTGCCCGCTTTCGCAAAAGCGTTAGGGATTTTAAGTAGTCGTGAGCTCGAGAACACCTTGTGCTGAGATATTGTAGCGTTTTGATACAACTGTCCCACCGCTCCTGCAGCGGCTGCTCATCAAAGTGACGAGTATTCTTTTGTATATTCTGAGCTAAGATTAAAATGATTCCAGCTGTTACTAAATCTGTCAAAATTTTTTTTTAGCTTTTGCTTTAGCCAGAGGCAAATAGTGGGAAGTATACAAAATGTGCTGAACCACCACGCACCGGTGGCATTTTGATTCGTGGCTGATTCGATTGATTTAACGAGGTCGCAAGTTGCTTTAACGCAACGCACGGCGCATGGAACACGCAGTGCTATTTTTAATTCCGCTTCGCCCTGTTGCGTCGGGTTTGTATCGGCCGTGTCGGATTGCCTCGGCCTCTGCGATGCTGCACGTACGGATGCACAGAAAGAACTGAAACTTGGGCGGTAAACGAGGACTTTCAAATGCAGGTATCTGGGAACAAAGACCTTAGCATCCTCGCTACTGAGAAAATACGCCATCACTTACCGCGCTTGCAGAACGTTCGACTGACGCTTAAAGACTGGGTGGATATCATAAGACACGTTCTTTGAACCATCCCATTGCAAAACATCTGGGAGACAACTTTTAAATCCCTCTAACATGGAATCAATATGCATCAGCGTGTCGAAACTTGGATACTCGCTATGACTATTTTGTCCGTTTCCAGCGACACGTGGGCTGGAAACAGGGTTATAGATTTGTGTGAGGATTTGGGCGAGAATTCTTGCCAGTTTGATGTTCTCCACATTGAATAGGTTAATAGACTGCATTTCTTGAGGTTGGTTTATCGAATCATTGTCCAATAGCAGGCACTCGTCATCAACCGGGTTCGGCAACGGTACATCGTTGACAACGTGCATGGACGGCGGGCGACCAAGCGTCATGCTTACTGTCCTAACAAATTGTTAGTAGGCGCATGGAGCAAGCTTGCATACTCACATTTCCATTTGGATACAACCGTGCCAAATCCGCCGCCTGATTTCGTTTTCTACTCTTGAATACTCTCCACTATGCTTGTTCGCCTGAAGCCCCAGGCCCACAGCCATGCGACCAGCGAGACCAACCAGGTTATAGCAACGGGTGGGATATTGTGTGCATGATAAATAAAGTCCTGCTAGCAACAGAGTTTGCACAAGCGAAATACTGCCATGGTCGAGAAGTTGGATGCTGAGCAAACTTTTCATTCTGTCGTGGAACATGGTGGACATTGTTTCTTTTTGTTGCGGAGGGAGATCTGAGAATTCGCATCCCAGCGCAAACATGGCATTTAGAGAGCAAAAGAATGCTGGATGTGGGCATTTCCCACTACCCAAGCCAATATCATCTTCATCATACCTGTCTGAAACTTGGTAGCCATGCTCCGTCCACAGGGATGAGTATTGATGTTGAAAAGCAATTGAATGAGTCCACGGGTAAAATATGTGCACATTCGAAAAGTATGAGTTCAAAAGCTTATCTGCAGCTGCTCTCGGAGGAAGCGCATACTGTGGTTGCAGCATCATATCCGCTTGGTCACCTTGCTGCACCGTTGTGCTTGCTCCTGGCTGCTGGCGCGACTGCCGTGGGGTTGGCTGAGACTCGGCATTCGCACCGCAGCGGTCACTTGCATGAGGCATTTCTTGCAGCAGAGACCATACTGACGATTGCCCGTAAAACTCATTATTGCTAGGATTCGGCAAGTTGGCCTGGACCGCTATAGCAGCTCCCATCGCGCTAATGGGACTCGGGTCATCACTTTTGTTATAGTCATCTTGAATGGGACATTGCCGAGGATGACTTGGACTGCGGGATAAGTCGTTCAAATTGCCGCGTGGACTTGGTCTTTGTGATACACCATTTCGTATCGAAGATGTGCAAACTTGGCTCACATGATTGGCTTCTTCACTGAGTGCACCGCTGCATCTGGTGGAACGACCTGAACGCAATCTTGGTAGCTGAGAGGCGGGAATATCCAATTCTTGGGCGCCTCTATCATGATCATCAATTGGTGTACAATTCACGATGTTGTCTTGCTGGTCTTGGTGGCAAGAGGAGAGCTCTGGCTGTAGTTGGAAGCTCTTGATCACTTCCTGTAATTCACGGATTTGATTCTTCAGCGAGTCGATATACCTGGGTATCCCTTAGCTTAATCCTCTAAAAGCACTGGTGGACATCGAAAGTGGTTACTCTTGTTCGCTCACATGCTTGGTAGAGCTGGGCAATACCGTGTAACTGCAGAGTGATGACCTTTCTCCCCTTTTCCCGCATGGCCCGCATATCGGCTTGCTCCCGTCGCATCGGATCTTGCGCTCCCGGCAGTTGTCGCAAGCTAAGGCGACCCGTTTTCGTTTCAGGGAACGAGATACTTCTCCCGGAGAGTTTTGCTCCGTATATTCCATTCGAATGTGCTTTGTCCTCGGAAGCCATGGGTTGTTGCCGACAGACGGGTCGTTCCCGAAACGCCGACATCGTTATCAACGCTATCTGATGCTATCACGTGAGCGTGGAGCTTGCATGGAGATGGGTTAAATTGCCTGACTCGGGGATATCCCGCAAGAAACTTGCACTAGCCGAAGTTTAATGGAGCAGCCTGCATTTTGGGCATTCCCGGGAGGCACCCGAAGGCACTACAAACTCCCGAGGGTGATGCACTGCCGTTTCAGCACACAACAGCAAGTGGATTGGCTCTTCAGAGCATTCTGATAGAAAACTAACCTGGAAAACTTTCCACTTTTTTTTTATCGTAGTCCAACAAGGTGTATTTTAGCGGCGACTTGATGAACATGGGTAAGGTGGGGAGGCTTGGTGAATATCTGGAGGCTTCAAAAATCCTCTTTCGCAGTTTACTGAAAAATGAAGCATCTTTGTCTATACCTATCGGATCCCAAGTTCCAAGAATAGGATTTCGCCGAGATTAATGAGCCGTGGAAGTCCCAAATTATCTGCGTTTCTTCAAATTGCCCATTACTCATATCATAATTATTTTGGTCCTCGAAGTCTAGGATTGTAGATAAAAATCACGATAGGGTGGGTAAAACAGATTAATAAGACACATTGAGACAAAAATCAAATAATGTGCATATGGTATTAATGGCCTGAATTGATCTAATTGATTTGATGAAGAGAAGAAGAGAGCTATAGAGGGGTTGATTTGATCCTATCATAGTGATTTGCCAGCATTCTAGTGAAGCAGGGAACGGGGGTGGTTATATCATCTGACCGTCTTAATGGGCAAGTGTAATTTCTTTCCACCGTAGTATGGGTAGTATACAGTTTTAAGAGGTGTTCCAAAGATATTTGCAAAAAAGGACACAGTGTGTTGATCTGATGGTAGATATTATAAGCCTAGGTTCTTGTTGGAGCCTTTGCAAATGGTCTAGAAATCTGAGATCAAGTTTGTGACCTGATCTCTGTATGTTCCGTTTTCCTTGGGTACATTTGCTGGCCAACTAGCACGGATCTGCTCTAGAATCCCCCACGACTGCTCACCATTGATGTTGTATGCAGGAAGATCCGCAAAGCCCGTTGTGTTGATAGACACCATCAGATATGGCGCAGCTTCAGCGGGAATAGCTGCAGATATGGAAGACATTTCGAAGCCATCAGGACCGTACATTGCTGCGCGGCCGACGGTAGAAACCAGAGTGTACGCTCCGCTGTTTACCGCATACATGCTGGCGGCAGCCATATTGACCTCTGCAGCCTCCCAGTACTCTGCAGCTGGGTCCTTTGGATCTGGCGTGTACGGCCACGCGGCGATATGGATGGCCTCAGCTTGAGCTTGCATGGGGAACGTCATTGAAGGGTGAAAATGCCTAATAATTCAGCGGTCAATCACCATACGAAGTGATGAGAACAGGATCCACTTACTCCCAGCATTCTAGCAGACCGATTCGCCCATACGGTGTTTGTACCACCTTGAGTCCATCCATTGATCCATCGCTCCAGATATTTCGTTCTCCACCAGAGGGTCGCAGTTTGTGTCGGTGAATGAGAACGTTTCCGGACGGGCCAATCAGAGCCTGGGCCATATAAATCGCATCACCACTTCTTTCAGAAAAGGCCAATGCAAGATAGACAGAATTCCGCTTCGCCGCGGATATTAGTTTCTTCCAGTTGCTATCCCCAACGACAATGGAGTTTTCGATGTAGTTTTGAACCCATTTTTTGATCCAAGCATCATCATTTCCTCTGGGATAACTGCAGAATTGGTAAAATTAACCTTTATGATCAGAAAAAGAAATTCATTTGTTGTTTTAGTCTTACCCGGGAAACCAGAGCTCCGGAAATGCGACGAGGTTGGCGCCATCTTTGGCCGCACGGTCAATGTATTCGACGCCCAGTTTGGTTGTAGCGTTGATGTCAACGCCAGAGTAGACTCTGGTAAGAATTGGCTCATGCCAAAGGGCCGGAGGCGCTCGAACAAGGGCCGCAGTCAACGAGGTGGCATTGTCAGTGCGAATCGCTCGGCCATGACAGAGCTCCAGACAGCCCGCCGCGAGTAAAAGAAGTGATCGAAACATTTGCACCAAAGCTTGAATGCAAGAAGAAGAAATATTTTTCTGACGTTATAATCCGAGGAACTTCGCTATTGTTTAATCATATGTTATATACTTATTTTGTCCAACAGTTCTCTTTGACTTGTTTGTTATCTCGGCCAATTCATGGCGATATTCCCCACTGCAGCCACTCGATGCTTGCCTAATCGAGATAACTGAGTTGATCTCCACCTAGCGCTAGCTTTCCAATGGCCCACACATTACCAAAGACTTATCAATTACTTCGTTATCAAGCATCGTTCATCGCCCAAATCACCGTACATCTGCCGCATTCAAGTAGGGATATGAATGTGCTGACGTTTGTATTTCCATGGAAACACACACACACACACACATATATATATATATATTGGAAATGTTTTAAACTGCTTATTGTTCGCTGAAAGAGTCAAGGTGGCAGGTGTCACTCCGTGTTTGTTTTTGAGTATCACAGGTGAGTGTAAACCCTTATCTGTTTATTGGATAAGTTGTAGATAAGAAACAGGAAGATTTTTCTAATAAATGAACTAAGATAACGCGATATGAGCCTTTTTTCGTCTGAAAATTCCCAAGTTCACCTCAAGCTCAATCTACTGCGCCATGTTGGGTGGGTGCGGGATGCTCCCGAGCTTCATTGTGGGTCTGCACGGGTAGTTCCCGGCTCCCACAATTGGGCGTGCGACGGACTTTAGGAATTGAGACCGTAAAAGTGTAATGTTTGTTACTACGCAAGTCAGATATACCAAAAGTTTGAAAAACACCTTCTTACGATTGAGTATCCTTGCACGCCCATTTTAACGATAATGTAGGTTGAGATGGGCAATCCATAGTGATGCACTCTGTTAATTCGTTTAGGTATACCACCTCTTTCGCCTTTTTTGAGGCCTTGATCGATGTGAGTGATCCCTGCCTTTATCAGTTCTCTAGACATACGTAATATTAACAGCGAACAGGCTGGGGTCAAGAACTGCTTTGTCAACCTGGGCTCTGACCACCCAAGCATACTAGAGGCCATGGTCAAAGGGCAGCGGGAAAATCCGGAAAAGTTCCCTCGTATCATAACATGTCCGAATGAAATGGTGGCTCTATCAATGGCTGATGGATACGCTCGGCAAAGTAACGAAGCTCAATGTGTCATAGTCCATGTGGACGTGGGAACATCGGGTTTGGCAGCGGCCATCCATAATGCGTGCACGGGGAGAGCTCCCGTGCTCATATTTGCTGGGCTCTCTCCTTTCACCATAGAGGGTGAAATGACGGGATCTCGCACGGAGTACATGTGAGACCCAGCCAATCCTCAGAAACATTCCACATTGGCTGATCTGAATAGTCACTGGATGCAGGATGTCAGGGATCAAAAGCAGATTGTTGCGCAGTACTGCCGATACGTAGGAGAAATAAAAACAGGAAAAAACGTCAAACAAATGGTTCGACGAGCTC
The DNA here is from genome assembly GCA_013406985.1 of Calonectria crousiana. Lineage (NCBI taxonomy): Eukaryota > Fungi > Ascomycota > Sordariomycetes > Hypocreales > Nectriaceae > Calonectria > Calonectria crousiana. The sequence continues at coordinate 473,559 of VTGD01000012.1, read as the reverse complement.
TTCAATTCGCGACGAGCAACCCAAAGGGCCCATCATATCTGATGGGCGCACGAGAAGTCATGGAGGAGGTGATTGAGCCTTATGGTATTGATGCTAAACACTGGCAGCCTATTGCACCCTCCGCCTTACCTAACAGCGCTGTTGTCGAAATCGCAGATGCCTTGGTGCATGCTGCTCAACCGCTGGTGGTTACGGGGTATAGCGGTCGCAACCACGCTGCTGTGGCCTCACTGGTAACTCTTGCCAATTTGATTAAAGGCATACGGGTACTGGACACAGGCGGCTCTGACATGTGCTTCCCAGCAAACCATCCGGGTTGGATTGGAATGAAATACGGCGCAGACGATGCCGTCAAGACAGCAGATGTACTACTCGTTGTGGACTGTGATGTCCCATGGGTCAACACGTTGTGCAAACCAAGCTCAAAGGCAAAGGTAATTCATCTTGATGTTGACGTACTGAAGCAATCAATGTTGGTCTTTTACATAAACGCCGAAATAAGGTACCAGGTTGATGCCAGCACAGCCTTGTCCCAGATTGTCGAATATCTCCAGTCTTCTCCGACTCACACAGAGTTTCTTTCCGGCTTGGAATTCAATCAACGATGGATTTCATTGCAGGAGTCTCACTGCGCACTGCTCAAGACTCTAGATAGCAAGAGGCAAGTAGACGAAGCGGGCGCAATGAATGCAGCATATGTGTGTGCAGAATTGCGCAAAGCACTTCCAGTGGACGCTATATTCGCTATTGAGGCTGTCACGAATGCGGTGACAGTCGCCGAGCAGCTACGCTTGACCATTCCTGGCCAGTGGATCAACTGCGGCGGCGGCGGTTTGGGGTGGAGTGGTGGTGGTGCCCTTGGTATCAAGCTTGCGGTTGACGCCGCCACAGCTAATACTGACGGGCGCAAAAGAATGGTGGTGCAGATTGTCGGCGATGGAAGTTTCCTATTCAGCGTCCCAGCAAGCGTGTACTGGATCTCGCATAGATACGGGATTCCAATCCTGACAGTCGTGCTGAACAACAAAGGTATGCGTGGATTTTCTCACCTTCAAGAAGCATGCATCTGATTGACATGACACCCTTGCAGGATGGAATGCACCTCGCAGATCAATGCTTTTGGTCCACCCAGATGGACCCGCATCAAAAGCGACAAACAAAGAATTGAACATTTCTTTTGATCCTCCGCCAAATTACTCCGAGATTGCGCGAGCGGCAAGCGACGGAAGTATCTATGCGGCAAGAGTCAAATTGGCGGATGAGCTGACTAAGTCATTGACCGAAGCAATCGAGACTGTTGAAGGTGGTACTTCAGCCGTGCTTGATGTTGCAGTTCTCTAGATGGGTACATGGTACCTTGCAGCTTGCTGAGTTGGATGCAGGATGAAACAAGTTTTTATTTACCTTTACAATAGAATGAAGGCAGTTCGGAATTTTTGTCATCAATGTGATACCCGTCTTTATTCTTTATCAATTGTGTCATGTTATTTTTAGTTTACTGCAAAACAGGATATAAATTTATGTCTATTTTCACAATGATAGTAAATACATAATTATACATTAGCTAGAGGAGTTGTTGCTTGGCTTGTAAACGGTCCGCTCTTTCAACATTGCAGGGGTATTCGCGTCATGGCTTGGTAAAACGACCACCTCCCTCTGCCTGCTGAACTCCTTGATGAGCTTTAGGCTCTCAAAAGCCGTCATGGGATCGTCATTGATTCCATCTGGCTCCTCGCTGTCCAAAAGGTCGAGGCCATAAGTAGCATCTCCTGGCAGCAGGTAGGTAGTGCGCGTGTCATCCTCATCCCTCCCAAAGACGATGAGCGAAACATGGCCGACAACATGGCCAGGTGTTCTCACAGCCATGACGCTTCCGTCGGCGGTAATTTTGCAAGAATCCTTCCAGGGTCCGAGAGGGCTGTCCTGGAATTCCAGAAGCCGCGGCGCAAAATTCGATGGCCACCTGTTGGGAGCGAAACCTCTCAATGTGGACATGGTCGGGCTGTTTCCCACATCGCCCCAGTGTTCCTTGGAAACAAAGACTGGAACGTTGGGAGCCTCGCGTGACAGGTCGAGAAGCCCTCCGGCGTGGTCGCTGTGAAGATGGCTGAGGACAATGGCCTGCAGGCTGGAAGGCTCAGTGCCGAGGGCTCGCAACTGCTCAACAATGCCTTCTTGGCGGTTGATGGCCACAGTCGCGCACCATCGGGTTGGATTCCAGGCGGCCAGGTACCCGGCATCATTGAAGCAGGGCGACTCTCCAGTGTCGAAGAGGACGGGCCCGTCGGGGTGGGTGATGAGAAAGGTGCCAATTGGGAGAGACTCTGACCATGTGCGGTCCGTAAAAGATCGAAAGCGTCGCATCATAACGCCAGGCGTGCTCATGGGCTGGCCCTTCATTGCGGACCGAATCTGGGTGGTGCCTGTCGAGATGAATTGCACCTTGACAGGCCCGGGATTGGCATCATGGGGGTTACTCATTGCGACAAAATAAGATGATGGGCGAGTAAGGCTGAATGTAGCGAGGCTCTGAGAATCAAGGAGGAAGAAGAATCATTCAAGGATTCAACATAAAATATGTTTGAAGGATTGGGCTCATAACAGCGAACCCGACTGCCGACTACCGAGTGCCACGCGTTACCGAAGTTCCACACTATTCCACCCCACTTGATGGTTCTCAGCCATGCTTACGATGGATGGCTGCTGGCTCTCTGGAGCAGTTTCCACACACATCATGTCCATTTGTAAGCGTCGTGGCAATTATTTCCATAAAATATCCTTGAATTACCATCCATTGGTTGTTGCATGGAACCTTCGAGTCTGCCACCTTAAGACGGTCAGAATGCGTCCCCAGATGTAATCAATACACAGCACAACCGATATTTTTCCGGATCTCATCACTCTCATATGCCTGCACTCGTTTCTAAGGGATCCAGTGCCTTGAAAGCAGACCTGCGCTGTAGTCATGACCAGCCAGCTGAATCGTGACGGAACAACGGCTGAGGTGTGCCGCTAGTCGTAGGGCTTGCGCTCTAGCTCTGAGTTATGCGCCAGCGGGAACGCCTCCCCAGGCCAACAGCGGAAGCTGCAAAGCTTTTCCCGTCTTGGCCTTGTTCAAAGCCCAATTAATGCAACTAGTCCTATAGTACTGGATATCTAGTCTACGATGGGGTCTATACTTCAAGCTCAAACTGAATAAGGGCATTCAGCTCGATTCGGGCCACACCCAAATTGCCGAGATCCGGCCTGTTCTCCCAACATTGGTCGTCTTTATAAAGTCTGCCTGCGAAACCGTGTTTGTATTTGGGTCAGGTTTCGCGATATCTCCTGCAAATAATTTTTTTGTCTCGCCCAGGCTCAGTCATGTATACAGACAACAACCAAGCCAACCCACCCATGGCCCCGGGTTACCAGGACCCAAATTATTACACAAATTCTCCTCCCACAGTGCAACAAAATTACTACCCAGCTCAGCCTAACAATTTCCACACCGGACAGACTTGTTATCAAAATGCACCCGTGCCAAACGTCTACATTCCAAACGCCGCGATGCCAAATCCTATGCCGCCGTCCAAAGAGTCCCAAGGTCCTGGCCAAGCCGATGCTCCAAATGTGACCCCTGTCAGCCCGACTGCTGGCAAGGTTGGGAGACTTTCCAACTGGAGTCCCAAGAAAAAAACCATTGTGTTCGGTGGTACCGCGCTAGTATTGATTCTAATCATTGGCCTCGGCGCTGGCTTGGGTTCCAAGAAGCATCATCGTCACTCTAGCAGCGGCGGCGGTGGCGGCAGCGGCAGCGATGGAAGTGGTTATTACTACGGCTCAGTTGATTACTGTGAAGAAAACAGTACAGACTGCGGGGTGTGCGTGAGTTACAATTCGGCTTATTGCTCCGAGTGCAGTGCGTCAGACACGTGTTATGACTAGATAGCCGATTCTGGATGCATTTTCAACCTCTTTATTTCCCTCAAATGGAAAGGATCTATCTGGGACCCTTGCAACTGTTATTTCTAACCATTTAGTAGAGGTTACCGCCGGCATTAGGTACATAGTGTGTGATGGTCATGATGATCACTACCTGGCCTTGGTGGCTGATTGCCCGGGCCCGGCGGGAATTATAGTCATAGGAGAGGTGATTGGGGCTTTTGTATCGATTTCTATGATCTGTTAGGGCCTATTGAGGTCCCGACTATATACCTATTGATTGAATAGCGACTCTCACGACTCCGAGCATCTGACCTGTGTGGAAGGGGTCTATTGAACCTATTGAGGACACCCGTGAATGTGGAACACGTGAGCAATGCCATTTAATCAGCAGTCATAAAAAAATTTAGATATGATTAATATCAACTTTTCTTTTTTGAAATGACTGAGCTCATTTCGACCGATCTCGTGTTTGAGGCTGCTATGCAGATTCCCGCGGATTTGGTCCATTCGCTTCACCTAGTCAAACATTGGTAACTACAATGGCTCAAGCAACAGAGATACCAAAAGTGTTAACATGGTCACAGAGGAGATAGTTATGAGATCTGCAAAGCATAAAACATTGTGAGCAACCAAACCACGGCTACACTTTGGATTCGAGGGTCAAGAAATACGAATCGACCTATCCATCCCATTCTCGTGTTACGCGTATCAAATCGCTCGGTATCTTCGCGCAGTGGAATGCCAGTTTGATGACCGAGCTGGATTGCAGTATGCACAAACTCTGGTTGAATTACTAGAACAAACCCAAAATATTTATAACTACGCGCATCTGGTCTGACTGTCTCTTTATTTGCCGCAGCTCTTCCTGGCAAACGATGTGCTGGCCAAGCACATATGTGGAACCATGAAAATCCCACCAATCCAGCTAATGTAACCGTATTATTGAGAGTAATTTGAGCCAGAATACACCTACTTATCGGGCATTAATTTGTCCCTCCGCAACCCCTTTGGGCCAAGAGAACAATCTATACCAAATCGAGAACTTCAATTCACCCGGGGGATCCGTTCCGGGCGAGATAAATGCTGAATGAGGGGTTTAGTCATGTTAGCTCTCAGTAGATTCCGGTGAGCTGGACCGTACACGAAACTCTAAAAGTTGCGGTCCACGGATTAATTAGCCTCATTGCTCACACCCTGGTCGGGTCCCGTATTTTGCATCCTGATGAATGAAATAGAACTCTCCAACAGCTCATCACGTGCTCATGTGGCTCACTAAATAGAGCCTTTAACATGTCATTGGCCATAACATCTCGTGAATTAATCTCGTGTCCATCGGAAGGCAGCCGACGGGCTGGGCCTTTTGATGCGCAGCAACCCTGCTAGTGCCAATCATCAACTCCAACGGAGATTTTGAGCCTCCTTTCTTCGGATCGAGTGTCATCGTATACTTTTCACAATGAAAGGTAGCAAAAAAGGGCACTCACCTCGTAAAATAAGAAGTGTTAGAAAATAAAGGGGCGGACCCTCTCCATCACTATATTATAGCTCTGTCCCCTTTGACTTGATTGACTTGATCCTACAGCTCTCCAAGCACCGAATTTAGTTCTTTCCTACACTAAGACGCTATACTTTTACCTAAATACTCAACCCTCAATATGAAGCTTTCTTCTCTTCTTTTTCTTGCACCGGTTCTCGCATTTGCTAGAGACCTGAGCAGCGAAATTGTCACTGGAAGCTCCACCTTCTATGGCGGTAACTTGAATGGCGGCACCTGTTCCTTCGTTAGCTACAGCCTGCCCTCGGGTATGTACGGCACTGCCTTTTCCGGTTCGGCTTGGAGCAGCGCTGCAAACTGCGGTGCTTGTATTGAGGTCACGGGCCCAACTGGCAAGAAAATCAAAGCTATGGTAAGAATTGGATCTTACTAGTTCCGAGTGGTATATCGTGACGATGCTAACGGCAGGGTAGATCGTTGATCAGTGCCCCGAATGCGCCAAGGGACACCTGGATCTGTTCCAAAATGCCTTTACTGCTGTTGGAGGCACGGATGGCGTCGTCAACACTTCGTACAAGTGGGTGACCTGCGACATCACCACGCCTCTTGTCTTGCGCAACAAAGAAGGCACATCCCAGTGGTGGTTCTCCATGCAAGTCCGCAACCACAACGAGCCTGTCAAAAGCCTCGAGGTTAGCACCGACGGCGGAAAGACTTGGAAGGGAACCACTCGCAAGGAATATAACTTTTTCGAGTACCAGAGTGGTTTCGGGACGCAGACAGTTGACGTCAGAGTCACCAGCTCCACTGGCAAGACCATCACTGTGAAGAATGTGAGCGTTGCACCTCAGACCGAGACCAAGGCTGGCTCCAACTTTTAAAGACACAATGAACTGTGCGGTCTGATTGTGACATGATCATGATATCTCTTGTAAGGAAAGAATGTTATGCAAGGCGTATTTCATGTTTGACAAGCTAGTGTACTGCAATCTACTCGGATCATTGATGCCTTTACTCCTCCGATCAAGTGAATGTGTGCAGTTACGGACTAGGATGTAGCGCATTCTATTTTAGAGATGCAGTTATACGGGGGAAAAGAGGCAAGAAAAGAAGAAATAAATACAAAAAAGGGTGAGCCAGTTAGCATGTTGAAAGTCTTCATGCTCAATGTTACAAGAGTGTGATTAGATGAGAAGGAAACGGTGGCTAGGTGAAGATCTCGAAATGCAACAGCACAACTGCCATGTTTATATAGTAGGGATGCCCTGTTCTCCTGTGACGTCTATGCTCTCATCCTCTTGGCATCGCCACATTTCAAAACAGCCTCACTGGTGGAAGCGATGGGTCCCCGCGATTTTGGCAATTGAGTCCAGATCGTGTACGGAATGCGTTGAGCGTGTGATAGATTAGGAAACACCATCTCAATTCACTGCCCCTTTCAATTAACCCCGGTCGCTTCATGGCGATTCTTCACTCAGGGGCCTCTTGGTGTTTGTGGGGGCTCAATGTCAAAGCTCCTCTCGTCGTCGGATTCGTCGTCGGGTTGAGGCGTGCGGGCGTTGATTGGGCACGACGTCCGGGACTATGCCAAATGAAGGCCATGACAACTTAATTTTCGCACGGGCTCGACTTTTTGAAACTTAGAAGTCTCGGTTTCGTGGTCGTCGTCGGGTCTACAAATACCCACTTTCCCTCGTCCATTGTCTTGACATGCTGCACTCACACGCCACAGTCACTATGCCTCCACGACGCCTCGGGTTCAAAAAGTCGCGGAATGGCTGCACTCGCTGCAAAGCCCGCCGCGTCAAGGTACGGCCGCTGTCAATAAGCTGAGCCCGGCTCGCCAGCCGTTGCAGCCGCATCCATGATGCTGACTCCCCGTAGTGTGATGAAAGCCGGCCATGCATCAATTGCATAAGGCATAATGCTCAATGTAGCCTCACGCTCGCCTCTCCCGGTACAGACGTCTCGCCGACTCCCCCGGCAGATGATGAGAACCAAGTACGCATCAACCATACTCCCGAAGATGCACACTCCCTTGCTGCCTCGACGCCTACCTCCCAGTCGGATTTCACCAGAGCAAAGACCGAAATAGCCATAGCACAGCTGGAGGACCTCACGAACCAGGTCAGGCCTGTGGTCGATCACTTTGCACCCGATCAAGTCTGCAATGTCTACAGTGACGTGGCCCCCAGCAGGCCTCCGGATGAAACAGACTGGATGAAGGATCTTCAATTGTTCCACCATTATTTCACTAGCGTATACCTAACGCTCTCGTGGGGGCCGCAAATGCTCCCTGTGTGGAGAGACGTTGTTCCCCAGCTCGCTTTATCTCGGGTAGGAACATGCAATCCTCAGCCTACCTCATAACCTTGTTGTGCTCACGCCATCCCATCTACTAGACCTACCTAATGCATGCCCTGCTTTCTCTCTCAGCCCTGCATCTCGGTTACACGGAACCAGCCAATAAAAAAAACCATGTACTAGTATCGATGCATCATCAGAACATGGCGTTTCAGCACTTTAACTCGCATCTTGATGACGTCAACTCGGAGAACGCTCACATTCCCGTTTTATTTGCCGCATTCACCTTTATCGCTGGCATGTACACCGTGGGCACCCAAGATGTTGACGTTCTGTTAAGCGATATCGCCCAGTGTTTCCTTCTCGTACAAGGTAAATCAGCAAGAAACGGAAAACAGCTAGAACGCATTGGAACCTGTGCTAATATATCTCAGGTGTGGGACATATGCTGGGTACCCCAGCTACATGGGCTTCGATTCAAGTCAGCCCAATTGGTCCTCTCATAACAGAACCGATAGAAAAAGAAAAGCCGACTGGTCTTTTTATAGAGCGCCTAGACGAGCTGGTGGGTCTTGTTTCTACAATGAGAGTATCCAAGTCAATGCACCTTGTAGATGAGATCGGTTTGCGGTCCCAATGCTTGGCTGCGCTGGAGAGGCTGCGAGGGACCTACATAGGGATGCTGCGAAGTGAAAAAAGGGCCGCGCGCATCTGGAGCTGGCCGATTACGATATCAAGGGATTTTGTTGAGCTGGTGATCAAAGGGGAACCGATGGCGCTGGTTATACTGTCACACTTTGCCGCCATGGTGATTTGTTATGAAGAATATTGCTGGTACTTGGAAGGATGGAGCGACAAAGTGTGCAAGGTAGTAGAGGCGGTCTTGGTCGAGGAGCAGTGGGCGAGGTGGGTTTCGTGGCCGATAAAGTGTGTGAGACAGAGAATTGACGTCAGAGATTTGGACAATTAGAGGTGGAATATAATAATGGAAATGACTAACAAGACTGTGATGATCGGGCTAGGATCTCGCGAGCAAGCCAAAGCTCACGTTGAGTTCATTGGGATTATATCCGTAATCTTCGAGAAGGACTCTGAGTGGCGCCAAGTCACCGAGATTTTGATTAATCGGTTGATCGGATTGGCAAGCCCAGGGTTATGAGGTGGTTCATGATATGACCCAGACTGATTGCTGCCAAAACTCTTCTTCTTACTGACCCGAATGTGGCTGAGTAATGGGTGGATGTCGACGTAACGACAGCAAGTAAGTGGAGCTGTTGTATATTGCGACCAGAGATTCATGCAAAAAAAAGACGGTGCAGAATTGTGATGGTTCATATTGCCAAGAAATTACTTGAGAAATTTTGTTTTAAATTAATATACTATGAACAACAGTTTGAGACTGCAGCGTTCAACACCACTCTAAGCTCGCTACACCGTCCAATCCATGCCTACATCATTTCGCGTTGAAAAATTGCAGCGTACCTACTTGGTGTAGGTGCAGCTGTTGGGTTTTGTGCTCTTGATGACGCGTAAACTAACAGGCTTGCAGTTCTTGTTGCCTCCAGGGTTCTGAACACCAGCATTTAACCAAACGCTGTATCCGCCACTGACGGCGCCAGGACAGGCGAGAAAGCCCTTTGTGCCCCCAAAGACCAGGTTCCCGCTCCCGTCAATCTTCCAACCCTCGCTCTCCCAACGGGACCCAAGGCCGTCCTTGGCGTCTGCGTATCGAAAAACGCCCTGGCCCATTCCGGAACGGTCAAAGTAAGCCCTCTGAGTAAGTGTACCGGTCTTGTAAAGATAAAGCTCGTTGCCCCAGAGCTGAAGCGTGGCCGTGTTGTCGGAGGTGCTGGAGCAAGTGGCCTTTATAGTGGGAAGCTTAAAAAACCAGCCACCCCGACCGGCCTGGAGGGCTTGGAGATGAACACCGGTGCCCTGACCGATGGCAACGACTTCGAAGGCGGTCGATTTAAACTCATCGGCAGCCATTGTGCCTGCGGCGATAAGAGGGGCGAGGAAAAGAGACTTGATTTGCATGATGGGTGAAACCTGATGGTTTGTAATGTGTGGGAAATATGTCAAAGAAATCTGCGACAAAACACACGGTAGTAACGATAGGCGAAGGGCATACCCATTTATTTATACAGTTCTCCAGGGACGCTTCTTTCTGGCTCTCTTGCCCCAGTCATTCCAATCCGCCTCGGCTGAACGCTAGACTCGCCGTCGCGACCGATTTGAGCGTGTGGCTGCAGACAAATCAGAGCTACCATTGCAGGCGACAAGAGTTATTCCCTTGCTGTCTTAGTTGGAGGTCTTGGCGAGGTCACGCACGAATAAAGCTGAGCGGCTGAGAGTTTAAGGCCGGAAATCGCGACTTGTAGAGCCTCTGCAAGCGGCCTAGGCCCACGAAAGCTGGCCGCGATTGGCTGTTACCCACAGCAGCTAGAGCTAATGCCAAAATGGTGCAAGTGAAACAGCAGAGGCAAGCTGGCGGTTCAGGTTCAAAATGCCAAGAAGCATAATTTCATGGTTATTGTGTGGATTGATGTTGGCTGTGGTTTGAAGCCTCCGTGGATGACATGCATTTGGGACACTTTGCGCTTGCAAAATATTCAACAAGTCTACTTCCCCATGCAACTAGCCCAACTATGCAATCAAATTCTTTCTCTCATCTATCCAACCATATCCAGTACCGAAATGTGCATTTAATAAGAATTTGCAACATGTGCTACAAGATTTTTGAACCTTTCCATCTATGCAACTGCTTTGCTGCAGCTGCGGATTTTTTGTTTGTTTTGGCCTTCTTGTCCACGGTTTCGAGAACGAGGGAAATGACTGAAACCGTTAAGTTCAAAGATCAATCACAACGATTCGATTATGGAGGTTACGATTCCACTGCTACCGGAGTCAATGGCATGCTTTTGCCTTGCCATGGGGATGACTATCATTGGCTCCAAAGTGGGCCACTTGGCTTCTCGGATCTTGATTCCCGACCAGTGGGATGGGACGGACAGTCAAGCCATCGAGAGGGGTTCAGTGGGGCCCAAGAACTGAACCGAGGAAGCACACGCGTTGAGAGCTGCCATTACGCAATGACGTTTTTGATGCAATTGATCTAGTTGGCAAATCAATAAAAGATCCGTTTTGAGCCTCTCCAATACATTATTTCTTCTAGACTCCAAAATGGCCGACTTTTCTTGCTACGATGGCCCAAGCGACGAGTGGCTTGCCGTCCAGGAAACGTTGCCCCCGCCAAACCTGGGCGACTCTCTCGATGAGCGGAAAAGGGCCAACAACAAGAATCGAGAGGACATGGCTGCAGAGGCGATGAAGTCCTTGGCACCTCAAGTTCACTTGAAAGATTACTTTGTTCCGACTCGCGACGGTAGCCAGGTTGAGGTTCGGACCTACCGCCCCGTTTCCATCGACGCAGCCACACCATTGCCCGTGTACATTCACCTGCACGGCGGCGGCTACATGTTTGGAACGCTTTCCTCGGAAGATGCCATCTGCGCGCGCATCGCGCTGGGGGCCCAGGTACTTGTCCTGAACGTCAACTATCGGCACACTCCGGAGCACGTGTACCCGACCGCCTGGGACGACGTCGAGGATGCGTTCGGCTGGCTGGCCGATCACATCGATGAAGTAGGCGGCATCAGGGAAAAGGTCGTCATTGGAGGAATCTCAGCCGGCGCCCAGATTGCCGCCTCGTTGACGTTGCAGCGCCACCTGCAGAATGCAACCGAGCCTCTCCCCATCGCGGGACAGGTTCTGATGATCCCGTGCCTCACCCACGTCACCTGCATTGAACCGCAGCTGAAGAAGCTGAGGGATCCCTCGCTCTCGAGCTACCACACAAACGCAGATGCCCCGCTGTTGCCCATCAAGGCGGCGCGCTTGTTTAGCGAATTGTTGCAGATCTCGGATCCCCAAATTGACGATACGAGACTGAGCCCGGGCAACGCGACACCGGAGCAAGTCGCCGGGCTCCCGCCGACCGTCTTCGGCATTGCGGGTCTGGATCCCTTACGAGACGATGGGTTGCTTTATGCCAAGATGCTTACTGAGGCTGGGTGAGGGGGTTACATTCCATCTTTTCAGACGGCAGGCTAACAGAACACGCAGGGTTCCTACGGATGTCAGCCTGTTTAAGGGCGTTCCCCACGGATTCCGCCGTTTTGGAGATCGGCTTTTGGCTTCGGCTAGATGGGACAAGGTCATGGAAGATGGGATACAGTGGGTGTTGTCGAACCCGCCAGCCAGTAAAGAGTTTATCATTAAGACGTAGAGCCATAATGTGATTCATAGCGAGATTATCCAACCTTTACATGAAAATGATTTGTTTGCTTCTACTAGGTGCTAACAATGCGAGCCCTTTCTTTTTTTTCGGAGTCTATTTATGGTAGGTCATTGTTTTTACGACTGAATTTCCTTAATCATGGGCTGATCTGAAAGCCTGGTTGTTCGATCGACAAAACATGGCTCCTGTGAGACGACCAGGTTTCCTAAATAAGTCAACCAAATGCGGCGGCTCTGGCTCCGAAATCCTTGTCAGTCTAAATACCATGTTGGCAAAAATGCCAAGCCACCGATAAAGTCATTGATTGGCTGATCCATACGGTTCACAAATTACCTCGTTTGGGAGGCTGGCAATGTGCGTGCATTGTTGTTTGGTAGGATATCAGCGCCGTATTGTTGACTTCGGATACGCATCACTCGAAAGGCACAGTCCAATGTTGTGACACTGGATTGCATGCTGGATGAATTTATTTCCACAAATGATGCTTCAATGTTACCATATTAACCCCTCGAAATTGACCGTTAAGCATACTTTTATGGTGTGCCGCCTGATAATGTGGAGATCTATTTAATCAACCACAATCACGCCCCATCACGGAGCAGAATCGTGATAGTCGGACAACTAATACCATTCATATCATCTTTCTTACCCATACTTCAACCAGTGATAATGCTTGCGAATCCAAGAAACTTGGCTTTGGCTCTTATTAGCCTTGTACCCTCCGCGCTCGCTTGCTTGGGCTACACAGGCGGCGTTCCCGTTCCCACTTCAACCAAGTCGATTTCCGCCCCCATAACCATTAAGGCGGGCCAGGTTTTTGATGCTGGCTGGGCCAAATATGACAGGAACCCCAGCACCTGCAAGGGTCAAACGGAGCAAGGTAGACACAGCTGCGCTCGACTTCCGTAAGCAAGCAATTGTTCCGATGCTCACAACCAGATAACTAGGTCGGGAAGCGACAGCCTTCATCCTTGAGCGCGGTGCGACTCTCCGTAATGTCATTATCGGTAAAACTGTGGGTGAGGGCGTATACTGTCTCGGACCTTGTACTCTCGAGTTTGTCTGGTTTGAAGATGTCTGCGAGGATGCCATCTCCATTGTACGTACACAGTCTGCCAAGGAGCCGGCTCGACGGGGCAACATACGTTGGCTGAGACAAATGCTAATCAAAATTTAAATTCAGAAAGAAGACAAACCCGGAGATGTAACCTGGATCGTCGGCGGTGGCGCGTATCACGCCTCAGATAAAATCATCCAACATAACGGATGTGGAGAAGTTCGAGTGAGTTTGGGGACATATGCTACTTCTTCATTGTGATGTAAAGCTCACAGTTGTCACAGGTCATCAACTTTTACGCTGAGGACTACGGCAAGGTTTACCGTTCCTGTGGCACCGTAAGTGCGCCTTTTGATTTCGAATCAACCTTTTAAAAATCCTTTCAAGGTACTGATATTCCTGGAAATACTTTTAGTGCGAAAACTGCAAGCGAACAGTCTACCTTGAAGGCGTGACTGCTCGAAAGGGTGGGGAAGTGGCCGGTATCAACAGGAACAACGGCGACAAAGCAACTTTGGTCAACATATGCACTGACGCCAAGACGCCTTGCCAATACTATAGTGCCCCAGGTGTTAAAGATGGCGCTTGTTAAATGGGCTTCGAGGTGGGGAAATCACATTTGTGACTGTAACTAGGCGTGTAAGTCTATTTTTGAACAACCCAGTCTTCTTGGAAGAGTGTCATTCTTTAGCTTGGTGGTGAATGTTGAGCATATTTAGGTCCGACAGCTTTCCAAGTTCTAGGGTAGATACTCGGCCAATGCCTTGTTTCCAATATATACCTTGGATTATAACAGATGGTTGGCTGAACTTTCAAAAACTTGCTGCAACCATCGAAATTCGCGATTCGTTATGGGGCCAGGCGGATCAATTTGTAAGCGGGTCAAGTCTGAAGCGGATCCTCCGCAGCGCACAGTGTTTGGACGTGCAGGAAACTCCGCAAATCTTCAGGAAAGCTGTTGTTTAGAGTTTGCGGAGATTCTTAGTGGAGGTGAAAATGACGAAGAGTAAGGAAGGGTGCAATTAACTTCCGTGGAATTCCATATAAATGTTTGAACTATCGAGAAGAGATTTTTGTGCAATTGCACGACTCCCATATCTAAATTTCGTCATCACTCTTCGTTATTGAAAAAGCTTACTTCATCTTTGTTGCAACAATGAAATCGACAGAAAAACTTGCAAACAAGCTCATCATCGTCATTGGTGGTTCCTCTGGTATCGGTTTTGGTGTCGCGAGAGCCTGTCTTGAACACGGAGCCCAGGTTGTCATCGCCAGTCAGTCTCAGGACAAGGTAAATGGAGCCATTGAAAGGCTGAAGGCGTTTACGGATGACACAAAGAGGGTTCGTGGTCATATTTGCGATTTATCCGGGGATCAAGTCGAAGCCAATGTCAAGAAGCTCTTCGATTTTGCAACAAACAATGGCCATGTCCAAGTAAACCACGTTGTGAACACTGCTGGACGCATGCCGCCACCTTTGGCATTGAAGGCTACCACCAGGCAGGATATACTCGATATTGGTCAAGCCCGTGTGGTAGGCGACATCATTATCGCCAAGATATCCTCAGACTACCTGGAGCCATCTCACACATCTTCATTCACCATGACAGGAGGCCTGGGCACATACAAGCCAGTCCCTGGTTACAGCGTGCGAGATGGCCTTGGCGGCGCAAAGGATGCCCTGGCGCGCAGTCTGGCGGTTGAAATGAAACCTATCCGAGTTAACCTCGTCAGTCCTGGAGCTGTTCAAACCGAGATGCTTGACGAGGTTGTCGGCTTGTGGGGTGAAGAAGCTGTTAAACAGGCTACCGAAAAAGTGCCACTGGGAAGGGTGGGGCAGCCGGAAGACCTTGCTGAAGCATATTTGGGCCTCATGAAGAATTACTTTATCACGGGAACCATCATCGACGTCGACGGAGGGGCTCAGATCATATAGTGGGTATCCTCAAGAACAAGAGCGGAAAATACCAGGAACAAGAAGATCAACAGATAGGTGCGTAAAAATGGTATGGGGTACCTTTTTGAGATGCAGCTAATTTCGGTGCCAAGCAATCGGGTGATCAATGCTCCTGCGGGCTGCTCACGATCCACGAATGAACAGCGCTGTCGACAAAAATCCTAGCAAGACCTCTCTAATTAACCGGAAAATTAGCTAGTCTGTTACACAACAAGTCGTCCCATTTCCGTGACCCTGTAGGCCGTCAACAATAGGACAGAAATTAAGTTAAGCTCAACTGTAACCTTATTTCAAACGGCTGCATGCTTGAGGCAGAAAGAATCGTTTCGCGGGGATTACTTTAGCCTAAATTACTTTGAATCCATGACCCTGTCAAATGGTACATTCGCATCGTCATATATTAGATACCGCGCCATCCAGAATCTACAAGAGAGATGTCGAGGCAACTCTGAAACTATATTCGAATCCCAATCCAATCCACAAAAAACTTGTCTCGGTGATACAAAATGAGAACAAAACTTACCAACACTTTGCTCTTCTTCGCTTCTCTTGGATGGGGAATGCCCATGGACAATCTTGAATCCGAAAAGGGTGATTATCAATGGGTTTCGGCTTGGACAGCTTCAGCGCGTATCGTTGACGGCAGCGATCTGCCAGCATCACCCTATGTAACTTGGCTACTTCAATGTCCTGATAACGTACACTAAAAGAAGTCAGGGTGGAAGCGAGTCCGAGGTGCAACTACGAAATGCCTCATTTCGCCAGACATTTCGTTTAACAATTGGTGCGGACCGCGCCAGGATTCAGTTCTCCAACCTTTTCAGTGATACTCAGCTTCCTATCACTGCAGCCTCCATCGCACTTACCGAGAATAACGGCGCAGGTGTGGGTGAGATTGCAACAAATTCTTCCCGACAGCTCAGTTTCAATGGGTCTGCCTCCATAGTTATCTCGCCCGGCAGCGCCGTTTACTCAGACCCATTAAACTTTTCTTTTGAGCCTCTCTCCAATGTTGCTTTAACAGTCTACACCAGTGAAGGCCAATCCGGGACCACTCTGACTGGGCATCCTGGTAGCCGGACAACATCATGGATGGAAAATGGCAACAGGGTAATGGAGTATTCAGTATCGGCTAAAAGCTACACTGGTTGGCTTTTTGCGAGCGCCATCGAGGCATGGGTTCCGAGTGAATATACGACAATAGTTGCGCTTGGAGACAGCATCACGGACGGACGCGGAAGCGAAACTGATAAGAACACGCGGTAAGTTCAGGCGAACAAAAAAAAGGCAGGGTGATTATTTTCTTACATGGAAGACAGGTGGCCCGACTTTCTCATTGATCGTCTTCTGAACAATGAAATAACTACGCTTGCAATCAACAACCAGGGCTCAGGTGGAAACGCAGTGCTTAAGGGAGGTCTTGGCCCGCCTCTAGTTGACCGGTACAAGCGGGATGCTCTGGATCAGAAGGGAGTGAAATGCGTGTTAATCGCAGAAGGAGTCAACGATATCGGCACCACGAGCACGGACGAAAATGACCAGCAAAATATCGTCCAGGATCTCATCGAGGCATACTCCCAAATCGTCGCAGATTGCAAAGCTGCAGGTCTTGTCACGATCGGAGCCACAATCACTCCCTTTACTGGTCACAGCTATGGTGCCCCCTCACGCGAAAAGTCCAGGCTCGAGGTCAACGAGTGGATCTTGAAAAACGGGACTTTTGATCATGTTGTTGACTTTGCGGGTTTAATTGCTGACGGCGATCATTTGAAATCCGAATTTGATTCGGGCGACTATCTACACCCAAACGTTGCAGGATACCGACAATTGGCCAATGGGATTCCGCTTGAAATTTTGAAAACATGTCTGAAGAATCAGGACTAAATCCTAGATTAGGATTTCTAAATGAACCAAAATACCTTCTTATAGATAAATCAGTAGAAACGCACTATTTCAAGCATATGCCTTGCGGTATTTACGCTGCTTGGGAACAGTGAAACAGTGGTCAACAGCCTTGTACAAAACTAAAACTAGGTATTCCATGGCAGACACCAGGCAAACTTACCGCTGCTTGGCCACGGCACAGCAAAAGACACCGGCTGTGACACGGCACACCAAGACACGGCACATCAAGACACGGCACACCAAGACACGTCGTAGCAAAACACGTCATAGCAAGACATGGCATAGCGAAGACATAGGCGCACTCGAGCACGTCATGGTTAGAGAATGATGTGCGTTGATCTCGGATGATGAATGCCGTGCGTTAGAGCCGACCGGTCTTAGCAAGGAAAGGCATTTTAAGTGGCGGGGGCTAACTTGTTCTCTGACCCATACGGCCGGAGTTCATTTTATAAGGGGATACATTCATTGAGCACATAATCCTTTATGATATACCAAGAGTGGCATTATAACATCTTAATCTACAACATGTCCACTCGCTACACCTCCAGTGTATTAATTTTGTCATTACCTTTAAAGTTCCGATCTGAACTTTTCCCGAAGATGTGCACCATACTTCACCAAGACAATTGGCACCGGGATAAAAGCCATCGTGATGAAAGCCAAAACCGAGTTTCCCCATCCGTAATCAAGATTCTCGTAAAGCTTAGGGCCTGCCAGTGGGAGTACGCATCCCAGGATAGATCGAATTACGGCCAAAGCAGCGAGGGCAGAGGCAGCACCATCTGCTCCAAATGCGTCGATGATGTAGATTTGAGAGGGAAGCTGTAAGATCATCCAGTAAGTATGCGTTGATATGCTTTTTCTTTTGGCTCGTAAGCAACGTACCATGACGAAAAGACTTCCCATGCCGATGAATGATGTTCCAATTATGGGAACGATCCAGTGGATATTGTTTTCCGCGGTCCAGCCATATATAAAGAATCCCACTGGGATAAGAGGACTGAACCAAATAACGACAGGGAGCCTATGTTCTGGCTGGGGATCGTTTGAGCCCTGCTTGCTCTTTAATAGTCTGTCACTCAGAGCCCTGAACAGTACCACTCCGAGGATCATTCCAACGCCCAGACCGAGGTAGCTCAGGCCCGAAATGCGAGTGTCGAAGCCGTATTTACTAGGGAAGACGATAGGAAATGTCGTGAATAGCAGGAAGATCATACCAAACACCAGAGCGTTGTGTACAGAGAGCATGGTAACGACGGGGTTGAAGAGAAGCAATCGAGTAGGTCTCATAGACGCCCTTGCCAACGTTTTCCACAGGCCAGGAGCAGCGGCTCCGTTTGTTTCAATCAGCTTCTCGCTTGATTCGCCCTGGGCGGTTTTGGCAAGCTTCGCAACCAAGATTGGGACATAGGTCTCTCTCATAAAGACGAAGCACATCAATGTGTTCGCCCCACCCTGGGGATTGGTTAGCACCCAATTGGATCTGTATGAATAGTTGACGTCTTACAATAATTGTGATGATCCACAAGGTCCATCGCCAACCCAGATCAGCGGCTACAAATCCTCCAATGATGGGGCCCAACACCTTTCCGAACAGTTAGCTATCGCCAATGCGTACAATTCCATCAGAGAAGTAGACATACAGGACCCAAGATTGGGCCAATGCCGAATGCAGCCATGGCAGCTCCTCTCTCTTCGATGGGAGCCACATCGGCAATCGTACCACCACCAATAGCAATGGGTGCAGCACCGGCGCATCCCGCCAAGAAGCGACAGACAAGGAAAGAGGCCAAATTTTTGGAAGACGCACAGCCGACGGTAAAGGCCAGGAAGATGGGGTTGCAAATGTGGTAGACCCATAAACGGCCGTAAACCTCGGACAGAGGCGCAATCACCAGGGGTCCCAACGCGAAGCCCAGCAGGTAGATGGATACCGCAAGCGTGGCAATGGTGGTGTTTGTAATGGAAAAATCGGCCATCAACTTCGTCGCAGCCGGCGAAAACATGGTTGCGGCAAGGTTCCTAGATGCGAAGTCAGAGGCATTCTCACTAAAACAAACACGTTTGGTCACCTACACCACCAGCGTGATGAAGCTGACAAGGCCAATGTGTAGCTTCTTCTTGTAAGTCGGCCAGTTGTACGGATGGCGAGGGTCATCAGTCCCCTTCCAGCCGATAAGGGCCTCGTTGCCCTGTGCTTCTAAGTGCTGCTGCTCCATGATGCTGCTTGGGTTGTCGTGTCTTCAGTGCCCTGGAGATGACCAGATTCCAAACGCAACCTGTTTGCTGGGGAAGCAGCCCAGTGGTCTTATACACACCATTCAAGCTGCGAATTAAGGCGTTGGCGGGTGCCATTTCCATCATTAAAAATATGGGGGTGACCCCGATTTTTTTGTGCGGCGGCAGTTACTCAAATCTCCAACCCCATGCTCGGTAGTCGGGCTCGGAGGGTCGGATGGTCGCATCTACCCCAAGGCCGAAGCGTTTTGGCACCACCTTTAGCACAAAGGCGGAATACACCGGCCATCAATGGACAAGGTTGATGTGAGAAATCATTGGGGACGTGACGCGCTTTTTATTTTGAGCGTAGCATCGCGAACATGCCTGTTGCCAGCCGACGTGCCCATGCCAAATCGTACGATGATTGCATCTCGCGATAGTGAACCCGTGCCTCCAGAAGTGCCCTCCTGGCTAGGTTGGCAATTGTGATTGAATCAATATTCTTTTGAACAATATTAATCGCACCAGTAAATAAACGTCACAGATGCAAGGACCAAGCATTGATGCGCTGGAATGCCGAGGAAGTAAACGAGCGGCGAAGCCTAGACAAAAGTGGAGTGGGCTTCATTGGCATATTCGCCCACAAATTTCCGTCAACTAAGCTCTTCGAACTGCCGCAACCAAACTCGAATCATACACGGTTAATCCCGCAATCAATCCATCATGTCCGAACCACCTGCCGGCGCACGCCCACGTCCACCGCCAAACAGACGCAGAGACAAGGATCAATTGTCCTGTCACCCGTGTCGCAGCAGAAAGTCGGTGCTCCCCCCAGAATCTGCCTTGAAACATGCTTGTCTAATCGTGCCAATCAGGGTCCGGTGCGATCGCCAAAGGCCATGCAGCACTTGTGTAAATCGTGGGCTCTCATCAACATGTACTTATCCAGATCATACGGAGGCTAGCGCTACAAAGCATGTTTCGACATCTACTCGCGAAGGCCTGCAAACAAGACTAGCCTTGTTGGAGAGCCAAATTGTGTCCTTGCTGGAACGATCCACAGCCCCATCTAGCCAACGCATCGGCCCTGCCAACGCTGGTAGTCCGTCTGAGCCAATCCTGTCGACTATTGATCATGGTAGCTTGGGTTATAGCGCTACTGGAAACACATTCTTTAACTATATTCATTGGACATCTATCCTAAATAGCATCATTGATGTCAAGAGTGACATCCAACAACAAGATTCAACTGGCCTGATTGAGCAATCGCAGAACCTTCCCCGATTGTCTAATCAGCCGAAATTATTATACGGGTGCCCCTTAACAACGGCTGAGGAACTGTTTGCGGCTGTTCCCGACCGCGACACAGTGGATCACTTGGTCTTGACCTATTTCAATGATTTAGATGTATCCCCCTGTAAGTTTTGCCAGGAATACACTACTCCTATCGTTTCGCGAATCTCCTTATTCGCTCATTCTCCGCCAGATTGACGGTGCTAATTGGTTTGAACCAGATTTCCCACTACTACATGAAGGAACTTTCCTCCAAGAAGTAAGTACCTTTTTTTACTCCGCATATAATTAAACCAATCGTGAAACAGTTTTGCCCTCAAGTTCATTTATCAAATAAATTACCACTCTGATCAAAAGTCAAGACTAACAAAATCTAACCCCAGTACGAAGCATTTTGGTCAGATCCTTCAAAAACATCATTAATATGGCTCAGCCTCCTGTTTGGAATCATGTCACTATCGACTCTTTATCTTGCAAAGACAAAGGGGGAACAAATGCAGCGACTCTATCACGAAACCTGCCACAGTACTCCTCAATATCTCACCGAGGTTGTGCAATGCCTCTGTCTAGGTGAATATGCCGATGGAGGCCCTCATGTCATCGAAGCATTATTGCAATACTTGGCAATTGAACATTGGTCGAGGCCCGATACTGAGGCAAAGCTGTGGATCATATTGGGTATAACTATTCGCATTGCGTTCCGAATGGGCTACCATCGCGACCCGCGACATTTGCCTTGCTTATCTGTCTACGAAGGTGAAATCAGAAGGCGTATTTGGGCAGTCCTCTACTCAGCAGACGTCTTGCTCTCTGTCCAAATCGGTTGCCCGAAAATGATCCAAGACGGCCAATGGGACACGCAGCCCCCGCTTAATCTCTACAATGAGGACTTTAACCAGGAGAGCACCGAGTTCCACCCCCGTTCCAATGATGAGCTGACGCCCATGCGCTACGTCCTCGCAAGATACAAAATGGTTTCGGCCATGGGCGTGGTTTCCCAGGCGGCAACGGCTACGACTGGAGACTTTCACAACTATCAGAGCTTCCTCAATCTCTTAGAGCAATCTTACAACTCCCTACCGTCTCGGCTTAGAATAAGCCCTGGATCTGACTATCTATCGGGTCCTCCTCGGGAAATATTGAATCGCATACTCATGGCCATTGTAGTTCACAAGACGCAAATCATCCTGCACTGGCAGATTCTGTCGACGCCTGCCTCGAATCAGATGCCCGTGGGCGTTGTGGAAGCTCAGGAAATCTGCGTCAGTTCCGCAGTCCAAATCTTGGAGTTCCAGCAAGCCTTATCTGAGGCGGCGCAGCCGGGCGGAAGCTTGTTCTCGTCCAAAGTGAAGCTTTCGTCGACCTTGTCGCACGAGTTTTTGATGGCGATTGCTATTCTGTCATCAATTCTCTACAACGCCACAGGCGCAGAGACAAGTTCAGATACCAATCTCCGTGGGCGTATTCTAGGGGCGCTCCAAGGTTCCTATCAGGTATGGGCCGAACTGTGCGATAACTCAAATGAGGCGAGAAGAGCAATTGAATTATTGGATTTCGTCTTTGAGCTAGCGATAGACTAATTTTCTAGTCTTTTGTAATAAATAAGTACAAGGCTAAGTGCCGATTCTCCATGTTAAGCGAGATTGATTGTTAGGTTTCCATACAAGTCATCATCCTACCCTACAGAAGTAGATTTCCCAATAGTGCTGTAAAGCACGTCAAGTTTCGTGTCCAATTGACATTTCTTGTAGCATTATTGGAACGTTTATTACGCCGCCTGTTTTTTTCTTCTTCCTAAATTGTAACCTGATAGCGCATTGCCGCAGAGATCAAGAGGCTGTTGCGCTCAATTGGGTCCAATTCAACCGCATCCTTTGAGTTGACGGCAGGCGCCTGATGGTGAAAAATTGATGAGAATCTAGTGCTCAAACCGTGCATCCAAGACATCCTTTCGTGCCGCTATTCCCGTTGACCTGAACAAAAGAACCCAAAACAGTCGAGGCGGTGGACGGTATCCTTGGTGTGGCTACATTTTTGGGTCGAGATTGGTCGTTGTGTTTCTCAGCAAGTACAGGGACCACTAGAGACGCGATCTCATAGGGGTGTGAGCGGTCTCTGTACATGTGGGACTCATGTGGAAATTCACTAGTTCGCGTAGATCCCCACTCATTCCGCGATGGAGTCTCAGCACGACGGCAGCGAGCAGCTTTACCATGGGAAAAAAAATGCATGGCGATTACTCCATATTGAGAACGAAATATCCGTCATAGACGCTATCTCACTATATTCATGACACAGCCGCGGCTTGATAGGCCAAGCAAACCATCTGACTGCTCAGCGGTGATAAGTCCAAAATACTGGTGGAGCAAATCGCCAATTCGACCCACAATGAAGCCGCCCGTCTGGCCTAGGACGCGATCGGCAAAACGCCTTGATGAGATGTCTTAGCCTCGAAGGGTTAGTTATAAAATAGCTTCCAGCCACCTCGCCTCTGTTTATCCCTCGATACTTACTGAGCTCATTACTGACCAGCTTCCATCAAAATGCGGCCTCTCAGCTGCGTCTCCGTCTTCATTACGTCCGCCTTGGCGGCAACAATCCCGCTCCACAACCGTGTGGTTACACAGTTCCCCGCTGGATTCTGGATCGAAAACATT
Source organism: Calonectria crousiana (assembly GCA_013406985.1). Taxonomy (NCBI): domain Eukaryota; kingdom Fungi; phylum Ascomycota; class Sordariomycetes; order Hypocreales; family Nectriaceae; genus Calonectria; species Calonectria crousiana. The sequence continues at coordinate 450,444 of VTGD01000012.1, read as the reverse complement.
GCCGTGCGATCCAATGGCAATCTCCTGCTCACGTCACTCCTGCCAAATGCCTCGTTTTACGAAGTCTCTCACCCTTCATCCAAGGCCCCAGAGGTGAAGCGACTTTTCACCGTTGATGATGCTGGAAGCTTGCTTGGAATCGCCGAGACAGAGCCGGACGTCTTTGCTTTCATCAGTGGCAATTACAGCGGCACTGCGGGTGGTATCAAGGGGAGCTTTGCTCTCTGGAAGGTCGACTTCTCTCGAGACGACTCCCCCGGCCCGCAGTTTGTCACATCTATCCCGGATGGTGTCCTCCTGAATGGCGCCGCGAGTGTGCCACAGAACAAGCATTTGGTGCTTTTGGCCGACTCATACCAGGGATTGGTATATCGCGTGAATCTGAAAACCGGCAAATTCAACATTGCGATCAAGACGTCTGAAATGAGCACAGACGTCAGAAACCCCTTGGAGATTGGCATCAATGGCCTGCATATTCGTGATGACTACCTTTGGTGGACAAACGATTACAAGACCACCATTTACAAAATCAAGATCGATGCAGATGGTTCTCCTGCCGCAGGCGCAAGAGTGGAACAAGTCGTCAAACTACCGGCTAAAGCTCTGGATGACTTTACTTTCGGCCCTGGAGGCAAGGACATCGCCTGGGTCACTACCAACAGCGACAACAGAGTTTTTGCTGTCAAGCCTGATGGGGAAAACGTTGTTGTTGCTGGTGGGTCAGATTCGGATGAAGTTCCGGTAGCAACGGCTGTCAAGTTTGGGCGAACGGCCCGAGATGAGAAGACTCTTTACATTACCACTGGAGCTGGAACTAATGGGGCAAAGGTTGAGGCAGTTGACACGACCGGGTTCAAATGGGCGTGGAATTAATTTGATGATTTCAACATGCAATAGCACGAAGATATTTACTTCTGAATAAAAGAACAAGCTGTAGGCTCAACCGGGTGATCCAGGAATCAAGTCACAAAGGTGGCATACAATTAGAGTTATATAAATGGGTTGATTGTGAAAACTTATCGCCCTAACCAACAGAACAAACACCTCAAACATTGGTCTTATAGATTCATCAGTGTGAACTCCTGCGAAACGACGCAAGGTAGAATACATTCGGTTTACGTCTAGAAGCACGAGCACCACTCGCTTTACCTAGCACTCACAGCTCTTGGTAGATAAATATGTTATAAACCATAATCTCAAGTCCCGCAGTTCAACACATACTGGTTTAACGATATGCTCCTCGAGATTTTTGGCACACCCATCTACGGAGAATGCATTTGCATTCCCAAGGAAGAAGATAGAATTTCCAAGCTTCCTCTAGCAGTCAAATCATTGGGGGTAGTCTTAATAATATTAGATATTATTTTTTATAATTATCTAGGTAAAATTAAATTTTAACAAAATATATTAAACTCTAGTATTTACCTTTTATTCAAAAGATTATAGTAATACTAAAATAAAACCATCAAATAACTTCAAGCCAATAAAGTTACATCTCTGTTTACTACATATTGATCCTTTTCAATCCCCACATGTCCTTTTCCATCATACCCAAGGTATCTACCAAAACTAAAAGTTGTTTCTTTTTTCCACCCCAGGGAAGGAACACCATCTCTGACCATTCGACTAGGCATAATATATGCCAAGATAGACCCAATTGTAGATGGTACACGGGGTAATGTATACACAGTCCCAGGAGCATAAAATATCAATGCAACTACAACATCAATAATAAGCACTATTATTGTGATAAGAAATGGAAGATCATCCATAAAGATCCTCGTCTCATAAACGAGCCGTTTCCCCTCAACTAAGAGGTTCTTGTCCTTCTCTTGTAAAAACTTGGTGTTAGCCCCCATCAAAGCGGCAAATGAGAGCCGATAAACCCGCTGTAGAGGCAGCTCCAGGTTTTTGGGATTCGGGACTGCAGCCATGGGGTCAATAATATCTCGTGATTGTGTCTCCAAACGTAAGAGCTCCGATAACCAGGTGCGAGTGTAATTGGTGTCACTCCATGGTGCATAATTCGAGGAACTGTCCTGGAGAACGGAATTGAGCATTTCAAACAACCAGCTTGTCTCATTTGATGAATCAGAAGGGACGATAGTTAATCCAGCAGAATCGGCCGGCTCGTTTTTAATAATGTATCCTTTGTTGTCAAAGACGACATCAAATAAACCAGTTTCAACGAACGGCTGGCAGATAGAAAAGCTAATTCCGATTTTGACATTGCCTTCCAACCCGTCGGGTGCTTTACCCCACCCAATCGTGAAGATTGAGTGGCTATAGTCGGAGATTTTGCTCCCGTCATAAATGTAGGTGATTGATTGCGGCGTGCTGTCGGGTTTTGATGGAACCTTTTTAATAATCTGATTTGCGGTTTCTTCAACTGGACCCTGACTGCCAAGACTTTGAGATAAGTTGTCCGTTTTGGTCTCATTGAGCTGCCAGATTGAAGGCGAAACCGATGTACAATTGGCTTCGGCTCTAAAACCTGCTGTTCTTACCTTGAATCTATCGTTCTGTTTGGTGTCATTCGCTCCGGGAATGTGAACTGGCTGAAAGAAATATTCATCAGACATCCAAGGAGACAATTGTGAGCCGTATTTCAATTTAAATACTGGAACAAATACAAAGTCCGTATTGAAACCTTCCACTCCACTCCAAGAGCGTTGAATCTTCATCGTGTTCAGCCGTGATGCGTACTGCGACACAAAATGTTGAGGGTATTCAACTACTGCAAGGCGTTCGCTGAATAATGCACTGAGCCCAATGGCAAGCAAATTTGACAAAATGGCTGCTGTGCACAGTAATGATAGTCGCAGATGTCGAGAAACAACAGCCTTAACAATGGCCAATTGTGCCGGAATCGAGGTATATGTGGCCTCGATAGACCTAGATGCTGGAGATTCCCCTTTCCAGAGATTCTGAAATGGCTGGAAAATGCACATGGTTCGAGCAAGAAGAATCCAAAATGGCTCGATAAGCGTAGCTAAAGCTGTCGGTATGTAGTTTTCCAAGACCTGCAATACTTCGAAGCTTTGTGAAGGTCGTTCCAAGCCTACAGCACAGTAAGTCGATAATTCTTGCTCTGACCAAATTTCTCACCATTTTCTAGTCGTTCTATCGCCTTGAAACTTGACAATACAGCGATACCCGCACTCAGGAGTGTTAAGATGGCAATGCCTGTGTAACTTCGTAGAATCCAAGGCTTGACGGACTTGTAGTACGGTTTTGTAATTCTGGTATGCGTCTGCTTGAAATTTGTTGACGGATCATGTAGTATAGTTATCTCATTGATGTTTAAATGATTAGAGATCAACTGGAACGTGATGCCCTCGAGGGTGTGAGCCAAGTTTTCCTCAGTCGCCGTGTCCAGATTTTGAAACAGCTTTGTTATTTCTGGACTGTTGTGGGCGATTTCGACCAACGCATTAATTGATGAAGGTGTGCCCAACAAAGCACAAGTAGAAGATCTAGAGTGATAATATAAAAAGCCGAGTGCCAAGAAGGCTAGGATTAGTACTGTCTCGGAAGCTGTGGCAAAGCTTCGACTGGTCATAATCCCTATCGACGTGATGGTCAAAATTACTTCGTCGGGATTTGGTGCAGTCTGGTTATTTTGCAGATCCGAAACTGTCAGAGTGAAAAACTGCTTGTACAGACGTCTTACAAAGTCTTCAAGTTGAGAGGGGTCCGACAATGTATCAGCGTCGTAATTACTTCCAACAAGACCAAAACGAAGAAATGTCGATGCTTTCAGAGGCATTTCAACATTTTGTAATTCAGGAGCTTGAACGTCAATCATATCTGTGGCGTTTGTCGCTTTAATTGTATAAGTGTTGGGAATTGACACTAAAAAGGATTGCGCGTTGAATTCGTCCAAGCTGAGAGCTTCTGGGTCCGATAATGCCTGTATAGACTTTCTATCTGGCCGAAATGTTTGAGAATCAACTGTAGCCATGACAAGTTGTTTGTGATATGATACTTTGCATTGAATTGCTGTGATATTCAGTTGCTTGCCTACCGGCTCAGCCCAATATATTAGAGCAGAATCCGCGCTTGAGGAATTTTCTGGACAAGACCAGTCGTCGACAGAATTCTGCTTTACAACACCAGAAAAGTTCCCAGAGGTACTTCCCTGATATACTAGAACCGGGCCGGTCTGGCTATCAGAGATAAAATATGCAGTAGCAGTGCACCCTCCCGTCCCGTGGATCTTGTGAATTCGGCTTGGTGTGGGAGTGCTATAAGCATTAAAGTCACCCTCTGATTTTGCGGGCGAGCAACTAACTTCAGCCCATAATTTTGTTGTTTTGGCTGTCCAAGTGCTGTTTGGAAATGCATCCTTATCGCTAGGATAAAACGGGAGAAGCGCATATTCAGGTGTGGTAAAGGCAGGGTACGATTGATCCATCATCGCAATAGTGTAGGCTGAATACAGAAAACGCTGACTTGGATATTGCTGCTTTGCTGGTAGAAGCTCTGATCTTGTCGCAATACTTGAGGATATGTTATGGGTGATGATTGAGTCACCAAGTAACGAACTTTGTAGTGGTGTCAATATCCAAAGGACAAACACAATCGTAGTCCCAGAAATAAAAGTTGGCCAGTGTCTATAACATTGTTTAGCATATGTAAAAAGTAAATTCAGAGTAAGTTAATTTTAACCTTAGTCTCCAAGCTCGAATTGGTGTCATTGCAAGGAAGTCAGATGTGTAGTCTAATAGGAGAGAGCTTTCAGCGGTCGCTCCACCAGGCTTAGACAGTTCAATCCATGGCTGCAATCGCTTGGTATCCAGATCTATCCAGTTCCATATCAAACTGTACAAAGTAGCCATGACCGTGGGCATATAACGATACCAAAACACCACTATTGCCGGTATCTCATCGATGGATGCGTACAATACCAAACCATCATAATATTCGCTGCGTCGCGCAAGAAACTCAATAGTTATAACGAGGCAGAGCGATAGGGCCATTGTACCTAGAAGCATCGGTGCAGTAAGTGATAGTGGCTGCCAGCTTGGGATCTTTTTGGTGGTTGATACTGGCGAGTAGCCAGTTCGAGATTCTCCCTTCGCGCCATTCAAATACGCCATCATGATCAATCGCGAAAGAATCTTGTCGGATGGGTATAGAAAAAGCATACAAACTCCGTGTCAGAAACTTGCAGCCAATCCGGGGTATCAGTGAGATGATCTTTTATTTAAGGCCAACAGCATTTGAACAGCTTGGTCGTCTCAGCCTGTTGTCAATGCGTCGCTGACTTCCCTTGCGCCTCCTCCATGTGGGGATTTTAGGTTGATATAATAACTCATTCGCGAATTTTTTATTCTCTTGCTCCTTTTCAGTCGTGGCATTACAGCATGCAAGTGTGGTTGGTTCTCCGCCCAATCAGGCCGATGGCCGTAAATCCGCACAGCTAAAACCTGAGCTTTCCCAGCTTCTATTGTGTATTCTGATCTCAAAGGAGGTATGATTGTAAGCGCATGGAAAAAATCTCTTTTTGTATACATAAACACGAGAAAAGGTCTATCTAGATATCTTCTAGCGACTGTTCCTGTCAGCTGATGATGCCTTCGGGCGGCCGCTGCCGAGCTCAGGGTCGCCAGGCTTAGCTGGTTGAGGCTGATCAATCAACCTTGCCGCGATGATCCATCTGACTGTGCGCGGCACGTCTTGTAGCCCTAAATTAGAGGAGACAGGTCTGTGCGTTATTTAGTGTGATGTTTTGAGGCCAATCGAGGCCCAGCTTATCCTCATGTTGCCGAAAATGTGATTCAGCTGCTGCAGGACCCGTTAGCTGAGGCTATGGATACGAGCTTTCAATTTGACAACTGAGGCTAAAACACACCCCCTGCATGCACAGCCAAATATTCCCGCAGATCGACGGTGGATCCTGAAACAGGCATAATAAGCTCGAAAGGGGGTGTTATGCCGTCAAATTTTAGAGAACAAAGAAAGGCCAACACATAACGAAGCGAAGAAGTTTGCATCCAGATCAACTCAACAGAAACAATATAAGAGTACACCCCTAAGGTTGCGGCCATCTGAATTGTTATTGTTGAAAGAGGGTGCTTTGCCCCTTTGGTTGTTTATTGCTGACGTCCAACTTGCGACGGTAGCTTTGCAACCACTGCCATGCTTAAATACAACCGTATTTAGTCTACTTGACCACCTCCTGCACCATGTTCTTAAATTTGAAACAATCGGCAAGCTTTAGTCATTTAATTCATTTAAATTTATCCCCATTTTAGCCCTTTCCGTCTTGTGGCTTTAGCCCATGGCCCGGCTTGTGGGCTGAGTCGACAAAGGGCGTGGCATGTGGAACGGCTGAGCTAACCGACATGTACCCGACTCACTGGGCTTATCAGACTGCTGCAGGTGCCTCGACTTCCTGACCGTCAACTGGAAGCTGTGCAAGGTCTACTGCGGCCAAGCACACAACACAAGGAATGCCCGGCCTCGGGATGGCCTCGAGGTCCGAACAAAGGTCTAAACCTTTGTCACTAGACCCTAGAACAAGCAGCTCTACTTCCAGAAACCAGCCGCCATCGTTGCCGCAGGAACAGGAGCAGCAGCACTAGCACCAACCACCAACGACCGCCATTGCATCATTGTCATAACAGGAGCCAAGGCTAGCTTGCAGACAGCATACGATTATAGTGGGATTATGAGCAAGACCTGGAAAGGGAAACCTGGCTCCAGCTGCTATTCTGTGATCATTCTGCAGTCAGACTGCAGTCAGCCTGCGGTCAGCCTGCGGTCTGTTTGTAAAGGGCTGGTCCTTGGTTTGTTCAACAGGAAGGGTGCTCTAAATTGATTTATCTGAAGCTAAACAGGAAAGGGAAAAAAGAGGCCGATCAAAAAGGGTTGTCCTTGTTTTTAAAGCAAATCGGAAGAACTCTGAACCCAATGAAGTTGACGAAATGGAATACCACATTCAGGTCGAGGAACTGTAGAGTTACTGGATGGAGGGCATCAACGGGCATAGGCTAGACGACTATCTCAACAGCTGGCGAAAGGTGATTCCCAAGTATTGTCGTGTTTTGACCCTTCAATAGCGTCAGAAAATTTCATGGTTTGGGTCTTCCTTGAACAGGTCTCCAAAACTTACCCGAGGTTTACTCTCTATTAGAAGTTGAGGGAGCTGGATGACGACAGCCCAAAGACCTCGCTTGACGTTATCGCGCTCAGTGACATGTTTGAGTAATGCTTCAAAAGAAAGGTCCTGGGCCAAATTGATACGATTTTTGGGTTTGGGCCAAGATCGTATGACTTCAAACTGTGGCAGTCGCAAAATGGCGAGAAGGCAAATCCTCCGAAGCGACTCAAGACGGCTAAACCAGCTGGTCCACTACCCAAATCACCTTGCATCTGCGGTATCACTAGCTATGAGGGGATGCAGGCTACATTGAAGCTCTTGTCTGTTTATTAAGGGGCTCTATCTAGGTATTATATAACTGTATATAACTGAGGGCGGCCGGAGGCGCCCGATAGAGCTATGAAAGTTGAATGAGCTGAATAGGCTTATGGCTTCTATTCACAATAGAAGGCCAAGCGAAGCTAAAGTCATCTGATCTACTGGGTTGTGGTCTGTGCAATCCTAAGTGGCTTTTGTGGCTGAGCTAGCTGTAAGTGTAACAGTGCGACATGCGGCATGAAGCATTTCTATACGCAATGTTTTTACTTGGTTGACGAAATCAGGCCTATCCACTGGATGCCCTATACAGACGTGGCCTCTGAAGTTCTCAATCAATTAAAAAACCCCTCCATCCGAGACAAGGTGATCAAAGCGATGGAGAAGAGGGGCGTGATGAAAGCCAAAACACCCCGCCAGCTTGTCCTATCTGCAAAAAGGTATGACGAATAAATACCAAAGCTACAAATTGATGTGCTGGGAGCAAATTACCTGGACAGAGTTCATGGGTTATTTGCGGCTGGTCAGATTATATATTACCAATGGCCCAGGAGATGGGTCACACAGATGCAAATTAAATACTTTGATTCTTTATTGTGATTGACTGGTCTAGGCAACATGATAAAAAACCCGATCTTATATTTTCACTTGCTGTCCGATGTCATCAGTACCAACAAGAGAAGCACCCGCGAACACATCGTTGCGAGATCCGTCAGGTCCGGTCGCATCGAGGCTACCAGCTTTCTGTGCGCCCTTTACTCTGATATGATCTGGCACCTCCTCAGCTGAAGCCAATCGAGCAGATTCCTTGTCAGGCACTGTCTCTGGCTGCCAGGGAACATCGCTGCTCAACCATTTGGGGTCAATCGCATGCACATTAAAATACGGCGTGGGGTCGCTGTTTGGATCTCGTTCGCGTTGTGTGAATCCCCTTCCAAGGAATTCCCACATGTTGTGCTGTTATCAAAAATCGTGTTAGAGATTTGTTTATTTGTGTTTTCATGGATATTTCGACGCACCTTGCTTCTGTACTTGATCTCGTAGTCCTCCCACCTAGGCTCCGACACAACCTCTTGGAAGTGCAGTCCACTGCCTGGCCAAATGGCCGTGATGCGCCCATTCTTGTCCTTGTCTGATGAAGAAGAGTGGAAATTAGAAACCATGAACTTGGGATGAGGAAAAAGATAACCTACACCAACTACTGCAGTTGTCCTCCCAGACCGTCCCGTGCAGCATGGTTTGCTGATGGACATTGAATGCATCCGTGACGTCTTGTCTCGGTGCTATGGCCTTGATGTCATCCGTCTGAATCTTGCGGATCATTTTAAGTGCTAGAGTAGAGACCGCGGTGAGTGATGCAGTCACAGATCCAGCAAAGACTGGCCAGGCGGGGCCAAAGAAGAATAAGAAGTTAGGGAACCCTGGGCATCCGACACCCAGATAACCCTCCGGCACATCTTTCCACTTCTGTGATAGAGAGACACCGTGTTGGCCAACGACCTTGTAATGAGGGCGGAATGCTGCGTGGGAAGTTAAAAATCACTTCGATCACTCGGTCAGGATTTAACTCACTTGTATCAAAGCCAGTTGCAAAAATGATTGCGTCACATTCTACTTCTGTTCCATCTTGACCCATAACAGAAGTTGGCGTGATTCGTGTAACTGGGGTGAAGTGGCAATGGACGTTCGGCTGCGTGACGGCCTTCATAAAATTGATACCCTGAAGACTTTTGTTAGATCTGACCCAGACAGTTCAATTGAATAACTTGTGGTGACACATACTGGCGAAACGCGCCGACATCCGTATGGAAATTCAGGTATGAAGCCTTTCTCAAGGTCTTCTCTTTTGAAGTAGCTTTTCATTCGCTCAGACGCTTGCTTTGAGTCAGGCAATTGAAAAGTGTTAGCTCTAAAACAGGCACGCCCCGTCATCTGCACGGCGAACATACCTCGACTGCATGAGACTGGAGAGGACTGGCTTTAAACATCGATGCCCACATAAGATTTACAGGGCCCTCATGTCGCTTGGCTTCTTCGACCAGTTTGTCTGGATTTTCGCGGAATTCTCTTCGTTGTTCCGGGGACCCTATTTTCGATGAGCCTATATTCTAAATAACCTTTGAGAATTTATCGTAGTTGCTCACAATTTGCCTAGGAAAGCTTCGATTAGCGACATGTCTTCTTTGGATAGAAGCCGGCGAACGGATAATCACTGCAGATGGGCACTAACAGTTGGAGACTCTGGACCTGCTGGAGCAAGCCAAGTCTTGCTTCGTACAAATACATGTAGCTCATCAGCGTACGGTTGCATTCCTGGGACTGTCTGTACGGCACTGGCACCAGCGCCAACCACAGCCAACTTTCGATTCTTCCACTGTTCCTTGCCAAAGTCTGACGGCCACTGAGCTGTGTGAATCACCTTGCCTTTGAAGCTTTCGTAACCTTCGATTCTAGGCAAGATCGGATTATTCAAAAGACCTGCAGCCTGAAGGAGGACGTCCTGTTCCAAGGGTCCGTGTTAGCTCGACCCGGTTGTCTCATTGCTGTTGACTTTCCGCAAAGACTTGTACTAACACAAACGTCGTCAAATTCCTCAATCGTGCCATCTTTGTAAACCTTCTCGACCTTCAATCTCCACAGACCCACTGTATCATCCCACAAGGCTTGAGATACGCGATGATTGAACTTCATATACTTGCGTAGTTCAAAGACTTGGCAAACACGGTCTAGATACGACCAGATGGCATCACTCTTCGAGTAGAATTCCGGCCAATCAGGCTGTCTAAATGTCAGAAGAGAACCTTGGGTAGATATTGTGTTGGAATAAAAGATGACAACTTACATTTGGCGCGAATGGGTAAACGTAGCTGTGAGATGGGACATCACAAGCGCAATTGGGATAACGGTTCTCCAACTGTAGGTAGTTGTGAGTAAGTTCGACTTAATACCAGATTGTGTGCCGAATTACTGACCCAGGCGCCACCAACATCGCCATTCTTCTCATAAATAACATGCTTCAGATTATCTCTCATTAGCAATTGGTCAGGGTTTATCTCAGAGTGCGAAGCAAATTATTAGCTCATACTTGCAACCCCATGACTTACATCAATGTTTTCTAATTCATGTTGGATCCTGTATGCCAGCAAAATCCCACTGAATCCAGCGCCGATGGTGACAACGCGGATTTGTCGGTTCTTGGGGTCTTTGTACGTGGTGTCTGGTACAACGTAGCCGTTGACATTAGTGTGATACGGAAGGTCAATTCCGTCCGTGTTTGGGCCATGTGGAAGGTTAGCATCAAAATCCACTTTGGCGCTCAGGTGGTTGAGGCGATTGAAAGTCGCTGTCGCTTTTTCGTGGTGATTGATCATTTTGAATGTCTAAATTTATGCGCTGGATTCACAACAAGTCTCTAATTTTTGCAAGGCGTTGGAAAATACTCTCACATTACACTGCAATACCGTATTTACTTATAATCTTTTACAAAAGCTCAATTGTTATTCAGTGCAAGCGTTGAGAATATCCTCGGGCTCTGGTACGGAAGAACAGCCGAAATGGCCGTGCGGGGTGGGTTCACGACTCGTTCGTGTCAGGCGTTTGAGTCCGACTCGTACATAGACGATCATTGACGCACATGACAATTGCAGGATGCGGGGTAGAATCCAGAGGAAAGGGTAGTTTTAAAAGTATGATTGCTGAACAAATATTGCAACTAGAGCATGTGTTAACTATAATTACCGTTTTTACTGCGGATTACTGAGTAGGATCGATCACGTTAATCACACATAGAGTCTACTGTGAATTATCACTATGGCAATGGAACTACATTTAGCCGATGATTGGCTGGCACTCGAACGTGCCATTGGATACAGACCTCGAATGAGCGGTGAAACCGTGCTGGAAGTCCGGAGTGCACTGGCTCTGATGCCTAAAGGAGCCCAAAATGATGCCATGAGGGGTTCAAACTTGACTACATGTATGATATCTTGGATGGCAAACCTCGGTTTGCTAATCATTTCCCGAATTATTTTATTGAGATCATCACTAATACTACTATTAGATGACACCGTGATCGATTCTTCTCCTCCCATAAAAGTCAGGATATATGACCCAAAACATGACACCGACGAACGGCCAACTACCGATGTCGCACTCTTGTAAGTCTTGTCGTGAGGCGCACTTTCAGTGTGAAGATAAAAGCTGACAGCTGCAAAGTTTCCGTAGGTCAATTAAGTCTATTTCTTTTTTTCTTTGTTTGAGGCGGAATAAGACTAACTTATTTTGGCTCACAAAAGATGGAGGTGGATGGTGCATTGGCGATTTAGACTTGGAAGATGGTAAGTTGTTATCCAAGAATGGCATCGTCACCGACAGGCTCTAATTCAGACCGCCCGCGAGATTAGATCTAGTCGCATTCATGGCAACTCAAACGGGGATCAAGTTCGTTTCCGTCGACTATCGCCTCGCTCCTGAGCATCCTTGGCCTGCTCAGCTTGAAGACTGTAACAACGCAGTACAATGGGTAAGTAGCCACCTCCTTAAATAGTCTCCAACACCGCCATAGAAACGCTAATTGTGAAAAAGGTCATTGAAAAATTTCTGCAGCCAAAGAACAAACTTATCGACAGTCCCAGTCGACTGATTCTTGTGGGAACTTCGGCTGGAGCTCAGCTCGCTTTGTCGGTGGCGGCCGAGCTCTCGTCTTCTTCATTTCCAGTGGATGGTGTCATCGCATTGGCACCATTTACCATTCGAAAAGAAGATGCGATCAAACACCTTAATAAGGAGGTCGCATCTTATTCTGAGAACGTCGATGCTCCAATACTCAGCCTAGAGGTTCTTGAGATGTTCTTAGGTATGTCTTGTGTTGTTAATATTTATAAGTATAAAATTGGTTTAATTTTCTAACACGATTGATAATATCAAGACGCAATGTGTGCTCCTATTGGAGACCACTTATTTTCCATTCTTCTGTCTCCTCACATGTCAGCAATGCCACCTACCTACATTGTGACATGTGGGGCAGATATTCTACGAGACCATGGACTCCTCTTAAGGGAGAAGCTAGGAGAGAAAGGGTAAGTTTAGACTTCAAATACCACTACTTTACTATAATAACAACAAATTACCAATTAGCATTCCTGTAAAGGCAGATAATTATGTAGGATATCCACATACATTTTGGGCAACGCCAGGGTTGAGAATCGTTGAGGAGTTCAGGTCAAACCTGATTAGTGGTATTGAATTTGTTCGAAAGGTTGGTGCCGAGGCTCATATTGTGAAACAACATTGATAAATAGTAACCTCCAACCTGTTGCAATTTCTCCAAATATTTCTAGAATCATATGCACAGTCCATGAACTATCAAGCGCTTTAGAGTCTTGTAATTGGAATTGCTTTCATGCAATATGAGGCTCTGCATGTGATAAAACATCGGCACAACATTATTTTGAGACATATTTATCCCATCAACCTTACCGTTGACATTTCTTGATTCGATCTTCCAAATAATTCTTTCACTGGTCTCCTACTATTGCATTAACAACTATTCATCCAAAAGCCCGTTGGCTCGTCGAATACACTGTGATTCATGTCGGTGAGCTGCAACTTGGTTGCTGAGAGTGAGACCGAAAATCTTTTGAACTACAATTTCGAGACTTTGCGTGCGCATTTCGGTAATATTCTTTACTAGAATCTTGATAATGGAGTTTGCAAATTATTTCGTACATAGGCGGTTTACAATCAATCCCTCTCGCCCCAATACCTCGTTGGGAACCATTGTTCCTGTGTAACAATATTGCCATCTGGATCACCAGTGAAGCACCACTGGGTGTCTCCCCACTCAAGACAACCTTAAGCTTGGTTAATAACGGTCAGGGTCTCCAAGCACAATCGATATCTTACCTCTTTGATCTTCAATATATATCCTAGCCCCTCGCTCCTTTTGGTGTTGCAAACAAGCCTCATAATCATTAACCCTGAAACAGTATCGTGCAATGCCTTTTTGTGACCAGGTAGGGTCGTCGTCGGGTTGTTTTAGAGAACCTATGAGTAAAAGTTTCAGCCAACATACCTCTCATAACATTCAGATTGTTGGTTTTGGACTTACTGGGAACATGACTGACTAGTTCAAGATGCATCCCACTTGTTAAATCGCTTTTTGAACGCAAAAATGCTACATTCAGACTATTGTGCATATCAAACCCGAAAGCATCTTTCATCTGCTTATTAAAGCCATCAAAGTCGAGCGGATGGAAGCCAACATTGGGTCTAAAATCAACGCCTGCATCGTGCTCCATTCCAAAAGACTTGTAAAAAGCTTCTGTTTTCTCGAAATACGAGCAATTCAACATGAAATGAAGCCATTGCTTATCGTCAAAACCTGGTGTCACAACATTTTTGAGATCATATGGTGAGCCAATTTCAATGCTAACAAGCTCCAAGAAAACGGATTCTGGATCCAGTAGCAGGGCCGAAGTTGTCAATCCCCAGCCTCGGAGAATCTGCACTGGATCTTGCAAAATCTGAATTTGCGGAAATTCGGCCCTAATGCGAAAAAGCTCAGCAGTAACGTCGCTGACAAGCAAGGTCAAACCGCGCGAGCCTAATTGGTTAAATGGTGCGGGCCAGGCTGGTCCATGTGCTAAATTGTCCCAAGAGTTCAAGATTAGGTGCATGTAAGGATCACTTGGCAGGCGAAGGGCAACACTTTTGGTCCAGCTCGATTTGGTGGCACCTCTGGCGGTGAAATACTCATCGGGAATATCTGCGAAACGGGTTATTGGCAGACACTATTCCCCTAGCGGATTGACTTACCTCCGATTACATCATAACCGGTGTCTACAACATAACCAAAATCTTTATAAAATTCAAGAGATTTTTGAATATCGCTCGAATTTTGCGTGACAGCAAATAAGGCAACGGTTGATGATTGTGTCGTCATGGCTGCGTTGGGTTTTCTTACAAATGGTTCATGGATAAAATGTGTTCTGCATAACACTACAGTGCAGGATCTTGGACATGCTTTTATCTCAAAATATGGCTAGCCCGGCAATCACGGACATTCGGTAAACTTTATTGGCTCGGTCAATACGCTTGGGTCAGGACAGCGAGTGTACGAGTCGTACTGACGTAATTAGCCCCGGACCACAAGTGCGGCCCGAAATCGACAGGGGTCAGTGTGTGGGAGATTATGGGGTCCGAAGTGGGTGAAACAGCATCTGGATGCTAAATATTTAATGGTTACTCGCGAGGTTTTCTCATTTGCATCTTTGTTTGTCACTGGTCTTTCAATCATTAATTACAATTCATAAGTCATAATGGCTATCCTTCAAAGCTCAGTTCTTGACCCAACCTCTGTCACTTTCTTTAAGCTGGTGTTGGTATTAGGATTCACTGGCATATTCGTTTCATTTTACCTTCTCCTCAATCGCCAAAAATATCCCGATGCCCCGATTCTCAGAGTTTCGACAAAGTCTGGGCCGCTTGGGGTCCTGGAGGACACTACAACGTCCATCACAAACATGATGAGCCTCTTGGAGGTGGGCTGGAACCGCTACTCCAAGCATGGAATCAACTATCTACTGAATGTTCCCAAAGAGAAACTCTACATTGTAGCGCCAAAGTACTTTGAGGAAATTCGTCGAGCCCCAGATAGCCATGTCAGCAATCTCGCAGCGAATAATGAGGTGAGCCTTTCCTGTTCCCTGGAAAACAACAGAGCTGACTCCTCCAAGCTGATGCAACTCGGCCATACTCTTCACAAGAGACTTATGTGGGATCAATACCACTTTGAAATACCTATCCGAAAGTCTTTGACCCAAAGTCTGGGCCCGAAGCTTCATGGTATTGTAGAAGAAGCGAAACTGAGTTTGGTTGATTACGTGGGTGATTGTAAAGGTTGGAAAATCCCAATACTCGAGTAGCGTGTCTTGATCAAAAAGCTTACATACTACTAAGACTGGACACCTCGCCCGATGAGCCGTCTTTCGTTCGATGTCATTACCCGGACAGCCAACCGATTATTGTTTGGAATCGAGTTGGCCCGAAACGCGGAATTCCAGAATCTCTCGATTGATTACACGACCATTATGTTTGGCGGGGCCAATATGATCCGAAACTACCCAGAAATTCTCAAGCCATTCGTCATGTGGTGGAAGACGGATATTTACAAGGCTCAAGCGATTGCTAAAAAGCATCTAGTTCCCATTTTGAACCAGCGTATCGCGGAAGAGAATCGCTATATTGCTTCAGGGAAGCAAAAGGAGTGGGAGAAGATCAAACCAGACGACACTATCCAATGGGTCCTGGACGTGACTCCTCCCTCAGAGCGCCGAGCCGATCGCTTGGTCTACCGCATGCTTCACATCAACATCGCTGCGGTCCATACCAGCAGCACCACCTTCTTAAGCTCATTTCTCTGCTTGGCTCTGATGCCTGAGGTTCAAGCCGAGCTGCGAGAGGAAATTGTGCAGGTGTTCCGCAAGGAGGGTGGATGGTCCAAGCAAACTCTTACCCACTTGGCGAAGCTCGATAGTTTCGTTAATGAATCACTACGACTTTGTGTCATGTCAGCCTGTAAGTGAACTGCACTAGTATCCAACCGCCACTTCGGGGTTGAACAATGAACAGAGAGAAGTTTACTGACTGGTTAAACGCAGTAAAAATGGGACGAGTAACGGTCAAAGACTGGGAGTTCAGCGACGGCACCAAAGTTCCCAAGGGTGTTAAAATCTTTTGCAATCACTACCCCCTTGTCCTAGACCAAGATTATGTCAAAAGACCAGACGACTTTGATCCTTGGCGTATGTATCGCAAGCGTCAAGAAGCTGGGCAAGAGAATCAGCACCAGTTTGTCATGACATCGGAAACAAACCTAACATTTGGCCATGGAAAGCACGCATGTCCAGGGCGCTTCTTTGCCGCAAATGAACTCAAGACTTTGATGGCTCTCATGTTAATGGTCTATGAGTTTCGGGTAACAAATATTCCTGGTGGTTTGGAGGAGATTATTCGCGGCCAATGGTTCAACATGGAAAGAATTACGCCTCAACATGCCACTGTGGAATTCAAGGACCGGACGAAGCAAATCCCCGATGATGTAAAGCAGTGGTTTGCCCTTCAGTAAATTGTATGTAGATAGTACCCACTTCAATTGATCATTTTCGGTGTATATGAGTATGCTGTCATCTTCAAGCTGCAGTCAGGCGCAGCTGACACCTTGCAGTCCTTAGATTATCGTTCATTCCTCTGGTAAAAGTGAATAAAAACAAGACCGTTGACAAACATGATATATGATGCAGACGAAATACATCTTCGACCTCCCGCGGTGAATTCAGGTAGCCCAACCGGAAGTCACAACCATATAGAAGCTTTCCTGAGGCATATTCTCAAAATTCGAGCATATTTTCTGGGTTGTTTTACTGCAGAACTCAAATATCCAGCGCAGTTGACAGTGACAGCCCATCCTGAGGGGGCGGGCAAAAAGGGGGGAAAGGGGCAAAAGCAGCACAAAGCTCGGCATATGCCTCATTCATCCCAGCCAGGTCTCTCAACGAAGAAACTTCATATGTTTCCTTTATACAAGAAGGGGATTTATTTCCAGAACTTTGCGGGGTTTTGGTGTATTCTGAGCTGCGGCCATCATCTGACTTGGCATATGAGGGCAGAATTGAGCAATGTTGACTCAACATATCTTGATCAAGAAAAGAATCAAGCATCAAAGCATCCAATGGCGGCGTTACCGTATTAAACGACAAAGATTGTAGAAGGTCGGATGATTCTGACTGGAGCCATGGCAGAGCGGCAGACATTTGGGATAGGCTCACGTCGAGGTCTGGCCGTTCATTACCTCGAGTCTCTGCCATAAGACGCCACCCCCCGGATGCAAGGATGACATCTTGACCAGAAGATCCGGACCCTGGTAATAATTTTGATACAGTGGTTGCTTGTGGAATTACAAATCGCATGAGATCCGGGAAGTTGAGAGCAAAATCTGGTTTTGTTTTGAACCAGTGAATGTTGTCCAGGACCGGCTTGAATTGCGGGTTCAATTGGAGATATTGGTCTTGTGGGTCTAGTTCGAGGGGGAAAGCAAGACCAAGTTCTCTTTGAGCCTTTGAGTCAAGCTCAAAATTTTCAATCAATCCCAAGACCAACTTTTGTTCATCATAATGGCCCCATGTAGTAGAGAGTCTTTCTCTTAAGTCCGGCCTGGAGCGTCAATTAACAAACCATGGTCTCCGATTTGATCTCACAACTTACCACACCAAAAAGTCTATGAACCCTGGGTGTTCGCAGGATAACTGAGATGGTGTAGGAATCAGCCAATTTGGCGTCATTTGAAAGTTGTCATCGGTGGGGAAGGTCAATAGCTAAAAGTCTTGTTAACACGAAGCGAATCGTCTTGGACAGCAACCCGATTTTGCCAACATACCATAAAGTATCTAAAGATTGCCCAGAACACAAGACCTGATTCAACCGGAGACTTGTAAAATTTGTGCCATGAAACAATGAGCTCGACTGCACAAAACATGATGCATCTTCGCTGCTTCTCATACTCATGGAGTGGCTCTCGCTCGGAATTGTCTGGCAATTCAACCAAGATTTCAGGAAATTTCTTTCCTTCAATAACACATTCCAAGATTGCAGAATCAAAGTCAGCGATCTGGATTGTCTTTTCTATCTGTTCTGTGCAGGCGATTAGTCAAGACGCCCTCCCCACAACTCATTGGAGAACCTACCAACAGATAGACAAATCGGCTCTTTGTCCAAGCCGAAATGAGGAATCAAGAAGGAATAATCTTGGCCATGGGATTCCACTATTTTCCACATTAAAATGGATTGGAGCCATTCTTTTTTCGTCAATCTTGTGGTCGGGGGCGGTAGGTCAGTTGGTAAGACCAGCTTTGCAGCTTGGAATATGACGGATGTTGTGAAAGAATGGGGTTCATTCATATAATGGTAAGCCATATCCAGATATTTTAGGTCCGCAGCGTTAGATGACTTCGGTTTGCCGATCACATCGTTCCCGTCAAGCGAAGATTGGTTTACACTAGGCTGGGGTGGCAAATGTTGCCCTGAAACCTTCGAACCGCGGCTGTCGTCATCTCCTTCCTCCAAAACATTCTTGGTGCATAAGAAAACCGTTTCCAACTTAGTCTGGCATCGATTCAGTGACGCCCTGAGGCTGTTGTTCTCTTCGATTAGTTGACTGATGACGGTAGCATGTTCCCCGCGAGACAATAGCTCCACTCGCTTCTCCAATTCGGCAACATATTCCTTCGTTTGCTTCCTCGTCCGTCGTTGGTTCAGTCTATCCGAGAGGCGCTTCCTTTCAAGCTGTTCAGCATTGAATCGGCTCTTCCAGCTACCACCTGAGGACCGTGCTGGATAACTGAGTCCGCTCATTGCTCGGCTCTCAATTTTGATGGTGTAATTGGCAAGCTGCGAGATGGAGCAGCGCATATGCCATCAAGGTTTCAAATTTTGAGGGTTGGCGCAGAGGAAATTTGTGAATTGGCAATTGCCACGAGAGTCAAAACTTTTATTCGTACGGACACGATTCGTATTAGCACGATGCGGAGACCTGAGGTCCAGGAATTCAGAAATGCGGGGTCAACTTATGATACTAAATTAGCTTGATTTAGGGTTCTGGGGCATATTGATCTGCGTACTTCCACCATCCTTGTTCGATGGCCGGTGCCGACTCCGCCTCGGGCTTTAGCTGCGCGTGTCTCCCGAGTATTCCGAGGGACGGGGGCTGCTCTATTAGCGACATGATGTCGGAGGGTCACCTTCCCGATTTATTTCAGATCAAGCGTCTGGTTGCTTTTCCAATATGTATAGCATAAGGCGCAGTAGCCATGTGACCAGATCATTAGATCTATGCTCGAATCTCAATCCCAGAATCATCATCGAGGGTTGTGAGTTGCCGGGCACAACACTTTTTTTTTTGTAGTTGACCATATCAAAACTGATCCACAAATAAACAAATACTCTGGACACCAGAACAAATAATCTCTACATTCTGGATCAAACTGCATTGTTGCCCTGTTTTTCGGCTTCAATATGAATCTGATCCTACTACCAATACAGGGTAGCAGGCATCAGTTCGCACGTGGTGGAGACCAGACAAAATGGCCTAGCGGAACGCTTCCAAGCGACCTGGCTTGTTGGCGGACTGGGTAAATGGAGCACATTCATAAATGTCTATTTATTGGTTTGTTTGGTTATTTATGCCGACTCCTGTGGCGGGCCATATTTTCTGTCCGCCGCGTGGTACACTGCATAACCTCAGACATCGATCTTGCGACTAACCCCCGTTGGCTTTTTCTCCACGGACTTTTTGCCCTAGCAATGATGTCATCCGAACTTGTAGCCATGAAGGTTGTTATATGAGCATCATCTGCTTTTTGTTAGCCTAGAGGATTCTTTGTTGAATGGAAAATATATAACGTGGGTAGATATTGAGATTGGTATATGAACGGAGTCGTAAATAGGGATTATTGACCATATTCATATTCTATTGCTCCCTTCGCAATATCCGAAGATCGGATAATGATCTCCGAAACACTGGTAAAATTTGCGTGATCAATCATCGCTACCTCAGGAAGGTAACCACACAGCCATCAATCCTGTCCAAATTAAGAATTATTATATTTTAGAGAAGAGGCTTTTTTATGGGTTAGAGCCTGCATTCATGGGATCTGAATTGTGCCAGCCATAGGTTTCCCACAAAATGCGTTTACGGCGAAAAATAATTCCAAGACATGACTCATCTACATGTTAGGGGCATCGCATTCCCGGACTTGTTATTTCCTCGAAGATGGGGACGGTCACGAGCTGATGAACTATTTTTTACCTGCCATGATATTGAGAATTCGTGAGTGAGGCAACGAAGATAGTGCTGAAAGCCTCAAAGCTACGGAAAGCGATGACGGAGAAGTGAACATCGTGTGATCGTTATTTTTCAAGTCGTCTTTCAAAGGTTTTATTGCACCTATTGAGACAAACATTCTTCGACGAGATAGGGCTCTTGAATTTGTTATTCAATAATTTGACGACTCAATTAATTCTTCAGATCTTTTGAAACCTTTACGTAAATTAATAAATTTGAAGATGCTGCAGAGCAGCCAGTCACAGTACCGAATCACACTCTAAACTTCCAGATGCGTAGCTCTATAATATTTGAAGTCGGCAACAAAAAGAAAGGCGATGTTCTCTGCTTCTTTTTCTGATGTGCAACTTGGCTGCTGTCGGCATTCAACCCATCACATCTTGAGTGATGCCGCACTTCCGAGTACCACGTCACGCTCTAGTTGGGAAGTGGAGACTTTTTATCTTTCCCGAATTCATTTATCTACACATTTGATTGGCCCTACGGAAGCTTGCCGCTGATAAGATGGGGACTTTTTTATCCCCACTACAAGAACCCATTTCGCGACATTTTATGGTGGTCAACCACCTCAGAGCATGCCCATTATCCAACCTTCCATCAACAATCAAACCCACATAGGCACCACACATACTGTAACCGGCATACACATTGCCCTAGAGTCGTTTTAACCTAAGGATTATTTTTGAGCATGTATTCATACGTTGCATCTCGTCCAGTGGCCGATCCCACGCCATCGTTCTGGCTAAGCCAGCCAGACCCGATCATCAGTGACTATCAATCGTTATTCTCACCACATTTTCCCAGACTTTGATTCTTTCATGGTGCTAAGATAAAAAACAGGTCTAGATTTGTTGATGAAGTTGATGTAGCCATTATCGGTGCTGGTCTCACAGGGGCCTTCATCTCTTACAATTTACTGAGCACGGATTCGTCCAAAAAGCCCGAGTCGGTCGCCATATTTGAGGCTAGAACAGCAGCAAGTGGTGCCAGTGGAAGAAATGGTACGCATATTGATTTCCAGTTGCAAGTCCCCAAACTTACGCCCCCACAAGGAGGTCATATCAAGCCAGATTACTATCGCGGGTTTTCACTCTATTCCCTTCTCCACGGAGAGGACGCAGCAAAAGCACAATGTGCTTTTGAGGCTGCGAATCATCGCGCTACGGTTGAGTTTATCCGAGAGAACGGCCTCGAGGATGAAATCGACCACGTGGAATATCGTTCGGCTGATATTTACATGTCTCAGGCAGCCTGGGAGATTGGCTTGAAATCATTCAGCGGGTTCAAGAATGTTGGTGGCGATATCTCGGAAATTCATGTATTAGAAAAGGATGAAGTAGAAAAGGTATGCCCCCATCGAATCTTCATGGTTGGCCAATCTCTCTCCTGACTTGCGCAACCAATAGTCACTCCGAGTAAAAGGCTGTTACGGAGCCATCACATTCCCAGCGTCAAGTCTTTGGCCCTACAAGCTTGCGATTCAAATGCTGCGCAGATCACTAGATTTAGGTGCTTTTCTTTACACCCATACCCCAGTAACGGAGGTATCACCAGCGCCAGAGGGAAAGTGCTGGATATTGAAAACAGAACGAGGTAATGTTTTGGCCAAGAAAGTTATCCATGCGACCAATGGATATGCCTCACATCTCTTACCGGAGCTTGCCGGCCGCATTATCCCATTGAAGGGACATGTGTCAGCAATTGTACCCCCCGACTCATATGACACGCAGCCTTTATCGACTTCGTTTGGCATCATTATGGATGATGATTTTGACTATCTTATTCAGCGCCCCGGTCCAACCAAACACCTCATCTGGGGCGGGGGAGATATAGCTCACCCTCAAGGTGTGAATGCCGGATATGGCGACTGTGACGACTCAACTGTTGTTCCTGAAATTCTTTCGTACCTACGAGGTTGCCCTGGGAGAATCTTTCGTGGGTGGAGCGAGAGCAAGGAATGCCAACATCAGGACACTAAATGCGATTACGAATGGAGTGGAGTGATGGGCATGAGTAAGGACGCTTTACCATTCCTGGGCGAGATCCCTAGTAAACCAGGACAATATCTCGCTGCTGCTTATCATGGACACGGTATGTTTAAAGATGATTTGATGCTCCAAAACCACTGCTAATCTTTAAATTTCAAGGTATGGCTCGAATCTTTCTTTCAGCAAAAGGGTTTACGCAGTGCTTTCTTGGAGAACCTGTCGATGCGCGCATCCCGGCTTTGTACTTCGATCTCGAGGCCCGGCTCAAAACACCAATTGAGCCAGAAATAGCCGATCAAATTTGCTGAATAGTGTTTTAAAATCTATCTTGAAACTGGAGATTTCAAATCTGCAAATTTATCCTTTCACGTTCTTCCTCTACTCCACAGTATGTAATGCTCATAGCGGAACAAAGCTGTTCTCATCATTATTACCGTTGTATGCAGCCCTTCTGGGCAGTAAACATGGCGCAATGTAATAAAATGTCATAAATCTAGTAAAACAGGGTTCTTCAAGTAACACAACCATTTTTGCCTTTGTCCAATTCGAAGCAAACGACCATGCTAATATCGATCCGGAGCTGCAGGCGCGAAACAGCCAATCGCCAGCTTTCAGCTCGCGCGCCCCAAAGGGCCTTGAAGTCCTAGATTGCCCAGCGCTAGCGTCGTAAAAAGACGCTAAGGCCGTCAATCTGCCTTGAACAGCGTCTTGCACAGCCGCACCCTCGGGTTGGACTTCTTTCTCCCTCTCATCTCTGATCTCATCACATCGTTTCCTTGCATCGCCCAACCCTGGTATCACTTCACAGTAGCCATGCTCAAAGCTATAACAAGACTATTCCGGTTCCGCACCCGCTCAGACTCGCAGCACGCTTTGCCAAGGCATCCTCCACCACCAGCTGATCCCAAACTTCCGAGAGAGCTTTTGCACCAGGTATTCAGCTACGCGGATGTCGACAGCCTCATCGCGGTCGGCCAAGTCTGCCGTACCTGGCGATGTGTAGCCTCGTCGCTCCAATTCGTGCTGCCCCTGCTGCAGCCATTGGTTCCGAGTTTGGTTTTACCGGATGATCACCTGGCCCTCTTGCAGATGCTGGGCCGCCAGCGGCGGATACAGAAGAATCGCGTCATAGGACGTTATAGTGTAGCTGAGCTACCTATGCACGTAGGAAATACATTGAAAGTCAATTTGTGGTTTACTGATGATAATCGCCACGCCATCGCATTGGCAGAATCTGACTGCGATTTATGGAAATTCACCGTGGTTGATATGAAAACAAAGAGGAAGGTCTTTAGCCGGTGTTTGATTTCCGAGAATGCTGGTATATTTGACCCCAGCACGAAGATTTATTACGGGGAGGACAACAATCGCCTCATCCGGATAGATGTCAACACGCTCGATGCTACCTTCGAGGCATTTCCACCTGTTCCTCATGGCATGTATCAATACAAATTGGTATTCAATGACGCCGGACAGTTGACCGTTCAAGGAGATTACGACATCGATCCGGTGCAAGATGTCGGCTCGCCCGACGAGATGGTCATATATCACTTGTGGAAGCGAGAATACTACAAACCTACCCCGCTATATGTCACAGGTGCAAGTAATATAATTCACCAAGCCGAGAGCTGTTTTGGGTTGGCTGTATCCCCCGATAATCGGTATGTGCTGATGTCAGGTTATACCAAGGCGTTGCTTCTCGACTTTGATCCACGCAAAAATGACATAATTGCTGTGAATGGTTGCTATCCCGGAGAGTTTATCCCGTTGACATATCATCGTCGACAACGGAGCAGCTGTTGGGATTCTTGACTTGGTCAAGTAGTCCTTTGGCATCAGCGACACAGTAGCAACGAATAGGATTTTCTTTGTGTGGGGAAGGCTACTGGGGAAAAAGCACGTCTACTTCGAACTACCCGGTAGGTTCATGAAGGTCATTTGGGTGTCGCTGGCACAGAGATCACATCGCAACCGTGATAGAGCGCGGGCTCTCTGAACCAGCACAAGTTTTTGCCAGAGAGGATCACTGTCTTCAGTCAAACAGGCATAAGGGGAAGCTCAAAAACATTTGGCAAGCTCTGGAAAATATCAGTCATCTTTTGCGAATACAAACCTGCAAGTAGATGAAAATAGTAAAACAGCATGGAGATTCGCGTAAACACGCAAACATGGTGTCCTGTTCGTTTTTCAGCAATTCCACATTGAAGTATTATATTTTTGGAGAATTCTTACACCTAAAAAAATTTCAATCGGCAGTAGAAGATCTTCACATTGATCATCCTCATTTTTACCAGCTTTGCCCAGGCGACTCTACAGAGCGCAACGAGTATCACAGCTGGACTTCAGGTGAGGGGGCTACCTGCTGGTACCGGGATTAGAATCCTACTGGTAAAGGATGGGCCAGCTTACATCCAGGCTCCAGCCACTAAATATTTGAACAAGGATATGTTATAAAGGGCTAAGCGAAATTAAGCTATAGCCCAAGGATGCTCGATTGACCACCAATAGAATGCGCAAGTTCATCGTGGACTACGACCACTTTGTTCCCACTGGGTCCTAGTAACAGAATGGGTACGGTAGCCCCAAAAGCTGACACCCTCAAAACATAAATTGTCTCATTCCCTCAACTTTCCCTTCACACCATAACCTTGTAATCTTTCCCAGTCTTAACCAAAACCGGGCTGCGTGACATTTTGCGTCCATTTTTACTACCTCTAAGGTGCTCTATGAGCTCATAACCGGCAACATGGCCAAAGTAGTGGATGCCGACTTCTCTATGGAGGATATGTGGCGTGAGGCCGGCGCGAGGTTCAAAAAGCGCACCGGAGTGAACGTCAACTTGAAACCTCCTAAGACATTGAATGACTGTGTGTCTGAAATGGAAAGGATGCGAGAACCGACAGAGCCTGCTGCTCCAAATAAAAAGGAAAAGGCAAAGCAATACGGCATCGTGGTATTGAGATGTCTGAAGCTGCTAGGCGGTATAGCGGCACAGGGCGCTGAAATGGTAGGTGCACGCAAACATGAGATTGACAGTTGCTCATTGCAAATAGGTCTTTGGTTCTCCATCCACCCTTTGCTTTAATGCACTATCTATTCTTCTTGATATCCCGGAGACTCTTAAAGCTTTCCGAGACGAGGTTGATGGACTTTTTGAGACACTGGAACCAAGTCTAAGTGTGTTTAGAATCTACGAGAAGATGGATCAATTCAACGAAGTGGAGCCTGAGCTGAAGCAAGCTATACACAGGGTCATGATCAGTTTCGTTGATATCTGCGCCCTCACAATCGAGCTGAGAGACTCAGACAGATGGCACAAACTAAAGTCGAAAATGAAGCTGGTTATTCTACAAGATGATTCAGGCATTCAAGCCGAGATTCAAAAGTTCAAAGCGCTTACAGAGGCGCACCATTCGGTTCAATCCACACAAACCCTGAAAGTGGTGCTGGATACCAGAAGCGATCTCACACAATATCTGAACGCAGAATCAGAAAGGAGCCAGCAGATGGCAACCGACGTAGCCAGTCTAAAAGCAGCTAATGACAAACAAAACTCCGAAGACACTCGACGAAAGCATATGGAGAATATCAAAAACAAGCTAGGAATCGAGGACTCCTTCTACAAATCTGCGAAAGACATGTGCGATAAACCAAGAAAAGATTGTGTGACTTCTACTGCGCTGTGGTTCAGAGATCATGAAGGGTTTCAGGCCTGGGCAGAGAGAGATGACAAGGAATCCCATTCCTTGTGCATCTTGACCGGTGCCCCAAACACGGGCAAGTCCGCCGTTCTTTCTTCAATGATGCACCATCTCCGGTCAAAATACGAAGCATCAGCAAGGCAATCACCAAGAACTCTCATCGCGGGTTATTTTTTCTCCAGTGCGACAGGAAAGGATAACCAAGATCAGCGACCCATAGCAACAGCCCTCAAGTGCATTGCAATTCAGCTTGCAGACCAAGATGGTGCTTACGCCAAAAGCCTATCACAGGCGTGTGATAGCAAGAGCGAAAATAGCAGCTTTTTCAGAGATGCCACCTGCGATGACCTGTGGGAATTTCTTCGGATCGGCGCACCCAAAGGAAATATCGCCCATTACCTAGTCTTTGACGGCTTAGGCGGTCTACCGGATGATTCACCTGATAAGAGGGAACAAAGGGAACAGCTGATTCGAATCATACAAAAGTCCGCAAAGTCTTCTGTGAGGGTGCTTCTGTCTGCAAGGCGAGATACGTTTTGGGTTCAGGATTTGTCCTTACACACCGGTATCAGCATCGAAGACCAAAACGAATCAGACATCCAGAGGTACATTGAAAACGACCTCAAAGTGAAGGATCTATTTCAGGACCCTGATGACGAGACACTGAGAAAGAGAATCCAAGAAACCCTCACACAGCAAGTAAACGGAAATTTCAACAAAGTCAAAGCCGCATTGGAGAAGGTGCGAGGCGTTGTTGCCGCCGATGGGCCAGAAACAGAAATCGACAAGATCTTGCAAGAATCCGACATGAATGAAAAGCAAATTTCGCAAACTGTAATTACTCAGTTGGAAGAAAAGTTGACGGGAGCCGAAATTGACGAACTCAATGAACTACTAGCATGGGTGGTCTGTGGCAGAAGGTTTCTTACAGTTGAACAACTGGATGCCGCGTTGATTCTACGTTTCCAAAAACGCGGAACTATGCGATTGAAAAAGAAGCTGGAAGGAAAATATTCAGGGATTTTGAAACTTGGAAGAAACGGATGGGTGCTGACGGTTGATGACATGGATGACCTGTTGATCAAGACCAGAGACAAACCCAGAAGCGTGGATGATACACCAACGTTTACCGCGGCTATCACCATTACCAAGGGCGATCTTAGAAGTGTCCAGGCATTCATGTGGAGCCTGTCGCAAAAGGTTGACTCCATGTCCAGGGACACGTTTGGTTTCCAACAAATGGCAGAGCAGAAGAACGTGAAGAATAATATTCACGTCAACGAGGTTGATTCTCACTTTGAAATATTGCAAAGAACATTCAATATACTCGCCAGTCAGCCTACCAAAGAATCCAAACTATTGGGCGACTATTTGCTCAACTATCTACCACAGCACTTGGAGCAGCTTTTGGAAAAAGCGACAGGCTTCGACGAGCTCACGCCGTCTCAGAAGCAGGAAATTGGCGAGGGCCTCTTCTCGCTTTTTGTCTCAGGAGATGCCATTGAGAGGCATTGGGAAATTGCTCAGGATTTGATCTGGTTCCGCGACTCATTTGAAGTGGAAATCTTTCGGAAATGGCTCAAGGACCCTTCTGTGACAAGCCACCTGGGAAGACTTGATCGCGAGTGGCTCAAAGAGGTCGAGGCAAATGCGAATCCAAACCGTGCCCTGTTGGAAAAGATTATGAAAACCGTTGCGCACCAATGGCTGTGCGAATCGAAATGGAATGCCTCAGAGGCGTTCAGATGGCTTAAAGGCTATCTTGCGATGCTTCCACCTCAGGAAGTAAAGGAAAGGGTCACAACAGACGACAATGCCAGCGTCGCAAGCTATCAATCATCTCTTCCTCTCAGGCCCATCGTAACAGTGGTGGAGGTGACAGATTGGTGCACCGAGTTTCTCAAAATCACCAGCGATGAAGGAAAAGTTCTCATGAAAGAGCGACTTGGAGAAACCTACACCGAAGAATACGAGTATAAAGATGCAATCGCGGCTTTCAACGACGCTATAGCTCTAAAGTCCCCGGGCTGGAAATGTCTTGCGGGATTAGCCAAAGCACTTGCTGGGGACTCGCAATACGAAAAAGCCTGCGAGGAGATGGAGAAGGCACTACAGATCCTGAGCGAGGAGGAAACCTCTGAAAACAAAACCATTCTTGGCACAAACTACCGCTCCTTGGCCGGCTGGTACAATGAGCGCGACCAGCACAAGCGCGCCATTGAATATAAAAAGCGCAGCATTGAGCTGGTTCCGGATGATCACAATGCTCATTTTGAGCTGTTGGACATATACATTTTCAACGATTTAGAGGAAGATGTCTTGAAATGTATGGATGATTTGGTCGAAATCGAACAAAACCCAGACAGGAAAGGATTCTTCGGGCGAGTCATGTCGGAGATGGCGAGCAGCGCCAGGTTTGATGTCAGGTTTGGCAAATGCTTCAAAATCGTCGCTAAAAATGCCAAGATTATGGATCTCATATTCCACGAAATGGACAACAGGATCGACGAAGCAAGAAAGGAGGACCTATCTTATGACCTGACACTGTTCCTAACATACAAGGGCATTGCTCTCTATTTGTATGGTGAAGACGAAACTACGCGGTCGCAGCTTGCGCTAGAATGCTGGAATGAGTCGATTGGGCCTGATGTAGCGCCCTGGGGGTGGCTTCCAATGCAAAACCTGTCCTTGACATGGACATGCGCACACCATATCAATCGGGCAAAAGCCTTGCAGGGTTCAAAGGAAGCCGAAGCCCATGTAAAGGATGCGGATGATCTCGTCAAAAAGGAAGGATCATTCCGTATCACAGGAGCGAAAGCATCTCTTGCAAGCTACCATGCTAAGGTCACGAACGACCAATCAAGCGCCCGAGAGGTACTCAAGTCGAGTCTTGAATGTGCCCTTGACATGTTGTCTGATGACATTGACGATAACGACTGGGAAGGTTACTTTCATATGGCTTGCGTTCTAATGCACAGCGGTGATGATCTGAATGCCCTGTCTGCCTTTTCTCTCCTGTTTCCTCAGCCAAGAAAAGGAAATGTGATTTCTTGGATGCTCGATTTTGAGGAGGGGCCCGCCAAGGTTCTGAGCGAAAAGGTGGTTGAAAAAATGGAAAAGGAAGCCCCTGAAGAATATCTCGGCGATCAGATGGACTTTTTGCTTGATCATATCCGCGACATCTTGCCTCGGGAAGATGAAAAGAATGAAGATGGAGAGGAGCATGAAACATCGAGCAATGCCTCCTCTCAACACGATACGCATGATCCTCAAGAGAATGATGACATCGATAAGCACGACACTATTGACCAAGACAACACGTCTATTGACGGTAACGATACAATTCAGGCTGACGCCACGCCACCAAAGGAAGCTTCTGGCCAAGAAGAGGTTGGAGTCCTCCAGGAGATTGCTAGCCAAGATGATACCCCCGGCCAAGACCACATCGATCAACAAGACATCACCACAGATGCTAGCAGTGATGAAGTCAAGGACAAGACAGAAATTCAACTTCCTACCATCAATACGAACGTCGAGGACCACAGCTCCAGCGAGTCTGGGAGCGAAATTCCAAGATCGCCTATAACCCCTCTCAGCGAGGAAGACAAGGCAGCATACAAACAGATTCAATCCAGGATCGAGGAGTGGTCCGATACTCGCAAGTATAACGTCTTCTACTTTTGGTGCCTGGGGCCATGTGAGAGACGGTGGGATTTTGAAAACGGCATGAACGCTTGCAAGTTTTGCTTCGATACGGGATTTTGCGATGAATGTCTTGAGAAGCTGAAGAAGGGTGAACCTATCCTGCCTTCCATTGAAGTCAGATGCAACAAGGACCACGAGTGGTTGCACCTGCCCAAGTGGAATCAGGAAAGGTACATGAATGCGCTGGGTAAAAAGGTTACTGTTAGGGGTGAGCTTAATGACGAGAACGAACGGGTTGGTGGAGAGGTTATTCCAGTAAGCCAGTGGATGGATCAGGTGAGAGATGAATGGGGAATCGCGAAGAAAGAAGAGGAGAACAAGAGCGAAGATGGGAACAAGGATGAAGACAAGAGTGAGGACAAGGAGAAGGATGGAGATGAGAGTGGGGATGAGCAAAAGGATGGGGACAAGAATGAAGATGAGGAGAAGAATGGGTCAGAGAACGAAGATGAAAAAACAAAGAATGAGGCCAATGATCAGGAAAGCCAGGTCGAGACCAATGCCTCTGTGCAGTTGGGCAATGAGGCTTAGGACTGTAGCATATCTAACGTCGAGATGGCACTGGTTATGGATTGATTTTATTTAACTCCTGCTCTTATAAATGCATTTCACCGCTAACACCGACCACCAAACCGGTCAAAGTCCAACACCACACAGCTAGTAAAGACCAACACAGAGGTCACCCTTGATGCGGGCCGTCAAGTGCACCTCGGCCTCGAGGTCAAGCTTGATACCAACCAGAAGAGCAGGGGCAGTAGGCTTCCCGTCAGCATCGGTGGCACCCTTCAGAAGCTGGCCTGTAAAAACGCATTAGCCTTTGAATCTTTGCAAATCGAGCTGAGTAGAGTTGCTTACCGGCAGGGGCGGAGAGGCCGGTGGAAGTAGGCAGAGGAACTACGAACTGCTTCTGTCCATTCTCGGACTGGTAGGGCTGGAGGGCACTGGGAGTTATTAGACCTTATCGTGTATCAAGCTTTTCCGAAGTGTCTGGAGCGAATCTTACGTGGCAGGAGCAGACATTGTGATTGTGGTGGAAGGTCAAAAAGTTCAAAAGATCAAAAGATCGAGGAGGGTTGAATCAGTTTAGGAGGTTTGTGTAGAGTTGAGTGATGGATGGGTGAGATATTCCCATTGAAGTCGAGGTAATCCTGTCTTATATAGAAATCACGACCTGCATGTGAAACATCCGGGCCTTGATCGTCAACGCCGGGGAAATCTTGTGCAGGGTCACAGCTAGCGCCCGACAACTTCCCGCCAGAAACATCGGACGACGAAGTTCGCGACCTGGTCCCCGCAGCGGTGGCGGAGATCGTGACAACACATCCGGCGCATCTGCGTGCCCAGGTGCGGCAGGACATCGTCCGAGCATCTGCGTGGAGGCGGTTGGTCCTCGTGCCGGCCAGAAGCGCTCCCTTGCAACCCTGCGTGACGAAAACTTGCAGTGGGGATGCAGCAAATGTTCGGAGATTGTCGACAATGCGATTGGGCATTTCCCGGCTGAGTTCATCCATTGTAGACCCACTGTTCAGCCATCTCATCGGCGCTTGACCTGGAGGAATCAACGGGGCGGCTGGAGAAGCTGAATCTCGCAGGGTGGGGACAAATAACCGCCTCGCCACGCAATTTCCTCCTCAAACGACTATTGCTTTTCTCGAAAAATTTAACGGATTGTCTAGATAGCCTCAGATCCATCTGTCCTGTATTTTTAACAGTTCCAATCAGACCAGGCGCGTCAATTGTTCATGCTCAGTCAGGCCATGACCCAACACGCGACTTGACGCGCAACAGGCCTCATCCCTGCAATCTGCAGCGAACATGCGTACAGGTCGTCGCTATGGATTGCATTAGAAGAAAATATGGACCACCAGTGCTCTATTTTACTTTTTTCTCGCCCGGAATTGACCGCTCCATGGTGACAACGCAACAGGTCTAGAGACGCGCAGCACGGTCCCGGTGAGCAGCATCTTGTTGGCAGTGGCGTGTTTTTCCACAGGCGACACCGAAATTCGATTAGCATTGCATCCATTCTCGATCCGCAGGGTGGGCTCTTCCAAATTTGTTTACACCCCGCCCAAGATGCCTCTCGAGGCTGGTTGCCTTTGAGTGGCGAGGTTACGACATCAGTCCAAGTCTGCAGAGTGGCAAGTCTTGATTTTCTAAATAGCCGCAAGAAAGTTCAAAAGATCAAATAGTTTACCATTATTCATTAAGCCGATCAAAATAGTGCAGTACATGGAGATCGCTGAAAATAATATACTTGCTATTTCCAATTGCGACCTTGGCTCCCAGTGAAGTGGGCTATAGGGTAGTCAGTGTTCCATTAACATCGGATGTCGAATACCGTCTCGAAGTCCCTTTAGTTATGCGGGCCTGAAGCACGTGGGAAATCCTATTTTAACACCTCTAGATTAGGAAAAGAATAGCTATGTCCAAAAATTATTCAAGATCCTCGTTTGTTGGCTATGTAATATTAAAACTGCAATGGAATTTCAGACCTCTGGCTATTGAATCCCTGCAGTTTCATCTGCGCTAACTTCCACGGCAAGTGGATCACACAAGTTATGTTGGACCCTCCCAAGCATATCAGTAAGAAAACAGCCAGCTTACTATATAACACCACCATACAAATAGGGGCCTCATATCGCCGGTTGTGGATGAATATAGTCGAGCCGGGACTAGATGATTTCTTTCACATCTCGCAGAAGACCCCGAAAATCTTATCCCAAGGCGTATATGGCATACATTAAGCTTTGTATGGTAATGAGTCACGATTAATTCCTTGGGCTTTTAAACATCGATAGAACCGCAGATATGTGATAAAAATACATGCAAAATATACAAGCTGAGAGGTTGTCACAGGGGAAACAAACCAGTTCAGAACCACCGCGGTATTAGAGGAGAGTTGCATGAATGAGAGGAATGATATGAGCAGGAAAAGTGTCATACAATAAATGGGAATACCTGTTCCAGTGCAGATACTAAAAAATGCTGGGGCTTTTCCCCTAGCGCAAGACCACATAGAGATGGAGAGGCGCAGTACAGGTATGAATTGCTAACTGAGAAGGAGGAGAGTAGGACCGTGACAGTGACCATGCGGGCCAGGATAGTAATTCCGAGGCATTTCTTAGCGAAAACATATTGAGAGGCCGCTGCAATATGCTCATCATTCTTAAAGTCAGCGGTAGGTTCGAAATCATCGTGTGGGATGAGAATTCTGGCACACAGTGAGTGGATAGAACACTGCGTTAAAGGCCCGAGACATGAAGCTGCAGTGGCTCCCTGCCTTACCAGCAGCCATGGAGATATAATAAGGGCCTGCAATTGTGAACGAATATTGAATGGGTCATTGGAGAAATCCCAGCCATTGCCCCAGTGCACTGCTACAAAAATTGGGTTCTCCGGGTATCGCGAGCTGGGTGCGATATGATTTGGGCTGTCACCGACCATAACAATAAAGGTAAAGATGATGAGAGAAATAATACGTATTTTTGTTTGAGATGAGCGGATGTCGAGGCTGGTGGGTGGTTGGATAATTGGTGTAATGCCACCACTGAAGCAAGCTTGATAGAGCTATAGCACTTGCTTAATTTCTATTTGTAAAGGAATGTGGTTCTTTTCATTATTGATTTAATAGATGAATATCCTGACTGTATTTTAGTGATTCTTTTTATTTATTTAATATTGATACCTTTGTCTTGATTGTATTTAATCTTATAATATATTTATTTAAAAGTTAACTTGATTAACTATAATTTAACATCAAGCTTAAAGTATAAGCATCTAACCTTATTAGAAATCATTGGTAATTTACGCCCCAATGTCTCTTACCAGAACATCACCTCTCTATAGTACTAGACGTTGAACAAGCTACCCATGGTACCGAGTTTCAGTGTTTCCACTACGGTGCCAAGTGGCAAGCGTTATACCGCACTGGATCACGTCAGATTAAACACGGGCAACAAGTTCGGGGCAATGATTAGTACCTGTCCGCATTTATGTTCTACATCCTTTGTGTCGTTCAAGATGTATGGAATACAGCCCAAGCAGAACAGGCAGCAAAATGCGCCAGCCCAGCCACTAACAGGAATCAGCTACACACTAGGCCCACACGTACTCAAGATGTATCCTTACTGCGTGGTATTTCCAACTATGAAATTGGTTATAGTCAAAGCCCGCTGCCCACAGCCAGGGCAGTCCACGGGGGCGGGAGCTCGACCAAGAGCCGCAACAGGAGCTGCGGTCTTGTATCTTGAGTTTGCGGAAGGCATCTGGGCTACCGGAGTCACTTTCATGCCTTGTGCGACAGCTCCCTGCTGCCCTGAGTACATCCCGTAATGTGCAGGAAACATTTGTGGCTGCTGAGGTATGGTTCCTGTGTGTTGCATGGGAGACCCTTGTTGTTGTTGCTGCGGTGGTGGTGGTGGTTGAGGTAAGGCTCCTGGCTGGGCTTGGTTGAAGCCTTGATATGGGTCATTTATAGCTGTTGGTGGGGCGGGGCAGGTGATTGCCGGATTGGTGGCCATTGTCGATTCAGTAATTTCGAGTTTATCAGGGCAAGCAATCAAAGACGCCCAGGCGTACAGATGTAGAGGACGCGGTAATCTCACTTATTTTGCTAGTATTTGCGTATAATGGCGCCTGGCTCGTTGGTGTTCGTGTTGGAAGTAAGCGGTATAAGGATAGAAATAGGAGAGTCTAAGAAAAAGGTTCGGACGGCGGATGTTTTCCATGGCCTCACTTTTAGCTCCCCAAGGGACTGAGGGGACATACCGCGGAGAAACAAAGTCTCAATAAAGTGGGGGTGTGAGAGTTCATGTGGTTGGCCCAGTAAGACAATTAAGTGCGGCTGAGGGACAAACCTGAGAAGCTGGATTATCGCAGTCGATTGCATAGCCCATCAATGAAGAAGGGGGTGTTGGTAAAGACCTACTTTCCCCCTTGTAATACTTTAGCGTCTGAATTGGAGGCCTGTGGCGCCGCTCGTGACCACAAAGTCACCAAGGATGACAGACTCATATTGGTGGCAAGTAAGTCCCGTGGCTTGAAATACGCCAAGTTTCAGATATGAACTCAGCTCAGCCTGTCCAACTGAATTCAGGTCCGCAACCCTCGACTCATTGACACCTCGACCCATTATACCGAGGAAAATCGCCGGCATACATGCATGGGTTTCAGATCTAAAGTTAATCCGGCAGATTGAGCTCAGATCTGATATTTAGTCACTGGCAAAATTCTCATTTATGGGTATATCTCTCACCAAGTGTTAATCTCTTGTCATAGAGCTATCCGCAGATATGCATCTGAGTCAGTCACATTACGACAGTTGAGAACAGGAGGGTCTAAGTGTTTTCCTAACATCTTGAATCGACCAACGGTAGGATTTCGTTGAATTTGTGACAGGCGAGGTAGTTTAAAGTGATGTGATGTTTGTCACGATGCGAGAGAAGAGATAGTAGGTCTGACGCAACGCTAAACTTAGGCGTCTAGGGAGGGTAGATGTTATGACGCTAAAAGCTTTTGCGGTCAAGGGATGTCCTGGGGACAAAGGATGAGTGTGTTGATGCGGATGAAGATAAATGGGACTAGTTCCTACGGTTGAGATTACAACGAGGACATTAGAGGAGAGACCTGAACAGAAAGCAGCTACAGAAAACAATTGCTGAAACACCTAGGGACATTGAAGCGTCTCTACGGACTGTTAGAAGAGAACGTCTGGTTTCAAATAACAGTAAAAGTCTCTGGTTTTTTCTTTGCTACGTGGGGTAGCATTCACTCTGCTCTCCCTGACGGTTTACGAGGTTACCGAAGTTTTGCTCAACAACGGCCCATACAATGATTTCTCGATTGACCAAGAGTACATCGACACCGAAATTCTGGGTCTTTATGGGACGCTGTTAGAGGCCCGAAGGAACTTTTCGCAGTCGGGGGTTCAAGGGTGGGCTGAACAACAAGCTGCAGTGGTGGCTGCACTAGCAGGTCTCGAACGTCCAGCTGTGGGGGACTACAAGGGAGGAACTTTCAGCCCTCTGCTGACCCTGCATCTAGATCCAACTCAAAACTCAAAGTATTGCTTTTTGAAGCGCTTGGCAGCGATCGTCAATGCCAAGTTGTCCAATTATCATCCACCAGATACAGTTGCACGCTCAGGGGGTGGTATGCTCCAAAACTGGATGCAACCAGTTCGTGCATGGAGTAAGACTTCAGGCTGAGAGGACTAGGGAACCAACCATTGGTGAACGGCCTGAGATTGGGTCAGACCGCACGTTCAGGTGGTCAGCCACCTGGGCCCAGGATTCGCCTTGCCAGCTGACATCTGAGACA
The DNA here is from genome assembly GCA_013406985.1 of Calonectria crousiana. Lineage (NCBI taxonomy): Eukaryota > Fungi > Ascomycota > Sordariomycetes > Hypocreales > Nectriaceae > Calonectria > Calonectria crousiana. Next base: position 414,405 of record VTGD01000012.1, on the reverse strand, counting down.
CCCACGCTCGCGGTGTATCAGGTTTCTTTTGCGATGCAATAGGGAGACAGCCCAGGGTTCAGCAGTGGCGGGGATTCGGAGTTGCGTCCGGTGGGGTGTGAAAGTTTGCTTAACTAATTGCTTCTTTACCTAGGACGAGGCGATAGAGAATAATGCCGATTGCAACTACTGCATCGATAAGGAAAGGCATCAGTCCTAAAATTGGGAATGAGGTTACACACAGTCACCCCAGAAGGGACCAGAGCTGCTTCGAACACGAAGAAATTGGATCCCGCTCCAAAGCCAATTTCATCATTTGCATAATGGAACTGCAACAGTGAGTTGAATTATGGTAGACTTTTTTTTTAATCAAGGAGACTAAATATTGCGAGATATGGCAATGTAGGAATTAATGAAACTGGGCAATCTTGTCTGTATCTCGGTGGCGATACATTAAAATGCAGGGCTCGCCCCGGCTGAATGATTGGGGACAACCCACGATTGCTGAACAGGGTCGGGATTTACATCTCAGTGATGCGAGTTCCTCTTTATCATCCACGGCTGCGATTATTTGCCAGTGTTCAAGGTGCTGTTCGGATCGAAAACATCCGTGGCAATGGTTTCGGGGTATACCACACCGCCATCTTTTAGGACCTTGTCCATCGTCTCCATAATGGCCACGCTCTCATCCCATGGTATGGTCGAGCTCTCCAACTTGCCATCCCGCAAGCACCTGGCGCACTCGTCTGCCTCCCAATACATGCCGTGTCCCCAGCTTCGATCCTCATCTTTGGGATATTTGCACTCGACAACCTTAGTCCCCTCCTTGGTGATGATCTTGTAGACTGATGGCTTAAAGCAAGGGCCGATTGTATGGACTTCGCCCTTGGAGCCCTGGATGACAACTGAAGGCATGCCTTCGTTCTCGTCGTTGGCTCCAGTCGTGGTCCAGAGACCAGTCATTGCCACACCAGTGGTGCGATGCTTTGGGAAGTGCATCAGGATGGACGTGTTTTCGTCTGCTCCTGTGAAGCTGTACTTGTCTACCGCCGATGTGACTATTGGCCGCTCCTTTTCGGTTTCAGGTTGTAGATGATAGAGAATTTGATAAACCCACGTGAGGGAGTAGACCCCCAGGTCCAGCAGAGAACCTCCAGCGAGATCGAGGTTTACCATTCGGTTGGTATCCGGAAAGGTGAATTTGCCGCTTCCGTCCTCTTTGCCACTCGCAAAGGAAATATCCGCTTGAAATGAAGGTCAGACCAAATATTTGTTTCATGCAGAAAAATGCCGATGCATGACTTACAGATGACCCGATATACATCTCCAATGGCGCCGCTAGCGCACAGATTGCGGATTTCAATGCTGGCAGGGAAAAAGCGTGTCCACACAGCCTCCATGAGGAATAGTCCCTTCTTCTTGGCAACCTCAACAAGCTTTTTGGCCTGAGAGGCGGTGACAGTAATAGCCTTCTCGCAAAGGACATGCTTCCCTGCCTCGAGGGCTAGCATGGCGTTCTGGAAGTGGTGGCTGTGTGGGGTCGCGACGTAGATGATCTGAACCGAAGTGTCGGCGACCAACTCCGCATAGGAGCCATAGGCAATCGGCTTGTTGGGCGGGTTGACCTTGGTGATGAATTCCTCGGCACGCTGCTTTGAGCTAGATGAAGCGACGGCGGTAAGCTCATGGGCAACATCGAGGACACCACGTGACTTTGGGTTCGTGAGCATGTCCTTCGTGAAGGCTGGAAGCGCGTTTAGCTGAGCCGAGCGTAAATGAATGGGCCGTTACATACTCTCAGCGATACCTCCAGTAGCCAGAATGCCCCATTTTAGAGTGTAGACGGACGCCATGGTGGTGGTTATGGTGCGATGCTGTGATGTGCTGCCCAATGTCAACAGGCTTGGCTGGTGGGGGGCTTTTAATAGAGAGGGGAAACGTAAAGAGTGGGCGTAGAAAAGACGCAGCTATTGGACCCTCCACAGCCCTGATCTCATGAACCATTCCATACGCACCAATAATAACACGTTCTGCTGGGTCAAGATCCATTTTTTCCCCTCAAGTACGATAGACAGAGCCACCTCGGGAATTCCGCCGAGAATCCGCGGTGCCTCTTTATCTCTCGTCAATTATCGCGCCGGCGAGTGTTTAACCGAATAATACGTTACAAATGAGGGTGTGGAGGCCCATTTTTGGTATCACAAACCCCAGCCATGCCCCAGTTTTAGGACAAAGCCTGGCTTTATCATCCCTCCCGCAAGAGTGACTCTCAGCAACAGAACTTGACCCCATGTATAGTCTATAGGATCACCTACTGCCCGTATCTATCTCTGCAGCATTCTGTGGTAAATTGGCTGTTATTTACTCACAAGCCATGTTTATTTCTAACCGGTCATCCAACCCTGAAAAGACCGGATAGCCAAAAATATACATGATTTCCTCAAATATCACAGGCATCGGATAGGTAGGTGTCTAGCATTCCAAGTATAAAGCCTCAGAGAATAGAAATAAGACCAAGCCATAGTGATATCAATCGACAGACGATCTCTGGCGCATAGGTCCTGCGATGTCAGAAGAAGAATTAATACGCAAACCCAATAGTCCTTCCCACTTCTGTATCTGCTTGTGCTGCTACGGACTGCCCTAATTGAGGTGCATGGCCGATCTTAGTTGGTGGAGTGATTTGTCTGCTTAATTGCGATAACGAACGAGACTTTAGCCTACTAAATAGCCCGTATTGCTTTGGCAGTATGCTGGCTGAGTCTATAACTAGATGTGGATGGACTATGTAGGAATCTCTGCTGATGTTCGCGTCCTGATAATCTGTTCTGAAGCTCCCTTGCGCTTATGAGTAGCAATGCGATGCCTCAGCTTTGTGTGATTACCTAAGCCTACCTCCAAATCATGGCGGTTTTGCTTTTCCCCCTTTCTGCTCAGGTCACTCTTTTTGCCCCGCCACATGTTTTTGTGAGAGCAGATTGGAACTCGGATACCATTCCCGAGAAGGATCTTGAACCAGTCACATTGCTGTTTCACATGCGTCTGTATCAAACAAAGACCACAGTTGACCCAAAGACGAACCAGAGGCGCTTGTAAGACGCACCCATTGTCCGCCGAGCCAAGGAAGCTGGCATGGATGAAAGATATATTTTTGAATCACGAGAAAACTTTCATCGAGTGGCGTAGAAGACTGCGATTCCACCTGCAGCCGTCAGCTCCTTCATGCCCGAGGGTTATTCAACTGGACCAGGTCTGAAGAACCTCAGCAGTATTGATTCAAATCCCGAAATAACTGGCAGTGGCTTGCTCGATTTGCTGCGGGTCGATATTTTCAATGACGTCTGCGGCACGAGTCCACTGTCGAGTCTCAACTACATCCAGGCAACGTCAGTGATGTTAGTTCTGTTTCTGGAAATCGAGAAGCACTTGAAGGAAATCAAATGTCCGCTGTACACCAAGGCCTATGAGCGGCCGAGGCCCCGGGGCTTTACCAAGCGGTTTTCTTTCATCACGTTGCCTCCGAAACGAGAGGATGACGATTGCATGAGGGCTGTGGCCGAGGTGTTTCAAAAGTCGCGGGCTGGATTCATGCAGCATATCTACTGGGAGGATTTGTTGGAATCTAGCGAGGATATGTTCAGCAAGAGCACCGACGAGATGCCAGGTTTTGATCAATGCTCTGTCATAGTGGCGTTGATTTCCCTCCTGGCCATTGATATCCGCAATTTCTTACATTTGAGACAGGCTTTGAGACGAGGCGGTGTGAAATGTATTGTAGGAGATAGAATATAGTGATTGCGGCGAGCTCGTGAGGATTGGTCACTCAAGTTTTGATACAAGGCAATGAAACCAAGATCATAAAAAATTCAAGGTTCTTACAATGCTAATATGTGCTTGAGACGGACATCATTCTATACTTAGCTATAACTTATAAGCCTAAGTCCTAACTATAACTGAGCACATTATACTTTATCATAGTAGTCAGTACACTTAATGCTACAACACTATATTTATTGCTAATCGCTCCCATAATTGCTTACAAGTCGTAAAGCTAAGAATGTAATTAATTTTCCTAGATATCACAGGTATCGGATAGGTAGCAGTGTGGCATTCAGAAAATCAAGCCCTCCAAGAATAAACGTAGGACCGGACCATGGTGATATCAACTGATGGGCTACCTCTAGTGCATAATTCCAAGTATGATAGAACAAGGATTAATATGCAAACTTGATAGTCCTTCTAACTCACAAATCTGCTTGTACTGCCACCAACTGGCTCAATTTCTATTGAGTGCTGTTATTTGCACGAACAAAAATTGATATTTACACGAACAAGCTGTGCCTAATATAGAATAAATCTACAGAAATACCACCAAACAGCTGACTAAGCAACTTAGCCACACACCCGCCACACATCCGCCACAGTGGGCCAAAAAAGGTATCTAAATGTATTTATGTATTAAAATCTATATAAAGTAAATCTAATAAAATTAAAGAAAATGAATTGAAAATCTATTATAAAATATACAATAAATTAAATATTTATTTTAATTTTAACTCTAATTTTAAATATTTTTATATATTTTCTTTACATTTTCTTATTTAATACTGTACTTAAAGTGACCTTGTTCGTGCAAATATCAATTTTTGTTCGTGCAAATAACAGCACTCTTTCTATTAGTCTTTAAACCAACCCCTTAATTTAATGTATTGCAACTACTTTGCTTAGGCTAAAATCGTATTATGCCCAGAAGCATTCAATTTTACCCTTTAATGAAATCATCACCCTCTAGCATTGCAGAATCATGTGCCCAGTTTAGAGCGATTATCCCCTTTCCTTGTTCGAATTTAAAATGAATAAAATAAACAGCGGGCTGGAACTCAATAAATCGCCCTCTCCTTATCTGCTCATTCCACGACATAAACCATGTAAATGTATCACAGTGGTGATAATGCAACTGGTACCGCTGGGACTCGCGACCTTGGAAGAGCATGTCAAGACCATGATCATTCTCCGCTACCTCGATAGAAAAGATGCCACCAATACCAGTGTAGGTCCCAACATATTCGCTCAGAGCCCTGTTAGGCTCACCGGATTCTCTGCCCTCCTCTACCATTTCACTAAGATGGGCATACTTCTTAATTGCGCGGTCTGCACTTGTGGATGCTAGATGAACATAGTCATTACGCACAGGGCTGTTTAGCAGCGTCTCGACCAAGAGCTGGCCGATCCAATCGGCTGCGTCATTGAAGGCCATGGTGTTGGTGAGGACAATAACCGCGGATTCGATTTCGGGAAGCAACATGACGAAAGAAGTGGCACCGACGAGGCTACCTTGGTGCCATAATGCCAGCTGAGAGTTGATGCCATCCGCGAGCAATGGCATTTTATCTACTAGACCTGGATTTACCCCAATATCCCCAACAGTGGTAGGCAGCTGGCTTCTTGCCCATCCCGAAGCGTAGGTCTTCTCCCGGATTGTCGGGATTTCCATGATTTGGAGTGGGGCAAGGGGCCAGGAGACATCATTGAACACTGCTGCCGCTTCGTCGACTGCACAGCTGTTATTTCGTCCCAAAGCTTGATACCGCCACGATCTCATCAATGCCTTGTAGTATTTTCCAAGGTCATTTGCGGTGCTTAGCAGACCTCCTGCGGAGCCCAATGCTACGCTAGCACTACTTCCCGGAAGAGGAACCTCGTATGGCTCGCCATTATCCAAAGTACTGTACGCTAATGAGGAGTCGTGGGGTAGACCGTGGTCTTTGGTTACCACGGTGCCCATCATGTTTAGAGGATCAAGTATGTTTTCTTTCAAATAGACATGATAAGGTTGGGCAGCCACCTTGCCAATAATCTCTCCCAGTATAGCATAGGCAATATTGTTGTATAAAAAGCGGGATCGCAGGATTTCTCGGGCTCTCAATTGGTTGAAGGCTGTTACGGTTTGGTCCTTGTCGATCATTAGCTCGCCGTGAGAGCCAAGCCATACGCTGTCTGCTTTTTGAAGGCCAGTACGATGACCCAGTAGATCAGCAATGGTCGCTGTTGTGGCAACAATATGGTCTCGACTCTTTGCTTCTGGAAGATGTTTCTGAATGGGGTCATCAAGTGACAATTTCTTGCTAGCCCTCAGTTGGTTTATGCAAAGACCCGTGAAACTCTTGGTCAGTGAAGCTATGTGGAAAACTGTATCTGAAGTAACGGGCTTTTTGTTGGCAATGTCACGGTGACCTAGGTTGTCCTGGAAGATGATTTCGCCCTTGTGAATGACTAAAATAGAAAGGCCAGCAACGCCTGATATTTTGGATATCTCCTGGATCTTGTTTCTTGTCAATCGGAGAGCATCGGCCAACTCCAAGGCCGACTTGCTTGAGAGGGAGCTGCAGGTCAGTGGTGCGATCTAAAATTAGTGGAATGCAAACTCACATTGATTGGGGCGATCTAGATTGACTGGAACGCAGAAAGCTGCAAAGATTCATTGTGTCGTCAAATTCAAGGCGACTGTGAGATGCAGACAAATAATGATCGGAGGAGAGCTCTGAGCAGGAAAATAGGCCGAGAAGCCAAACAATCCAGGTGTAGAACCACATTTAGGAGAGTTAGACGAGCGACGTCTTGTCGCTTAAGTCTAGAACACAACAAATGGTTACATAAAATGGCTGCTTGGGTGGCAAAGATGGTTGAACTTGGCTGCGCAATGTCAACGTGTACTAGTCTCGAGAGCAATATCTGCGAACAGAACGCTTTGTGAGTGAGTGATGTTGACCGCCTTACGAGTCGCAGGGTTGTAGAGGCACAGCCTGATCAGGCTGGGTTATTCTGGAGAGAGGGTGGCAGAATGTTACATACATATCACGTGATTCGTATCACAGCCATAAATGGGGTCAAGTAACACACCATGATTGCCATGAACCACGAATGCCGTGGTCATAGGTCGCGCATTGATTCATCGGCTAGGATGGGATGGAAAGTCGTGCTCTGTGGATAGATGCAAAGTATACAGCACACAACCCACACGGCTAGGGAACATGTCTATACCCACACCCTTGACAGAGATGGCTAAGCTGCCGGATTGACAACCCGATGTGCTGACACCACTTGGGTCCTTGTGATCACACCATGCAGAATCCCGTCTGTGACACCACATAAAATGCGGCTCTCCAAAAATTCCGTGGGGATATTGGCCATTTCCTGATCGAGGCCGGCGGATTATGTGGGCGAAGAAGGGGGGTTTCTGTGAGGCATCTCTGATCCTCGTGAGGGTGCAACACCCAGAGGCAACAGGATCACCTGGTCCATTTGGTTACAAAAGGGCGCATGAGTCCATCGCTTGGAGGCGCAAGCTCATCAATACTTACCTCTCACCAGCCCCAATCTCTACCATCAACAACCCAAAATGCCCCTCCCGAACAACCAGAAGTCTGACGCTTCCAGCCCCGGCTGGGCCGTTGAAGCCGATACTGCATCCAAATCTGACCAGCGCACGAGGCCATGGGAGGCAGTCGTAGCAGATAAGACCGCCGAAAAGCCCGATGGCGACCTTATTGATGTTACCGCCAATCCTCTGGCTGCTTGTGACATCAGCGTGTCTGCATAAGCGGGTGAGATTTGATTCCATTCGTGTACTGGCTACTTGTGTCTGTGCTGATAACTTGGGAGAGAAGGCCAAATAATCAATGATGGAAGCAGCTCTATGATTAAGTGCCCTTGATATCTTGTTTCATGGTCTTATCGACAATATTGCTGGGCAATGATATGGTGGAGCAAATACATAGTAGTCCGTAGTGCTGCTAATATATCTATGTACTCTCATATTACATCAAATATGCGACCACCTATTAAAGAAAAAGAATTCCACCCTTGAAATCTATAAATAATCTACTTATTAAAAATACAAAACCCTTAATAATTCACGAAATAAGGCCGCTACACGTAGGAACAATCTTAACTATCAAGGTAAAGGTACAAAATCATGCAGACATAAGATTTCAAAAAGTATAAGGACCCCTTTCCCCCAGCACAGTTGTTATCATCTTATCACCCAAACTTCCCCTCCACTACAACTCTCCTGCTTGAATCCCACAGCCATCATGTCAACCCGTCGAGATGAGACTGCCGTGATCAATTACGCCAAGTGGCTTCCCGTATTCGAGAAGGAAGTCCCATATCAAATCTTGAGCCACTTTCCAGGTGACCACAAAAAGACTAATCTCGAGTTTGGACCAGCGCCCGTAGCAGAGACAATCCATGATATGCGGGGTAGGGAGGCTGATTTCAAGACTGACTCACATGGTTTCCAGGTGTGCCGTCAGGAAACTTTGGTCCAGGACTGGACAAACAAGGATGTTATTGAAACGCAGTACTTCGCCGAAATGGAAGGATTGTTGCGACGAGAATTGGATCAAGTAGATGAGATATTCTTTTACGATTGGAGGGTGCGTCCGCACATTCCAATCAAACTGGCCTCATTGCTGATTGCAACGTGTTAGCCACGAAAGAATATTCCTTTCAAGAACCAAGGAATTACCCAGGTAGACCTCGACGATCTCAGCCAGTATTTACTGCCAGTAGGGAATGCCCACATTGGTGAGTCTTCCAACATGTGCAAGAGGTCATCTTTGGAGTGCTGATTCCCATGGTCCCAATCAGACCTGTCTCCGCTCGGAGTTATCAAGCGAGTGCGGTTTCATATGGGCAATAGAGCCGATATTCTGCTCAAAGGCAGAGTCCGAGCCTTTAAGTATGTTTGATTTGGTTTCCTAAACCTGTCAGCCTTTTTCTAACACCAATACAGTGTTTGGCGTCCCGTTAGCGATTATCCGGTTCAGGATAACCCTCTAGCCTTGTGTGATGGGAATTCAGTCAGTGAAAGTGATCTGCTACCGACGGATCACATCAAAAAAGCCTACATTGGCCAGACCAGCAACCTCATGTACCGAGCAGGATTCAAATGGTATTATCTCAGTGATCAGACCAAAGAAGAGTGCTTCATTTTCAAGATGTATGACTCCCTAGAAGGGGTCACAAAGCGTACGTGGACTATAGCAGTACGGTTGGCCAGAACCTCTCAACTGATTTACTTTATCAAGATTGCCCCCATGTTGCGTTTCGTCAGAGCAACGTGAATGATGACACACCACCCCGTCAAAGCTTTGAGATACGCGCTCTCGTTTTCACATATGCATAGAAGTTTTGCAGAGAAGTTTTGCAGCCTCCTAAATTATCCTCAGTGGCCAAAAATTTACCAATGCCTCTTGTTACCGTCCATGTGCCAAAATGTTGCCGTATCGCTTGGCTTGAGCTCATCAATCACCCTGATCATGCGATTCACGGCCTCCGAAGTCTCCAATGGGCCTGTCCAGTTTGACATTTTGGTTTGAACCCACCCGGGACTCATTGCAATGAAGGATATGTTATCAGAGGCAAGCTCCCGCGCAAGATCCACCGTAATCATGTTAAGAGCCGCTTTGGCGGTTCGGTAGCTCAGGTTTCCACCTTTCTCGTTGCCTAAGTACCCATTATTAGCGAGAAGATTTATAAACGTCAATGATTGCAGCAACCTACCACTGATAGAGCCGGCATTGCTCGATATATTGATGACAAATGGAGCTTGGCTCCTCTTCAATTGGGGATAGAAGGCCTTGGTTGTTAGATATGGTCCCACAGCGCTGACGCGAAACTTATCCATAAACTCATCGGTAGTAGTGTCGATCCAACTCGGATTACCGTTGCCAGCGGCTGGATGGGGTCAGCGATGGAACTTGTGGCTGTTGGGATTCCCGCCCACCTGCACAATTGATCAAGAGGTCCAGCGCTTTATCACCGAAGGCACTTGATGCCTCCAGGATAGAGCTCTCATCGGCCAGGTCAAGAGTGAAAGTCTTGGCTTCGGATTCCAGAAGCTGGGATATCATTTAGCATGAGTCACCATTTACAGGACGCATTAAGACCTCTTTGGCTTCATCGGCTGATTGTTTGCGATAGGTGCCAAAGACGTCGAAGCCCTTCGCCAGATACTGGAGAGTAAACTGCAGGCCAAGCCCGCGGTTGGCACCAACAATGAGGACCGTCTTGGACATTCTTTGCTGCGTGGTTGGTGGTGAGACACGATTATGACGGATGGGGGGCGTGCGTGGCCGGTAGTGGTAGGTGCCAAATGAGAGAATAAATAGATATGTGCTAATTTGCTTTGACGGATTGGGACGGGGGCTCGGAGAGGATAATTTGGTGGGCATCGACGAGACCCGGAAAAATGAGGCTCTGGGAGACCTGAAGCTTTCAGGCAGTTCGAATCACACCGGTTCTGCTTGGTCTCACTTGTGCTGTGCAATGGACTACGAGTGCCCGCATATACCTGGTCTTTGAATGCTGTAAGCCGAAATGCCACACCACGAAGTGAGACATCGGGTGACATTGTTTCAACGTCATGGCTTCCCAAAGCTTATCCAACAATGCATGTGTAGATGAAAACTGCACACCAATCGATAGTAGTCACTTGAGCATCCTACACCGCAACTAAGACGTGGTGTCAGCAACGTCATATCGCTCCATGTCGCTCCATGTCGAGCCAAGAGTTGGTACAACATGCCACGCAGCCTAAATTAACTGGGAATCCACGCAAATTTGGCTCAAACCATTTGGTTGGCTAAATTCCCGCATCGCTGACCAAAGTGCAAACTTACAGCGCCCCAGGTACTAGATGGTATAACAGCGCAAGGCTGCACCAGCCAATCGGCATGATTGTTACATTGAAAGAAATGTCCTTGTTACTTTACCTTACCTTGGGAGCATCCACCAATCCTGAAGCAAGTAGGATTCAGGAAGATGCAACCTCGATTTCTTCAATTGACGTAGAGCAGGCGGGGGGGACACGGTTGCGCATTCAGGCGGCCAAAGCCAAAACGCTGCTGGTCTTGAGGGCGCCGACGTTCTGAAAGCTGCCGTTTGATTATCCAGTAACACTCTACGCCAAAATTGCCAGTTCAAATTTGAGCTACACTATTCTTGAAGCTCCATCACCATCACAGTTATGCAGGCATCGGATGTCTCCTCAGGCCTCTCTGAGGATCTATGGAACTACTTTCTCGATGATAGCTTGCAGAAGCTCCCGGAAAGGGATCGGAAGCGGTTGAAGGAAATGCTAAACCACGACACGTTTGAAAAGTCTCTCTCTGACTTGCACATCAAATACAAGAGCAAGAAGCCGGTGAAACTGATAAGTTCCATTAAACCAGCTGTCACAGGCCTGGATCAATTCGCCCATGCGTTCCACGTCATTCGCGAGATCAACCCTTTTCCGTCCCTGGGATGGGGGGTTGCCCAGTTATTATTGGAAGCGAGTTCACTTAACATTTGACTGGCAACGGTAAACTAATGCGTTCGCAGAGTGCGTATGATTCGTACGATGTTCTATCCGATGTTGCCGGTTACCTTGAAGACTTCACAAAAACTCTGCCCCGTTGCAGCGATTATGTCGTGCTGTTCCCTGACCATCCACGACTGGCCACAGCCCTCCGAGATATATGCAAGATCTACGTACAGGTGTGTATTGACGCGGTCTTGTACCTTAGGAACAGGCCTTCAGGTGCGTCGGGCCAAATGGCAAAAGTGGATTCTCTTTCTGACTGCCCCAGCCAACATTTTGAAGGTATGCTTCACCGGTAGCCATGTCAAGCGAAAATTCGACGAAGCCAAGACGAAGGTGCAGGAATGCAAAATCGACTTTGAGCGTGAGGTGAACTTTGCACATATCGAATCCACCAGCCGCCTCCACAAAGAGATACCCAGCTCTATGCTATCGCGTGACAAGGTCTCCAAATTCACCACCCTGCCCTTCAGCCGTAACGCATCCTTTGTGAGCCGCGACAACGTATTACATCGCATCGAAGCGGGATTGTACCCAAATAAACCAGGCTTTGGTTGCGAAACTCGATCATGCGTTATACACGGAATGGGTGGCATCGGAAAGACGCAGTTGGCACTTGAGTTTGCTTACCGCTTCTCAAAACCTGACTGCTGCATCTTTTGGTTGCGAGCAGAGACAGCAGCTGAACTTTCTCAGAGTTATAGTCAAATTGCTAGAGTATTGGATCTGGCCGAGGATTCTGAGGTGCAAGATCAAACCCAGTTAATCACACTAGGTCAGCAATGGCTTTCAACGCGTAAGTGCAGCCTTTTGGGGAAAGATTGGGATTTTCCATGGCTGACTCTAAAAAGACACAAATTGGCTATTGATCTTCGACAATGTACTAGAATTCCAGAACATAAAGTCTTACTGGCCAGCATATCCCCACGGGTCCGTGATCGTCACCACACAGAACCAAAACCTGAAACACATTTCGACTTTCCCGGTTCACCTACGCTCAATGACGGATGATGAAGGCGCTCACCTGCTCTTACGTTACTTGGATCATGGCGATGAGCAAAGTCAAATCTACCTGAACGATTTTGAGAATGCCAGGGCTATTTCGAATGAATTGGAAGGGCTGCCAATCGCCATCGCCCACGTAGCAGGATACATTGACCAGCTACATCGCCCATTATCATGTTTTCTTAATCACTTCAGAGAGCGTCGAAAAGCTTCCAAAGTTTGGTTGATGGATTCCAGAAATAGCACCACGCAGCAATATGACAGGACACTGGATACTGTCTGGGATATCGCCCTATCTGCTTTGGGGGAGGAAGCTCGGTCATTGATTGACGTACTGGCCATGCTTAATCCTGATTCGATTCCTGAAGAGATTCTGGTGGGCGAGATGGATTGCGATCCAATCGAGTATGTCATGGAGGTCTGTGTGTCCCTCCGATTGTACCTAAAACTAACAATATCACCAGGTTTGATCAGGTACGAATTGAACTTCTCAGCCGCCACTTAGTAAGGCCTCAAGAAGATATATCTATGCCCTCCTTAGCCATCCACCGAAGCCTGCAGAAGAACCTAGTGTTCAGATTAGACCGAGATCCAGAAATGAGACAACAGGTCTTTCAAAGGGCAATAAAGATTATCAGGAAATACTTTCCCATCCAGTCTCCCATTGGCGTCCCAGTCAACCACAGATGGGCAGTATACGAGCGATATCTTCCGCATGTTCTCGCTCTTCACTCTACATTTATAGACTCAAAACCTGAAATAAGAGGCAGTGCAGAATTTGCTGATCTCATATGTGATGCCGGCTACTATATGTGGGACCGAAACCTGGGCTGGGAAGGTATTCCAATTTTGGAAACGGCGGAGAAGATATGTTTCATGAAAGACAACTTACACTTACGACGCCTCCGAGCCAATATCGGCGTTGCCATTGGGTCACTCCTCAATACAATTGGAATATCAGAGCTCGACCGGGCTCGTCAACTCTTTGACGACATCTTGGCGCTTCGCCAAGAGCACAATGCCCATCTGTCGCTCCCGCATTCTCAAGAGGATCGCCTCCTCTTGTCCAACGCCTGGAATGACAAGGGGTGGATGTGCCTCGAGAGCGAGGACTACGCCTCGGCAGAAGATTGCTTTGAAAGGTCACTGGAGATCAAAGGCCAGTGGTTGGAAATGGAAATTCCTTTCGAGTTTGCTGAGACAATGAAGAACCTTTCGTTCGTACGACTATCGCAAAAAAGATCCAAAGATGCTTTAGAACTCGTACGCCACGCTTCAGAGCTGGTTGAGAATGACAAAGAATCTGGATCAGCCACGATACAGAAGTTTCGATTATCCACAGTCGAGGTACTTGCAAATCTAGGTCAGACTGAGGAAGCCATCAAATTGCTGAGCAGTGTTGCTGCTAGTCGCGGGCAACTTTACCGACCTTATCACCCGTTCAATCTGGACGTATATTACGTCCAGGGTGTTCTATTTCATCGTCATGGGCAGCTCAGCGACGCCGAAAAGATGCTTCTTTTCTCACTCAATGAAGATCCGCGTGATCCCTATCCCGCAGAATGCAAAGCTCGGTGTTTCTATGCTTTGTCAGAGGTGCAGAAGGATCTAGGAAAGCAAGATGATTCGCAAATGTACCGCAAGAAGGCTTTTGATTTACTCGACCAGTGGCGGGACCTTTTTGCAATCAATGCATCAGATGATACTCACGATTCCGTACTTTTTGATCACATTGTACCTTTTAAATGCACGCGGTTGAGTAGATACGGGAGACTTTGGGTCGGAGAGATTAAGTAATTTCAGATTAAGAGAACAATTCCCGTGCGCAGGAGAACCTAGATTAGCCGAACGCAACGCGATAAATGGAGGTCTCGGATGATGGATGCCGCCGCATGTTGGAGCCGAGCGGTCTTGGCAAGGTTAAGCAGTAACGGGCTAACTTTATCTCCGATACACAAGGGCAAAGTTTGTTTTACGAGAAGATATCAAGGGAATCGTTCTTTTAGTTAGGGCGAGGAGATTTCACGGCCAACCCAATTGTTCAAATCCAATACTACGCCACCTTTGTGACCCGGGTCCTTGATCACCCGGTTGAGCCTGCAGCTTCTCATTTTAGTCAAAAAGAAACAAGAATTTACGTTTATTTATCTACAAAACGAGGATCGGAAAATGAAGTCACTAATCTATATCACGTATTTAAGGGCCTAGTGCAATGGCTTTATTCATACTAATCAGGCTTCAAAAGAAAGAATGCGCATATAAGTAAGACGCGTCGCGCGCGTACCTCGAATCACGAGTATTGAAAAATGTAAAACAATAAAGTTGAATTTTATAAGCATTTACTCCGGGCATCTATGAGAGAGTAGTTGATTTATGCAATCACCAGAATCGCAGGCATCAATGCAGCATCTCTTACACCAATCATATTTCGTCCCACGTGCCCAAGTGCCACAGTAGAAGCACCATTGAGGTCGTAGCCCCTCTCTCTCAAGGCCTTCCGATATCGCCTGTCGCTTTTTCACACCTTCATTGGACAAGATAAACTCCACTTTGGATCTCTCTACGAGATGACGATCCATGCGCGGCAGCCACCGCACCCAGCCCTCACTCGTGCCTGCACTCAGGGCACCCATGACAAGAAAGGTGACAGCCACCTTTTTTCGGATAAAGATGAAGCTCTCCAGGCCTCCAAGTATGTCTATTTGGTCAATATCACCCTTTTTCTTCATTTGCTTTGCTCTTATTAAAGCAGTCTCTCTTAGATTCAGTCCAATGGTTTGCGCTCGGCAAACCCAATCGCCGGCCGTGGCCATCTCTAGTATACCAATAGCATTGATAAGAACGGGTAAACTGAGGGCCTGCGTCACAACAGCTTGCCAATCGTATGCAGCCTGCACTCGTCTCAACGGAGCATCAATCCCCAGTCGCTTCATGTATGGTCCATCAAAGTTGATGGCTATCCCCTGAGCGCCCAATGATTTCCCAAAGAAAACAAGATCTGGCTTGTGGTTTCTGTACTCGGGTCTCTGATGAGCAAATGGCGCCCCACACCTGATGGCTGTGATAGTCTCATCAACTGCCAAAATCAGACCGCACTCTCGGCAGGCTTCGCTTAGGTTGCGCAGTTCGTCAGGTGTTGTTACCCGGCCATGGCACTGATTGCTGACAATTTCCACAATGACACCAATGCACCCTTTCTGCTTTAACTCGCATAGGAAAGCCGAAACATCAGCTTTTGATTGGCCAGCCAGCTTAACCTCGATACCCAGATTGCCTGTGGCGTGATCGTGAAATGGCGAGTGAGCGCTAAGGTTGGCCTAGGATTGGGAATTTGTTTCAGACTCATATCCCATATAGAACACCAAATTTTTTTCTTAATCAACTTACGATAGAACCAAATCCCGAGGCGTAGGATCCTTCAACAACTGCCCATCTTGGGCTCTCCAGGTGTAGCTTGTCAAAGCCTAATAGAGAAACAAGTTCTTCTCTGTTTAATGAGCTCGAAGCATTAATCGACTCTACCCCATCTGATCTAGAGAAAATTACCAGTCGCATAAGCATACCCATAGTCGTGACTGGACACAGAGCATCAGTAACATGACCATGGAAGGATATCGGCAACGTCCCGCCAAAGAAATGCCTTATTATGGGTATTAGTGCTTATTAAAGGATTTCAGGATGATAAAAAAACAACGCACATAAAATTCTGTACATACTCCGCCAAAATCTTGCCGTAATTTCGTTCAGTTTTAGCTGTGTCTTCCCAATACTGCTTCAGTAGGGAGGTTGCAATTGGTCGAAGTTGAAGGTCCGTTCCCCCCAAAACTCTCCCCCAGAAATTATGAAAATCGTGGTCAATTCCAGAAGCAGCCATACTTCCGCTAATAAGGATATTTCTTGGTGGATGGATAGCTGCAGCCGATCATTAAGCTGCCAAATCAAAGTTTATATGCCCCAGCTTAGTGCGGCTCTTAGCTCAGATCACATGCGCGCTGCAGGGGCAGACTAGAATGGAATCGACTTGATGGGAGCCTCAGCCCAGGCTGGGAATGCAGATCTTGCCTATCTCACTAGGTCCAGGCAGATTAGACTAATTATTATTAATTAATTAATTTCCTGAAAGTCAAAATGACAGACACCACGTGTGGCCCAAGCAATCAAGTTGAAATATGCACAAAGGACTCCCTTGTTCAAGGCAACCATGCGATGGCTCACTACAATCTCAATGGGTCACAGGTCAAGAATCATCTGGCACGAAGAGCCCTAAAGTAAAGTGTCCTCAGTTCGCATCCACGAGACCCCAAATATGCTATAATGTTCTGGTGTGCCAAGAACTCTAAGTGGAAGCCCACATGAAATAGCTAGCCTCAAAGGGGTCATGTCATTCGTCAGGTCATCTTGTGTACATTACAAATGCCAATGGGAATGCGAATACCAAGTCTCACACAGTAGCACCAAAAAAAAAATGCTTGAACAAAAATGGATAAAATAAGTACGTAGAAATTAACATGGAATCAACCACTTTGGTATCTCGAGGTTACAAGTACAGGTGTAACTTAAAAGGAGATTGGCACGCCCACAGTCTTACCGAAACAAAGTGCAACAACCACCAGCGAATCAGATATAGCCACGAATCATGGCGACCACCTCACAGCAGCATTCTTACCGAGAAATTCCGCAGAGCCTCAAGTCTCGGGGTCTCGATAGGACTAGTGATCCAAAGGCCCGAATCTGTGCCAGTTAATGATGGATGACGCAGAGGCGTATGTAGGAGCGGAGAAGTCAATGATGGTGTAGCATTGGAAGAGGGGTGAATGCATCTAGCATGACTGCTATACTCTACGGGACAAATCGGAGACCAGTAGAATTGTAATTCCAGTTTCATGTCCTTGTGATCAGTTTTGTAATTTCTATGCACTTCCCACACACGGCTTGCTAATTTAGGGTGGGTGCCATTGAACTCGAGAGTTTAAGGCTTAGCATGTTGATTCATCAAAATGCCGCATCCTTCAACCAGTTTAATTTAGTAGATTTGACGAACAAGTCATGCATGTGATTTATCGTATTGCAGCCTTATTCTCGGCTTCAAGGTGCAGATAGATTGCGGGTTAAGACGATAAGGCCTACAATACAATCAACTATTCGAGCTGTGATGAATTAATTGATCACAATCTAGCAACTATTTTCTCTCTGAGGTGTTTTGGACTGTTTTTCTTCGATCCCACGCGGTTATCTCAGGGGAAAAACGAAGAAGAGCCTAAAGCACGGGTGCTTAAATACTCTATTTTCCCAGCCTGATGCTGTTGTTGTATCTTCACCTAGTTTGTGCCTTTTTTTTAAGAATCCATTCACGTTCTAAAACTCGCCCATGATGTTTCCTGTGCGGACTTTTGAGGCTGATCTTGCATACACGGTTGACATTTGCCTTATCCGTCATCTCGAGGCAACATTGAATATTCATAAATCCGACACCCCCGGTGCTTTCAGCGCCGTGGATCACTCAGAGTAGAAATGTCGTAGCTAGGTAGAAGAGGCTATCAAAGGGAATGGCTTTCTAAAAGCCAGCAGAAGTAGCGGTTCCCTCAATTTCATCATCGATTACTTCCATTACAAGTTCAAGAGAAAACACGAGTCTGAAAGCTGGCAATGGGCCAGCTCTACTAATATAAGAAATTCCGATTTGCTTATTTATTAGCAAGGTAGCAACGCTTCCTGTGGGTTTCCTCAAATACTTTATAAGGTCTATCATAAGCAAGCAGCATTAACAATAATTAGTACTAATTTATTTATCTCTCTCTATTTCATTCTTTCTTGATTTATTTAAATTTGTAATACGCCGCTCATTTTGGTATGCCGGAAAAAATGACACCAACTCTCAAAAGCTACCCTGCAGTCAGTGTTAGATTGTCCCAAAGGCTGTTCCAAGAGGTCCAATCATTGAATCAGTCAACCAATGGGCATTTTGCAGAAAATACATCAATTTAGGACAGCTATAGCTTAGAAATACTGGTGAGTCTTGGTTATTGAGCCTCAAGACTTGATCATAATTGCGAGCCAATATGATTGTTTCTAATCAAAACACCTTTAGTCGGTTTTGAATCTCTCTAAAAATGTCTGATTAACTCCGCTTTAGCGGAGATCCTCAAGTCGCCACCACCGTGCTAACTCTGTATCAAGATGCTATTATGGGTTGCTGTATCTCTTCTCAGGGCAGCCCGTTCTCCACAACACCATAGACTAAACAACGACCCAAGATGGTATCTTTACGGCTCCTCCGTAATTTCGACGCTTGGTTAACAATTAAATTTCAAGTGGCAAATTCATTCAGATTGATGTAGAAATAACTATCAATACTGCTACTTTCCGGTTTGCTTGTGCAGTCTCAATCAGAACCTGCATTTCAATCCTTCAAGATGACTGCAACCTTTTCATCATCCTCGGCGGGGATAACCTCCATTTCTACTTTGTAGTCTTTGAACTGCCATGCTAGTACCTTCTTCTGGAACATTCTTCGAGCTCCAGATAGCTACGACCTCTCATTTCTAGAAGGCAGAAGAAGAAGTATATAGTAAATGGCAGAGATGCGCCAAAGAAGACGAAAGCCACCTTCCCACCAAGATTTGCTTGCCCGGGGTTGATGAGAATCGGGAGCACCATGCCCACCAATGTACCGGCAGCAGTGTTAGCCATGACATTGAGAGAGTACGTTTTTTGGCGCAGACGGACAGTGGGGGTTTCGCCACCAACAGCGAATGCTACCGCGCCGATTGTAAGTTGGTACTGCAAATTGTCAGCATCACAAGTCCATCTTGACACAACTATCAGTGCTTCATACCCCAAAACCCCAGATGGCCATCAGAGCGACCATGGCATTCAGCGCAGCCTGGTTTTTCAGCGTGCTGATTCCACCGATAAGCAAAAGCAGCGACTTCAATACGATAGAACCGTATGCAATCATGGGTCTACGACCAAACCCATCGACGAAAAACCATGACATGACATTTCCGACAAGCTGAATATCGTAGGCACCCTGAGCAACGGCCGCCGCATTTTTCACCCCTGCGACAGTGAAGAAGTACCTGGATTGATCAGCAAACGGATGACCATTTAATTTCCTCACACTCACGGCAGATAGCCAGCAACAAAATTGGAGCCGATGAATTGCTGCGACAGATATACCATGGCGACTATAGTAGTTCGTCTGCGATTTACGCCCTGGAAACACTCAATATACGAGGAGCCTTGGGTGTTGATCTCCTTCTCTTTGGCTATGGTCAGCTCCATTGAAGCCAGCATGGTTTCGACGTCAGCGCCCGGTCCGTGAAATTTGAGCAACGAGCTGGCAGCATCCTCCCGTTGGCCCTTCATGAGCAGCCATGATGGTGACTCGGGGAGGAGCAAGAAGCCGAGGCACAGCATGGAAACGGGAGGCACAAGTTGTGTCAAAATGGGCATTCGCCAGCCCCAGTCACTTTCAATGAAGGTGCCCCCGTACCCCACAAGAGCGCATGTCCACTGCCCAACCACAATCATGGTGTTGACAAGAATGAGACAAAAACCACGGATATCATCCGGGGCAATTTCGGCCACAAAAACCGGCGCTAGCGCATGCCCAAGACCAAAGCCGACGGTGCTAATGAGTTTGCCGCCGAAGAGCATCATGATGGAGTGCGAGGAGGTTTGAACCGCGATGCCAATGATGCAGAGACAGCAACCTGAAAAAACAACCTTGCGCCTCCCCCAGATGTCTGATATGAAGCCTGCCGCGAATGCAGCCATAAAGATACCGGCGTATGTGGCGCCGTTGAGAGCCTGCTGCGTGTGGGTGGGGATTTCGCGACCGTTGTCCGCATCTTGGCCGAACCGTTCGAGAAAGGATGGAATCACCAAGATGTTGCCGACTAGGGCAATTTCGTACCCAAAGTTGATGGGCAAAATAAAAATCAGAAGGCCTGTATCAAATTGACTCCATTCAGTGCAGGCCTCCGTAGCTCAGGCAGCATTGACTCACACCAGCCCAAGATTCGCTTCCTTTGCCAAAGCTGGGCAGTTCCCATGACACCACTTGGAGAAGGCCGAGCCCTTCCATTATCTGTCTCGGTCGGCGTGCTCCAGATCGGTCGGCATTTTCCCTTTGTCCATTGAAGCCACGATTGACAAAAGATGTGCGAGATGAGTGCTCGGAAGGGAAAACGCACAAGATTCTCAAAGACCATCTTATAGTTTGCGGATCAGGCTTGGCAAGCTCAAAACCGCCTCTCGCTAACCGAGGATGCTACCATGGCTGCCGTAGTCCAGGCGCTCGAAGCGGTCATGAGAGTTGAAGGCTTCCCCACAACTCGAGTAAACGAGCATGGGGCCCCAGATTTAGGCGGCTTGCATGGGTAGAAGCTGTCAAAAAAAAAAAGGAAGGCTGACCCACTAATCGATCGCTGAGCCGGAGAAATACCAGCTGATGCCAATCGGAGTAATCTTGGTCATGGGGATTAAATTTCTCCAGCCCCACCGTTTGCATCGGAGTTTTTCCCAGCACTCAAGATACTCCGCTCACAATCCCATAATCCATCCAGGCTTGATTCTTAAACCGAGTCGTGGCCATGAGAAAAATATAAGCTATGAAGTCGGAGGATACCCAGGGCGTGATGCTACAAAAACCGCAACCATGTTTGCATTGCAGGCCACGCAGTTTAATAGTGAGTTCTTTGCGAAGTGGGCGATTAAATTCCCAAGTATCAAGATGAATGGCAAGAAATGGCGCTATTCAATTATCGCACCCTCTAATGATGGTTCAGGTCTGTATGTTGAGCAAAGAATTTGACACTGGAAACCATATCTCATGTTCAGCTCAATGTGTATGGGATATGACCAGAGTATACAGGCGTGCTCATTTTGTGGATGCAACTGTAGGTATTAACAAGATACAATTATTGATATATTGGCCATAAGAATGATGCACTTTGTACAAGCCATGCGACTTTCTTCGCATATGCCCGCTGATTCCACCTCAATGTCATAGCTTGCCCTGGTGAGGCAATAAAGTCGTTGAACCGAAAGAAACAAAGAAATGAAAACCAGTTTTAAAGACAATAGCCAGACTTTTTCACGCCAGGATACGTCTGCTTCGCATATAACTCGAAGCTCTTGCCACCGACCATCAGATCAGTGTAAGCAGGACATGACATGTTCAGCGTGGCTGTATTCAGAGCGCTTGTAAGAATAGAGAGCGGTGCGTTCAGAATGGAGAAGATGCTTGCCAGCGCGTTTGGTGAGAGCATCTTGATGGCCTGGAACACAAAGCATAGAAGGTTGTTGGACTTGAAAATATCCTGCAGGTTCCACAAACCCCCAGTCAAATCGGTCATGTCGACACCAGCGTAACTGTTGACTGTCCCCATATTGCCGCCAATACTATGCCCACCATTAGCATCCAGCTCTATTCATCCTATTTCATAGTTCACCTACCTCGCAAGCTTAGGGTACTTGAGGAACATGTAGACGAGATCCAGCTCAAATGCAGGAGACTCGTAGTCAAAAGGCGTGCGATACCAGTTATCTGGGATTCTCTCGGTGCCGACTTTGTAGACGAGATTATTCTCATCGCCCGTGACGCCATAGAAAGATTTCAAAGTCTTCTTGTCTGCAAACGGTCAGCTCTGCAAAAAAAAAGCAATGGATGCTCCCTCCACTACAGCTACTTACTAAGGACACCGGTAGGGTTAGCTCTGGAATAGTTGGCGAACAGACGAGCAGCGAAAAGGTAGCCGGCATTGCGAGCAACCATGCCGGTGAATGGCCCATAGTAGAAGTTGGGATCACTCGCAACCGACTCGTCAAAACGAGCTGCAGCTCGGTCGACGTAGAGGTCAAAAGTATAAGAACCCTCCCCGGGAGAAAGATTATAAAAGGACATGAATTGCGACATGACCATGGTGGAGGCGTCCCCTCCCTTGTAGAGATCACCTCGTGTGTTGGATGAATCACCCTCAATGAGGTTGTGCGACCCATTTAGACCTCGGGGCGCGCCCAGGAGGCCAAGCAGGTTGCCCAGCAGATTCTGATATCCGGTAGGGGTGTTTCCAATAGAGAAGCCCGGATTGAGAGAGGCGGGATTGCCTGCAAAGACAGTTCCCATGGCGCAAAGGACGCCTCCGAGAGCTGGGCCCATCCCAAAGACAGTATTGACACCGGCCAGAATATTGGTCATGCTGTCGACGCCGTTTCGGTTAATGTAGCCGTGGTTCGCCAGTGCGTTCAACGCAGGGCATGGCCCGCGCTGATCGCCATTCGCAAAGTTGGGCGCGATGTACTGATGCGTGCCGCAGTTCTCGACGGGGGTTGTCATGGGGTCAAAGAGGAGTCTTTTCTCGTGCGACTCGCTTGGCTCTTCATTGTAAGCAGGGAAGCCGTGGGCCTGGCTGCTCAGGAACGGCAAAACAGATAACAGGACGTGGTACTTCATGGTGCTGCGGCATACAGATGAAAGAAGACACGAACAATATCCAAAGCCGGGAGAGTGGGGGGGGAAGATGAATAAAGGGATTGGAAATAACGCTGGTCCCTTTGGCCACCACTATATCAAACAATGAAGGGCCCTTGGCGAGTGAGATACTAATTACCCCAGAGCGAGCCCGTGCTGGCCGTCATAGCTTCAAAAGGTACCGATTCATGTGCCAGGCGAGGCGTCTGCACCATGCACAGCCTGGACAGCATCGGCCGACCTGACGAACGTGGCTAGTCATACGAGTGGCGATGAGACTTGGTGTTAGCGGTTCAGCCGTGGGTACTATCGATGTGGCCTATGTTTCAAAGCGTCGTTGGCACGGGCCCAGCGCCGCTGGTCAAAGCGGCCGCGGAGGGCTCGCCGAGTCGAAAGGGGAGGCTCCCCGTGGGAATTAACCCAAGTTCCTTTGCGCGGAGCTAAGCCGGACGTGGACGCCCCGCGACATGTGCATTTTACGTGCAGGTTGGGGAGTTTGAACGGGGGACGAGGCTAGTACCGACGGGGTTACGCGCCAGCTTTTTTGCTTCTCCTGAGGAAAATGTGGGAACGGGCCAGGGAAGCTCGCAACGGCACGTTTCGACGAGGCCAACGGTTCGTCCGCTGCCGTGCGCGAAGGTGCAGGGCAGACCCGGGACGACTCCGAGCTTCCTGATGGACGCGTCAGGATATCGACAAGCTCGGCTCGCCGTGTGCCTCCGTCCCTCCTCCTCCTCTCCCCCGATAGAAGTCGGTTGGGATGGTCTGATCGCCCCCGTGGCGCCTGCTAAAGGCAAGCGGGAATCATGACACGGAATCTTCGTGACGGCCTCTCCCGCGGTCGAGATCCTCCGAACGATGGCACTAGCCACCGCTTGGACGCGTTCTGGACATATGGGCAATTAAATGCGGTGCTGCGAGGCAGTCATCAAGATCTGTCCCTCTGATCAGCCGCTAGCAAGGACCACCCCTGAAGAGAGACGTATGCTAGAGCGGAGAATTGGTTGTACTCGGATCGAAAGCAAAAATAAAAAAAATTAAACAGGGTTCGGGAGATCTGCAGGGCCCTCTATCCTCCCGATTCCCTTATCTCCCCACTTCAAACAGCTGGTCCGGGAGCTCTTGTCATGCAGCATCAAAGCAGACGATTATTTTGTCCCACCTTGCCGCATTAGCGCCAGGGTTTGGCCTTATTACTGATCCCAGTGTCGCGACAGCCTTGCTTGTGGCGTTACCTGTCTGATGGGCTGGAGCCGTTGGTCGCCCACTTCGGTTCTCGAGTTCCGCAGAACCGTAAACGTCGTGACTAGGAACCGTAAATGTCGGGTTGCCTGAGCTAGCCAGCCCCCCCCCCCCCCCTGGGGGGGGGGGGGGGGGGGGGGCGTGGTGGTTGTGAGGTCGTGAAACGAAACGAAACACTGGTGGGCATTGTACTGGGCCGACGCTTGCGCAGAATAGGCACTCCTTCAAGGGGGGGGGCTAAGACTACACGTCGATCATATTAAGCTCGCGTACTCTGTTCCCTTTTTTCCCTTTCCTGTCTACCTCGTCGTGTCATCTGTCTAGAAGCAAGTGAAACCATGCGTGTACTTTCATTTGTTGCCATAATCCTGGCAACGCTCTGGATCGGCGTGGAGGCTGATGCGAGTTCTGACACCCTTCCCTCGTGTGGTGTGAGTGCTCTCGGGGGCTGACTGCCCCCTTAGTCCGACATGAGTACATCCGACTGACATCCCACAGCTGCAATGCATCACACAAGAGGTTCTCAACTCGGATTGCTTGCTCACCAATACAACCTGCATCTGCGAGAATACCAAGTTAAACGATCTCATCACAGAATGCGTCCAGTCCAACTGCACCATCCGGGAATCACTTGGTATGTTCTCCTCGTCTCGTTGGAAATGGTCGGAATTAACATGTCTCGTGGTCTGAAGTGGTGATGCGGTATTCCAAGGACACGTGCAAAGTACCACGGACAGATCGAAGAGCGGTAGTGTGGACGATTGGCACCGTATTCCTTGTTCTCGGTCTCTTCTTCTTTGCTCTCAGAGTGATAGCTCGACTCTTCGTGACCTCTCAGACATGGGGGGCTGATGACTGGGTTTTACTTGTCGCGGTGGTTAGTCGATTTCACTACACGCGCCAGCTTGACATGCCACTTACACAACCTGCAGATTCTGATGGTATCTCTCAACGGAATGGCAATTCCAAGTAAGTAACATTACTTTCCTCTCGCGCCTTCCAGCCTTAACAATTCCCTCCCAGTTGCCAATGTCGCCTTGGGCCAAGATATTTGGCATGTCGATCCCGATAACATCACCTTATTCCTTTACGTAAGTACGCTTGTGATACACGAGATGAACACTAGTGGCCTAACCCAAGCGTTTGCAGTACTTTTTTTGGGATGAACTCATCTATTTGGCTGCTCTCCCGCTCACCAAAATCTCGATTCTGCTCTTCTATCTTCGAGTATTCCCCAACAAGCGGACGCGGATCCTGTGCTGGTTCTGTATCTGGTTCAACATTGCATTCTTGATCGTATGGGAGGTCATTTCCATCTTCCAATGCTATCCGATCGAGGGTGCCTGGAGGGGCTGGGATGGCGAGTTCCCAACCAAGTGCAACAACATCAATATCCAAGGATGGACAGCAGCCGCCGTCACCATTTTCCTTGACGTGGCCGCCCTAGCGATCCCGATTCCGGAGCTATACAAACTCAACCTATCTCTCACGAAGAAGATCCAGGCCATGATGATGTTCAGCGTTGGTATCTTGTATGTGTTCGCTCGCGCATCCATCTTGATTCATTCAGCTAACAATTCTGAAAGCGTTACCATTGTGAGCGTCATCCGATTGCAGTCCTTGGCGTATTATGCCACCACCAAGAATGTCACCCGTAAGTATTTCCATATTCGCTTCAAAGCGCGACCTTTGCGTCTAACGATTCATCAGAGGATTACGTCGAAGTTGCCTACTGGAGCGATATTGAAGTGCCTGTTGGCATCATCTGCGCCTGCATGCCCGCCATTCGATCTCTTCTCGTCAAGATGTTCCCGAAAACGTTTGGCAACACGGCAAAGGACGAATCCAGCTACGCTAATATTTCGAACATGTCCAGGAAGTCGGCAATAAGCTCCAAGAAGCAGGGGTCGCACGCGGGTATCTCGATCCACACAAATCGATCCATTACGATGACAAAGCACGACGAAGAAGTGATTGAGGTCGAGCTTTCGGATATTGAACTAGCCCAGGAGCAGAGCCGTCCTGCGAGCAAAGAACCGACGGCTCCGTTCGAGTCAGTATAAATAATACGGCAATAATGACGAATAAAATAATGATAGCTTTTATTTATTTTGGCGATGGAATTGCATACATATATATAAGCGAGTTAATTGTATTACAATAATAAGACTCTTCAAAGAACCTCTAGAACTTTGTCAAAATTTGTGAATGTCTGCAAAATAGTCTATCAGATATCAATGCCTGGAAGCACCATCTCATTCCTCACAGGTTAATTTGTCCCAAATTATCCGCCAACAAGCCGGAGTCATTCCCGTGATGAACCCTATTCTAATGGGGGGGTGGGAGCAGTGCCTCGAGATGGTTGCTTCTGCTAGCGACATTGCTATCCCAGCCTGCCTCGTTTTTGACAAGCCACGGGAAGACTTTGGGCAGTGCACATGCAGCTAAGACATCTCCAACGGCTGAGGATCAGATGAAGAAAATGAGCTGATACAGTGGTCTGGATTGCACGGTGGCCTGCCCTAATGCAGGATTTCGTTAGGGCTGTCAATCGAGTGACAAAACCCTGTTGCTTTGGGGATTCAAGCATCCCCTTTAGCCCGGGACGTGCTTGTCAAAAAAAGAATTAGTGAATTAGTGGCACACATGCGCGAAGTCTCAGGCATGCGAAGGCAGTTGACATGCGAGACAGGGCTGCAAGCCAATAGACGCGATTGAATGACAGGAAAAAAGAGAGCAAAATGATAAAAAAACAAGCTAGATCTTACATTGACAAATTTAAAACATGTCACTCTTCAATGACAGAAAGTCTTGATAACATCCAAAAAACCTAACTGCTTACCCTGTACGTAGATGATGTTACAACGCCATTGGAATTTCTTCACATGGTCGGATTTGCTTTGGGGACCCAATCACATCCACGGAATGTGTCAGTCTCTGCGATGAGGCGCATAGTAATTAGCCCACCACCAGACCACGCCATCGGTGAAAAACCCCTAACCAAGACGCTAGCACGCCGGCGTTAGCGCGAACAGGCTCCCCCCCTCGTTCATTTCGATTAGGTACTTGGCGTGATCGCCCTCGTCGTAAATGCGTAAAGCCACCAGACTAGCGCAGCCCGTGCACTGACCCTTTTACTGCAAAGGGACAGAGGCACCAGATGAGATTGGAAATAGGGGCTGATAAGCCAACTAATTTGGTGCACCAATCTTTGGCATGTTCCCCTGCCATGAGCGATTTGGACTGGCCATGCCGTGGAATGTCGAGCTGCTCGAGACCGCGGCTAGCTCGATCGGAATTGCTAGTGCGGGTCTTTTCCGTCACCCGGGGAGGTCATGGAGGGCAAAAAGCCGCTGTCACGGACTGATCCGGCAGATCGGATTGGTCCGACTGGCGATGCAGACGACAGATCTAGACCTCTCGTGCGAAGAAACCATCGAAAGCCCTCGTTGCTTGAGCACACAGACTGGATCACCGGGCCTTTCCCCCGTGTCAAGTCCGAGCGTCATCACATTATGCCTTGCGCTTTGGAGTTTGATCGAAAGTGCCGCTCTGTACATTACTTAGTCCTATAATCTCCCAAGAGACATCAATCTGCTGCTCAATGCTCAATGCTGTTTAATGCTCAATGCTGCTTGAAAAGGATGCAAACTGATTAATAATATTTATTTATGTGTATTTAGCTACTCTTCCCAATTCTGTCATTCCGAGCTTATTACCAATGGCCTCTTGAGCTAGATCTTAGCTGCTGAAGATTGCATGTATATGGGCCCTGGAGAAACTGTTTGCACAGAGGCCGTCTTGATGCAGGAATCAGCAAGTGTAGCTGGATTCTATGCTGACATCACCATGCCC
Source organism: Calonectria crousiana (assembly GCA_013406985.1). Classification (NCBI taxonomy): domain Eukaryota; kingdom Fungi; phylum Ascomycota; class Sordariomycetes; order Hypocreales; family Nectriaceae; genus Calonectria; species Calonectria crousiana. The sequence goes on along the minus strand of VTGD01000012.1, from coordinate 386,479 downwards.
ATTGTATTTTGGAAGATTCGGGTAGTTGCATATAGGCCTGCTTATTTTGTTGTCGGCAGAATGTGCCGTGATCTGACGGGGCGCGCTCCCCTGCTCGACCCATTTCACCAGCAACTCCAGCCATTCTTCCACTGTCGGGATCGGCGGGTTGGCGTTTCCAACCACTCCTGCAGATCGGGAACAGTGATCCTGGCCGGGGACCAAGAAAAGGCGGTGGAAATCGCGCAGTTGTTCCTGGGAGCCCACCATGTCTGATGACTTGTGAAAGTAAGCCATGGCGCTTTGGGGAGCGACGCCAGCGTCCGCAAAGGAGTGGTAGGTGATCATCTTGGTTCCCGTTTCACCCAAGGCCCTCATGTCTGGGTTATCCGCATCCATGTGGAACACTTCCCGGTCGAGCTTTTGGGCTTCGAGCATTGCCTGAGCGTACCTCTCGTGCGACCAACCAGTCCATGCATCTGAGCTCGGTCCGAGTGGATGGTTCCAGTCCGCCGGTGCCAATGACGGGTCCTTGAAAATAACAGCAAGATAGTTGCCGACGATCTTTCGCTTAATATTGAAAAAAGAAAGCTTGGTCCCGCGGATCTTGCCCCACCAAATCTGATGCTGGGGTTGATTCCACCCAGCTCCGTTGGAAACGGTTGGATCAGGCACTGAACCGTCCAATGTGGGGCCGTACCAGACCTTGTTGATGGCCTGGCACTGAGCTTTTGTAAGCGCCCAAGATTCGGTGCAATTACCGCCGTCCATGGTCGATATAATTGACAAGTCTTTGGTGGGATCGTATGGGTTCTGCGTTGTGCTGAAGTAGCCGTCGTGTTGGCTGGTAATCTCGGTGTCACTGTGTTCTAGCGCTCTCTGGGAAACAATCTCGAGCTGTGTTTCTGTGAGTCTGGATTGATTGCCGAGGTCGTTGTTTGTGACGATGTAGGGATGTCCTAACGATGGAAATAGGCGCGACTGCGTAATCGATGGGCAAGAAGCAAGCAAACCGTCGTAATCGGCAGGGAACATTTCCGCACTTTGGTACACAGCACGACCACCTGTGGAGCACCCATAGAGGTACGTGTAGTTTGCAGCTTCCCCGTAGTATGCGGCAGCTAACGCTTTGGACTTCATAGATAGAATGTGAGTCGATTGCCACGCAATATTCTTCCAGCCCTCAAGATTCCAGGAGCCGTCTGCGTTCAAGAGATACTGCATATCTTCGAGACCCTTTGGATTGGCGTGACCGCCATCTGTGGTGGCAACAACATAGCCCGACTCCGAGGCAAATACAGCATTTTGGCGTTGCAGCATGCTTTGGTACGCTGACACTTCAGTATCCGTAACCTGAGGGTTGCCCTGAAAGCCTCCGTCCAAAAAGTTGAAAATGCGACCGTTCCATGCGAGACGATCGGGAAACCACATCTCCAACCCGACATCGGTTCCGGCATCAGGAGACGGCGTTTCAGGTGCGGGGCCATTTGTGCGGATGAACAGCTTGACGACCGTGACGCCTTCCTTGGCCCGTGATATTATAGGACCGCCTGTAGATTCAGTTGGAAGTAGATAATCGCCCGAGTTGTAGTGCCTTACGAGCAGAACCCGGGCGCTTGAGTCGCTGGAGAAGGTTTTGGTAAGGGCATGTCGCATCTGAGCCTCAAATTCAAGGGCAGAGGCGGTTGCGACTAGGGCGGTGAGTGGCACCGCGAGGCCGCGAAATAGTAATTCTTGGCGAAATACGCGCATAGTATCTGACCAAGAGTCAATGCGATATATCTTGCAGCTTGTATGTTCTAGCTTCGGTAAATATATTCAGGCGGGTTCGTCAACTCCACAGTACCTTGTTTGCCCGATTAGTCAACCCGTCGGATAAGGTGAGGCGGTCGGCAACCAGGGTTTCTTGGTTCATGTGGGGTAGAATTCGTTGGACCTTTTTTCATCGTTTTACTTGAAAACATGGGATTTTCTTTTTGCCGGGTTTGCAAAGTCATATTTATTGCTTTTAATTTCATGGAAATCTCAACAATGTGGAACGGATTTTCTTTTGGGTGCTTGCGGACAAATCCCCTTGATGTCATTCCAGGAAAGCGCCAATGCCTGCTGATAGTTAAGAGGACCAACCTTGCCCTCGCGATTCGAATGCGCTATTTCAGCATCTTTGAGTGATACAAATTGATTGTCATTAAACTTTGATCCTGAAATGCGTTCATATCGCAAGCATCACCTCAAGACCTTGGTAGCATGGTGGGGATGGGCGTTCATCCCGCCTTCACACTCACCGTGCCGATATATGCCTTGGCTTTGTCCCGCCGTCTACATACCTGAATCGACGAGGGAATTTTTCTTCATAAATTTAATCTTTTTCGGTAGGAATAAAAATAAGCTAAAATTTCTGAAAACACCCTTTGGGGTGTTGGCGCATCATGCGTATCATTCACATGTTGCTGGTTGCGGAGGTGTTAATTGCTTCATTGTTACAAGATATCGATCCACGAGTACTAGTCTACTGAGAACTATAGAATTTTATCGCTCTGTAATATACGGTGTTAGGAAACTACCATTTCTTTTCCGTTTCGCTAAGATCCGTAAACTTGCGAGCCGCTAGTAAATTGGGACTGGAGGCAGGAGCATCTCTTGAGGATGTCGCTTTACATTGTAATCTTTGATACGCAAGATGAATTTCAAGTGCGAATAATTGAAACATATTAGCCTTCAGTATTATTTATAGCTTTCCACCCCCAAATCGAATCTCTGCGCCATAATCTGAGCCTTACAGGCAGCCTAGCCCTCCATGTAGGACATGCTGCCTTGCAGCCTTGACTCAATGCTCTGACATGGGAAGCTACTCCGAAGGAGTATGATATTGTGGATTTTGAGACAACCGCGGATTATGTTACATCTTTCTTTAGAGTGGTTTTGGGTAAGGAACAGCATTGAGGACCCGTTCGGCCAGTGGTGTCCTTGTAGATCATGTTGACCGTTCAAATGGCTTAGAGAACTATTGACATTGTTGAGTAACTTCGCACCACTGTAGCATATGCCAAAGCTAAATTTCGAAGGTTGAAATGCAGTCTACCCGGAAGTTTGATTAAACAAACCTAGAGCTTAGTGGCTCCGCGAAAATGCGGTTGCCTAGGATCGTGCACCAACAAAGGAGAGCGGCTTCACGCTCTATACCCCTCATTCGTCTAATTACTTAACGCACGCAATTGAAAGAGACGCCAATAAATTCGTGCTTCCTTATTGTACTATAGACTATTTCATATACAAGAACTGGGTGCTACCCTCTAAAATTGAAACCAAAACACGTCAAAGAATTGTATTAATCCTTCTTTCTATGCTGATGTCTGCCAAACACCATGTTGCCTGTGCAAAGTTCCCGACTCAGAAATGCAGAGCGCCTAGACTAGGGTTCCGACTGAAAATGATAAGAACGAGGGTGGCTAGACTGATGGCCAAAAGGGCCCAGGATTTGTTCCGTTCAGTAGGGTGTGCTGGATGCTTGAGCTGAATTGATGTCAATTTGTTGACTGCTACCGAGAGTTTGTTCCTGGCTGTATGATTTTTAGAATCAAACTTTTCTGTACTTTTCGTATCTTCTGTCGTCTCATCTCCATGCAGTGGTTTATTTAGCGGCATTCTGTCTCCTACTTCGCGACCATTGTCTTGAATAGATTTGTTTGATAAGAGATCCACTTGTACCTTCTTTTTTTCGCTTGTTGCAAGAGGTGCAGTCGGTGCAGTTTCGATTGCCCCTCCGTCTTCATCTGAGGTACCTGATGAGAGTGAAGTATGTCTTGGTGTATTCTTCCCTCCGCTCTGTTGGGAATTAGATTGGATTATAACCTTGTCTATTAAAGACTTCCATTTATCTCCATTTGTAGGGCTTGGACTTGATTCTGGTATTTCGAAACGAGCTTTCTTCGGTTGATTAGAATGCCGAGATGCCTGACTCTGAAGAGTACTGTTTTCTGTGAGAATCAGAGTAGGGTTGCCCTGGGTTTGATTGAGATGGTATGATTCATCAGTTGCGTGCTGTTTCATTCCCCAGTCAGCGCGAAGCCGATATTTCCCTTGGATGACTTACCATGCCTTCGCGTATAATGTCACTTGAGATGTTGAATTTCTTTTGAGATGAATCGGTCTCCTCGACAAGACAATAGCTCTTATTCTTTTGGCACCCGTCCCTAATTGAGTCGAGCCTGCGACAAATGTAATTCGAATCATAGCGATTGCCGGAAAACGGAACCAAAAGACCTTTTTCGATTAAATCCAAGAAGTCTCCTATGAAGGGGGGACACGTTTTGGTTGCTCTGATTTTGGAAATCCACTACCAAGGTGAGCATTGTATCAAATAGCATTGAGCAAAAGGACAACATTTCACGAACCTTCTTCACTGAAATTTTAACCTCCGGTTTCCCATCTTGGATGTTGAAGAATTTGTCTTCTTTGAAGAGCTGGTCGTGAATGCGAATATCGTCCTTGGCGCGCGCTTCGGCGAATCTTTTAACACCCGTCTCATAGTCCAGAACAAACCATGAAATGAAAATGAGAAAAACACAGCCCAGGGTCCAAATGTCGTAGCGCTGACTGATGGGGTGTTTCATATCGCACTCCGGGGGCCGATATGCTCCGGTCCATCCTGCAGCGAGATCATTAGACTGCGATTCAGGCGAATGATATCGTGAAAACCCAAAGTCGCTAATTACGAGTTGGACTTTTCCATCTTTGTGAAAGCACAAAATGTTTTCTGGTTTGAGGTCTCCATGACGGCCCCTGTTCTTTTCACCCTCAGCACCGGCTGGAAACTGTTTCCCGTCCGTGTTCCACATTGAGGTGTGAGTGCGGTGGATTTTTCTTAGACCCCCGACAAGTCCTGTGCACTGCTCAATGAACCAGTGCGCTCTCTCCAAAGTTGGTGTCTGGCTGCTGTTTTGTTCCCAGTACTGCCGCAGGTTTCCATCAGCACAGTTGAAGAGAAGGTGGTAGGTGTCGCCTATCTCATAGGCTAAAAGGAGTTTTATGAGATGCGGATTTGGTCTAGCGACGTAGCTGACCTTCGACAATGCTTCAACCTCTTGATAAAACTCCTTGCGCCCCTTTAATCGCAACGTTTTGACTGCGAAATATGGATTTTCATCACCAGAGCACTTGATGCGTATCAGTAGAGTTTTCCATAGAAAAGAGCCATAGTCTTACCGCTGAAGCATGGAATTTGTGATGGCTTGGATGGATCTTGACTTTGAACACGTTTCCATAGCCACCCTCGCCCATCTTCTCATATTCGAGAAAAGGGAGGACACTGTGTTGTTTTATTTCCTGAACTTGCATTTGATCCTTTGTAGGTTCGAAAATCGGCGCTAGCATACAACGTTGATTACTCTTAAAGAATTCGCATTCAAGTTCTGACCAAGTATCGAAAAGGGCAATGTGCGTGTTATCGCCAAGTCGGACCACCTCATATTTTCCTGACGTCCAATTGAATTTCAAAGGGAGGTGGGAGTCATTTATCCCTGCCGCAATGAACTCAGATATGCTAGTAGTCTTTTTTATCAAGGCTAGAATGGCGAATATTCGGCGATGATCAACGGCTTTCTCGTCGTTTCGAACGCTTTGGCTAAGGCTGCGAAGTTCGGCATCCGTAATGCCAGGACAGGTGGCTGCTTGATGACTCTGAATGTTGTCATGATTTATGATAGCATCAAGTTCAGATATGGGCAGAAATTCTGTCCTTTCCGCCACTTCATATGCAGAAGATTTTCTAGATCTTCTTATAATTCGAGCGAGGTCAATCGTGGCGCGTCGGTCTAAGTTTTGGTTCATTGATTGGGATGGCTCGCGAACGCTGCCTGCTGCTGTTGGGTGTTCAATTGGTGAGTCGAAATACTCCTTGGAAATAACTTTCCGATTATTATCGGAGATCATCGTGTCGTCAGCTTAGGTTTGAGTGGATTTGGGTGGGATTGCTTCGTGCTTTGTATCGCTTTTGAGAGGTGTTATGTTGCGCCACGTGAGAGACTGTACACAGTCTCCAAATCTTTTAGATCTTTTGTAGATTTCTCTCAAACATCGCACGGCTGTGAACCTTCAGGTCAAATCAATGATATGAAAAGTGGTTGAAGTCATTCACTTGAACAAACCAAGAGAGACACTTCATTTTTAGTTTATCATAGATACTCCCTTCCTGTTTAAATGGAAAAGGGGCTGTTATGAGCTGTTGCGGTTTGCCACTGCAAGGTTAAGGGTGGCCACATGTGCACAATTCAGAGACCGGGTCGCAATTGGCGGCCCCCAAGGCTGAACTGTTCTTGTTTCAAATTCCGACAGTCTGCCCCGTTCCAGGGCAGCCGACTCGAGTTATTACAGATTCTCATGATGGCCAAAATAAAACCGCGCGCTTAGGATGGTGTGTTAGAGACAAGGCTCTCGGTGTAGGCTCTGCAGGCCTTGTTGAACAGTCGGGGGCCATGGCAAACCAGGGCCTGAACGTGAAAAGGCACCCATATGCAAGTGATGCACGAATAAAGCAAGCAGGAAATTCCACCAAGCGAATTATGCAAAGCCTTACAATTATGACTATTGGTATGTGAATTGTGAGATGCAGTTAAACTGATTTGCTCTAGGTGAACAGCGTGCGCATTGGTCGATTTACAATTAGCTCATGGTGAATTCAAAATGAATTCTTACCAATGGCTTGATACGCTAGACTAGATGAAGAAGTGTCTGTCAGCGAAAGACAAGCCCACGCACATTTTCTCGGCGCTTTTGTTTGCACATTTCGATTCGTACGGGTTCTGTCGGCCTATGGGCCGCCATCCCCCGCAGCATCAGCCAGCTGCTCTCATTTATCCCTGCTCTCCTACACATCCATTACAATGCAATAGACTGCCACTCTTCATGTGATAGGACGGGAACTTTTCTTGCTGTCTGTGTTGGCCGTTAAAAGCCCATCGGGAATGGAAGGTACAGTACTACTACGCAATGGGTTCTCCTCTTTCTCCTCTCATCGAGAGTTGCATTGATAAGGAAATTCTGCGCCCGTGCCGTATCACTGCATGGAGTGGGTGGCATTAGGCCTCTAGATGTTGGGGGCTTAAAAATCAGGCTGAAGGTATTTTTGTTATGCACCCTCAGCCGCCACTCATCATGTGGCCCCAATCAGCCGTTTCAGCAAGGCAGACATGTGTCTCATTCATGTCATCGGGCACATTCGAGTTAACGAGGCGAAGTCTGCCTCGCCCGAGACCTCGCATTCGGCAATTGGGGTGTCTGCGCGGCCCCCAACGAGACATGCATCAATTTAGGCACCAGCTAGCTCATTATTGTCAAGCTTGAGGACCCTGGCAGTTTTTACACTTCGCGAAGTCAGCGTGGTAGGTTGAGATCCGTCATCTGGCTTATGAGAGGCTTTGAAGATGCGCATGTAGTGGAACTGATCGCCCCAGCGTACGGTGACAAATTTCAAGCGCATTGTTCGCCCTACAACCAGATTTATGCTAGAGCAACAGCCCCCTCAGATTCATCTAGCTTTAATATGGTCCCATACTGCTTGAGCTCCGGTGAACAGAAATTGCGTTCTGATCTCTTCTCTTTATGACAAGGTTTTAGCTATTTGCATCGCCAGTCCATTACCCAGACTCATTCAAAGACAGCAATGTCCGTTGATTCTATTCCCACCACAAAGCCAGCCAGTCGGCAACAAAAATACCGCATACACTCTCGAACGGTCAGTCAGCGACAACTCGGCCGGTTCCTCAGCCAAAATTTTGATGACGGCACTTTTCACGTTGTGATGTTACATAACTTTTACAACGTCCAACTCAATGCAAGCCAGGAAAAGCTGGATTCGGTTAGCTAAACTAAGATTCATTAATGTTGATGGCAAGAGACTTACTTCAACGCTTGCAGGTCCCACTTCCGGGATGGTGCGAGGTTCGGGAATAATCGTTACTTACCGAAGCCTATATGAGACAATGACACGACGATACATGTTGAAGCGACCGAAACGATAAAATAAAATGCTACCTTCAATTCATACCTTATTTGTAATCATCTCTAAGTGGCTCGCAACAAGGACATGGGTCATGGACAATAATAACCGGACGCTTCATGCACCTTCAACACAATTAGAGCTTTCACGAAAAGAAACACTCGACATACACGGAAGGAAGGAGATATTCTAATGGGTAAATCGTATCTGGAAACAAAATTGAAAGCATTGAAATCACTGAGATTTCGGCAAGTCTCATTTCAAATCCAATTTTGCTCGGTCGCGATCTTCGCTCGGTGGGAGCCCAATTCACCCATCCTTGTCTAAACTGGTTCGCATGGTTAGCCAGAGCTGGGCGATTGCGCGGGGTTGCAATATTCATGCATCATCTATGGCGCCAACATGCGCCATCGACTCTGCCTGCTTACAGTTGCGCCTATTTCGGGTCAGCAGACCACCACAATGGTCGCGTTAGTCTCTTATCAGAAAGAAGGCATTGGAACAATGTTGGTTTTGTGGCATGCACCGTTTATCAGACCCCCAAAAAATCCTTGATTTCCAATGCACGACTTGCCCAGCAGCATTGGTGACGCTGCAGCATTATTAAAGCCAGACGCCCCTCCTGCCCCCAGTTCGTCCCGTGTGATAATTGACAATTTCTTTGACTCTCAATAATAGTGATTAAAAACAGTTAAATTTCGCTTTTCCCATCACCCAATAATTTGCAGCCCCCAGGGTCAACGAACACACTTGGATTCAGGCCGCTCCATCCGCACAGCTTCGGATGCTGTTATCCAGACGACTCGGTTCATCATGGCAACCATTAATACAAAACAACTGGGCAAGCGTATTCGCACTTCCCTGCAGCCTAACGCGATGAATCCATCACAAGACTTTCTCTCAGAGGATCTCATTCACGAATACACCTCCGCAGAGACAATCCGAAGCACGTTCGCTAATAAGAAATTGCCTTGTTGCCCCGATTGTATTAGATTTGCATCAGGCAAAGGGAAACGATTGTTTTTGATCCTTGCTTTCATCAGCAAACTCCAGGCCCTACATACCCTTCGTGAATCCGGATTCAATGACACTTGTCTTCCTATTGGTCTAGTCAGACTCGCTGATCCCTCTGGTGAGCTTTTGTACGAGGTTGGAAAACAATCTGAGACCGACCTCTCCATCAGTCCCCAGCGATGGAGTGCCTTTTCGGAAGAATCGAATTGGGACGATAATGGTTTGGAGGCTTTTCAGACCAATCAATGGAAGTTTTTGGCTCCTGTTTTTACTCGCGACTCCTTGGATCAAACATTTCATGAGTCTAGGCCATTGCCTCTTACTCAAAACTGCTTGATTAAGAGGAGAAGTGGGTTCTCCAGCCAAGTAAACCAATATCAAATGCATTTCGCACATCAGGGGGTACAGGTAAACTATTTTCTCAATAGCAGAAAGCAAGCATTGGTTAACTAGCCCTTTCAATTTTAGACAACATCTCCTTTAGTAGCTGTGAAGGAACTGAATCGAGAGCACGTCAAATATTTTCTTCAAGAGTCAAAAACGCTCCGCGTCATCGGCGAGATGGACCACAATCACATCATCAGGCCAATAGCTACATTCGAGCGCGGCAAACACTATTATCTCATACTCCCCTGGGCTCAAGGGGGGAACTTGAGAGAATATTGGCACAAAACTTCTGAAGATATCTCAGGACCTCCTCGAAATAACAAAGACATCGTCTTGTGGTGCCTTAAACAAATGCGGGGGCTCGCTAGTGCAGTCAAGGCACTTTATGGATTCAACTGTCGCCACGGCGATATAAAACCCGAAAATATTCTTTGGTTTCATAAAGACGACGGTAAAGATCTGGGAGTATTGAAAATTGCTGACATGGGTCTGGCGAAAGTGCACATTAAGGAGACGAGAAGCCGCGGGGGAGTAGCTACAGTTACCATTACTGGAACCCTTCGTTACGAACCACCGGAGTGCGAAAACAAAGTTGATCCTCGATCCCGCGATTTTGATATTTGGCCTCTCGGATGTATCTATCTGGAGTTTCTTATCTGGCTATGCCAAGGATTGGATGGTCTCAAGAAGTTTAATGCACACGCAAAATCCACTCCTTTCTGGGAGATGAAAAACAATGTGCCCTGCATCCACGAAGCAGTCAACAAGGCCATGGATACTCTGGCAGCCCAGCTGAACCTTTATGATAAAAGCACAACAAGCGCACTTGCAGATCTGCTTTGGCTTGTCAGGAGCCGGCTACTGCGAGTAGAGTTGGAAGGTGAACGTGGAAAAAGCCAACTCACACGAGCACGAGCAGGAGAGCTTTTCGAGTTAATCGATGAAATATATAACCATGCCAAAAGTAGCGAAACGTACTTGAGTGGACCGAGCACCCAAAAGAAGAGAGTGCCCAACCCGAGTCCTCGGGGGTCATCGCGGCGACCTGATCATTCGCAACAACCTAGAAAGCCTGGTGGGGCGCCCATTGAATCTGCTTCGTTAGCAGTTGACACTAGTAGGACCATTGCTGCGTCAGAAGTCAGTTGCATGCCCGATTATTCAAAACCTCACCCTCTGTCCGACGCTAACAGAATTCCAGTATGTACGTCAAAAGAATTGACCCTTGCCTATCTCGCTCCATATTAGATTGACGAACAAAAAATCTTCATGAACAGAATGTAAGATTATTTTGAGCATTTTAAAACAAATCAGGACGTCTGTTAATAGGTGCGAGAATAGGTCGTAAGTAAACCGCGTAAAAAGAAAAAACCAAAGAAAACAAAAAAATGACAATATTTAGCAGGTAAGTGCAATTGGGAGTAAAAGGACGTTCAAGCTACTGGTCTAACTTTTTAATTAGCAACTTGAGCGATTAAATACCGTGTGGAGGCTGGAAAGAGATGACCTTTTCACTCGCAATCTCTTCGCCAAGTTGGGTCGTGACAGGGAAAAGCCACCAGAGTCACGCACGAGGCTGTGTGAAGGCTGCGAGGCTTGGAAGTTAGAGTCTCAAGAAACCAAACTCATTTATGACTCATCTAGCTTAGATAAAAAGGCACTTCAATGCGACCTATGTCGGTTGGTCTACCGTGTTGCTCAGAACCTTGGGTTACTGCATCAGCAACTAGTCATTTTGACTCGATTGGGCTCTACTTTTCAGGATCTCAAGACCGGTGCAACAGCCCTTTCAATTTACGCCGACCCAGGTATGGGCTTCGACTGACTCTCTACGCCAGAAAGCTTTCGAGAGTTTAGCTAATTGAAAGTAGGCGAATCCACCTTGTCACCTTCGGTTACGGCCCAACTTGGGTTTCCTGTGTTGCCTGAGCATGGTAGCAAAAGCCAGATATTGCTATTCAAAGAATGGCTTAGGGTTTGTGATGAATCCCATGACTGCATGTTCAGAGAGGGAAATGAATTAACCACCCAAAGACCCACTCGTGTCATTGATGTGGGTAGCATCGGAGATGAATGTCTGCGTCTGATAGACTTTGCTTCAGAGTCCGATGAGTATATCGCACTCAGCCATTGCTGGGGTAGGCTTGAAGAAAGCCAAAAGTTATGTTTGTATAAGCGCAACCTCAAGCAACTCAGACAGCATATCGAGTATCATCATCTCCCAAAGACATTCCAAGACGCGATACGCATCACGAGACTTCTTGATATTCGCTATATCTGGATAGATTCCATTTGCATTATTCAGGACGACGAATTGGACTGGCAAGCAGAATCAGTCCGCATGGAGGATGTCTTTAGTTCGGCCTATTGCGTTCTGTCAGCAAGCTCCGCTTCCTCTTCGATTGAGGGATTCTTACACCAGCGGAAACAACGGGAATGTGTCAAGATTAAAACAGCTTCAGCCGGTACCATTTGGGTTTGTGAATCCATCGACAACTTCCATTCGGACGTGGAAGAGTCCGTTCTGAGCAGTCGTGGGTGGGTTCTGCAAGAGCGGGCTCTGTCTCGCCGATCTCTGTACTTTACATCGTCCCAGGTTTACTGGCAGTGCGGTAATGGTGTTTATTGTGAGACACTCTCAAAAATGTTCAAGTAAGTTTAGTTGCAATATCATAGTACTCGTGATACTGATTCTGTTAGCTCCAAAGCCGCTTTTTTGGGAGACTCCCACTTTCCACAATCAGCCCTTGATTATGTCAAAGGTGGCAGAATTCTGTTATTTCAACATCTCTACCAAATCTACTCAAAGCTTCTTTTTACGAATCCCAAAGATAGGCCGATAGGCATCTCTGGCCTTGAAAATCGGCTCATAAGAACCTTCGACACCAAAGGAGGCTATGGAATTTTCGAGTCATACCTCGAAAGGGGAATTTTATGGCAACGCGCTAAAAATAGTATTTTGAGGAGGATCAACCTCACCTCCCATCGTCGAGTTCCGACCTGGTCATGGATGGCTTATTCAGGCGCAATCGATTATATGGAGGTGCCTTTGGATGGGGCGGAGTGGACCCGTGACTTGGACACTCCCTTTCAGTATACTGGTTCTATGGAGCTGACAGTGAGAGCAAGAGATGTCATAATTAACGAGAAAGAGATGATCATCAGAAGTGTGCTCGATGAGCCATTCGGGCACGATTTTCGGAATCTTCGAGCTGTTGTTATAGGAAAGGAGAAGAATCCACCTCCAGATTGTTCCAGGGCACATTGGGTACTTTTGATCAAACCAAGGGATCAAAGAAGTCCCGATGGTCCATATCAAAGAGTTGGAGTAGGTTCTTTCCTTGAATCACATCTAAGCGATGTGGCTTTCAAGGCAACGGTGTGTTGAAGACATGTGCGATATTTTCTTTTCCGCTATTGCGTTCTAGTATCTGTGGCCTACCATAAAGTAGCTGTTCATTTGTATGGTCTAATATATTACATCAATGGTCTTTTTCTTCTGCAGCAACAAAGTTTGCTTGAAAGCTACCCTTCAATAAATGTTAGGAGAAACTGGCATTCGGGGGGGTGTTTCGATTCTTCAATAGTATGACACGATCAGAATTAAGCTCCTATCTCTTTTGTTTATTATCCTGATGAATCTCATCGCATACTATCTCATACGCCGTTTGCTATGCTCTCAAAGAACGAGGGCAATTCACATCTTAGGGAAAGATATGTCCCAACTTGTTCAGCTTGACCAAGATGAGACCGCTATTCACACAGAAGAGTTGTCTTTCTTTCGCCTTCATAGTCATCCGAATCTGAAAAGTTCATTTCTAGAGTAATCAAGAAACTAGCTGTAGGTTTCAACAGAATACATCCTGGTCACCACCCTAAACCCTTTCTTCTCGTCTTTGTTTGGATCATAATAATCCACCTATATTTTGATTTTCACTACATATATGGGATTCAGCCAACAAGGCTGATACAGGGCATTGTGGTGTATAATTGAATTTATTTTCCCCATCACACTCAAGTTTCAGCATCCAAATTTGCCCTCCACAATTGCTTGATATCCTCCAAAGTCACTTCTTCTGAAAACTGCTCTGGCTGGGAAGCAGGTTGCCAAGGCCAATCCAAAGCTCCCAGAAATTGAAGGCGTTCCAAATCCCAGAGTGCGTATCCCCATTGACGATGCTGCCAATTCCGAGGCGAGTACACTGCCAGCATCGATTCTGTCCGAGATAGCTGCCAAATCAACTCGGGCCCAGGGTCTGCGTCCTTGAAAAATGCGGGCGCGCGCTCAAATTGCTCCAATTGGCTATGGTCAGGATTGTAATGTTCATCGAGCATGTCTCGAAGGACATATTCCAAAAAGAAATCATTCCATCTGGGGTGAACATCAGCGCAGAGCAGGCGCCGAAATTCCTGAGTTGACGTCATTGTAATTAATTTATGGATCCATTCCAGACCCATAGAGAGCAAGTGCTGGATATACGGATTATGTAAATGTGTGTTAAAGGGAACATTGTGGCGGCTCGTCCAGTCATAATAACTTCTTGCCACTTGATTAAAAACTAGAAATGAAATTAATATCTTTTCACCCGCAGCATGGTATCAAAACCTACTGGGGGAGAGTTGGCGCCCAAGGAAATCGTGTATGCACGCGAGTTGGGTATGTTCCCAAGGTGCAAAGCGGAGAAAAAAAGCGGGCGAGCAGTCAAAAAGTGACATTGGCCTCTGCTGAAAGCACCCGTAGAGTTTTCTAAATAGCTCGAATCGATAGAGAGTGCGCGCTATTCTATCTCTTTCCGTCGCGGTCGGGGGTAGAGCCGCGAAGCTGTTCTGCATGGGAACATGGGAAGATTGGGAGCAAAAGCGGATAAATTTATCCACTAAGCAGGAAACTGTGTGGGTGTGAAAATCGGCAATGTCAATGGCTTCGCGTAGTGTCCAAGTACTGGAAGAGATGACTGGTCGCTCAAGCTGTTCAAAATACTCCAAGATGTACTGGTTGAGAACATCACCAACGCTAATGGGATTTACTTCTGCGCGAAAATAGCGGGCAAGCCCTGCGGGGATACATCGATGGACAGCAGTGGCTTCGGGCAGAACACCAAGGCCGACACACTTGACGAGTGAAGATCTAATCAGCGCATCTCGGTCTCGTCTGAAGGCGGCGCGCAGGCTACGGCACGCGACAGCGGCGGATGCCAATGTGCGGGGGTCGGGAATGGAGGCAAGAATGGCAAGCTGCAATTCCACTGGTAAAGAAGAGATGCGGTCGCTTCTCGTTGTTGTGCCAGCCATGGCCTCTCTTGAGTGCGACTTGGTGTTTTCCTTCTTGGCTATTTAAGCGGTGTCGCAGCTGCCACGAAGTGAGCTACGCTGAGGAACTACGCTGAGAACTGCCGAAGCCGTAAAATGACTCCCCACTAACGAAATGGGTCCTTGTTCTCGTAATTCATTGGATTGGTTTGGCGGATCGGTCCCCACTCCGCCGCGGCCAACTTTGCAGGGGGCATCTGATGAGATAACAAAATGCAACAGACTCTCGGAAATGATGACATCAGATTCTCTGCCCATCATTCATTCGAAAATAACCTCGCGGTGTCTGCCAACTATTCTTATCAAAAATATTCTTGCCCCTTGTGGAGCCTAATCAGCTGCATTTGCTCCTTGTCCTTGTCTAAAGCTATCGTAACAGAGCCTAAAGATGTCGCCCTCACCACAACCAACTCCTGCCACAAATGTTCGTTTTCCATGCCGAGTCCTTGTCTCTCTAGACTAGGCGGCGTTGGAGACTTCCACAATAGTGCGACTAGGTCTTGTAGATCTCCCAAGGCTGCCACTGTATTGGGCCGTTGGTACAACGTGACTGCCCAGTAGATCAGCAGCACGGCGACATATATGAAGATGACGGCTAGTGCAAAGGTTCTGGAACCTCCTTTCTTGCCATACCCATACCCAAATCGCTCAGCTTCAAGATCAATTGTGCAGAGCTGCCGTTTCCAATTGTCCATCAACTGCTGCGGTGTTTCTCCAAACTCCATGTCACCTCCCCTCATAGTGCCGTTTGCAAAGATTTGGGCTTTCCACCTCCCCGTCCCGGTCCGGTTTGCTAAGCTGGACACGATAATACTGCCATTATAGTTCTTTCCAGGTCGGATGAAGTATGAGTCCGCAAATGCTGCAGTCCTTGCGATGGCATCCGCGACGACGGTGCCCGTAAATTTCTCCAAAACCGATTTCGCCTCATCATTGCCGTCCGCCAGCGAACCAGTGTAATCAGTACTCCCTGGACAGAAGTACACAGTCCCGTTCGCCTCATTCATCCATGCCACACCCAAGAGAGGACCTAGCAGGTAGGCAATATTCTTGAACACCCGAGTACGATTTATGTCGAGTAATTTTCCCGAGTTGTTGTTAGGAGACTCGGCGCTGATGCTGCCCAGATCCAGGTACGGCAACCATGATCGATCAATTTGAACGGTCATGGCTCCACCATAATTCTTCTTCCACTTCTTTTCATCCGCAAAAATGGACAAATCTGTGATGTTGCTCTGCAGTTGCGTATGGTTTGTCGGGTCCAATAACACTCTGGAAGAAATCCAATGTGCCATATAGCTGCAAGCAGCCACGCGCATGCGCATCTCATCCTTGTAAAGGTAAGCTAACCGTGCCCAAAATACGAGGCTTGACACATTTGCGTTGCTTGTGTCTTCTTTACCATTAACCACTTCGAAGACTGCAGATAGTGCCTGGTTCTCCAACAGTGTCTGAGGGAGTCGCCAGTCACCCATCACATCGCGAATGCGGAGACACGCATCTTGAGGTTTATTGGAGAAGCAATTTAGTTCTTCGTGTGGGTAACGCATATCTGGGGCTTGTGATGCATTGTGGTAGTTTCCCAGATTCCATATGTTGCATTTAGCATTCACAAGAGGTTGATAGCTAAGTGACGATGGTGAAAGCCGCAGCCGGTAGCTGTCGGTATGAGAAATACGGCCAAGATCCCAACGTTTGAAGAAATTCTGAAACTACCCCAGAGTTATTGTGGTTAGGGAAGTAGGCCCGGAAATGAAGGTGCCTTTCAAATCGTCGGCCCACATATCCAGCCGGCGGCCGACGCTTCCGGAAGGATCTTCGAAGGTGAGGTTATTGCGCAGTCCTGAGAACATCCAACTAGAGGTCCAAATGAATATATCGGTGAGCCCAGCGGCAAGGTAGTAATAAATATAGCTTCCATCTTCTTATAAGCAAATTGTGTGATTGGTTCTTTCCCATAACGTTCCATTGAGAATGCCAGGCCAAATGGCGACCGATGGTGCTATGCACAGGGGCATATAAATATTCGAAAACGCGTGTGGGAGAGGGAACTATCCTAATCTAGGGACAATCAGAATTGCGGATGCTGGCCCAGCAAGCGTACAAAGCAGAACACTCAACAGGAGGAAGGCAGTTAGCCAAATGGCTCGAGGTGCTGCCCTCCAGAATGTTGGATTCAGCAAATACATGATATCCAACACCCTGTGAGCACCAGTGAGCAGGGCAAAATGAACTCCTCCACTAACGAGCTGCATCCGATACGTTTCCAAAACCATCGCAGCCAAGGACGCAATAACTAAAATTCCGTACACCTTTGCTGCCAGTTGGAGGGAGCTTAGAACGTTGTTTGATGATATTTTCGGGGAGTTTTCATTCTCAGTGCCTATCCCGCGGATGGGAAACCAGTAAAGCTGAGAGAAATTGATGTATAGAAGGGTTACTGTGCACACAGCAGGTGGTAGGTAGACAACGTAATTCTTCCACGTATTCAACCTGCTCTGAATAGCCTTGGTCGATTTCATCGACAGGGAGTGTTCCATGTTTGGGCCTGGAGATGTCTCTCGCCGCAACGGCTGAAGCTGGATGTAGGGATTCCGATTGAATGCTGCCATGATGAGCCAGTGGCCAGAGAAGCCCGTCACAAGCCCTGGAGCGGTGGTGGGGTACGAGATGTATATAACTTCCTAAGGTGGCCAAGTCGGCTGATTACATTGTGGCCTTTGCCCCGCCACGCCAGTAACTTCAAAAAAAGCCACATGGGTGTCTTTTTTTAGTGAATGGTGTTTCAACAGTGACATAGTCAGGCTTGGCATGTGCTATGATTCGTGCAGAGACTCTTGAATTGAAGCCACTCATCCAATATTCGCACCTGCCTTTGCACAGCCACATGCTTACCCAATCACCTTCTCCGTTCTTAAATTTGAGCTCAAAGCTGAAATGTGACCTTATACTCCTAGTTGGATGCCATCGTACTGAATCACGAGCTTGATAAATGTGACCCTGATGACGACGCTCCTTCCCGATCCCCACGTATCAAACAGCCACCATTCAGGCATCCAAGATGTGCTCAGAGATCAAATGAGGAGGGTGCGATAAAGATCGAAACAAGAACGTATAGTTTTCAATGGGGTGCCTTCAAAATCCTGAATCTGTGATGCTGAAGGACAAGAAGATTTCGCACAAGTGTCCTTTGTGTGAATGCCATGTTCTGCCAGCCATCACACGGTAAGCGGACACAGAAGCAGAATGAGCGATTGTTCTTGTCGTAGCCCAATGGCATTGTGACTTTGAAGCATGGTACAAAGTCAGTTTGGGGTCTTTGTTCAACGCTAGACAGAACAAGACGCTGGCTTTGGCCTTTGTCTTCCCAGATTCGTAGAAAATTCTTATTTAAACTCATGAGCAACTTTCTGCTTCCTAAATCTCAAGGTGCCACATCATCTGCCGATATCATCCTCACCGGTGCACCTAATCAACAAAGGCACCAGCGCAAATCTCACCATGTCAGCCAACAATGCAAAAGAGCAGCTGGCGCCAAAAGGCCTACCGACAACAGACAAACTGAGAGAATCTGTGGAAAAGCTTATGATTCTGTCAACCTCCTTGGGAAATCGCCAAGAGCGCATGCTTGTCGGGACGGCTGTGAATGAGTTGATTACAACTATTCAAGATGCTGTCAGCACCAGCAACGCGCTTGTGGAGCACTGTAAGCCGGTTATTTGTGATTCAAGAAGTTGCAATACAGAGGTCTTACAGCCATGCCAGCAGGGAGATCCCCCTTCAAATACTCAGGAGACAGTACAGCCCGATGACATCATAAAACGACTTGAGCAAGTTGTCCTCCAAGCAAGAAAACATCGTCTTCGCGCGCAACAGGACACCATCCGGTTTAATCAACAAATTTTGGCTCTCAAATCTCGACAACTAGAAATCACACAGCGACGAGCCCGAGCTTTGGAGCTTGCCGTTCAACAAGGTCCGCCCGCTAGACGCTATTCCACCTCAAACCTGCCCAAACCTGCAGAGCAGCGCCACAAGCCCGCCAGACATTCAATTGCAAATAGGCGCTCGGCAATTGCACGGCCATTTCAGCCAGGGCTCGGTGCGTTTTCTCCATCGAAAGCGCAGCCAGGGCGCGCGCCCTCCAACATGAGTAGAGATCGACAAAGCATCCGGAAGTTATGAGGACAGTATTTGACAAACTCGGTAAAGCACACAAACTTTCCTTTTTTTCTATTGCAAAATTCTTTAGATACTACTTTCCTCCGCTATTTCGCGAAAGGCTTTTGCGGAGGCAACAATAGGTTTTATGTTGGGTACTAAGAACAATGACTTGTCTGTGGAAGCATAAGCGCAAATCAAGATTACCAATGTTAAGTCTCAAATATGTGATATGATAGCATTCTATTCATACAAACCTATTTTGTAAGAGCATAATTTCTTTTTCTTATTTTTGTTGCATGGAGAGGGACAACATTAGTGTAGAACGGAAAGTTTTGGGACATCGCTATGATCTATCAAGTCTATTACTGAATGTGCCGCCATGGCGTTGTTATATCTAACCTCGAATCTGGTTGAATCGACTTTTCCGCCAGCCAGATTCGCCAAAACAGAATTTCTATCACTGACCCCCGGATGCTTCGGGTTGCTCGGGCTCCGTTAGAAGAATGGAGCCTCCAAACCAGGGTCATGAGAACCATCAACAAAAAAAAAAAAAAGGGAAAAAGGAAAAAAGGAGATTATGGTGCAAGCAATCATCACAGTTCAGTCACCCTCAGGTGGAACTGCTAATGAATTGACGAGGTCATGTGTCTGGCTGGAAACTGGTGACAGAAGGCGCTTTGTTGCAGTTGGCGACCATGGCTCGTCATAGCTTACAAATCGCTTAGTTTTCCCCGCTATTTGCTTTTCTTGGCGTGCCAGGCCTCGGCAAATATGCACCATTTCAGAACATCCATACAAGGCGTGTTTCCGCGTGCGACCACCTCGACTTTGCCGAACCTTGACTCTTATTGGAGGATGGCGACTAGGTCCACGCGAAATCGAACTCGCTCCAAGAGAGCGCAATACGTGAATCAAGCATGGTGAGTTATAAGTGCTTCTGCAAAGACCAGCGCTAATGAATCATCAGTAATGAATGCAAGAGACGCAAGGTCAAATGCGACGGCGACAGCCCGTGTCAGAGATGTCTAGCGCAGTCCATATCGTGTATTTATTCTGGGCATGACCGTCTTCCAAACACACACCTGTCAGCTACGTTCGATATATCTACCTTGAACGTATGTTCTAATCAATTGATGCAGCACGGCTCCGTCCATATCCAAGGTCTCCGGAAAGGTTGACAGAGGGGAAGTGACCCAACAAATACTGGGCGCCAAGAAGCCCCCAAGGCCAATCCGGCCGGCGTTAGGTCGTGCATCGAGTATATCGAATAGTTCACAACACCAACGAGACACCGGCTCACAATCTGCCGAGTTCTGCGGACCATCCAGTTCAGAATTTACTCTTAATATTGTGAGTGGTAATCTCAAAGCAATGGGCATGCCAACTGCGATCCTCGACAAATCAACCTCGAGCGCAAAGGGGTTATCAGATTCGTCATGCCGATCAGCGCAATATGGCCCTTTCATGAAATCACTTACAACGGATCCACTGTGGGAAATACAAAAAGATGACGCATTTTTCCTCATCCGACAGTGGTGCGAAGGCGTTGGCATGCTCTACCCGGTGGTTGTATACTCCGATATGATGAGAACTGCTGAAGAGGTTTTTAGCGCGCTGGAGTGCGCGCGAAAAGACGGAGTCAAGATGAAAAAAGGCTCCTTAGTAGACACAATTTTCAGCGATGAGACAAACAAGCTGAAGATTGTCCTTGCCATTGGCAGAACGTTGGAAAGTGGTAGCAGGAATGACGAAGCTCAAAGATTATTCCAAAGTATAACAGAGGCGGTAGAGGGGCTGATATGGAACTCTAATGGCATAGACGGAGTCCAGCTACTTGTTCTGGTGGTAAGTCATAATATTGTGAGTAGAACCGGCGTCTGGACTGATCAGCCTCCAGGCACTGTACCACTACCACCTCGACGATGAACTTTGCACAGGTCGAATCGTTTCAATTGCATCAAGACTCTGCCTTGAGATGGGTCTACATCGCAGGTCCATGGTAGAAAAGAGTTTTCCGAACCTTGACGAACGATTAGTTGCACTACAAGCATTCTGGTCCGTTTACATGCTTGAAAGAAGGACAAGCCTTGACCAGGGTATCCCGTTTTCGATACAGGACTCCTTTATTGACCCTTCATTATTCAATCTGGTGAGTTCAAGAATGTCCCATAAACATTGGGAAAGGAATCTGATGTAGAGAAAAAGACGGCGAGAAATCCTTTGATAGCTCCTCTGCTTGATTGGACAAAACTTGCAGGGAGGATCTGGCATATACTAAACAACCAAGCCGATGAAGGTAGAAATATTAACATCAAAGCATTGGATGATCTTGACTCAAAGGTTCTTCACTGGTACAATCAATTATCCGAGGACCTGAAGCTTGATCCAAATTTCTTGTATCAAAGTGAGGGTGCTCAGAGTCCAGAGTACATCCAAGCGGTTCTCTTCTTCCGAATGAACCATCTCCGCAACCTAGCCTACCGACCCATTTTGCAGTCTCGCACGCAGGCCAGACAAGATGAAGAGCGTGTTCGAATTGCCGTAAAAGTCGCCAACGAGACGCTCCAAACGCTTCGGGACCTAAATGACTGCAGCACCTACATCCGAACCCACACTCTGTTCTTCAATCACCCTCTGCTCACCGCGTTTGGAAACCTGCTGTTGGTCGTTGTGCACGCCGGGCCTGCCTTCTTGGACCACGTCAAGGTCGAATTTGACATTGCTCTGAACCTCATCAACCTTCTCAGCACTCGGTCAGCACCTTTGATGCGACTATGGAAGCGGCTTCAAGGCCTAAGAAAATTCCAGATGCAACTATTAACATCTTCAAATCAGGAGCCTTGCACTGGTGACGCTGCCTCAACCTCTGCTCCTCCTACAAACTTTTCGTTTGAGGATTTGTTCCCAGCGTTTCAATTAGATTTGTCATATTTTAAAGATCCTGGAGTGTGGGACCATGTTCCAGGAGACGCCATCATGAGAGATCACGTCAATGGACTGCTGGATGCGTCATTGGAACAAAGTGGTTTTCTTTGACCTTTCGTCTTTGGAATCGGATTGGGCATACAGGTGCGGGCATATTTCAGGTGTCAGTTTGTCAAATTATTCATACGCTACGACCCTCTCGTATATTACTTTTAGCTTCATCGCTGGGTCAGTTGTCATTGAACTTGTTTGCCAAATGCCGAGCTGCCTGTTCGGCTCTTCGGGAAGGCGGAGGCTGATCTTTTATCTGTGAGCCAATGAAATCGCCTCAAAGAACCCCCTCTTCTGACTAACCCAATGAAGTCATCAGGCCAATCCCCGCCATTGGTCGCGGGAAATTTGGCACTAATTCCGCTTTACTTTGCTCTGGCATCTCGGCTTTGGATTTTATTGGACAGATCACTTCCGACACCTCGAATCCGCGGGTGCGGTAGTTCGGGTCGGGAATCAATTCATCACTGGGAATGAATGTATTAGACCTTCAAGAAGATTCAAGAGTATTGCGGATTTCGGCGTTTGCTGATATATATATTCCTATAGAACGCTGCCGTTCTTCTTTTTGTTTTTTCCGTACAGTTAGTAACTAAAAAATCATCACAATAACCATGATGATGTCGAACCAAGCCGTCGACTACTATTCAGCTTGTACTACATTGCTTGTTTATACAGGCCTTTTCGTTTCGACTCTTCTTTTTTTTCAAATCATCTATTATCGTTTCTTTCATCCTCTTGCCCGTTATCCGGGACCTCTACTGGCGTCTTTCAGTAACCTGTGGAAGGTCTATCAGTTGTGGACTCTAAAGATGCCCGATACTCTGGTTCGAATTCACCAAGAGTATGGTCAAGTTGTCAGAGTTGGCCCCAATGACCTTTCATTTAGTTCAAGTGCAGCCATAGACCCGATTTACAAAGCTGGGCGTAGCATGCCCAAAACAAAATTCTATGACGGGTTTACAACATTTAACCCCAATCTTTTCGGAACGCAGGACGATGAGGTTTGTTAACATAACAAACATGACAGTTTATGTTTCTAAACACTGTCAATCTACATAGATCCACGCTATCCGTCGCCGACAAATGGCACATACCTTTTCTCTCCAGTCGATCAAGGAGATGGAGCAATACATTGACAAACACTTGCTCAAGTTTCGCGACAACTTAGATACCTACGTTGCTACTGGTGAAGTATTTGATCTCAAAGAGTTAATTGCTTTTTTCGTTCTCGATGTGTTGGGAGAGCTAGCCTTCAGTCGAAGTTTCGATGCTCAGACTGAAAAACAGCCAGACAAACTGCCTCCCATCAATCAGCACATATATCTGGCTTGCTTGATGGGGATGATGCCTGAATCGATTTCTATCCTGAAGAAAGTAGCTCAGTGGACACCGATTCCGTGGCTGCAAGAGCTGTTCCGAGCCAGAAAACAGCTCAAGGATCTAACAGCGGAATGTGTCGCCCAACGGTTACGTGAAAAGGTTACGGACCGAAAAGACCTCTTGACCAGTTTAATCAAAGCTGTCGATCCCGATACAGGCGCTCGTCTGACTGAGCTTGATATCCACACCGAAGCCTTTGCAATGATGTAAGAATATCACTGTATGCGTGAGCATTTCAACTAATATGCTGGCTAGAGTTGCAGGCTCGCACACGACATCTGGGACCCTTACACTACTATTTGCGCACCTCCTTCAAAACCCGATTGTCCTAGACAGGGTGGTGGCTGAAATCGATGCCAAATTATCCCATGTCACTGAGGAAGTTAACCCAGTGGATGGTTTGGAACAAAACTTGTCCTACACAATGGCATGCATCCAGGAGAATTTCCGAATCAACCCAGTATTCACTATGCCACTTCCGCGTTTTGTCGCTACTAAAGGAGGCACTGAGATTTGTGGTCACTTGGTGCCGGAAAATGTGAGTCGCCGGATAAACAATAACAACAGGAGACTCCTATTCGCTAATGCTCTACTTGATGGAAGACCGCAGTCTTCTGTCTAAATCATGTTGTTCACCATGATCCGTTGATATGGGGATCCGATCACGACATATTCAAGCCTTCGAGGTTCCTTGGTGCGAATGCTGACTGCTTCAAACGCAAGATAACCCCCTTTAGTATTGGCCATAGGATGTGTATTGGCCGAAATATGGCAATGACCAACATTCTCAAAGTTCTTACTACGGTCTTGAAACACTACGAATTGGAAGTGCAAAACCCTGACAAAAAGATATCTACCATTAGTGTTGGTATCTCTGAAAAAGAGGGCCCTCTAAATTGTCGAGTTCGAATAAGACCCACTGTTATGGAAAGGACAGAGTAAATTGCGCCGAGTTTGAATAAGGGTGCTAAGTGCTATTTGAGTATTCAAGTCTTAATAATAGCGATACTGTCACAGGCTGGAGCCTGGTTGGAGATTAGGGCTACGCCTTATCTGGAACCTGGATAGCAACACCTTGATAGCAAGAAGCTAAGTTATATAAAGAAGAAGGTAGCCCTCCAGGCTACTCTTCTCTTCTTTCCTCCTTAGCTTTAGATAGACCAATACAAGGCACTAGTTCGTGTGAATAACCAACTGTCCAGCCCTTCACATATCTAAAGCTCAACTACCAACGACACAAGGGCCGTGTAGGCATCACAAGGGCCATTTAGGCATTACAATGAGTTTACAAGAGCAACAGCAGTGGGGCACTCCTGCCCAGCGCGAACAGCAGCTAATGGAGAAAATCGAATATATGCAAGCGCAAATCAACGAATTACAAAATACCCTGCAATCACGACCGACCCGACCTCGACAGGTTCTGCCGAACCCAGAGCGTTTTGAAGGCAATATAAAGGATTGGGATGCTTGGGTATTAGCCATAAAGGCTAAGCTACGAGTAGACGGTATGGCTATTGGAGATATTACTACACAATTTTACTTTGTATACAGTTCTCTCGGAGTAAAGCTACAGTCTACAATCCTAGCTTTTGTACAACGAGCAGAGAAACAAGGAAATGAAGATCCAGTCAAACTCTTAGATCACCTAGAGCGACTTTTTGATGACCCGAAAAAGGCAGAAAAAGCAGGGCAACGCCTTCAAAACCTACAGTAAGGCAATGGTACCCTGAGTGAGTACCTAGCTAAGTTTGAACGAACCTTATTCGAGGCAGAGGCCGACACTTGGCCTAATAATGCAAAGATCTTAACTTTAAGAGGCGGTTTAAATAAAGAAGTTAAGCAACGACTAGGAGGACAATTAACCCTTCCAACGGAATATGATAAGTTTATCCGGGTCTTGCTTACTCTTGGCAACTATTCCCAAGGACAACAAGGACAACAAGGAAACGGAAGCTCTATGGATTGGGAGAAAACAACTACAGTGGCAAGGGTAGCACCATCGGCAAGCCCAGCAACACGGCAAAAATGGCGAGATGAAGGGAAATGTGTACGCTGTGGCTCCTCTAACCATTGGGTTCAGAAGTGCAAGTATCAGCCAACACGAAGCCGATCCTCTTCAAATGCCTCAGATGATAGAATCCCTATCTCTCGAGTGAGAATCCAAGCTCCAAGAGTTACTACGCCACGCACAAAGTTGACTGCAAAGAGGATAAGCTATCCCCAGAGCTATGGGTTTAGAGACGATGAGTGGGATGATGAGGATGAAGATGAGGATGAAGATGAAGATGATTATAGGGATGAGTATGAGGATAAAGGTAGGTCCTAAAAAGGGGGGGGTAATGTCACAGGCTGGAGCCTGGTTGGAGATTAGGGCTACGCCTTATCTAGAACCTGGATAGCAACACCTTGATAGCAAGAAGCTAAGTTATATAAAAAAAAAGGTAGCCCTCCAGGCTACTCTTCTCTTCTTTCCTCCTTAGCTTTAGATAGACCAATACAAGGCACTAGTTCGTGTGAATAACCAACTGTCCAGCCCTTCACAGATACAAACCAGTGAACACAAAGCATTTGCAACTTTCAGGCTAACTAAAACAATTCCAATCATGATTGAACTGAAGGCAAGCGCCATTCGCGTAGTAGTGGGGTAGGTGTAGGGTAGGACAAGCAGGAGCCAAACTTGGCCGGAATTCGCATTCCGCAATTACCCCTGCAGGATGCACGGGCCTCCAACACACGGCTTTGACAGGGCATCGGTGTGATTGTGAGGTGCTAAAATTGCAGTGAAAAGAAGTGGTATTGAGTTTGGCAAAGAGCGCACTCACCCTTTGCCCTACCCCGCCTGGCACCGTGACAGCCTCATCGATATGGCGCCTAAATTCGTAGTAACGCGCCATCGGGCCGATTTGCCCACAGCTAATTGTCTGTTTCCTCGCTAACGCTCGATTAGAACCGAGCATCGAAACCAAGACGACCTTATCCTCCCCACCGAGTTCAATCGTTGCATTTCGTCAATTGCTGGTTCTGCATCTTCAAAATTGAGAATTCGTCGCTGTAGGCTGGTCATCTTTGGAGCCTGCAATCATGGACAAAGCCCCCCTTGGACTAGTTAGCTTGGATGTCAACAGACAAGAAAAAAAAGAAAATGCTACGCTATTCAGACTGGATGGCTTGGCACTCATTTGGTAGTCCACATATTTTCGAGCCAGGCCACTTCTGCCCCGCAATTACACATATTGAACGAACTCCGAAAACATCGAAAGGTGTAAGATTTATAATGCCTTGATTAGAAATCTGACAGATCAACCTCGGCTCATCCACTCCTTTTCCATTGCGTTGTGCAACCTTATTGGCTTTCATATAAATGGTAAACCTGCAAGATGGATAATCGAGTTTGCATCATTATTTTTCGTGTCCAATCCGAAAATAAAATCCATAGTTTCAACAATGGCCCTTACAGACATCAGCATTCAGCCTGCTGAAGGCATCTCGTTTTTTACCCCGGCTCAATCACCCCCGGCCGGCACGGCCCGCGACCCCCAGAGCAATGGAAAGTCAATCCCCAAGTTGTTCAAACCTCTTAAGATTAGGGGTCAAAATTTCCACAGCCGATTGGGTGTAAGTTTTCATCTTCAGCCTGGAGAGGCATAATCTAATGTGGTTCATAAGCTGGCACCCATGTGCCAATATAGCGCCGAGGATGGCCATATGACTGCATGGCACATGGCCCATTATGGTGGCATTGCTCAGAGAGGACCCGGCCTGATGATTATCGAAGCCACTGCAGTGCTGCCGGAGGGCCGGATTACACCTTTTTGTGTTGGCCTATGGAAAGATTCCCAAATAGACCCTATCAGACAGGTGATAGAGTTCGCGCATAGCCAGGGCCAAAAGATTGGCATCCAGCTCGCACACGCTGGTCGAAAGGCTTCAACTCAGCCCCCATGGCTCGGAGGTGCATATTTGAGCGACAAGGCAGGTGGCTGGACTCGCAAACTCAAGGGCCCCAGCGCCATCCCGTTTGACGAGACCAATGCTGTGCCTGCCGAGATGACCAAGCAAGATATCCAGGAGCTGAAGGATGCGTGGGTTGCTGCTACAAAGCGTGCTATGCAGGCAGGAGCAGACTTTGTGGAGATTCATGCTGCGCACGGGTACCTTCTCTCGTCATTCCTGAGCGCGTCATCCAACCAACGCAACGACGAGTACGGAGGTAGCTTTGAGAACCGTATCAGGCTTCCTCTAGAGGTCGCTGAGCTAACCCGTCAAACCGTCGGTCCCGATGTACCCGTCTTCCTTCGTGTGTCGGCAAAAGACTGGCTGGAAGAGAGACTTCCCGAAGAGGTGGGTTGGAAGTTGGACGAAACTGTTGAATTCGCGCGAGCCCTGGCCGCGCAGGGTTGTATCGACTTGATTGACATTAGCAGTGGCGGTGTGCATAATTTACAAAAGATTACGGCTGGGCCTGCATTCCAGGTTCCTTTTGCGGCTGCTGTCAAGAAGGCAGTTGGTGATAAGCTGCTTGTTTCCGCTGTCGGCATGATCAATAACGGCGTGCTGGCAGAGAAGCACCTCAACGAGGACAACTTGGATGTGATATTGGTTGGCAGAGCGTTTCAGCGGGATACTGGACTTGCATGGCACTTTGCCAAGGATTTGGACGTGGAAATCGCCATGGCGGGGCAAATTCGATGGGGCTTCACGAGCTTCCGCAATGCCTCTGAATATATCCAACCAAACTCCATGAAGGCCTCTGTCTTCGACTAGATTCCAGAGCTTTCTATAGGACTGAGTGTGGAGTTGGTACGCTTCTGATTTTCTTGATGAACTTTTGTTGATACAAGTATGCTTTCATCGAATACCTGAATAGCATGTCACGTCCCTTTTATCTATTAAAGAGCTTGATCCAAGCCAAACAAAAGTATTTACATGATCAGTTTTAAATTGTATAGTGATTATACGTTTACGGGTTGGAACGGTTGATCTGGGTGACCAACCCACATTTAATTTTCTGGCAGTATGTGCCCTCACGGGTACACGCGTGTGATGCCAATGCCGGCTCCTGGATCCATGCCAACCTGGTGGCAAAATTCAGCGCTTAATCAAAGCAATACAGCATGGGAAAGCTTCTCCCCCTGCTTTTCCTGAGTTGAGCAGCTCGTCTTCAAAAAGCAATTTCCTCCGTATGGCGCAGCAGCATAAATCCTTTGACTGAATACCACGTGGTTACAATCTTGCACTCCAGTGCTTCGTATGCTGAGACAAGCGTCCAGGCACATTTCGATCGAGTACGCCCAAATAACGATGATATCGTCACCCACGCAATCTATATTGCAGGTCAAATTATATTTGATGGTGTCTGCATAACGCTGTACGATCTTTGTAATGGGGTTTGTTTGGCTACAATCTAGCGCAAGAGTTACGTCGGTTGGGGCTGAAAAATTGGTCGTGCTGCTGGAGGTCTCAGAACCTGCGGTAGAAGTAAACCGGGCGTCTTGGGGGCTTAGATCAGATAATTAGCAAACCGGCAGGCTTAATCCAAAAACGCAGGGATATTTCACCAATTACCCGCTAATCTTGCCCCCAGAACCCCGCTCATGGTCACAGCAGCGACCGTCACGGTTGCAAGGAGTAATCCAAGAATAAAGGTTGGCCTCCGCAGCCCTAATATAGATCCATGATCAAATGTCCTCTTGAGGCCGGGCGAGTTTGAACTGCTCGGCTCTGGCTCGCAATGATATGGCCGGATATCCAATTCTATCGGAGTGTCTAGGGAATTCGAACTGTTCGGCATCATCTGGTGGTTATATACCTGGTCGTGCGGTCCGGTCGGCCGCTCTGCCGAATGTGAACTGTTTGGCATCATTTTGTGATGATATGTATGAGTGTATGGTTCTATCGGCGGATCAGATGGAATGGCCTCTGGAGGCCGGTTGTCCGGAATGACTTCTGGAGGTCGATTGGCTGGAATCGCTTGAAGCCCCTCTTGCTCGTTTCCTGGAGAGTCGTGGGCACTCATCTCGAAACCCTGAAACAACCTCAACTTTAATTGTGGCATTTGTAAGTGCGTAGGTCAAATCTGATGTCATGAAAATAGCTAGTAATTTCGAAAAAAAAAGGGACGATGAGGTAAAATATTCAGCCTACAAATTACTCCAGCGGAAAACCTTTTCAGCGTGACCCAGGACTCGTTTAGGTCAATTTGCAGACCGAGCCTGAGACCATAATTACCTCAGGCGTCGACTGCGCATTTGCATTCCTTGGTAACGCTTGAATATAGCGGGAGGTCATCAGCCCGATTTTGGTTTATGGTGCCACAATCTGATATTTCATTGGATGGAGGGCCGTATCCGCTGGAATAAGTCACCAGTGCATGCCCGCTAAAAGCTGCATCTGCGAATGCTACAAGTTGCCTTTGTGTGATAAAGCACATGCTAGTTAGTCTGCTCCTTGGGGGCGGTGCTAAAATTGGCCTTGAGTTCTGCAGGTTTCAGCCGACTCTGTGCTTATGCACATTCATTTGCGAGTGTGAGGGTTTAAAAAAGCAAGAAAACATCTCAACCCGGCGGCAAGGCAGAAAAGACGCAGCCACTGACTTCATAATTGACACAGCCTGCGCAGATCTGGCCAATGGTGGGCAAAGAATGCCCATTATCATGTACCAAAGCAATAGCGTCCCATGTAGCTCAACCCTGAGCCCGCCTATTGGCTCACTGCAGCTACAAATACTATTTCCAACAGGTGCCTCATCACTTGATGTCATAAATTCCCGCCACCCGCTGACCCTAAAAAGGGTTCTTCGGGGAAGCGGAGAACCTGAACACTGACACCTCATATCACGCAGATAATCTGGAAAGAACGATAGACGTGTTTTCGCCCTAAGGGTCTAGCTCGAATAGTTTATCTCATTCAAATCGCCAGCTACGAGGGGTTCAATGGAACTCAAAGAAGGTAATCCACCCGTTTTTCAACTCACAAACTCATTACATGTCTACATTGTTACGAGCGGGAAGATAGGCCAACAAACCTACTATTTTGTCTTGCGCTTAGCAGCACCGCATTTGGCGACAAATGCCCGGAGGCTTCAACATCAAAATTCAGATGGCTCCCTTTGACTTGATTCATGATTTCTAGCCCGTTTTGAGGCTTCCTTATTGGGGGCCGTTTGATCAGAGTGTTCTGTGACCATATGTTGATTTGTGTGACCACGAGCGGTGCAATCGCTTAATTGATTACGAATTTTGATATCTACCCAAAGAAGCCTTAACCTTCAAAAACCTCATTCTCTCCCGTGTTAGCTTAGTGTGTGAGCTTTCTCCGTGTTTCACTTCTTCGTTTCGCTCTCTAGTCAATTCTTTGAGAGTAATTTTGTCCTGAATGGACCCGTCGTTATTTTGGACTGGCCCGTAATCTTGCCACGTTTGCCGCTCCCCTGCTCACGAAATGCTTTGATGAGCAAAAGGTGTGAGACAAGAGGCCGCACCAAGCTTTTGCATAACGATTATCAAAAAGATTTCGCTTTTTATGGTCATTACCTATTATTCTGTTTAATTTTCAAGATATCAATTCACTACAGAATGATATTTAGTGGATTGTCCGAGTATTAGCCAAGAGAGTTTGCGTGTCCCTCTTTAACATTCAACAACACCGGATATGATTGCATTGATTTTCCGGACCGGGTCCATGACCCGGTTCCATTAGGGGTCCGGCCGGAATAGCATCCATCAACCCGGATACTAGTTCATTGCTTGAATTTTGGTCTAAATCATTCATGCAAATACAAAGGCTCTGAATCCCTGCAAACGGTTCGGTGTCTATGTGCCATCTTCCTCCTCCCACACGGATAAAGTACTGGTTACGACTGCAGCATTTATTAGTATCCACCATGACGACCCGACCAGTCAAACATTCTTGGTATGGACTCTCGGTGCGTAGAAAAGAAATACTTCGAAACACAAATTTAAACAATGGTTAATGTGAAACCAGGCCGTATTCGTCCTTTGTCTCGGCTCACTTTCCTATGGATATCTATTTAGCATCATCTCAACAACCCTAGGCCAGGTGCGTATCTTTTGTCATTCCTGCACCTGATCGATTTACTAATCATTATTTCCGACAAGCCCGGATTCTACGATTACTTTGATCTTTCTGCATCGCAAGACGGTCCCAATTACACCTACACGAACCGAATCATAGGCGCTGCCAATGGCCTGTTCTCGGCAGGTGCGTTTATGGGGTGTTGGATGATGGCACTGGTGGGCGATGCCATAGGACGCAAAAAGTCCTTCTTTGTGGGCTCTCTCATATCGCTTGTCGGTTCTGCTCTTCAGGCCGGCGCCGCACATATCGGAATGTTCCTTGTCGCAAGATGGGTAACTGGGGTGGGTGCAGGCAGTCTCGTCACCTTGGTACCCATAATGCAGGCTGAGATTGCTCCACCATCTACGCGTGGATTTCTGGTAGGGCAGCATGGTGAGTTCCAGATAACTTCTATTTCGCTATTGATTATGCCTTCACTGACCATTTCCCACACCTAGGGTTCGTTCTTGTTATGGGCTACGTTTTTGCCGGTTGGGTTGGTTACGGCTGCTACTTTTCGCAGAATCTCGTGTTTCAATGGCGCTTTCCCCTCGCGGTTGGATGTTTATGGCCACTTCTTGCATTGTTGATATTGCCCTGGGTGCCCGAGTCCCCACGATGGCGTAGGTAAATCTCATCCTATAGGAGGACAAATCACTAAATCTAGGCGCTGTCTCAGTGCTCATGCGGGATCGCCAAGAAGAAGCCTGGCAGATCGTCACGAAAATGAACGATTCAACTGATGATCCGGACGAGCGATTCGCAAAGGAAGAATTCTACCAAATGAGTCAACAGGTCGAGGCAGACCGGGTATTACGCGAGACCGAAACTATCTGGACCTTGTTTACTAAGCCGAGCTACCGAAAGCGAATGCTATGCGGATTCATGACGTTTTTTAGTAATGGATCTACTGGGATTCTGGTTATTTATAGTACTTGACCTATCCCTTCGCATTCTTCTTGATGCTCGCTGCTAACATGCAATGGTAGACTACAGCGTGGTAATATACAAGGGACTCGGTTTCCACGGCAGCCTGCCTTTGCTTTTGTCTGGAGTGTACGTGACGATTGGTGCGCTGAGCAACTATGTAAATGCGGAGCTGGCGGACCGGCTCGGTCGCAAGGCCCTTTTCATCATTGGGCTATCTGGCTGCCTTGTTTCGCTCATCGCTGAAACAGCCCTTGACTCGAAATATCTCGGGACGGAAGATAAGCCAGGTCTTCGAGCAGCACTCTTTTCCCTGTTTTTGCATGTAGCATTGTGGGTGGTCCAACCATTGCTATGCCAAAAAAATGATCGCCACTGACAGAATATCCGCGTAGCTACGGGTGCTGCATCGACGCCAACAGTTTCATATACTGCTCTGAGATCTTTCCAACTCATATAAGAACCAAAGGAATGGGCTGGTCAGCTGGATGGCTCTTCCTCACGACCATTCCCTACCTTGAGGCTGCGCCAACTGCTTTTGAGAAGATTGCTTGGAAATACTACATTGTCTTTATCGTACTTACCGCCATCAACATTCCCATTATTTACTTTTTCTTTCCGGAGGTAAATAGACCCAAACATGCCACATTTGTAACGGAAAGCTCGGTAATAACTAAAAGTATTTTTCTAGACTAAAGGCCTGTCTCTCGAGGAGGTCGGCGAGAAGTTTGGGGACGAAATTCTCATGTATATTACGCATATTACTGACGAGGAGCGGGCTAGACTTGATGCCATAATTGGTCTAGAAAAGGATCGGCACGCAATCGGAACTTCGTATAGGACCAAGACTGATGAAGTGAGTCTTAATGAATTGGGAAAGTGAAAAGACACGGAGATGTTGGAAAATATGCCGTAAATAGCTGAACAGATTTTGGAGCTTTTCAATTGACCGCATTCTGAAATCGGATAAAAGCGATGTCAAATTGGCCCTGGTCAACAGTGATACTCGCGAGGGTTCACCGCTCACGGCTGGCCGGCTACATTTTCCGGTGCAATGCGAGATTGTGGCCTCTCCCTAGTGCATCGCACTTTATTCCAACTATTCCGTGTTTGTATTTTCGGAACTAATTTATGTTGATCGTCATATACTACATAATCATAAAAATAGTCGAGAAACATAAGATGCACCGGCGTTTCCTGAAATTTGAAGAATGTCCGTTTTGGACGAGCGACCACACACCGCCAGTCGAAGCGGGACTACTTCCGACTGGCTAGCAAAGGTGCCTTCGGGTTTTAGCTTCCGATTCCCCAACAGCTCGCCAGGGAGAAAAAACATCAATGCCACTCCCACCGGTTATCCTGCGCTATCTGCGTACCGGCAGACGTCTGGCAGGAATGCCCACAAACCCAAATTCGCCAACCAACATATACTCTGCATTTTTCAATAATTAAGAGGTTTGAATCATGTTTTCGCTCACTGAACCTAGCTTCATCCTCCAAGTTTAACCCCCTTATTCAAAATGAAGCGAAACCTTGGCTTACAGAGACGTGAGGGAGATACCGAACTAATAGCGTCTCTTGAGCCATCCCAACCTCCCAATGGCACCACAATCGCTCGTGACCTCTCTCCCTGGTGGCAGGTACTGGTGGGCTTTCTTGTCAATTTTATGACATGGGGGAATCCAAATGCTTTTGGTGTCTATCAACTCTATTATTCTGAATCCACGGATTTATCCTCGTCCCAAATCTCCTGGGTAGGATCCATTCAGCTGTTTCTCTCATTCATCATGGGGGCTGTTTCTGGGAGACTTGCAGACGCTGGCTATACTCGTCATTGCATATTTGCCGGTTCCAGTCTCAGCGTCCTGGGTCTTATGATGACGAGCATCTCAAAGCAATACTGGCAAATTTTGCTCTCCCAAGGTGTTTGCATAGGGCTCGGTGGTGGTCTCATGGCGATGCCTTCGGCGGCAGCTATTGGATCACACTTGCGCTCCAAGAGGGCGCTTGCAATGTGCATTAGCAGCTGTGGTGCTGGAATCGGTGCTATTACATATGCATCGATTGTTCAGTACCTGATCCCGAGTATTGGATTCGCATGGGCGACTCGATGTTGTGGTTTTGTGACGCTACTCTGCGCCATTGGAGCTAACATCTTCTCTCGTCCGCCACTGTACGCTACCAAGTCTGGAGGCATCATCGATTGGGGCGCGTTCAAAAGTCGCTTCTTTATCATGTTTTGCATTGGCGGGTTCTTGATCTACTTTTCCCTTTTCGCATCGGTGATTTATGTAAGTCAAGCTGTTCCCGCGACACAATTGAGATTTTTCGGAAACTCACAATCATCAGATCAACTCGTTTGCCACAGCCATTCTTCATTTTCCTCCGAGCTCCTCGGTTCAGTTCATTTTACTCTCCAATGCCGCCGCGCTTCTCGCCCGACCATTGTCCGGTTTCATCGCTGATCGTCAATTTGGTGAAGTGAACACTTGGAGCACACTTTGTCTGCTACTATCTGCCACCATGTTTGCATGGATCGGTGTGCGGACGCGCGAAACGATGTATCTTTATTCGGCGCTAATGGGGTTCGTAAATGGTGGTGCGCAAAGCGTTTTCCCGAGCGCCATCAACAGCCTGAGCCAAGGGAGCAACAAGCTAGGGACACGTTTAGGCATGGTATTTGGCCTGTGTGGCGTCGCAAGTCTTGCTGGGCCGCCCGCAATGGGAGCCATGATTGATAGCAGCGGTGGCGATTACTTGGTGGCTCAGGTCTGTGGCGGGACGCTCATGGGGGCGGGAAGCTTGATTGTGGTTTTTTCAAGGCTCTACTTTTCCAGCAAGAAGGCCCTCATGATCGACTGAAGAATAATAGACTGCAATCTTTTCTTGTGATGACCATTTCCAGTGTTGACCAACATGACAACGTGTGGGGCCAGCCACGGCGGGAATCGGAGTTTCTAGCTTGCTTAACTCCGTCAGCCGTATGACCTCATGTCAGCGCCATCCCCAAAATCCACATCACAACTTCACATTGCAAACTTTGGCATCATGGCAGAAGGAAGCTTTTTCTTCATTGATGGCATCAACCCTGACAGGGCGTCCAAAAGGCTGATGCGTCGCCATGTGATGAAGGGCAAGAATGCTGGCAAAACATTCCACCGCCAGTCGAGGTTGGAGTTGGCAAAGCGGCAGCCAAAAGGGACTACTCAAGGTATCCCAGCCCATTCCGATATTGAACAACATTACGAGAAGCTGGGGCTTGCATGTCCTACGACCGTTGACAAGGGGCTGGGAAATTCGTTTACCTCATTTACAACCCCAGTGGAAGTCACATCTTATGCGCTGAAAATTATCAACCAGTGTAAGCACGAATTTTACCTTCTCATCGCTGCCTTGGCATTACTGACATTACATTAAATAGTTTTCACCTACACTACAAATAAGATATATCCCGTACGGCTGGGCACCTCACTAGAGGTCATCAAATATACCTGGCTCCGTGTTTTCTTTGCTGACGAAGCATGTACGTATGTGCGTATTGACTTCCTGTGCAGTTCTAATTTCCATCATAGCGTTTCATTGCAATCTAGCTTTGATGCAAGCGTCTAACGAAATATTTCAAGATGATGGATTTAGCTCGGCAAAAGCCTTGTGCCATCTCTCACAAACGTTTTATTGGGTGAAGAGGAAGCTCGAAGGCGACGAACCGCTATCTGATTCTAGCATTGGAATTGTTTTGTCACTTGTCACTCAGGAACAAATTAGGAAGGAGCACAGCTCAGCTCGTGTTCATTTTGATGGCCTACGAAGAATGATTGAGCTCCGTGGCGGCCTTGATGATTTGAATTCGTGCCCTCTGCTTCTCTTAAAAGTCTGCAAGTAAGCACCATCCTCGAGCTTCTCCTTTGTTGGCTTTTCTGTATTCTTACGCTAAATTCCACCCGAAGGATCGATATTATATTCTGCCTTCAAAACGGAACATCGCCCAAGTTCTTTCGAGATCGCATGCCGGAAGTTCGAAATGCTCTAGCAACCAAAGGCATACGACTTCAGTATCCTTCAGCAGGGTCATTGGTTGGGCAAAATCAACTCGATCCAAATCTTGAAGAAGTACTTTTGGATCTCATGGGTGTTTGTTGTCTATTTCAAAACGCATCGCAAGGTCGCGAGGTTGATATTCTAATGCTTCAGGAGATGCTCATATCAATGGGCTACCGGCTGCTTCGTTTTCATTCCTTAGACTACCCCAACCAACTTTCTAGTGCACAAGCTGTATATCATGTTGGTATGATGTTTTTCATGGCAACGATATGGCTCCAGTATGACCGCCAGCGGATTCTAGATTACGGATTGATATCCCGTTCATTCAGAGTGGTTCTGGACGACGTGTCAGCCGAGTGCGATAATGAGTTGTTGCTCTGGCTTCTAATTGTCGGTGGGATTTGGACATCAGGCGATGCCAACAGAGATTGGCTCGTCCCCAAGTTGCGCACAACGGCTGAGAAAATAGGCATTAAGACTTGGAACGAGGCTGCGGATTGCATTGGCAAGTTCCCATGGATACCGCTTGTTCATGACGAGCCAGGCCATGCATTGTGGGATCAGACAATTCAGGGATATTAGCTGATCGGAATGCGGGAGTTAGCCTTTCTTTGGTCTTAGACGAGACAGATTATTTGTTCATGTCTGATTAATAAGACAGTCATTGGTTTGACGAAGTGATGCACGATCCAAGACATCAGTATAGCAAAGCTTTGTGCAGGTTCTCATCTTTTTAACGAGGTTTATCTTGTGAAGGCGCTTGTCCTGGCCTAGACAGTTGCTTACGAGACGTGATTTCCATCTTCAACTGCCTCCAAGTTCGTCTTACTGCCACGACACTTCATCGCAGAGTATTTATAGGCCCGGCTTTTGGCTTTACAGGCTCTCCGCCACAAAGTAGCAAGCTCTTACCTCTTGCACGATGGTGCAAAGCAAAGAAAAGGCTATTCAATCTCCATTTAAACTCGCCTATCTCCCCAAAAGGTTGGGCAACAATTACCATCGCCCCTTGTTACGGACCATTTGCTTTCTGTTAGAAGGAAAGACAATTCGATCAAACACATTGAATTGATCCTCAGCTAATCTTGTTCCATTCAGAGTCAACACCACAAATTCTGCCCCGTCACTAGAGCCGACACATGCCAATTTCCGCTCACCAAACAAAGCTTTCCCTGACCAACTCCTCAGAAACCTGCCAGAGCTTCTCTGCTTGGTCACTGGATACAGCAAGAGGATGGGCCATGTCACTGATTTGGCAATCAACCAGATAGGCTCCGTGGTTCTCGCTGTCCTGGTTCGTCTCGGGAAGGCTCAGCGCGGGATCCAGTGCAGCAACCATGCTGGTCGACGCTCCTGCGCCCAAGGTTTTGTAGCTGAACATTTTTGACTCGTTCATGGCCTTGATCGCCGCCAGCGCCCCTGCGGGGATATCCCTGCCCAGCTCCGTCTGGATAATACCGGGGTGCGCTGCCAGGGTCAAGATGCCGTGCTTGCTGAACAAGCGCTTGTTGGCGGCGATTCCGAAAAGAACATTGGCTACCTTGCTGCGGTCGTAGCCATCAAGGGGCACGTAGGCCTTGTTTTCCACGTCGGTGAAACTCCACCCTTTCAGCCTCTCATAGTTGGGCTGCTCAGCCTTGGTCAGGTCTTTGTTGGGCATGTCAAAGTTGATATCGCTCAAGCGCGCGCACACTGCCATTGGAGAGGCCGAGCTGACGTTGACGATTCGGACTGATCCGGCTGGCTTGTTCTCGGCTGCCTTGATGAACTTGGGCATGATCAGGCATGTAAACAGCCAGTGCCCAATGTGGTTGGTAGCAAAGTGCATCTCTATACCATCATTGTTCAGAGTCCTCTCCGGCAAGCACATGATACCAGCGGTGTTGACAAGGTAGTCAACAGTTGGGATGTCAGCCCAAGACAGAAGCTCCGCAGCGGCGGTTCGCACAGACTCCTGGCTGGAAAGATCGAGCTGAAGTGCTCGGTAGTCCACATCGGGAAACTCGGCCTTGAGAGCGTCGATGGACTCTTGAATCTTGGAGGGAGAGCGGCCAGCTAGTATGAGGTGGGAAGGAGACTGCGAAGCCTGGGCGCAATGAGTCTTACCGTGTCATGAGCAATGCTAGGTGTTACTTACAAAAGCTTGTGCCGTGGAGAAGCCAATTCCATTGCGATTTCCGCCAGTGACGATAACCGTCTTGCCTCGAATTCTGTCAGGAAATGCATTGGCTACTGCAAGACCTTCGGTGTTTGCGTGGAATTCCGTGTGAGTTGTGGCAGTCATGATGAATGCTGTTAAAGTGTGAGATTGAAAGCTGGTATTTGCAGACCGAAGTGAAATGTGAGGAGAGATGAGATGAATGGATTGAGTCTATTGAGAGGTTTCAATTCTTTGGAAGAGCAACAGGATATTTATATTCATCTTCACATGCCCATTTTGGTCATGAAGGTGTCGTCAAATGTATGGCCCTCCAACAGAGCAATGAGAGACTTGCTACCGCATCGGGCAAGGTGAGCCCATCATCTAAGGCGAGGCCTGACCACCCCGCAGATTCTAGCCAATCAGAGATTTACTACCTAATTCGGTAAAGCGTCGATCCTGAGTCCGCAGATCAATGCGACGAGGTTTTTCGGAAATATCGGACATGACGGCCTCGCCAGGGAGGATTCTCAATTCTCGCGTTTTAGAAATGGGATCGCTTAACCTAATCCCCGACAGGTACAAATTCATAACCTGGAGGGTATCTTTGGGCACCATTCGCCCCTGTCGACGCGACGTCACTCCCATGCTTCTGTGGGACGCACCCACACTTTACAGGGCCCATCGGAGATCAATGATGGCTCCCAATTGATCAGCTCTCGGGACAAAAGCAGGCAGGCACTCAAAATGTACGGAAATTGAACGGATGTGCTTGTATTCATGAGATAATCGACTAGCGACCAGAATTTAATCGTACCTCTTCTAGAGAGGGCAACTTGAGAAGATGATTATGACCATTATTTCGCGATTCATGTCCCCACCACCACCAATTCTTACAGAGCAAGCGCGCCCGCGACGAGCAGGCCAAAGTAGGATGCGCCAGCGATGGAGCCAGACAATTGGCCCGCAGCATTGGATGTGGAAGCAGACGAGGTCGAGGTCGAGGTGCTTGTCGACGTGGACTCGGTGGTCTTGGTGCTTCCCGAAGCAGAGGCGGTCGCCGAGCTAGAGCTTGAGCCTGACGACCCACTGGATGCCGCGACGGTGCCATTGTAAGCGGCCTTGGGGCTGTCGCTGCTGGACGTCTTGGCGGCGGCGCTCTTGTACGAGGAGAGCTTATCAGATCCCTGGTTGATGACACCAACCATGCCCTCCTGGCAGTGGTCGCCGACGGAGCAGTAGAAGAAGATGGGGTCGGTGTTGTTGACGGTTACCGAAAAGTACGACTGCGAAAAAGAAAAAGACAAAAAGGTCAGCTTGTGGAGACGCAGGGGCATGCATGATGCATGCAGCTGTTGGGAAGCGAGCTTACGTTCTTGCCGCTGGGTAGAATGCCCGAGTAAAAGCCTCCGGAGGAGGATGCCTCGCAGGGCTTGTCGAAGGGGCCGACGACGACGTCGTGAGTTGAGTCAAAGTGGAATTCGACGACGTCGCCCTTGGAGGCCGTGATGGTATCGGGGTCGTATGTCAATCCGCTCTTGCCAACCTCGACCTTGATGGTCTTGGCAGATGTGCCCGCGCTCAGCAGGGCGAGGGCGACGACGGAAAGGCCTGTGGTACGCATTTTGGACTGTGCAAGGAAGGGTGGTGATGTTCAGATGGAAGGAGAGATTGATTGATGGATGGTGATACCAGGTTCAGCCCTGAGCCACGGGGGGCGGCAGAGCTCTTTATAAATTGACGGGGGACGCCAGCCATGGTTTCACGTCGTGGTCCAGAGGCTTCCGTGCTTGAAACAAGGATTCAGTTTAGAGTGCCGAAATGCCGTCGAGATTCGGTGGCTGAAACTTTTCAGTCCATTCCAGCACGCGGGCACCTATCGTTGACTAGCTCCGCCTGGTGGGAAGCCGTCGTGGCTGTGTTTGTTGGTGGAAGCGCGCAGCTGCTCGGTTCGCAGAAGACTGCCGCAAGGAAACCGTCGTACCGATCCCACGCGCGTACGGTTGCAATTGGTGACTGCCGTTCTTTTGGCGCCTCGTATAGCTGCAAGCGGGGGAGATGAGGCCTCTTTGTGGTGGGCGATCTTTTACTTTTGCGTTTGTTTCTTTGTGTTTCGGAGATCAATCACCTCGGCCGCAGCCATTGACATCACCATGATGCCTGTCACCAACATGTTTGACGGAGCCGGTGCGCCATGATTGCTTGGCCTAAAAAAGAAACCCTCCCAGCAAAATCCCCACGAATGCACTCCTGGCAGGTATTTTTAGCCAAGCCGCCCAACGGAGCCCGCTGTTCCTTTGCATGGCGGCGATGTCAGCGTGCCGACCTTCCACTGACGGGTAAGCCCAATAAGTAAACAACACGTTTAGTGCAGCGCGTAGGTTGCCGCTCACCTGTCTCAGCCCTGAACCCGAAAAAGGTACCAGCAGGTGAGCAGCCAGCAGCGCGGCCAAACAGGAATCGTGCCGGAGCGATTGTGCCGACGCTTGGCCAGTCGGCAACATTAGACGGCCCGCCGGCATGTTAGCTTTCTGGGGTTGGCGCTAATCCCAACAGCGTCACTGCCCAGGTTTCACCACTCATTCTGGTCGCCTTTGCAGACGCTACAACAACGCGCTGCAAAAAATATCAGCTCCTACGGGATTGGTATCAAGATTCTGTTGTTGGCTACTTGCGAAATGGTCTGTTTTTCGTGCGGTCTCGATTCAAGGATCCGATCCTGTTCGCCACCATCTCATCCAACCGCT
Source organism: Calonectria crousiana (assembly GCA_013406985.1). Taxonomy (NCBI): domain Eukaryota; kingdom Fungi; phylum Ascomycota; class Sordariomycetes; order Hypocreales; family Nectriaceae; genus Calonectria; species Calonectria crousiana. The sequence continues at coordinate 345,339 of VTGD01000012.1, read as the reverse complement.
CGCATGAATCCTCGCGACACAATGGCTCAACTAGCGCACCAATGGCTAGTGGTTGCGCAGTGACGCGAGTACGAGAGAAGTGCGCCTGGGAGGTGTGCTCATTTCCCATCACCAGAGAGCAACACGCCCAGCTATAGCCTGAGACACGACAAGGCATGTCGCGACAGGTTCGCTTGTGATATCACAGTTGCTAGTACCGGTCATGTCAATTGATGTAGTTGCAACCTTCGTTTCGTTGCTAGTTCCTCGACTTAGCTCCCGACCACATGGTACCGGAGAACGGTTGCTAGTGTCGACTAGCATCTGTCACTCTCACCACTGTCGTCCAGTCTCTGCAGAGCAATCCCTGACGGTTTTCGTAATGTTAACCGTGGTGGATCCGGGGCAGTGATCCCCAGAGGGGAGATCCAGACCAGGGTGCTACCGAAACATCCGACTGTAGCGCCCTCAGGTTATTCACTGCCACTGTTCCAACAATTCAGAAGGGGGAGGCCCGTGTCCCTCGCTTGGCAGTGCTTATGCTTGATAATTCACCTAAATACTTTGTCATAGCTTCCAAATACGCACCAAAATATCTCCAATTGAAAGATGGGCCGAGACGCTGGCAAAAGCAATGGTCCCCATCATGCTTTTCTAAAATAGGAAAAGAAGCCGTATGTAGGCCCAACAACTGCAGCAGCAGGTCTTATAATCACTTCTTATATCCAATCGCATCTCCAGTGAGCCATTCCTGAGGCTGCCAAGATGCCCCCACACGATCCAAGATCGGTTCTCGGCACGTCAGCCACAAAGTTCGGCTGGGAAAGTTGATTAGAAACCGGCATAAATATCGATTGACATATTGAGCTAACTCTAGTATACACTAGTATGCGAGGGATTGAAAAGAATGCGCGCCAAGAGTTATGACTCATTTAAGACATCAGGGCCATATTGCCTTGACGTTGGCAGCAAGAAGGAAAATGCGAGAGGGGCAGGCTTTGGCCGCTTTGAGTGACATTTACGGATTCAGGCCTCAAGTATTTATTTCTCATAACCGCCCGCGTCAGTGGGCATAGGCGTCACTTTGTTCTGTATCATCAAGGTCCAACTGGGGCCCGGTAAAAGTGTGGCGAAGTCCACCCCACCACAAGCCGGCGGTAATGACCAACCCTACAGCCATGACGACGATTAAATAGTTCATGGAAGAAGCAGTAACCGGCATAAATGTGGGGAAGCAGAAAGTAACCGAAAAGAATACGACAAACACTGTCGCTGTAGCGTTCACTGCGTATCCATACTTGCCGAGCGAAAAGGCTCGCTCGGGAAGGCAGCCTCGGCCTCTGAAGAGCAAGGCGGCTTGTGGCAGCGCCACAGTGATGTTTAGCGCAAAAAGCGTAAGGTTGACAAAGCTGCTGTATGCAGTGGAGGATATGATATAGAGAATTCCAACCACAATCTCCAACAGCAGCATCACAGCCGATGCTCGGACGGGGCTGGCCCAGGTAAGACGAGAAAAAAATCCAGAAAACGGCATTCCACCATCCCGGGATAGAGACCAGATGGTACGACCAGCAAAAATGAACAAGTTGAGCACAATGTCGTAAAACATGACCATGTAGTAAACGCTCCATATGGTGGTCGCGATTCTGGAACCCAATGCTTGGTTGTACACTTCCAGAATGGGAACCGTCGATTCGATGATGGCGTCGATATCGGTGACAACAAACATGAGGGCAATGTTCCAGGCAAGAACCGTGACAATTCCAAGTCCGATGGTCAGAAAAATGGCAATGGGAACATTTTTGCTTGGGTTGGGAACTTCCTCAGCCAAATGCGTCGGGCCATCCACGCCGCTGTACGCCCAAAGACAGGCCGTGATGCCAATGAACATGGCCCATCCATCTGACCACCCGCTCGTGTTTCGGTACTCCCTGAACACAAAATCTCCGGGTTGCTTTTCTCGGCTGACAGCCAGAAGCGTAACAATCGAGGCAACAAATCCAGCGAGAGACATCCAGAAGATGGCAATACCCAAACGACCGATGGCAGCAGGGTATCTCGATGTCACCGCAAACCCAATGATGCACAGAAAGACATGCAGCAAATATGTATGCCAAGACTGTGGCTCGTACGTATCGATCCACATGGCCACCAGATCCAGGACCGAGCTGGCGACAAAAAAGTTGCAAGACGCCAAGGCGGCCATGATGTAGGTGATTGTGATCCAGCCCGTGAAAAACGCAGCTACCCGGCGCGTCGACGGCGGGAAAACCATGTAGACAATGTGGTACTGGCCGCCCGCCGATGGGAATGCGGACGCTAATTCGGCAAAGCCGACGTTGATGACGGCCATGATAATGCCGCCTATGATGAGGCCGTAGATGAGCCCCGGCCCGCCCCCGCAGGCCATGGGCACCGCGAGGCCCGATCCAAATGCGACCCACGAGTTTGTCGTCGTAAAGGCAAACGCGATGACGGACAGGGGGCTGTAGCGCTTTCCGAGGTCTTCTTGGTCCAGCTGCGCGACGGACGGCTTCTCTGCGCCCTGTGACGGAGCCAAGGATGCATTGTCGGGATTTTTAGGCATTTTGACCATAGCAAAATCAAGCTCGCAGATCGAGACGGGAGGCCAGGATGAAAATTCGGTGCTCCCGTTTAAGAAAGATGTTTGTGTATCGCAGAGGGGTGATTGCCGTCATTCGTGTTGGCTCAAGATTTCTAAATGGTCGAGCCTTTTCGCTTTTTAGGTTGCTGCTGGAGAGTTACGGAAGAAAAAAGTGTAATCATTCCCAGTAAAAAAACAGCCAAGCAGCTTCAGTCACAGCCGTCGCGACCTGGCCGTATACTTATACTTTCCCAAAGCCAGCTTACTATCTGCGCCGATCCAGCTGTCGTCATGGTCAATCGCTCTTTAATCGCGCTCTAAAAAAAGAATACTGACACTGATAACGATGTCATAGCCCCCTGTCTTATCGCTCCTTAGGCGACATCTGGGGTCAAGCCCGGGTATACTCTGGGGTATGAGACATGTAGCACAGGTCCGAGGCGGGTCTGCCGTGAGGCCATCCACAATTGAAGGGGTTCATGATGCGAATAGAGAGCCGAACGTGTGGCTGGGGTTATCCTATCGCGATAAGGGAGCATTCTGATAGCTTAACTACTGATCCCCGTTTTTCTCAAGTAATGGGGTTTGGTGTCCAAGATATATTGGACGTAGCGTTATGGGGACTGCAAAGTCAGGAGATGACGGGACCCAATATTCATGGGTTTTGTGGGACTAATTCCAGTCTTTGTGCCGACCTTCCGGAACGCTGGGTGAGCCCCACGCCCAACAGCTTGCCTGGAAACGTGAACCAAGCATTGGGGCAGTTTGTGTCATCAGGGAAGTGGAAGAGGCGATGGATCTCTTCTCAGTAGTGTACCGAGGTCGACAAAAGCTTTATGGTCGGGACCATCCGATCACTCTTCAGATTGCAAATGCACTTGGTCGCATACATTGCTTTTTGGGCAATTATGAAGAATCTAAAAGACGTCTTGATATCGCATGGTACGGCCAAGACAAGCCGGGCTTCAGCAGTTCCGATGAAACAACCCAGCTACGAACCCTCTTTAACATTGGTGTTCTCCATCGCCAGATGGGACGTTATAGCGAGTCATTTGAATGTTTAGATCAAGCTTACAAATTAGAGGTTAGACTATATGGTCCACATTCGTTTTCAGCTGTGGATCAGCAGCTGGAACCGGGAATCCTATTTGACGAACAAGGCAACTTCAACGAAGCCATCAAAATGCTGGAATCTGTTTTGTTGACACAACTGAAAAATTACCCGGAAAATTTCATGATAGACATACAATCTCAGATAGCTTTCGTGGACTCATTAGTAGGCTAGTGAGATTTTGCGCCCTGCAGCTTCATCCGCAAACGAACAACTCGAGCCTTCAAACTTTCGAAGACTAGCTCTGGATGTGTGTAATGCGAGTATTCCATCACCATACGGCAACCCACTTCCAGATCGTATTAGGCAGTCAGAACACGCGATTCCATTCCTCTCAGCCAGATTAAACGGGTATCATCCAATCCTCGTTCGTGCCAAGACGATACTGGCAGGACTTTTCCTTGATAGTCGCAAAACAACCAACCAAGGCACGGGATTTGCTGCAGGAAGCGGTTAGGCAAGTCAGAAACGCTCTCGGACCATCAAATCCAAAGACCCTGAAGTTGGCTGGGATGCTAGAGAGCGTTGATAGCGAGAGTGCGAAGCCATCGATCTTTCCATGAAGCTTTACATAGCGATAGTTGGTTTGTTTCTAAATATCTCAGTATGAAAGGTCTGCGCTATTATGTTTATCTATTGCTCTAAGAAGCTTCAATTTTCGGTTCGAGATGCACTCGGCTAAATTCAGTACATCGTGCGACCACAGCTTGGCGTTTTTACTCCAAGTTTACTTCTGAAACTGCTATCTGAAATGGTATCGTGTCCAACCTCCCAGATATACCACAGAAGTACCACTCTCATTTGACCATTAAAAAATGTTTGCCGAGAACAGAAAGCAATCATGCCGATTGAGCTAGCTCAGAGGAAATCGCGAATGCATGGGTCGAGCCTCGACAAAAATTATAAAGGCTCATAAATTTAACAGTCACTTGCAAAGCTTTAACAATATGCCATAAGATATGTATTGAACCCAATCTGATACTATAAAACTAAAAACACTTTTCACTGAGACCGGTATAATACCCGGACTAATTCTCAACCCGTTGGAATTATGGAGTGACAATGTTGAAGTTTGGGTTACCTGGGTCTAGAAGTTTGCTTAGACGCTCAACAACCGATTTATCACCTTCAATTATAACACCTTCTTTCTCAAGCTCCCTAACATTGAGTTGGGTTGTCAGTAGCAGTGGTACATTGTCGGGTGTCGTAATGATTTTCACGTCGGCTTCAACAGACTCGACGAGCTCATACACAAGAGCCGCGTGAGAGAGCCAAACGTGATAGCGGATGAGGCCCTCGTCAGAGGAAAGCACTACTTCCATGTTGACGTTTTCATCCCAGGCCTTTGGGCCATCTATCTGGATGGCCAGGGCGTCGAATACCATAGTGGGTTTAAGTTGCATGATGACGTCTTTTGAGAGCTTGTTCTTGGTGCCAAAGTTGCCTTGGCGAAGTTCGGTAGCTCCAGAGAGGTAAAAGTTGCGCCACGGGCCGTTCTCCGAACCGTACCCCAATTGCTCATAGGTGTTGGCTAGCAATTTTCGGACGTCCTTGTTGTCTGGCTCGGCAAAGACTGCGTGGTTCAGAATCTGCGCAGCCCACCGGAAGTCACCGTCCCGGAACGATGACTTGGCTTGCTCGATAATATTGTCGACACCGCCGGCGAGCTTGACGTAGCGTTTAGCACTCTCAACAGGAGGGTGCTCCCACAGGTGAGCTGGGTTCGCGTCGAACCAGCCCATGTAACGCTGGTAGATAGCCTTGACATTATGACTGAGGGAACCGTAATAGCCGCGAGTGTTCCACACATCACGAAGGCTCGGCGGTAGAGTAATGCGCTCGGCAATTTCTATACCGGTGAATCCTTGGTTAAGCATACGCAACGTCTGGTCATGCACGTATGCATAAAGGTCGCGCTGCTGGGTGAGAAATTTGACAACGTCTTTGTTTCCAAATGTAGGCCAGTGATGGGAGGCAAAGAGGACCTCTGTCTTAATACCGAAGCGCGAAATAGCCTCTGTCAGGTACCGAGACCAACCGTGCGCGTCTCGCACCTGAGCTCCTCTAAGGGTCAGCAGATTGTGAAAATTGTGGGTTGCATCCTCAGCTGCACACAAGGCCTTCAGATCAGGAAAGTAAATGAGCATCTCCGAGGGAGCTTCAGTGTTTGGCGCGAGCATGAACTTCATTGCAACACCGTCAATGCACATCCCATCAGTATCTTTTGTAATGGTGTGCGTTGGAGCTATGATTGAGGTCGCTCCGAGTGACATTGTCTGCCCAAGTCCACTGCCAATCAGGCCCCTCGGGTTCGCGGGCAGGGCTGATCCATACATGTAGGCCGCACGGCGTGACATTGCAGTCCCAGCATACACGTTCTCAGAAACTGCAGCATCAAAGAATCCATCTGGCGCAATGATCTTGACTTCACCACGCCTGACTTGTTCCTCTTTAACCATGCCTTTGACACCACCAAAATGATCGGCGTGGGAGTGTGTATAGATGATCGCTTTGAGTGGCCGATCGCCACGGGCTTCTCGGTAGAGCTTAAGCGCAGCTTCGCCCGTCTCGATACACGACAGTGTGTCAATGACGATGATTCCGGTCTTGCTTTCAATGAAAGTTGCATTGGACAAATCTAAGCCACGTGCTTGGTAGATATGCTCGGCAACTTTGAAGAGACCACTCATTCCAGTGAGCCGTGACTGACGCCAGAGGCTTGGGTTCGCCGAGGCCGGGGCTTCCTCTTCGAGAAACCGAAATCTCTCATTGTCCCATACCGGAGTCCCCCCATTTTCAAAAATGATGTTAGGAGACTGACGGGCAATCTTCCCCCGATATGCGTCTCGAAAATCATCATGATTGTCGAAGGGCAACTCCTCCTTTACCTTTTCATTGTGATGAGCAATAATCCTTGTTGGCGGCTTGGACTCGTGGTCAAGGGACGACATGATTTCAGATTGGATAATTGATTGAAGCTCAGGTTTGTAGCTGTAATGCGTGATAATCCATGAAGGTTGCACTCATCACCCTGGTAAGGGGGAGTGGCCGTCTTTTAAATTATTTTATGACACTACCTTCACACATCGCATGAGTTATGATCCCTTGAGTCATCACATATTCCCCAAGATTAAACTTCTTTCTTCGGCCCGATCCTAGTCAACAAAATTCTCTTTCTTTCAAGCCATTTTAGATTATGCCCTCTCTACAAAGTCCTTGGGGAGGTAAGCTAGGTCAATATTAGCTGCCCATGTGTATAGTCTTTCATATCAGCGCTCTACTTGTTTTATGTTCTCTAGCCAGCCGTCGGCTATGACTGACGTGGCAGGAGATGACTGAGGGTGTGATCGTGAATTTCAGTCGAAATCAGAGCTGCCTCAAATCAGTATAGAAACAGCCCTAGCCTTGGTTAAAATGACATTGTAAGTTGTCTAGATATCACACCGTTAGAGCCTTGACGTAATTTTGGTGTCATTTTGACCAACTAGGAGAATTTGGTCTCAATGATAGAAGAAATCTAAGCCATGAGCATTTTTTAAAGCCTTGACTAGCGTAGTACATTCTGAAGCCACAGTAACTTCGATAATACAAGATGTATTACTTAAATAAAGTTGCTCCTGCCATCTATGTGGCTGTAGAGTGACCTCCTAGTTGAGTCCTTTATTTGGGTTTTCAACTAGACCAAAATCAGATCCATCGCAAATACTATTTTCTACAGAAAAGTAATTTGGCAGGGCGATCATGCCCTCATTCCAGACATTTGAGATATAGTTTCGGAAGAGCCCGCTCTATCATAGGAATGCAGAGTCTTACTAAATGGATAACTGCCTACGTAAACAAACTTTCAAATTGCCCCAGCAAAGAATCTTGCGGGTTAGTGTTTTTTTACTTCACAAAGTACTACAAATCTGTCCGATCAGTATCCATAAAGCGGCACATACTGGAAATCTACGAAGCTCAAATACGGGAGGGCTGTAGATAATCTCGCTCATATTTATCGATAATCTTTTTCCAAATATCGACTCCAACAACTGAGTGAGCCAGCCAAAATTAAGAATGTTCACAGAGGCTACCGAATCAAAAACTAATTGGAGAATATGATGAGTAAATATATTTTAAGTTTTTGGGTTGCAAAGATCAATCTAAGGATGAGGGGGAAATAGCCAATTAGTCGGTTAGTTGAATTGACGAAGTTACACAAAGTGCCTGACTTGTGCCTTTGAAAAAGTTTGTCTGTTTTAGCCAATCTTGCAAAAAGGCGCACTACAACCCTAGCCACTATCGGAAAAGGTTTGAACAGATGTTCTCCATAGGAATGAAGCATTCTAGCCCTCAATGAGGATACTTCGCGGAGCATAAATGTCAATCACACTTTGCCTTCTATAATATTTGCCGAAGTCTGCGGTCCACGCTCTAAGAGTTTCAAGACGTTCTCAAGTACCATATATGATAAAGAAATCGGTCATGCGATTCTCCTTACTGCTCTTGTTGAATATCGGACGTTCTGTTGTCTCCAAATCGCTTCCTTTGACACCATTGACTCGCAAGTAAGAGTCCCAAGAGATTAACGACAAGTCAACATGCAATCAATGACATGAATGAGATAAATAGATCACGCGATTCATGTTATCATGCAACCCGGCAGATTGTCGACATGATTTATGTACATTGCCCTCAAGTAGTGGAGCGCTTAAGTTGGGGCATGAACAGTGAAGATAGGTGAATACAACATTGTTACTGAACTATCATCATGACTGGTGTCTATTCAAGTTTGATGGTCACGGATTGGAAGGGGTAAATATTCGGGAAGAGATTACGAGTGATGAACCGGATGCCCGAAAAGTGCAGGTGGTCAGCTGTTTTACGCCTAGTCAGGGCGAGGTTGCCGATATAAAGGAGACTGAAACCATTGAGGTTATAAATGCTTTCAATAAATTCAAATCCTCTATGAGTGGCTAGAAACATGTCCCCCACAGACCCACAAACTTTCACTCTTCTCGTTACTTCAGACGACGAGGCCAAGAAGTTGGGTCAAGAAATGCATGCACATTGTTGCACGAAAAGCGTGAGAAATACTTGCCAATGATGAGATTTTAAAATGAGATCTCGTCTTTCAATTCCTTCAACGCGTATTCCTCGATGGTGGAGAACCGTTCAAGCTAACAAGGTCAAAGGCATTAAGTAATCACCATAACATAAACCAGGTGATTATCGAACACAGGAGGATTATTCTGTTGTAGTAATGCATAACAGAATTTCTTCGTGCAATTGTTCAATTAGTGCCCACAGGCTTGATGGATATCTTAGTCAAAACACCCTATGTAAGAATCCACACTCCCCATCACGTCCCTGAGCCTGCCTACCATGCCAAAGGACAAGCCAATAACTGTAATACTCTTGATTAACGGTGTATATTGAATTGCTAAGTAGGAACATCCTTCATGCACAGTGGCCCAGGTCGTAACACTCTATCTTGGCATATGACAAAGGTACTCTTTTTCTTTTATACCTTGAGCTATGGTTATACACTTTCACTACTTGAAATTAATGGGTGTCTTATTCTTCTTATTAAGAATGACCCCGTATCGCTATGCGTCACAACAAGAGTATTCCCCATCGAACGGTCCCTTGAAAAAGAAGCCTTGAAATTCGGCCAAGAACGTCGAGAAATATGCCGGTCGACCTTTGGTGTTAAGACCAGCGGTCCTTTATCTATAAGTCCGATGATGCGGTCCTTTTTTCCAGCCTTGTTGAGATCGCATATGGAAATTATATCCTCCACAGACAAAACGAAAAACTCAAATAAACATAGCTATCAGAGAGAATATTGGCTTTATGGCCAGAACAAAATGATTCCCATTGGCGTTCATCCAGAAATGGGGGTGGAAGCGTTGACCCACCCCTCACCCAGATCGGAATTTCAATCCAACGAAATGATACAACGCTGCTCTGATCAGCTACCATATAGATACAGGACGGTGTTGGTGAGTCAATTTTTGGGAACATAATCACGGCGCAGTTCAAAAGGTTGGGCAGTGCTGAGGTCTCTACACAGCTTGGTCATACCACCCATCGATAAAGTAGCACATCCGCCGTGTTGGAACCGGGAGAGGCAGTCGGTGATTTGACGGTTGCGCACAAGCAGCATTGAGTTCTTATATTTGCATGTCACTCAGCTGAGATCAATTTCTCAAAGCAGCCAATGGGACACTGTCCTTTGACTCACCAGGGTTGCTTAGCTCATCTTATTCCGCCGCCTTTAGCTCTCTCGGCTGCGATGAACATCCAGTAACCAGTGGCGCTTGTTGACTAGGGCGCTCACTAGCGCTTATCCCGTTAGCCAGGGGCAACCATTACTGTGGTGCAGCACCCGTCGGAGTGGAGACTGCTCGAAGCCGTGGTGGAAATGTTTCCACCTAAAATTTTTATCGATCGATCTTTCAACAGATGGCGGATGTAGTGTCTGATTGATAGCTTTGACAGATCGGTCTGAATTACGTCAATCCCTCAAAAGGCAGACAAAAAACCGTAGCTGTTACTCAACACCACCACCATCGTATAAGCACACAGGCAGGGCACCCCCGGCTCTCGGTTGGTCGGCATCGAATGGGACTCTGCTGCCTCCAAAAAGGAGCCACACCGGCCCATATTTATCGGTCACCCTTGAGGGCGGTTACTGACCCTACTTTCCATAACTGGCAATCACCGACTGGAGCAACCGATTTGACCCTGAAGCTCATTTCCGTCCATCGTTCTACTGGCCCCAACCCTTGTACAGAGTCGTCGGAATGCATGCCGGATCCACGAGGTGCCTGCAGTAGATTCTATTAGTGCTATGGCACCAAAGCGTGGTACTGGAAGTCTGATAGGTACAAGTAAACATGAATCGCCTAGACTATTTCCCACATCTACCAGAAATCAATAATCTCTCTCGGCCACCCTTCGAACTCTGCAGCCGAACGACTCAACCACGACTACCAAAATGCGCACCCACCGGTTGTTGTCCGTCGCTGCCGCTGCCGCTACGGTGCAGGCCTTCAACCCTCTGCACCCGCGTGACCTCGATGAGTGCTATGCCGAAGCAACCGATATCATGGCTAGCCTGAGCGATATGCCCATGCCCGACGCTACCCTCCTCAGCTACGTCGCTGAGCAAACCAACTGGGCCACCATCACCGGCAGCTGCGAGATCCCGGCTGTCACCGGCGCCATGGGCGACAGTTACTCTTCCTACGTCTCAAGTGTTTCGAGCTGGGCTGTAAAGCACAAGACCGACATTGAAAACCTTCTGTCAGCCTGCAGCGACGTCCCCGAAGTGACCAGCGCACTCAACCAGTACCCGGGCGGCTCTGAGCTCTGCACAGAATACACTTATGTCACGGCGGATGCTGCTGGTACAGCCACGAGCGAGGCTACCAGCGAGGCCACCGGAAAGATTACCAAGGAGGTTAGCAGCAAAGTCATCACCAGCACGGCCGGCAACAGTGCTGTGGAAACACCCGCTACCTCAGCCGCCAAGACCCCCGGTTCGTTGAGCAGTGCCAGCGACAGTGCCACTGGGACGCAGAGCGCCAACGCCGCTCCTCAAAAGACCAGCATGGTCATTGCTGCCGCTGGCATGGCGGGTCTGGCACTTGCCGGCCTGTACTAAATGTGTGGGATTGGGCCAGGTCAGATGTGGAGCGGGCTAAGATCGCGATGAAAAATGTGGTTCGGGGAATCGAATAAATCAACAACAGGACGTCATCACAGCTGTATTTAATATAATCTTGCCACGATCGGGCTCGAATTAATTTCAGCCTAAAGGACACACGGCAGTTACAATTTCAAGGCCGCAACTAAACTGAATATAATATAGATTCTACTGCTTAATGGAATGATCAAGGCCGTCACTTGAAGATCCAAAATTTACAATACTCAAAATTCCACTGATTGAGTTAGCGAAAATGAAGCCATCATATGAAAAGCTGTAAAATTCAATTGTTGAACGACCTCGTCGAGCTCATTGTTCAATCTCGGTGCAATGTCTGGCTGAATGCCAAGAGACGTCGCTGTTCTTATTGTATTGGCGTATTTAGATACAATCAACGCGCTTCCCGGTAACTTCGAGTCGATATATGTTTCTAGACTTGCGCAATGAAAAGTAATAAAATGTCTTCAATCAGCCATGTATTTTTGGTAGGCCAAGTTGATAGAGTTGTATTGGAAGATGATGGATTGTACCACAATAGCGATGACTCCCCACACTATGATATCTGAATGAAATTGATGCCGGTCCTTCTGTCGCCGTACGATGTCTCGTTCCGTTCCGTTGGATTCTCTTAATTCTGCTAAGCGCCTCGTTCAGGGCGTTTCATATCCTAATCCTGTTTCTCTTGTCGGTCGAATTCTGATGGGATCCACGGAGGGTAGCACTCCTTGGGGAGGACAACTCCGACTTTGTCTGATTCTATTGGAAAATTCACCAGTATGTTATTCATCTTGTAATGGTCTTGGGCTATTGCAGCATTCTATAGGGTAAGAGGAGATCAGACTGGCTAAGTGAGGGTGACCAGAATAACAGAAAGTATTCTCCTTGTGTACTAGAGTAAAAGCTGTAGGCCGATTCATTGTATTGTTGCAGGTCCCTTCAGACCATAGTTTGGGATCGGTCTCATGGGAATCATCAGATAAAGATTTCAATGACATTAATGTCGGTATTTTCTGGCCGGGCGGTTGAATTGGTGGTTGGGAAACCAGCCTCTCCTCACTTCAGCTGCTCATTCTGAATCCTAGTAACGGGCATCCGCCGAGAACAGAATCATAACATCGTGGATTTGATGTTTAGATATCGAATAAAGTTTAATCCCTGCTTAGAAGAGTGGACCTCAAATGCACGGACTGATGAGTCCACGCAGACTGCTTCCCTCGCGAATTTCTTTCTGCGCGTTAATCTGTTCCCTCCATAATCACTGATTGCCAACATGGCACCCGAATATTCGTAATAGAATCAGGTAGAGTTTATTTATAAGCTTAAATACTCTAAATTTATATATGCCTATGTTACCTAAACACAGTACCGAGACTATGACCATTTTAGGCAGGAGGCTGGAGAGTGTCGACATGCAACGATAAATGACAAGATGATTAACACATCGACTACGTGTTTTCTTGTTTCATGTAATTCTACATGCGAACCTTGCAATGGCGGTGGTGATTGCCATTGCCACAGGTATGATGTCTTAGCTCGCTGCTGTATATTCGCATTCTCTCTGGAGGGACGCAGAGTCTTCAAACCGACGTCTTTCCCAGAAGTCACTTGCTTGTCGAAAACCACGCTGAAGCTCGAATTGACCCATTACTCAACCAATGTGTGAGATTTTCGGGGATAGCAGTGGAAATAGCATGCTAAATTTTGTACTAATTTGCGGAGATAGTGCGGCATTGTGTAGAAACTGAATGTCTGAGCAGCTGCACTTAGCCATCAAGTTTGCCTATGAAACGGCATATCTACTAAGGAGAGGTTTATGTGCCTAACAAGATTGGCGTGACCCCTGACCGACGAATGCATACCGGGAACTTCTCTGCGGGACTCTTCTACTCGGAGATGATATTTGCCTCGAATGAAGTGGTTATGATGGATCGATGAAAACAGCTTCGCCCGTCTAGCTCCCAATCGTCCTTCGGCTAGACCTACTCGCACCCAAATACTCCCCCCAATTAGCTTGTAACAATCATCATATAGAAAATTCGCCAAAATAGGATTAGTTTGAAAGGGTGATGGAATCATAGCATACAAAGCTTATTCCGAGTTCAGCCAACATGAATCCCAAAGACTGGGTTCAACCAACACCCCATCATATCATTCCTTCAAAAGCAGTGTGATGAATTCGAGGCATAAATCTCGATCATGCGTCGATGCGATAAATAAATTTGAGTCACAGTCAAAGCCATGGGAGTGCTAATCTTCAATACCATTACTAATCGTCAAATGGAACCGCGACGCTATTCGACTGATAAACTCTACTTTATCGGCAACAGAAATCGCGGACTTTCTGAAGTTTTGACAGGGGTGAAATTGATTATAAAAGGATTTATTTGTAATCACCGCTTTTTCTTGCATCTTATCTGACTTATGCAGGATAGCTTGGTGTGATACGGAAGCAGGGGTTGCAGGGATAAGACTTTTTGCCGTATTCAATTTCAAGTAATCTAGTGACTGAGTCCGCAACTCCGCAAGCACGCCATCTAATAAAGGTCTACTCCGCAAGCACGCGATCCAATAATACTCCGCAAGATGACCAATGTTGAATCAAGGAACATTTCAGACTACGATAGCCGCTGTTGCGGACTAATCACTCCAATTTTCGTCGCTAATCCCTCCCTATAAAAATGGCACCACTTGTTTCATAATTCCACTTCATCTTTCTGAACATATTTTTCCAGCCAAAGATCTACTATCTTAAGATCCTGTTATTTTCGCCCTCGTACTAGAGGGAATTACACAATGTCGAGTATTGACGTCGTCTTTGGAGCTGCGAGTGGGATTTGGGACACTGACGAGACTGCCCTTCAAGCAATTGCTATTCTTGATGAGGAAGAGATCACAAATATTGACACAGCTCGTATCTATGGAGACAGTGAGAAAAGGATTGGCGATCTTGGTATTGCAGCCAAGTTCACCATCGCTACGAAACATCCAGGGGGCATAGTACCTGAGTCAGATGAGAGCGGTATTATCAAGATCGCACAGGAAAGCTTTCGGCTTCTTCAAACAGACCAGGTAATATTTATCCTGATTAATTATTTGGCGAATAATCTTTACTGAGTGATTTCTGTGTCATACAGGTCGATATTTACTATATTCATTCGCCCATACCCACAGCACACCTACATTCTGCACTCACGGGCATCAATGAACTATACAAGGCAGGACGATTTAAGAGATTCGGCCTATCAAACTTCCTTCCCTCTGAGGTAGAGGAAGTCATCAAGATCGCCAAGGAAAATGATTTTGTTCTCCCTACTGTCTATCAAGGAAACTATAACCCGGTCGCGAGAAAGCAGGAAGACTTGCTATTCCCAATTTTGCGAAAATATGGCATCGCATTTTATGCATACTCGCCGCTCGCCGGAGGCTTCCTAACCAAGACAACCGAACAGATAACTACCGGTATTGGCGCCGGCCGATTCACCAAGGGACATCTCGGTAGTGGAATTTACAATGCGCTGTATAACAAATCATCCTACCTAGACGCTTTGTGCAAGTGGGAGGCCATTTCTAAAGAGACGAATATCCCAAGAGCTGAATTGGCGTACCGCTGGGTGGCGTACAACAGCCCACTGGAAAAGGTCAATGGAGATGCGATCATTATTGGTGCCAGCAGTCCAGAGCAACTGAAGCAGACACTCCAGGGGTTGAAAAAGGGCCCATTACCGGACGAAGTTGTCAAAAAAATTGATGGTGTATGGGATGTCGTCAAACATGAAGCGGGTTTGGACAATTTTCATCATGATTCTTGAATGGGGGATTTTGAGGCTCATGGTAGCTATTTTTGGGGGAGCTCAGATAGCGGGTATTTTCGCGCGCGATGAAAGACGCTTCGCATTAGATGTTGTACCTGGTCCTTTGTTTCAACGCACCCAATTCAAAATGAGGTCCACCATGGGCTGCTAGCCAAGAGCTAATGCTCACCTCTTGCTTCTCGGCGTCTCATGATGATATAGAAGTCCACGGACTGTTATGTCGAATCCTACATCTGGTCCCTCTATTCATAGTATGAATAGAAGAAACTCAGAGGGACCCCTCTTCCAGAGAATAATGAAGCAGCCAATGGCCTGTACCAACCTTCTCCTGTAGTTGGATGAGGAAAACACCCTTTGGTAGAAGCAAATTATGAACAAGAGAGAGCTGGTCAGGTGGGGTAGTAGAATGGTTCTGCCACGTAAGTACCCTTCATTTCTAATTCATGAGTATAGTATCAATCTTTGGCCTACCATCGAGAATATCATCGTAGGAAATTTCTATGGAGCATTAAGTTGAATATCATCTGTAATTGAGCGGCTGCATGCATAAGGAGCGATAATAAAAGCACAGAAACCACTCGTCAGTAACTGAAGAGAGTAGTTCAACACGCGTTGCAGGAATTAGGAACGTAAAATGGCAACCTTAACAAGTTTTTTAAATTTTGATTCATTTCTGAGCTGTTCAATCCAGGTCATAGGTTCTGGTAATGTGGGCATCGTTGCCAGAATAAGTTGTGACTTTATTCTTATCAGGACTAACAGCTGTGGTATTTATGTACTTGGTCATATCTTCATCCCTCCAAACTAATTACATCCAATCGTCATTCATGAAATGAAATATGTCCGCTCGTTTAAGCCTCTTCCTTGTGCAGGGCACCAGAGTTCTCCTCCTTCCTCGCGGCGGCGGCAGCAGCGTCATTCCCGTTGGTCGAGTCGCTCGTGATTTCAACCTCATTTCCGCGAGCAGCTGTCTCAAGATCTGTACCAGCCTCCCTGCGGATCCTAGACATCTCATCAGGGGGTGGTGGCACCCACTTGGAGCTCTTCATCGGGTTAACGTTGTCGATGTACATGGTATCAATCTCCTCAAGGGTACGACCCTGGCCCTCGATAACGAAGAAGTAAACCAAGAGACCACCGAGGAAGTTGCAGGCGGCGAAAACATATCCATAGCGGAAGTCAATATCAGCAGTAATGAATGGCGTGAAGAAAGCGAGGAGGAAGTTCCATAGCCAGTTGCTAGCAGTAGACAGAGCCATGCCCTTGGCACGATAGCGCGAGGGGTAGAGCTCTGCCATGATGGTCCAGATCATGGGTCCCCAGGTAGTAGCAAAACCAAGGATGAAGAGGCAGGCCATGACAATCATAGCAATGCCAGCGCTTTTTGTGTTTGTTGGGTCTGCGCGGTCAAGCGAGAAGTGGCCTACTGAGGCGAAAATAAGGAAGCACACAAACATCCACATGCTACCAGCAATGAGAGACTTTCTACGACCGTAGTGCTCGACAATGTAGAGACCGATGAAGGTGACCACAAAGTTGATAGTGTTGAGGATAATCTGGGTAATGTAACTGTCGATACTGACGGATCGGAAAATGGTTGTACCATAGTAGAAGAAGTAGTTGGCACCAGCTAAGGAAGGTTAGTAATTCCAAGGGACATTTTAGAAGTTGATTATACATACTCAGTTGTTGAAACATCTGGAGCGAGACACCAATGAAGATACGGTATGCCATCCTGGGCGCCTTGAACATGCCGATGAATTCGGTAACAGAGTTGCCCTTGACAGCGCTCTCAGCCTGTTGCTTGGACTCGATTTCTTCCAGCTGAGTGTGAATAGACCAATGGTTGGGAGGAGCACCATAGACCCTGCAAAGGGTCTGACGAGCGCGGTCAACGTTGCCACGGCTGTAGTCGAATCGAGGTGTCTCTGGGAAAAACAGGATACCGATACCAAGAACCAGAGTGAAGATCCAACCAAGACCGATGATGATGCGCCAAGAGGCCGAGCTATGGGCCTGGTGCGTAACGGTTCCATAGTTGAAGCAGGCAGCGAGGAAAATGCCAAAAGTAATGAAGAGTTGGTAGGTACAGACCATGGCACCACGGATCCAAGGCGGAGATGTTTCTGCCTGGTACATGGGGACAAGCAGCGAGAGAGCACCTACGCCGAGACCGGCGACCCAACGACCCATCATGATCTGAGCCCATTTATCGTCGGCCGAGATTTGGATAATGAAACCAACAGCAATGATAAGGTTCCAGAAGGAGATGGTGTACTTGCGACCGATGCGGTCAGCAATGGGAGCCGAGATGAGAGCACCAATCAGGGTACCGATGGACAGCAAGCCAACAATGAGACCAGATCGAACATTTCCAAAATACTTTTCTCCATTGTCGCGGGTCTGGCCGAATCGTTCCAGGAAATCGGGCATCTCAAGGAAACCCGAAATTTGGCCAGTGTCGTATCCGAACCTAGCCACAAGCTTGGTCAGCCAATTTTCTCACACGAAGCTTGGGGTTGGCACTAACAAGATTCCTCCCATAGACACAAACAAGGCAAGGACTAGAGATCGCCCTGTGATACGCGGAAGAGGCGAGTAATCAAGTCCGGACAGGGACCGACGAGCATGAACCCCCTTCTCCGAATTGGGGTTATGCTCGTCAAAAGTGACGGTCATGAATTTGTGCACCATGATGGGCAGAGATACTTGGAGTACCTATAAGTTAGCTTCCTGGAACGGATCTTAGTGTGGCGTGTTAATGGTTGTTTCACCCTGTGGTGGTGAGAAAAGCCAGGCCTATGCTGTCAATGGCAGCCGCTAGCTTTAAGTACTTTGCATCGACAGCCTCGTCGCACAAGAGCTACAATTACCCATGGCCGCCAAAACAGACAGAAAATCATCCATGATGCCCAGCTACGCTGCGGTTTGCTCAATCACGGGCTCCAACGGCCCCGTCGGACCAGGTCCTTGCAGTCCCGAGATTTGGGAATCGGTCCTTCCTCGTCGGTCAGGTGCAAACCTGTGGGGCTTTTTCCATGCTACAAAGCCAATTGGCAAGAAATTAGACTACTTGTTTAAAAAAAATTGGGTAGCCTGGGGAAAATGCTCTGGGGGAATGGGGTTGAGGTCGGCATGGTTCAGCGTGGAGATGACGTCACGATTGGCCCGTCGAGACGATTCCGGATGATCCGGGTTGAAATCATGGGAACAGCTTCCCGCCTCACGTGGAGGGCTGATGCACGCTCGCGTGGTTTGCAAGACTATTTTATCCTCCGATTTAGGCCGTCCGATAGAGTTGAAGACACTGGGGGAGCCAAGCGCCATAGTCGGACTATATCGCGTTTTGATGGCGAGCATAGCCTAGCACCCGTCAACGGCGCCTTGGTCATGGCTTTCCTGGATAAAGCCCAGCCGCGGGACACGACGGTTGCAATTTTTTAGTCATCTAATAGAGGCTCGATCGTCGCCGCTGCGACCCCGCAAGAAGCCGGCTGGCGCGTCATCGATCAACGCCGAGCGTTCCTAGCGCCGGGGAGTAGCGTCGACGCTGGCTCCGGATTTGACCCCATATGCCCACCATGGCAAGATCTTGCATCCTCAATGAAAACTTTTCTCATGGTACCGAGCGGTCCTGCTTCGGCCAAACTGCTACGTCTATCAGACCATGTGCCTTCGTAAGCAACTTGCATCCCAGGGCCTTGTGCGGATCGTCGGCAAAACTCTAAAGTGCTTGGCTCTATAAACCACGGAGAAGTTCAATCCGATCACGTCAGGTTATTTCTTAAATCTGGGGATGATTCTACCATCTTTGGGGATGGAAAAACCAATTCCTAATGGTCAGAACTTGTGATTGCGTGGCGCTGATGTCACCACCAAGTGCTCCAGCAGCCTATTGGTGATGGCGAAGCAGACTTATTCAGCAATCAAGATCGGCCAACCCCAAGTGGGGATTCTTTAAGAGATTCTCCTCTTTCACAAACCTAATGTGTTTGGAGTAATATTTCGAGAATACTAGAAAGGCGGAACCCAGGGCTAGAATTAATTGTTGTGTATTTTCAACGACCTGCTCCACCTCAAACATCTCCACCCTCTGCCTCGGATGTCTAGTATCACCTCATCTTTTTTTCTATTCACCTTTCGTCGGCCCTGCAGCTTAACTTGGTGGATCAACCGTACGTATCTGGGCGCAAGTACGAAGAGGTTATTATGAAGCCATCGAGCCTGTCATGAGCGGTCGGCCATCTCCGTGGGCCTCACCATAACATGTAACCGATGGGAAAAGCCGATGGCCCTGGGTCGAATCGCAGTGGTATGTCCAGCAATTTCCATCCAACCCCTTCGTATTTCTGTAGTCAGCTGCCTGATACTGGGGCTTTGGTGGCTGTTTGGCTCTGGAAGATGGTTCTTCCGATGTTCTGACCACGGAGCGCGCGGAACCTCCGGCATATGAAGGTTACACATCCACAATTGCCAGAGAATCAGAACCTATCGGCGAATTAATTTTGCTCATGGTTCAATACGAATCGGCCCGTAACCACCCCAAGCAGTTGTTAATATCAACTGATAGCAATGTGCCATGCGGTCATCTGATCTGAAAACATTTCGATCAGGGTCTTTCAACCTCCACAAGTGGTGATGATTCACGTATTGATGACAAGTCATTGATTCACTTGAGTGCCCAAAATGTGGCCACTTAAAAATCAAAAAAAAAAAGAAAAGAAAAAAAAGGGACCCGTGCATTAGGGGTCATCATCAAGTATTAGACGTAGAGAACTGGATTTCGTTCAAAGTAAGCGACACTATTATAGGGTAAGTCTAAGATATGGGATCGATTTTGCCCAAAGTCGGTTCATGACATTTAAGGCGATTTTAAGTATTGAGAAAAGGATATAACATTGTATTTGATGAATGCACACTGATTCAGTAGACAACTGCCGTTTATATCCTAAAATATGGTGTGTTGGATGTGATCTTAACCGCACTAGGTGTCGTGAAGAGCCTCATGCTAGGCCAAGATAGATTAGTGTGAATGGCATTTTCCCTTGACCACGGTAAGCCTCCACCCTAGCTCCTCACGTGACCAAAGTGAACAGAGTAAGAAAAGACCATTTTTGGAGTGTTTAGTATCACGTGAAAGACCAGGGGTAGGAACTTAGCACAGTTAAAAGGATAGTTATGCATAAACATACACAATATTTGCACATAATTATCCGCTTACGTAATTTGGGTTTGGTCTCTTCGACACTAACAGATTCTCAAACAATTTGCTGGTACTTGCGATGGTGGGGTTCTGCCATTCGTCGCGATTGTTCACCGACCGCGCTTATTTGTGCTCCATTTCCTGGTACACTGGGAAATCGCAGTCTTTGGATAATTATAAATGCATTCAAGTCACACGAGCTATATTAAACTGTATCAATTTCTCGCGATAATATCATACACTCTGTGTTTCTGTCTTGCCCGGCATGAAAACTTGGATGAACTGTTGCTGAGACCTACATAGATGGTTTGCACGCAAAATGATGTCACTGGCTAATCAAAATTTCTACAGTACGAAATTTTATGGATGATAAGATGATAGTAATTAATAGAGAATTGAAGGTCGGCTAACTTCATGCGAACTTACAAGTAATGTAGTGGCATGGTTGTATTCTGGATCAAATTTGTAGTAGGCAATAGAAAGAGTGGTAAGTTTGTAAGACTAATGGGATAAATTTGCCCACAGGACCCCTATTTTTGGATGCTTTGCGTTGGCGCAGCTGTTTAAAATGGGGTATTCTATTCCACTGACCGCAGGCCGGTGCTGAACATATTTAATGGGCTAGTCTATGCCAACTGGGCTTGAGCGTATTCAATTAATCTCGGCTTAAAACTTCCGGGTTGATTGAACTCTATCAGTTAAAGTGGCATAAATGTTCAAAGCGCTTGCCACCTGCCGGTCACCACCCCGCGCTTCTGTCATCGGAGCGGCCCGTGGGCGTGGACCGAGCGTCGGCTGATGTCGGCAACACTTTGATTGATGTGATTGGGGCTTCTCAGAGTCAAGTATAGTTGAGTGGATGGAAAAAGGCTTTTCAAACAATCTAAACAACTGATGATTGAACTTATGCATGTCCGTTGTTATGACACAGACTGCAGTAAGCGAGAAGATAGATAGAAAAATGATAGGGGAGGTTGATGGGTTTAAAACTGGGTGAAAAATGTCGTCATTATTACTTTCGATATTCTATAGCTCCATTTTTTGCACAAAGTAGCACACCAGTTCCAAATTATAGCGATACTACTGAAGCCAACTGTGATGAGATGCCTAATTCAAACTACCCAAGACCATCTGTTTGAGACCCAACGAAGCAAGTAGACAAGTCCTAGGAGTACAGGTACCTCAATCAACGGACCCACAGTCGATGCTAGAGCCTGGTCGCTACTGGGTCCAAATGTGGCGATTGCTACAGCAATAGCGAGTTCAAAGTTGTTGCTAGCGGCCGTAAAGCTCTGCGTAGTTGATAGTTGGTATCCAAAACCAGCTCGCCGTGCTACAAGTAACGTGGCAAAGAAGATGATGACGAAGTAGACAATGAGTGGGGCAGCGACACGGACAACGGAAACGATCTGGTGTACTACTTGGTGGCCCTGAGACGCAAACAGCACCAGAATGGTGTAAAGCAGCCCAATGAGAGACCAAGGGGAGGCAAAGCGCAGGAACACGTTCTCGTACCAGGTTATTCCTGCGATTGCGCGCAAAGAAAACCGGCTAATGATGGCAGCGCCGAGAGGAATGCCCAGGAAGACAGCGACGCTCGTGGCAACAACGGAATAAGAGACATCAGTAGCCCCCTTTTCGCCGCTAATGATGCGGATGAAAAACACGGAGAGGGGAGCGTAGAGGGCCATCTGGAGGATCGAATTGATGGCAACCAGGATGGCACAATACTCGGCATCGCCACCTGCGAGGCCATTCCATATCAAAACCTGCGCGTGGTGGTTAGCGGTGCAGCATGCGGTGAACAGGGAAGGAAGAAAAAGCCAACCATTGCAATACATCTCGCGAGGCCTACAAGGATGAGACCGACTCGCAATTCAGGCTTGTCGGGGAGGAAGGCCCATGCTAGGCCGAGCTTATTTCGGTTTTTGTTAGCAACGCGCTGAGCAATAGGTGAAATGATATCCCGGTGATACAGTGTACAGGTGTGAGACTAACCATCAAGAAAGGTGCAACAATCCAGTTGATGAAAATGCTGAAGAGGATTTGCTTCCAGATACCTCGGTGCGAGAGGATTTCGTGCAGCGCCTCGAAGCGAACCTTGCACAAGATGGGGTACATCATGACGAGCAGGCCAACCGCTGAAGACGGCCGAGTTAGCATGTATTGTGAAACATCTAAAACATAATCGAAGCCGTGTCTATACCGATGGGAATTGAGACGCCGACAAATTTGCCCTTCTCCAGGGCTGGCCCGGTCTGAGGAACAAAATTGCCGAGGATGATGCCAACGGCCATGGCCAGAAAGATCCAGAGGGCAAGAAAGCGGTCCAGCCAACCGAGTGACTTGAAGGCTGACACATTCTTGGGCCGGTCTATTTCAGCACCGGCGGTGTTGCTCTCCATATCCTGGGAGAAAACAGCGGTGCCTTTTTCCGGTGTGCCTGAAGCTTGTTGGGCCTTGACTGCAGAATCCTGGAGGGATGGTGGGGAGTCTGGCTGTTTGGAGACGACGGTCATGGCGACGTTGTAGATTTCGGGTTTGGAAACAAATGCTTTGTGTTGCAGCTCAAGAAAGAAGAAATATATTGGCGAATTGTACTTGGTCGACTTGCAGCGTGGTTTTTATGTGTTCCAGTGAAGGTAGCGTTGGCGAAGAGCTTCTCCCCAGGCAAAACCCCTTGGATGAGGTCGCAGCCATGCAGCCAATCAGATGAGGGGCATGACAGATGCCCGCAGGTACAAAATTGCTACCGCCCCACTCCCGGAGCCAATCACAGCCAATCATGCCCCGGGGATGACAGGGTCCCAGCCGATTTTCGGACAGGTCTGCTACCAAGTTGGCCGTGGGCTTGGATTGTAGCTAGTTCTTAGATAATTTAGCCAGTCTGCATCCAGATTCTTTGAATGTCCCAAGCCCCGCCCCTATCAATGGAACCAGCTGGTTGATTGGTGAGGCAATTGTTGTTCGTATTTAAGGACATTTCGTATCCATTCTCCAAGTAGAAGTTGGCTATCAAAACTGAGGCAAGGCACATCCGGCGTCGTGTCCAAAGCAGATCAGGTTGTTGCCCTCGAGCAGGCTGTCAACATTAAGAAGACGGCCGCCGATGTTGCTAAATTCAATGCCGGCGAAGGTGCTGACACTGTTGCAGCTTCCACCAATGCTGGGAACCTCTGGGGGGAGGTTTTTGAGGTTATTCCGATCCAATGGGGGTTATTATTAATTTGCTTACTTCTCGTGGAATTTTATCCATCACATGTAGAACCGATGACGGGGATCAGGGATTGGCGCGTGGCTATTTTCTTTCTTTTTGGAAAGGTATGAAAATTTGGAAGGATTAAGACCATCTTTTGTGACCGAAAGACATACGCACATGTTTGGATGAATTCTGTATAACAGTTCTTCTTGGTCCCATTTGCGCACTATGTTTTAAGGAGCGTGTTGTTAAATTGTCTACTAAACTTCAAGGAAAGTGCTGTTGTTACATCGCCAAATATCCACCATCTATCCCATCTCTATATCAAACTATTCCATCTCTATACCGAGCTTGCTGTGCTGTCTGGCGCGGTTACTCAGCACACAACCTTCCACATCTTCCACTCCTGGTAGGCTTCAGTGCAATAATAAGTTTGAGCCACGGTGTAGCTGGCGTTGCACTCATCATCAGTGTAGAGCATGACTGAAAATTCAAGCATTAGATTTTTTTTCCCCTTCAAGATTATAGAATTCCTCAAAACTCACGTTGACATCCGTCGCTGGCGCTTGTCAAAACCACGGACTTGACAAGGTCGACATCGAAGGGGTTGCAGGAGTCGGTCTGGGTGTCAAGGGCGGTGAAGGTTCCCAAGCTGTCAGCTGAGCAGCCGTTCTCGCCGTAAAGGCGGAAACTGGCAACTGAGGTGTCGCGGATAGCAGCGGCCGAGGCGCCAATGGCAAAGGCAGCGGCAGAAGCGAAGATTGTGCTGAAATGCATGTTGAAGGGTTGGTGATGTTTATGTGTTTAGATGAGATTGATGCTGTGTTTGTTGTTGTGGGCTGGATGCGTTGACTGTTGCTGGATGGAGATACTGTTCTTGGTGGTGACTGTCGCTCGATTAAATACTATTCCTTCCTTTTAGATCACGGTGAGAATGTCTTATGGCCAGCCTCTAGAGTCCCATAGTTCTATCTTCGTACACGAAGGCCTCGTATCGTTGATGTGTTTTCATTGGCCGTCCGAATTCAAGATCCGATCTGACGGCGCTAAACCCGCGAATATGGATCATTTCGTACAGCCATAGAGCGTGCTCTGGCAGTGTTCTGCCGAATTTTCCGATTTCACGAAGGGTTCTTTCCAGAAGTGGAAATGACCGCAAGGTGGCTTACGCCGTCATAGGCTACGGGGGAGCCACCATTACAACGTAGTATCTGACATTTGTGGACATGTGGGGATCCTGGTGGCAGTGGCTCAAGGTGGCTGAGGCCTGCCTGCATCCCAAACAAAGCTTGAGCTCTGCGAAAGGAATTCGCCGGTACTTGTCACTTGCATTCCCCCAGCCCAAGTTTACAGCAGTCTAGTAATTTACTGACTTCTGCAGCGTTTCTGGGTATCATCGCAAGCTCAATAAACATCTCGCTTCCACTCAGCAAAACAGTGGTAGACTTTTGCCGCAACCGCCCGCGCATCGATGACAATACATCGCCACTTGCCAGCATGCTCAAAGTACGCGTCTTTACCGACAAGCTTGACATTGCTGATCGATATCTATTGGTCATGGTCCAAGCTTCCAATAAAACCTAGCCAGTAAAATGAGAACGCCAAATGTCTGCCGCAAGGTAGCTACACATATTAATTACTTGGAGAACTACACCTTGATGTAACTAGCGGGCCTTGGAAAGATATAGAAGTGAAGAGGTGGCTAGGGTGGCGGTGGTTGGTAGTCCTTGGTGGCTAGAGAGTGTAATCAGATGTGAGGCTGGTTTTGTGGTATAAATAGCTAGCCTTTAGTGTCTTACTTCATAACGACGTGCACTCCAATTTGAGTCCTATCCTGATCGTGCGGCCTAGCAGCGACCATGCGTACACGGTAAGCTGGTGATTGGGGAGTAGCTGTCAGCACCTTTGCAATTCCCTTTCCGCAAATCCAATAACGCATATGGAATTTCAACCGCGATACTGTACGCCTGGACTTGTATTCATCTTCAAGGGGAGCCCCAAGTCTTCACAGTCCTCTTCTGATCTTTCATCGTCCTGCCTACATCCTGATCGCAAGTCTGCTTATTTCTGTCTATACCTATTAATAGGAGTTTAACTGGCACACCAGGGCTAAATCATACATTGGTCTTGCAGGAATTCCCGTATTCGCATATAGTGGCATAAATCTTGCATTTTGATGTGATCGGAAGCAGAAGAAACAATGAAATTGGAATGAAACGTACAAAAATATTTGAGAGTAGGTAAATCATGGGATTTTTAATACTGATAAGGCTAAAAATCAAGGTAATCAGCCTGAGTTGATAAAGGTTTTGAGTGAGATTGGGTCGAGAATGAGACAACACTGCAAATGAGAAGCTTGTTTTTTGAAGTGATACCAGAACCTTATTTAGGTCAATGACTCAATGCACCATTGTGGTTGATTTGCGTGAGATGACGTAAAAAAAATTTGGATTCAACATTTGTCGTCGGCAAGGCTTGCCGAGAGGAGATTTTGTATCCAGCGGCGCCCAATTTTCAAGCATCTTATTGATCATCCTAGCCAGGGAGCGTAGGGAATGAGCGCTACCTTGCATTGCCACAACAGGCTAATGCACAGAGACATGGACGTGGCAGTAAGATACAGACAAAAAGATTGATCTCATTCGCAATTCATCTTATCGTCACATTGAAGGAGTCGGCATTTTGGCCGAGGGGTGGTAAGCACAGAACAGGCTACCAGTAAAAAGCAGCTCCCCCCAAAAAAGCCCCTTTCCATTGGGCCCTAAACGAAACTAGCCTGGATTGCTTCCAAAATGTCAGCCATCTGAACTGAGCTGAAACAAATGGGGGCGATGAATTGCACACACTGGATCCTACCATGAAGAGGCGTCTTTGACAGAATGCATGCTAGAATGCCTTGCCTGTGACCATCACATGCAGTTGATTTGCATTTCTCATAACCAAGGCTATTGATACACGTACAAGATATCGTATCACAGCCACCACCGCCACGTAATTCTTCTTTCAGTAGCATGGCAGTAGCCTGTTTGAACTTTTGATAAATCACCTTTGTATCCTGGCACTGACTTGGCACACTTTATCATTCTACCAATGCTCGTGATCCACAAAGAACATGGCCAACCAGGTGCGCGAAGAGAATACACTACGGCTGTCGCTTGAGTCAAGATTTAATGGTTTTAACTGTAGGGAATCGATGGGCCAGAAGTGGCTTTATCTTCGCTCCCTCAGACATATAACGACTTCCAATACTCAACTGGGACCGAATCGGCCTACAACACTACATCCGCTCCGCCTCTTTTAGAATCACCGAAGCTGCACGACCATTATCCTCACTCTGGGTATGAGAATCTTGCTACTGTGAATGGCAATGTACAGGGGAAGGGGAAATGGAACTGCTTCCGTGCTTGTCCTGGCTTCGTTCTGCTCCTGCTCGTGACAGGCCAGGCATGTCTCATTATAGGGTTGGCAGTGGGGCTTGGCATCGTGGCCAAGAATTACTCAGACTCGCAATCTAGATTGAAGGTTGCCGAGAATGTGACAAGTCCGCTCAATTTGACGTATGGATGCTCAGCCACTGATGAGAGGGTTTCGGGCACAAAATATACATCTCAAGGTCTGATTCAACGCTTATTACAATAACTGACACGTTGAAGAGTGTTATGAGCTGATGATATTTGTGTAGTTTACGCCACCGATGAATATACTCTAACATGCAATAAAAATCTTCCACCAAATGACATTTTTCGACTTTTTGCAGGTAATTTTATTAATTGCATGGAGGCGTGCTCGATATGGAATAATGTGAAACCTACCAATGATACTTGTGCTGGCGTTGCCTTTGTGCTCAGTTGGATCAATATCGAAGTCGTTCATGCAGGCGGCGACTGCTACCTTAAGAAAGGACCTTTTACGAAGGCGGACCTTTTCTATGACAGTTCGATTGAGGTGGAGAGTGCTATTCTTGATAATAGTTAATGATAGGCCTTTACATTTGGTATTCCATACCTGCCATGGCTGCTATCTGCATGATGATTTGCTGCTACACTGACATTGCAATATTTTTCATCTCCTAGAGTAGTCTGCACATTTTCCTTCAAGTCCCAACCGTGACCGTGTCGTCGACTGCATGGAGGGGTTGGTCAAGTACACCATCGTAATGCATCCTTGCTTTGACCTGTTTGTCGACCGCTTTGGCGAACGAGAGGAAATGTACCAGCAGACTCTTCTTGACCCAAACCGATCCTTTTTGAACCATGTGTAGACTAGAACCTAGGTTCGGGTGGCAATACATAGAGGGGATGAATGTCCTGCAGAGACGAGCTTGCCATTTACCTCTTGGCCTACATTAGCTACTCTTGACCCTCAAACCTGATCCTCTCTCTAATTTTCCTTACTCATTTGACAGTTGTTCAGTATTGAGTATTCCCCCCCCCCTCAACCCCATTGTCAGCTTGCTATTTGCTAGCCACTACAAAAGATGCCCTGGCTTTCAAGGCTGCAGGGTATTGTCTCTGTGTGATAGCATTTTCTGGCGTCGGAATTCATGGCTGAGATTCTTGGCTGTCGATGGTTGTGTCACACCCGGTATGCTGCCATCCCGGTTTGGGAGACAATATGAAGCGTGTCGCATTCGGTCGCGTCACGTCGGGGAACACGTCTCAGAGCAATAGTTTAATCTCGCGCTCTGACCAACGAGAGATCTTCACAGGTATCCTGCTTGCACAATCATGCGATTTGCCGAAGCAAGCAAGCAAATTAGAGAGTGGAATCAGAGATCGCTATGATTATAAAGAACCATTACGAAGATGTCAGCAATATAGCGGAGGCTTGTGGTTTTGCTGGGTCCAAATCGGTGAACCAAGATACGATAGCGTTCTCTTATTCATCGCATTGCATGCAGCTTTGGTCGTCTTTTGACCAATTTTCTTTGACTTGAGAAGGCGGCTACTCCTTAGTTTGCATCCCACCATCGAAAAAAGAACAACGTGACGTCAATGATTTTTTTTTTCGAATTGTCTCGGGCTATTTGGCACTTAGGTATCCGAATCAAGATGGGTGGCTTCGGTTTCGCTTTTCCCCACCTCGGCGGGGAACATAGCCTACGAAAGGTCCGCGGAGAGTCCGCGGGGAGGCCGTGGTCGGGCCCACTAAAACCGAACATGATGCGGAGTTAAGACTATTTCCCGTCAATAACGCCTCCCGTGAATCAAGATACGGGATTGATAAATTTTAGTTCCCTTGTTGCAAAAGCCAGTCGTTTGTAATTTGGGAGATTGGTGGAGACTGTTGCCGACTTGGCTGAGGGGAGAGATGTTTCTCAACATCCATAATGGAGATGTTCATTTTCTTTGTCAAGTTGTTTTTTTTTTTTAAGAAAAAATCAATATTTGTATCTATACCTTTTTCTATTCATGGTAGGCTGTCGATTGTGAAGCAAAATTCTACAAAACGTTTCAAAAATGAAGAAGAAAAGCGAGTAATGGCTGCTCTACCAAAACGTATGTTACCGAAAGCGAAGGTATCATATGCATTTCGGAAATAGAGAGCATTGCATTGGGCAAGGCTTGGCAAGCCCCATTAGGCGGCAGATCATATTTTCAGCCCCGAGATTCGCAACCAATTTCTTGGCGCACAGGGGCTCAACAGGCGTGAAAGGCTAAACGATGAGAAAGCGGCAGGCCATCCGCCATGGCGCAAAAATTGAAGTTTCGTTCATGCATTCATGATATAACGTTTAGGAGATTTCATAACACATCCCTATTCCTTGTGGCCCTTTTGATGCAAGGCTCTGTCTCGAATTCTCATTACTATTGGATTGGTAGAATGTCATGGTCCGCCGGGTAGGGTTACATTTCTGGATTCCATTGGGATAAGGATATTCATGCTTCTAGGGCTATTTCTTTACTTGCCCATTTGTGACAAAAAAAGACAGAAAAAACACGTCACCATGTTGACGGGAAGAACTCTATTGATAGTTTGGTTGAACCATTAGAGTTCCGATGATGACCTTCGGAATCGGTTTCTGAAGACGGCAAAATCCTCTAGGGTAATTTTTTGTTTGCTGCCCAGAGGCATCAATGATGATGGAACTGGAGAGCAGCTCGGGGCAATGTAGAGCGCAACAGGATAGATAATAATAATATTATTATTATTTGGATCCGATGGTGAAATATTTGGCAACTTGCTACTGGAGCGCATTGCGGCAAAGGAATTTTGCAAAGTCAGCGAAAGCATTGCATCAGTTTGTGCGACTGGGCCTGTGGAAAATAAACATGGTCAACGGCTGCGGCTGTGGCTAAGATCTTCCCGCGACAGGTGGCTCTGATTGCCAAGGGCAACGTCAAATCTCGGTATCAAGGTTACCGAAAAAGTAAGCCATGTAGATCTTAAAATTTGGGCTCAAAAATAACCAGACATGCCACCGGAGACGAGCCAATGAGCAACGCCTCCTTCCGCGGGAGCCCCTTTCAATCCACTTGGGATGGGAGTGCCTGCGGATTCGCTTACCGGTTTTCGGGTGATCCGACCAGATCCTGGGCTGGGCCCAACTTTGGGTGATGAAAGTAGCAAGTAAATCGGGATCAGATCAGGATGACACCCCAAGAGCGAGCCTAAATGCCAGGCTGTGTTCGTAACAATTGGTCTTGGCTGAACATGTGGGTTCGCTTTCGGTCTCGCATCGCGCCACGATTGGCCCCGCGTTGATTACCACCGGGCCCGTGGTGCGCCATCACACCCCAGAGCTCGCACGCCGGCCGCTAACAGAAGCCCGACGGGTAAAGCGCTGGGGGCCGCTGGAGCGCATCCATATATCATCTCTGCGAGGCTCGAATCGTTTAAAGCTGGGGCGCAACCTCGGACTTGGCTGTGGTATATCTCACCATCGACACTTTCGCATTCAAGAAAGCAAACCAACCAACAGCAACGGGAGGAAGAGAAACGGCGAAAAGAAGGCAGCAGCTCGGTTTGGAAACGACGAACAACAGAGAGAAAACAAGCCCCAAACTTAGAGACAATGACAACAACACCAGAGAAGAACATGGAGGCCGACGAAGCCCAGGAGACCAAGGTCATCGACCCACCCTCCGAAACAAACACTGAAACGGAGAGCCTCTACAAAGTAGGGTGGGAAGAGCCATCCAACGAAGACCCAGACAACCCAATGAACTGGACCACGACTAGGAAATGGGTCATTATCGGCCTCCTGTCATTAATGACATTTATTACGTGAGTAGCATTCCTCCTGCTAGCCAAGAAGGATCAGCAAGCTAAACAACACTCGCCTGCACAGTCCCTTGGCATCGTCAATGATGGCACCTGGAGTGCCCCTCATCATGGAAGAGTTCAACTCGAGCAGCGATGAAGTGTCGACGTTTATCGTGTCCATCTTTGTGCTTGGCTTTGCCTTTGGCCCGCTCCTGATGGCGCCCCTCAGCGAGATTTACGGCCGAACGCCCGTCTACCACGTGTCCAACACGCTCTTTGTCGTCTTCACCGTCTGCTGCGGCGTGTCGCAGAACATCCCCATGCTCATGGTGTTCCGGTTCCTGTCTGGCTTCGTCGGCGTGGCTGTGGTGACGTGCGGCAGCGGCACCATCACCGACATGGTCCCCGCCGAGCAGCGAGGAGCGGCCATGGCCATTTGGTCGGCGGGTCCTCTGCTGGGTCCCGTCATCGGCCCAGTCTGCGCAGGGTTCCTCGTCCAGGCCGCAGGGTGGAGGTGGGCTTTTTGGCTCACAACCATAGTGGTGAGTTTAATTCCAAGTTGCCTTGTCCCCTGTCTCTACACTGACCCGTCCTCCCCCCTCCCCCCTCCCCTCTCTGGCCCCGCTCTAACAAGCTCTGCTATAGTCTGGCATTACCGTCTTGGCAATGTTTTACTTCCTCCAGGAAACGTATGCGCCGGTGCTGCTGGAGCGCAAGGCGGCCAAGCTCAGGAAGGAGACGGGAAACGACAACTACCAGTCCAGCATGAAGAAGGAGGGAACCGCCAAGCACCTTTTCAAACAGTCCATTTTCCGCCCGGCTCGCATGTTCTGCTTCTCGCCCATCGTTGCCATGATCTGCATCTACCTCGCCACTCTGTACGGGCTGCTCTACCTGCTCTTCACCACCTTCACCTTTGTGTACAAGCAGCAGTACGGCTTCGGCTCCGTTGGATCGGGCCTGTCCTTTATCTCGGGAGGTGTAGGCAACTTCATAGGTCTGTTCATTGTCGGCTACCTCTCCGACAAGTTCATCAGGGACGCCAAGGCGAGGGGCAAGGAGCCCGAGCCCGAGCAGCGGCTGGACCTCAGGTTGACGGTTCCATTTGCCCTGGCCCTGCCCGCCGGTCTGATCATGTACGGCTGGACGGCTGATAAGCATCTGCACTGGATCTGCCCCATGATTGGAGTGGGCATCATGGGCTTCGGCATGATCGGGATCATGATGGTCAGCCAGACATACCTGGTGGACAGCTTCCCGCTCCACGCCGCGTCCGTGACCGCCGCCAGTGCCGTGCTCCGCAGCCTGCTCGGAGCCCTGCTTCCGCTGGGCGGCCTGAAGCTTTACGATGCGCTGGGTCTGGGCTGGGGAAACACCCTGCTGGGATTCGTTGCCCTGGGTCTGGCGCCGGTTCCTTGGCTCTTGAACCGATTCGGCAAGAGGATAAGAACCAGCTCCAAGTTCAGAAAAGAGTTTTAAAAAAAATAGGCCGGCGGGGTTTTTTTGCTTGCCAATTTGGTTATTTCCATTATTACGACTTAATCCTCACACGTTCAGCTTTTTGAACCCATCATCAGCGCGATATCTGCATCATCAAACACAACAGTTTCATGGCCAGAACAAACATACATATTTTAGTAGCGTTTTTTTCTTTCCTTTTTCTTTCTTTAAGCATGTCGAATAGATGTCAGCTCAGTGTACTGTCGCTGAGAAATGCAAAATAGATAGATTGTGATAGCAAATTATTTGTTTTTAGCAATATATTAATTTCCAAAACTTGATCAGTTTCGCCTTTATGTGGATGGTGATGGCTGCCAAAGGTTCAACTGCGGTTGCTTCAAGACGTCATATCAAGCTTCATATACGCGGCTAACTTCTTGTCGCTTGCATGCAGGAGGCCAAAAATATGTTCTTGTTTCGTCATTGCACCGTCAAGTGGTGCCGCGTTGCCGGGCCATACTACCGCTCTGTGGCGCAAGCATGAGCGGCTCAGATGGTCGTCGTCACAAAGGTGTTTGTAAATGGCGCCTTTTCTTTTCCCCTGCTTGGTAGCATTCGTTGTTTCCAGCCTCTCTGCACGGCACCAGTGTTTCCGCTCCTCGGTGCAGATTCACCACCCTGCATTCGGGTTCGGTTTCGGGAATTATGGGACCTGTATCATATCAGGCTGGGGGAGCAGCAGCAGGCTGAGGACGAGGGAGATTCCCGGGGGGACCAGGGATGGCCCCAGGTCGCTCGATTGGCGCATCAACTCGTCGACGTGGCCCATGCACAGGGCAGAAATGTCAGTCAGTAGCGGCCGTTGGTCAAGCAGAAGAAGAAGTGACAGGAAGCAAGGGTCAAGCGGGATTTCCGAACGGCTCCTCAACACGGTGCGTGGGGAGGCGTTAATATTGCGCTCCCCCCCGCAGAGACCCAAGGTTCTATTAATGTCCCAGGGTCGTAAATATGCCAAGTTGAGAGCCAAGTGGTGCCCTGTCGATCATGTCCAAAATGCCGGTTTGGCGCAATTGAATTCCAGATTCAACCCTGGTCGTTGTCGTGATTGCCCAGTAAGGCTACCTGTTGCTGTGCGGAGTCAAGCCGTGTGCCCCATTTTTCGGTCTCGGTCTCGGCTTCGGTATTCCCCTTTAATTGGCTGTGCACACGTTCCACGTTGGTTAGACGTCTCTGTTTCTAGAACACAGCCGGCTTCGATTGGACGCGGAATCAAACGCTAATCGTGTTTCAGCCAGTAGCTGGCACTCGCGGATGATCTGAGAAGCCAAGGTCGGCGATTAGACCCAGCCCTTGAGGGTTCCATGATGGAGCTGGGGCTCTCAGATGCCCCGTTCGGGCGAATGCCCATGGCTCTTCTGAGCTTGGTGCGTGCCCATCAACCTTCTCCGCGTGTTGACCAGGTGCGTGCTGGCCCTCGCAAGCTGATCATGGCTGTGTCGGCACGCTGAGTGCCGTTTTAATGGTGGGGGTGTCCCGATACTATTCTTGTAATATCGACGGAAACCTTAACCGCAAGCCTAACGGCCTACCCGCCACATGATTGCTGTGATCAACCTTCTATATAATCACAATCAACCTGGCATTTAATCATTCTCATTCAATCCTCCTGTGCTCTACTCCCACAGCAACCAACCTCAACACACCAACTCTTGGACAGTTCGACTTCAGTCTTTGGTCGCATCACCCAGGCAGATAACCCCCCTCCCCCCCCCCACAGACAATGGCTGTCCCCGACTTCCCCCCGGCCTCGTCCTCGGTCGTCAACCTGGCCTATGCTTCGGTAGTCATCTTCGCTCTCTTGATGCCTCTGGCAGGCTTCATCACATACAAGCATGGAAAGCCTGGAATGATCTGCTGGCCCATCTTTGTGTCCTTCTTCCCGATGCGAATCATGACCGACGTCTTCACAATTCTCAAGAAGGACAACCTCGGCAAGGGCCTCGGCGTGCTCTCAATGACCAACGCAGGATGCATCGCTTGCTTGAGTCTGACAATCATTGGCATGGTCTATGAAGCGTGAGTCACGATGAACCCAACCCCCGAGCAGCGGTACCACAAGTTGAATACTAACCCAAGCCGTGCGCAGCCTGTGCCTCGTGCCCTCTCCCGGAAAAGGCTGGGGCAGGAAGATTATCCTCGGTGTTACCCATCTCAGCAACACTGCTGCCATCGGTATGGCCGCCTACGCCGGAAAGGCCGACACGACAGCCGACGGCGGAGTCAAGAACGTCCTGTTCAACAAGATCGGAAACATCGTCTTGGCCGGCGTCATGCTCGCCGTCCTGTTCTGGCTCTGGCCCGCTGGAAAGCGCGTCCTGACGGCCCGTCAAGACACCAACTACAAGGCCGCCAAGATGCTCATCGTTTGCGCCGGCCCCGCTGCCGTCCTCCAGCTGATTCGACTCGTCTACGGCGTCACCTACGCGTTCAACCGCATCGACAGCCTCGACCCCCTCACCGGAAGCTTTGCCACCAAGTTCATCCTCGTCTTCGGAGCCCAGCTGCTCATTGCTCTCGTCGTCCTCTACGGCGGCTGGCACAGCATGGGTTACCGCCCCCAGCCTCATGTGCGGGTTCGCGGCGACCCCATGGAAATGTCTCCCAACGCTCATCTGGTTTAATCGGGACATGACCTTCTGACGAAAAGTAGATTCCCGAGCCGGGGGCTGCATTGAGAGACGGAGTGGAGAATATGAGGAGGGCGGGGGGGCAAGGTCCCAAGGCCCTGGTCGAGACTCTCTACCGTCCTATTTGCATGGGAATTTCAAGGACAGAATCGCTGCAATACGCAGTAGGGCAGTGAAATCCCCTTGACGCTACTGAAGACGTCATTTTGATTGTTTTTTCTTTTTGGTATAACGGAAGGCCTATCTCTCTGGGGTGAACATTTTCACCGTACACTCGTGTAGCATTTATCAATTTTGTATCTCGTTTTTCTTTTGTTACTCAGGCACGCCCAATCAAGTTCCACTTCATGTTTAATAGCAGGTTTTTTCATTAGAATAAAATTTTATTATTTCAAAAAAAGAAAAAACAAGAATCATGAAACTTCAACTTGATACATGTTAATTGCACGTATAAGTCCTAAATGGTACAAGTAACCTTGACGGTGCAGCCAGGGATTTCATGCATGCAGTAACTCAAACTTAGTTTGGAAATCTTAAAAACTCATATGGGGCTGATACCAAAAAGGTTCAGCTCTGCATCAGAGTAAAAAAGCATGATCCCTTATCCCGCCAAGCAAACATCAACCGCTACACAACCTGGCCAATCAACTAAACTCCGCTGACAAAGAAATTCATGCATCGGCGTTATAACCAGTCTTTTCAGGGTGGCCCTGCGGCAAGACGTCTGCCAAGGTCTCGTCGGTGCCTTTCAGATCATCCTCGGTAGCAACGTGGTCACGGATCTTCAGGAGTATAACAGGGGCGGCTACCACGAGGGATGACGCCAAGAGAGCCCAGTTGCTAATGAATTCTGCCTTGTATGAGAGTTTTCTGGCATCGAGATTATTCATCACTGCGGCCCCAGCAGATTGTATGCCCTTGTAAAAGCCGACGTAGTTTGCGGAGCGGCGCCCGGAGTTAGAGAGAGCCCCCATAAACCTTGATTTGTCAGCGCTGGGTGGCAAACAGAAATAGGAAAGGAAAGCAAATGGAGAAGAAAAGAGGGCGAACACACCAATAAACAGTGGCCTGCCAAGCAGCATCGTAAAATCCGTAAAACATGTACAAGAACATGGGGCCAGCGTAGCCCGAATCTGTCCAGTCAGTGGCCACAAAGCCATTGTCTGGATCAACAGATTCACGAGTGTACTGTTTCTCCCACGCGTAACCACCGCCCCAAATGGCAAAGGTGAGAACAAACAAGACACCGAGGGCAATCTTGGCTCGAACAGTGCGGCGGACGCGCTCGACATCCAAAAGGGACCCCCAGATGACAGCGGCAATGATCTGACACATCCAGTATAGGAGACTGTTCAGAGCCTTGGTTCGTGTGTTAAAGTGGGCACCGTTGACCGAGTTAAACTGGTACGTGTAAAACCAGTTGGACGAGAAGAACATGGGGAAGAGGAGGACCACGAAGGGCTCAAATTTCAGCGTTTCGTACAGACCAATCAGCTCACTCTGCCAGGTCGGGTTCTTCATCAAGATGACACGGGAGCCGTCCTTGCGAACAATGTCACTGGCGTTGCAGAGGGTGAGGGCGAGGAGAGCGCCAAAGAACATGAGAACGATGAAGCCGATGTAAGTGCCATCGCTGACCGTCTTGTTCTCCTTGATGTTGATGTTTTCGCCGAGGGGAATCTAGACACACTGTTAGACAAGTGCTCGCAGGGATGAAGCAATTAAGCTACGAAGAGCAGCTGCGCCAATGCGGTGCGGGTGGGTGGGTGGATGGGTGGGCGGGCTGGCTCACCAGACTGCCAATGACGGCACCCATGTTGAAGATGCCCCAGAACCATGCGAAATACTGCCCCTTTTGGTTCTCGTGCGGATAAGAGATCATGATGGTGCCCTGGGCGGTCCAGAGCAGAGCGGCGCAGATGCCGAGGAAGACGCCCGCAAAAA
Organism: Calonectria crousiana; assembly: GCA_013406985.1. Lineage (NCBI taxonomy): Eukaryota > Fungi > Ascomycota > Sordariomycetes > Hypocreales > Nectriaceae > Calonectria > Calonectria crousiana. The sequence continues at coordinate 308,460 of VTGD01000012.1, read as the reverse complement.
TGTTGAAACCCGGGACGTGGTCGTGGACCGAGACGAGCAGGCTAATGGCGTAGATGCCGTAGCCAATGCCTCCGAAAGCGAGGCACCACTTGACGCCCAGCCTGTTGACAAAAGTACCGCCAAACAGACCAAAGACGGCAAAGGCGCTGTAGAGGGCCGTGTTCTGTTCGGGGTTCGGGTCAGCATTCCTGGCACGCGTCATCGTGCCCCGAGGCGCTGCGGCGACTGCGAGTACGACTGCGACTGCGACTCACCATGTTATCAGCCAGGGTGGGGTCAGTTTTCCCGCCTCCTCCCAGGCCGCTCAGCGCGTTGAACATGCCCGGGCACATGAAGCACACAAACGACACCATGCCCAGCTGGATTCTGGGCGATGCGTACCACGGCATCAGGCGCCCGAAGAAGCTGTACCGCTTGTACATCCACCCGCGGGGCAGGTCGGCCGCGACTGGGGATTCCGGCTCCAGGCCGTCGTGGGGCGAGTGCTCCACGCCCGGGAGCTTGGCGATCGGGGCGGAGTCGTTTTTCGACATGATGGGGAAGGATTTCAAGGCCGGCTCGTAGCGTTCGTGGGATGAATTGACTGCGTTGCGGGCCCCTTCAGATGGACATGCCAACCCTGTTGTTGTGCGCGTGAGGGAAGGACGAGGGCCGGGTTATTAAAAAGTAAAAGCTTCAGAGCAAGCAGGACGATGATGAAGCTAAGCTGCCGCGGCACTTTAGTATGCCGAGCTGCTAAAAAAAAAAAAACCAGCACACACACACACACACGCACACATTCACGCACGCACAATCGGGGCTTATCCCCGCGTCAAACAAGATACGACCAAAGCCGACGGTATCAAGCCACCGGACAAGGCTGGGTGCCGTCGACGGGCTCTCAGGCGTCGGGCTTGCTTATGTGACGTTACATAGGAATGCGGGAGGGTGGCCATGCGGGGAAGAAAGCCGCCAGACGCAGACAAATCACTTTGGGCAAAGTGCTGATCCCGTTTCGGGCCTTCTGGATGGGCTGAGATGCTGAACCTCCCAGTGCACATCATCAAATGCTGCAACACGAACAAACGCGGGGAGGAAGAGGGCAGCAGCGGGCGCCGCTATTCAGACATGTAACCACTGATTGATTCAGGCGCTGCAACGGGTTGCAACGGGCGCCGCCATGCAACCATTGATGGTTTGATTGATTGAGAACCAACAGAGAGCCAATGCCTCGACACACCTGCGACAAGCCATCGGCATATGCACTGTACATGTCATGTCCGCGGCAAGAAGCGTTATCTCTTCGCGATTCGTCACGCTTCGCACAAGGCATGCTCTCACGTGAGCCACCCATGTAACGCGCAGGACTCTTTGACACACCACTCTCACGCTGATTGCCTGGAGGCTTGCAGCAATCTGTCTCGTATCTGCTCCATCACCACTAAATCTGCCCATCCCGCAGGTCTTTTTATCGCCAGAATGTGACCTGTATCTAGGGGGCCCCTGTCCGTCATTTCCTCCCCATTCTCACCCACGAATCTCTCGTTGCATCCATTTTCATTTTGGCACTCCTGACTTTTTTCTTTCTTTCTTTCGTGTTGGTTCCCTCGAATATTTTCGCCAAGCATTTTCGCTTAATATGCCGACACATGCGCATTTCTATTACCACCCACCACGACCGCGACGAATGGGAAAAGCACCGACGAAAGCCCCATGACAGCCCAAAAACGAGAAAGATTCCCGGTCCGGCCCTTGGAGTGCCATTGATTTTTTTCTGGGCAGGCCTGTAACCATATCAACATGGTGACCAGACTTGCCACTGTAACTGTCGCGACAAGCATTTCGGCTGGAGCCAGCCATCTGGTGCGAGGTAATGCTACAATGGCTATCCATTTCACTTGACAAATCTTATCTAGCCCGCTCAATCATGTCTTTTGGAGACGATAGATTGTCAATTGCTTTCTGATTTCATCATGCACGAACTCTACTAGGGCTACTTCCGGACGCCTTAGGAATCTACTCATTCATAAATAAGGTCGCAATCCACATGCTCTATCAACGTCTGGTGAGTTAAATCATTGTAAACGTGAGCCATCCATCATACCTAATCCAGACGCAACTTTCCATCCGCAAAGTCAAGGTAACATCTGGTCGTCCTATCTGATAAGACATGCCCTCCATTACCAACGTCCTGGAAGCATCAGATCTTGCCGACAGAAAAATGGTTCCATCCTCTTGCAACGTGCCATGCCAAACCCCTCGCTACACACCCGCGCTAACTACTCCAGTCCACAACTCAAACTGGAAAAGCATGCCTCGCCAGCTTTGTCATGGCAAACATTCATCCACATGTATTCTTGTAACAACTGGCGAACCCCAACCCATTCTAGGTCCTGAACTAGAGGTAATACATCCGTCCGCCACTTGTCGCGCAACCATTCTTCATCATCTTGGAAAAAAGCCATCGTACCCATCATAAGAAGCCATAGTGACATGTGGCGCATCCTCTGTGAAGATGCTTCGGTTGCGCGACAAAGGATCCGGAATTGGTCTGCAGCGAAATCGTATTGGATCCGCGTGCTAAAAACCTGAAAAGTCGTCGAGAGAAAAGCAAGCATGGCTAGTCTAATGCATTCTCCGAGGATATTGCTGATGGTTCCCTGCATATCGCGGAGCCGATACTGCGCTGACCAGATTCCAGCATGCAGATGGGACTCTTGCATTCCGTATCTATCCCAAGACGCTCTGTCGTTGACCCGTTCAGCCAGAAACTGCAGGTCTCGAAATATTGATGCCAATCTCGACTCTACTAGGTCATCTATTGACTGTTTGGGCTTTGAACAACAGCGTCTTTGCGTTTTATAAGTATTTGATAAATCAAACGGAACACCAAAGAGGTCAGTGGTCGAGAAGACCGGGGCCTGACCTGAGCATAAATGGAGACACAGGTCCACACTCCAAACACGTCAGTCGATCTCCGTATGGAACCGGGGGGTCACTCATCGGGGTATCACTCACCGGGAGAGCACCACGGGTAATTGTGGGTTTCCACGGAAGCTGTGCAGCCCGCCGCGCAGCCGGATTATTTCTCGTAGCCCTGCAGCATGCGCGGACATGGCGTCACGATTATTGGCCATGGCCGACGATATGCCCAAAGCTATGACTATAGCAACAGTTACGTCTGCAAGGGAGCGATCATTTTCAGATAGGTTCTCATTAAGTTGCACCATGGCCTTTTGCAAGTGACTATACGTCGTATTCGTTCTTGTGCGCTGAAGGACGTGCCCCTCGACGACAGAACAAACGGCCACAATAGCATGCACGTAGGCGGCGTCAAGAAAGAACCAGTCCCTCCACTGCGTTGATCTGATGTTGGGAGGGAGCCCGAACTCGACCAGAGAGAAAGCATTCATTGTTCTCGGGAAAACTAAGACACGGTATCAGATGACGTATACAGGACCCTGAATGCAAACTGACCAGTGGAAAGGAGCCGCAAGGATTCGGTGCTCAGCTCATCGGCAAAATGTACCATGTTCGGGGCGGGTAAAGGTGCAGGGTTTTCAATCCATATCATCCTCATGTGAGCATGACATGGCGGTTGTAATTGCGAATATTCGTGGATTGGCTGTTGAAGGGTGGGTTCCTCAGAAACCAACGGTATCCTTGTGTATCATCTGTTCTTCCCCCGCATACAGTGGCTTCGTATTAGTTTTCGGTCTGTCGATTTAAGTTTCCCGAACGGGCCCGCTGACACAAACATGAATCCAGATTGACTTGGTGGCATTGTAACGGTCAAGGGAGAGAGCTCCGAGCTAACTTGGAGTTGCCCTACCCTCAATGCCGGGATTCTAATGCTGCATCTGGTTAATTCGTCCTGGTGTCTGGGGATAGGATGAGATATCCGCAAGAATCAACAATAGTAGGTGTTTTATGTGAGAGGTAAGAAGCATACTAGCCCAACGCAGTCACCGCGTCGCATTCTAGAGAGAGATGGTGCTGATCCCGGCTCGATGTTCATCCGTGGTGTGATGGAAGGATTCTGATTGTTTCCCTTTTTAGGTGCTCCCCCTCGATGGATACCCCGCCACTTGTAGCATTCAATAGTAAGACGGCAGCGATAAGAGTAAGATCGCTAACAAATGTGTCTTGGCATGTCTTGTAGATTGGAAAGCTACTATTCAGTCGAACCACACCGGCTAAATTCTTCACTGTCCTTCGGAGTGGGGCAAATCCCAATCAATGTACTTCTTTGACTGGAAGATAATTTGGATTCCATACTCAGAATGCAGCAGACATAAAAGACCCAAATTTCTCATCAAAAATTGCAACTGTCTCGGTCATAACCGTTGTCCTTGACTAAACTCATCCCAAGCCGAAGATTATTGAGTGCCTATTCCACCATGACAAAATCCACGCATCACTGCTAGCCCAACTCACCCGGATTCAATCCCCAGACTGAGATCCCTAACCTAGTTGACAAGGTTTGTCTTGTCACAGGGGGGAACTCGGGGCTGGGGCTAGCCACAATTACAGCACTTGCCCAGCACAACCCAGAGAAGCTCTATCTTGCCGCACGCTCTAGAACCAGAGCTGAAGATGCCGTTGCACTAGTCAGAGCATCCTCTGCCACCGCTGCAACGGCCAATATCGAAATCCTAGACTTAGATCTCGCCTCGGTGGGATCCATAAAGGCGGCCGCAGCTCGTGTGAACGAGGAGGCAGACCGGCTCGATCTTCTGCAACTCAACGGCGGCGTTGGCATGACGCACCCGGGACTAACTTCGGATGGCCACGAGCTTCATTTTGGGACTAATTACATGGGTCATGCCCTTCTTACTCAGCTTCTGATGCCCAAGCTATCGGCCACGACCAAGCTTCCCGGTGCCGATGTGAGAATCGTATCAATGCCCTCCATTGGTCACAAACTCTTCGCACCAACCCAGGGCATCGTCTTTGACGAATTAAAGACAGACATGAAGAACCACGGTGGCCCGGAGCTGTACGCACAGTCGATGCTCGCCAAGGCCTTGTTCGCTTACGAGCTCGCCAAGCGCTATCCTCAAATCACCGCCTCCTCTCTGCACCCGGGCACGGTCAAATCCGGCGTATGGGGAGGAGACAAGGATGTCAATTGGCTCATCGCCAACGTGGTGGTGAAGCCCATCGTTGCCCTCACCGGAGTCTCAAACGACGAAGGGGCCAAGACGCAGCTGTGGTGCAGCTTCAGCGACGAGGTAAAGAGCGGAAGCTACTATGAGCCTGTTGGGAAACCCGGCAAGGAGAGCAAGCTTGCGCGGGATGATGGGCTCGCGGTTCGGCTTTAGGAATGGACCGACAGCGAGCTGAAGTCGCATGGCACCGCGGGGTGGGAGGGGGCTGTCTAAGGGGATCTACTATCCTTGGATTGTATTCTTCCCAAATCTGCTCGAGTTATTTACGAGGAGAGTTCTCGTTGCGTTTTGACAATTGGCCAGCTATGTTTTATGATCCACCAGCAAGCTACCGGCGTGCCGTTCCCATCATTGTTTCCGGGACCAAAGTCTACCTCTGCCAATCAGAAACAGTCGCTTGTCTGGTTCAGCATTATCCAAGTTCCCACCCGCCACTTCGAACCTAAACCTAGACTTAGCGTCCACATTCCGCCCGCCTCATGACAGTTTCACAACCCATTTATTGGCGAGTGGACTAATCAAATCTTGCCCTTGTGTCGCTTTGCAGTAATGATTTACTGATTTTCGAGCGTTCTTAAACCTGCCCCGCTTCTTCGTTGTTCTTGAGACCCCGTTATGACGACAGCTGAGTAATCGTTGATACGCAGCGTTGGGGGAGCCACACAGCTGCACGGCATTTGGCCACGGGTCACTAATAGAGCGATAATATCCATCACTTGTTATGGTCGATGTTCTGGCTATGCCAAAAGAGCCAGGAATTCGCTGTAGATAGTTGCTGCAACTGATGTAACACTTGGTGCGAGGGCATGATTTTAGTAATTGACCAAGAATGGCTACATGTTCCAGAATCATGCCTTCTCATGGCAATTGTAGAAATACCTTTGACATCCATCATGTCATCTCATCCCTTGCGCATTGCCTGCCTCTGTTCTTGGCAGCTGACATGGGCCCCTCAGACCCCGCAAGCGCCGATGAGTCAGCACAATTCGGATTGCGAACAAGGAGGTTAGCTTCCTATCAGTTGAGCCTCGTCGGATCACCTTAGACACGCTCTCCACCCGGTTAGCCTTTCCTCTGGATGCCGCATACTGGTTTGGCATGTCATGAGGCTTGAAGCGGGGTGCCGAGGTAAAAGTCCCGAGGTATACTTGAATGGATTCCTTGTATGCCCGCCAGGTATCTGCATGTTCAATTCGTATTTGTTTGCATGATACCAGTAGACACGCTCATATATATATTCATATCCCGTGCGCTCAGCGATTTCTCATGACCATTCAAATTCAGGATCACTATTAATTCGCCTCACTCATCATGGCCGACTCAACCACTTCTTCCTCGCTCTATGAGACAAAGCAGACTGATGTTGAAGGGTACACTCGGATTAAACATGTATCCATTCCCATGCGCGATGGCATCAAACTTTGTGCCGATCTGTTTCTGCCATTTTCTGCATCCAAGGACGGCCGCAAAGTCCCCGTCATTTGTAGTCTCGGGCCATATGGCAAGGATATTCATGCTTCAGTATTCGGATTACCCAAGACGCCCATCTATTCAAACATGTACAAAGCCATTAAACCTTTAGGCCCGGACGCATGCTTCGAATTGGTAGAACCTCTAATCTGGGTATGACATCATTGACTTGTGTTTGGTCATCAGCAGAGTTGCAATCAGCTATCTTTTGGGATCTCATGACTAACATTAGAGACCAGACAAAGGACTTTGGATATGCGCTGTTGCGTGTCGATGAACGCGGGATTGGAGGGAGTGAAGGAAGACTTGACCCTTTCGGTCTTGAGAGATCCCAACTGATTCAAAACGATGCCGAAGGTCAAGGTAAGCTTTCATCGAGGATTCGGCGTGATAACTGCCACAATCACACCCACTAATCAATGCCTTGTTTTTAGATCTTTATGACATTGTCGAATGGGCCGCTGAGCAGAGTTGGTCCAGCAGCAAGGTTGCATTTTCAGGAATCAGCTACTACGGCATGGTAGGATATTGGGCCGCGATGCAAAGGCCGCCGCATTTGACATGTGTCATGTCCTATGAGTCAAATTGTGACCTCTACCAAGCTTCTCGGCGCAGTGGTATTTACAGCCACAACTTTCAGTCCCATTGGTTCAACAACATTGTCGTGCCCTATCAATCAGGAAGCGAAAAACTCGAGGAGGAGGAGCTCGCTTCCAACAGAGTCGACTATGCGAACTTGTTGTCTACAGCAGAGTACCCAACAGATCCTACCTGGACACTTCTGAATAAGGTCCGCAAGTTCTCCAATATCGAGGTCCCATTTTACCTGGCGGGTAACTGGACTGATCCCGAGTTGCATCTTCCCGGAAACATTCGAGCGTACAACTCTATCGCATCTGAGCAAAAGTGGCTTGAGATGCATACTGGAAACCACCTCGGCGCATTCTACGAACCTGAACACATCGACCAACAGAGACAGTTCTTGGACTATTTCCTTTTCGACAAAACCGACAATGGAATGCTTGATGTCCCATCCATCCGACTCGTTCAGCATCACGGCAAAGAGACATTCTACCACGAGAGAGAAGTAGCATTCCCTCCGCCTGACGCCAAAAGCACTTCATTTCATCTCACTCCAAACAAGACCCTCAGCTTGACCGAGCCAAGCGACGCAAAGGTTAAATTTGAATATCAGGCACCGAAGGATAATATTTTCTTTTCCTTGGAAGCCCCATTTACCGAGTCATTCGAAGTCTTAGGATCACCCTACTTGGAGCTTGAAGTCACTACCGAGGCCCAGGACTTGGACCTCTTCATCTACCTTCGTGCGGTTGACACTGATGGAAAGCCCATTATTCTCCTTGGCAATCATGGAGAACCTATGGATAGTTTTGCCAGAGGATTCTTCCGTCTCTCACACCGCGATGAAGCTATTGGAAATTTCTGGACACAAGGCATCCTCACCCAGCCGACTTTTCCGAAATCTGAAGTCACCCCTGGAAAGACTTACAAAGTGACCGTGCCACTGTATCCAACTGCATTCCTGTTCGACAAGGGTCAGGGCCTCAGTGTAGAGATTGGCTCAAGGAATAGTAATTCGGTCATTCCCGCTATGCGACACGAGGGCGGTGATAGAACCGCGGAAAGGTTTTCTGGGAAGAATACCATCATTTCCCATGGGAAGTTGGTGCTTCCAAGGGTGCACCGTGAAAGAGCGTAGAGGCATATGATATCGAATACATGAATTGCTGAGAAAGGACATCCACCAAAGCACGAGTATTCAATAATAAATGGCCTTGTTTTGATCATTACTTGCATGGTTCTAGCCTTTTCAAATACTGTGGCGTGTAAACTTTGTCCAATTTCCATTCTGGTGGCCGATGCTTTACACGACTACACCACAAACCACATTGCACAAGTGAATACCATCAACTAGTCAAGGGCTCTATGATGCAAATGCATTTAGGACGGCGTTCCCCAGTGACTCGTATGGAACCCCTTGGAAATACCTTCTCCCTCCAATTTCCAGACCCTGTCTGATGCTCTGAGTCTCAAATCTGACGGATTCTATGAAGCGCAGCCGAAATTTAGCTTTACGCAATGCAAGCTCGAGTACTTAGTTAAATCAGAAGGACCGCAGCAAACTCGCAGTTTTAGAGGCGCGGAGCTGGAGGCTCAAAAGCCTCTAGCAAGTATCAACCAGGGGGTTTAGGTATAGCTCAACATCTTCAACGAGAACATCTGGACTGGGTCAATTCATTCAATGAATTCCAGCTCGCAAGGGCTAATCATATGTGGCCGAAAGACAGGAATGTGATGAACACGGGATGCTGGGATTATTAGTTTAGTGGAGAGCGCGAGTTTAGACAGTCAACTTCACGTCCATAGGAGCATGGAGCCAAAACCGTGGACGAATTGACATGTATGAAAAATAGGACAAATATGCTCAAGATTCTAAGAAGAATCACAGGTGTTGCTGAGAGATTACATTCAGAAATCTCTGCAAATCCAATTCCACAATATGAAAGTTTTCTGCAATACCTCCGCAACAAATATTCCATTCGCTGCGATCGTTGTTAATTTGATTCCTCCACTCTGTCAAACCAGATAAGCTCTTTCAGGCAATTTTCTAATTCGATCCCCAATCTAACAACTCTGCCATCGTCAACTACAAACTCGGCCGGCAATGTATCATCGCCACCTTCCCAAAAATCGCTCGAATGAGCAATAAACTTGGTCGACGTGATTCGGTCAAACGTCAACGTAAATGCCATCGATCGATCGGTGGCATCTATGTACAGCTTGCCGTCCTTAGTCTGTACCTTGATGCCGCGGTAACCAGGATGCCAATACTTCCCAGTATATGCTTCAAGTGAAGGCTCGTTTGCCTTTTCAGAGCTGGAAGTGTGCTCCTGTGGCAAAATTTCTGTCGTTTCACCCTTGGTTGAATCAACTTCTTTTCGTGGTGCATTGTTCTGATGTGCCGCTTTCGCTTTCTTCTCGGATGTTTCTTGCGTTTGATTTGAGAATTTCTTTTTGGGGTTCAAAGTAACATTTCCCTTCATACTTCCCTTCCCTTTTTGACGCTTGTTCTGCTGGGGCGCTTTTGGTGTTGGCAGATTGAGAACATCATCAATCAGTTCCCGGGCCAGCGTGGTTGCGACGGGACCCGCGCCAGACGAATTCCCTAGAATAACGGCACCAAATCCTAAATCTGGCAAAAAGAAGAAGCGGCTCGCGAATCCGGAGACATGTCCATCATGCCAAACGACTGCATAGCCCCGGTAATAGTATATCTCCACGCCGGCCGCATAGAAGCCGGGAGAGGTAAACTTTTTCAACCTTCTCGAGCCTGGATTCCGAAACGATCGCATACGAGTGAGACCTTGATATACCCTTTCCGAAATGGGTCCTTCACGATGCATTAATGCTTTGACAAACTTGATGAAATCATTGGCACTTGAAGTGACGGAACCTGCGCCTTGGCCTTCGGGACAATCTGGGCTCTGAAATGCGGTGTATTTTGAAGCATCCTTGTCCCAAAAGTGGCCATTTGCCATACGATCCTCATTATTGGAACGGGCAATCGAAGGCTGAGCGCTGCTTGAGATCATGCCAAGCGGGCGGAAAATCCGCTCGCATAGAAAGTCGGAAAATGGTTGCTTGCTTTTAACTTCCACAAGGTAAGATGCCACCGTGTACATCATGTTGCAGTACAGGTATCTTGATCGTAGTGGTGCTACGACGGGCAGGTTTCTCAGGTTCCTGGTAACGGAACGAGCATTGTCCGGTTCAGCTGCTCGCAGGCTCATATAAGAATCATCATGGCTAGTTTCCATCAGTAAGTGCGTATAGTACGAGCTCAAAATCATTTTACCCAGGCATACCGGTCCGGTGACCCAGGATGTCGTCTATGGTGATTGATTCCGTGTACCCAATACCAGACACGACGAAATCGTCAGGCAGCAACTCGGACACGATTGCATCATATTTCATATCGGGAAAGTTCTCATCATCTTCTACCAACAGAGCGACGGCTGCAGCGGTGAGTGATTTCGTAGATGATCCGATATCGAAGAGCGTGTCAGCTGTGCAAACCGTGTCTGGATCTAGCGATGCTTTTCCGTACCCTGCAGATGCAACCTCCTCATCTTGCACAACTGCAATGGCTAAACCAGGTACATTATTTCGCTTCATCAACTCATTCACATGCGAAGAAAACGAGGAAGACTTGAAGAAGTTCATGTTGAGGGAGGGCTGTAAACAGATTCAGATGTTGTTGTGAGTTATTGATGGAGGATTGTCGCTCTCAGGTTGGTCCGAATTGATGGCAACGTAGATGTGGCTCAACTCAATCCACGCTAACAATGCACCCTCGTCAGCTCAGCCACACATGTGTCAGCAACGTCGGCACGTGATCTGAGCCATGATCTTCTTGCCTTTGGGTCCTGGTCGTCTGCAATTCCGCAACTCTTTCCGTCACATTACCGTGAGTCCTCGTCATAGTCACACTTCCTACGAGAAAGACTCAAGACCCCACCTCTGAGCCTTCAAAGCTGAAGATTCCATGCAAGCCCAACACCGGAACCATCTGCAGCACGCAGTCCCAGTCCAAACACGACTTCGAACCGCATTGATTTTGATGAGGACGTGACCGAGGTCCAAAGAAAAAAGTCGGATAAATTAAATCAAAGGGGTGATAAATTTGTGGATTTCTGGGCAGTCTACAGTGCTCGTTTTCATGAAACCTAACATCCCAAGCATCCGTGACTTTATCAAGTCGTGCACAAAGAGCTGTGGGAAGGTTAAGCTATTGTTAGAAAGTAAAAAAAATACTTCATAGAATGTACCGATGAACATATACTCCGGCTATCATTGAAGGATGAAGTCCAAGCCAACTAGCCACGGCAAGGTTACGGAGTTCTCAGGTCGCCGCTAACTAGAATGTCCACAGCTTTTGACTATAGTTTTGTAAGAATATTAAAATAAAGCACAGGCATGAATATAATCAATTGAGATCTAGCTGCAACATGGTTTCGCGCTCTCCAAACTGGAACAATTTTGCGGGCATCTTGTCACCATTCTGTACTATACCACCAAGCAGGACTAATCTTTCCTAAGTTCTCAGCAGCTCCCAACTTGTTCGTAAATATTTGACAGTATGGTTTTACCACAGTGGCAACCAAAGGCAACTTCACAGTCCTTGAAAGCTCCTTCCTCGTGGACCTTGACTTCTTAAGGGATAGAAAGTGTCAAAGCACTTACCATGACAACTTGCAGGGTGAGGATGCGAGTTTGTGGGGTCGATATTTAGTGCCCAGAGGCCCACATATGATGTGAGAGGCACACAATTGACAGACGTCGCCATCCACCAAGGGTTCTCACTAGCTTACCCATCCCCTGCCATATTACGACGATCCCTTTGACAGCAAAGACCGACTCCATTCCTTGGGTCTCAAAGACGAATTTTCGGATGCTTGCATCAACTCTATCACTAACCTGGGTCATGACATAATTCAAATTGCTGCCAGAATGTCACGGTGACGACTGTTTTCCTCGCATCAGCATCATGCTTGGCTGCAGGTTTCCATCTATGATGTGTTTATTGCAAAGTGAAAAAAGAAATCTCGGGCAACTCGATTTAATGTAAAGATTTTACAAGTAAATTTCGACCCTAACTAATTGCAGTTGGCGATTTGCAGTGAAGAACCTGAGTTCGAAATGAAAGCTAGAAAAGCTGGATCAGAGCCCGGACCACCACCATCGGAAGGTTATGCGCCAAATTCAAAGCCGAGAATCCCCCAGACAGAATACAAAGTAGGCTACAAAGCAAATGGCAGAACCATTGCACTTCATTCATTAGCTGTCTTCCTCAATCATAAAAGATCCTGGTTTTTTTATTTTTATGAATAACTACTTCAATCAGATAGGACAAACTAGACAGGCAGACAGAGTCTCCATCCTCACTTATAACAGACTTATCCCATACTGCACTAAATTGGGATTCACTCACTATGGACACAGCGAGTCCAACTATGCCGGAGTTGCATGGCATGATGTGATGCTCTTGCCATTATAAACTTGAAGCTGGCTAATGCACAGACATATGAGTATTCCAAATCTAAAAACTGATTTCGTTCAGTTCCAAACCGAACATTGCTTTTTCCTCTCCACGAGATGATGGGTATGAAATGTTATAGCCCATTCGCTAAATGATGACGAAACATGTGTCGGGCTATGGTAAAACACATCAGGTGGATTGTTTCAAGAATATTCGCAACGAATCGTTGTTTCATATATTTGAGTCTTAGAATATAAATCATTTTATGCTCAAAAAGGTGTCAAAAAACCCGCACTGATGAGAATATGGCAAATGATATGTCACAGTAGCATTTTCATAGATGAGCAAAGATGATGTTGCACAAATGCATTCGGTGACAACACACCCTTCTTAATAGTAAGTCGCATTAAGCCTCTTTGTTGTATTCTATTTGAAATACTTTGGAAGAGGAAGGTCCCCCTTTCCACGCTGGCCCATTCCCAGCAACAAGGTGCAACATTGTCAAGGGTATGTGCAAGCTTTTGTTTCAGTTAAAACCATGGTTCGTTCCTTCTCGGTCCGTGTGGGCCCTCTTGACGTATTGCTACACCGAAATGGAGCAAAACTGCCGAAAAAAGCTGCACTGCAACGCTGACTAGGCGTCTGCGTCAGCACCAGACACTGGTCTCCGTGCCCAGGCATATTTCCTTTTTTGTCCTTTCGAGATCTCTCGATGCAGATCACAATGGGGGGGGTGCCTGCTAAAATTGCAGGCACATGTCAAAATTTGTTTCGTTGACGAGCTGAACACGTAACGAGATCCTGTCGAGCTCAGCGCTACACCCCCAAAAAAAGGATTCAGGGATCTGGGTTCAGCATTGGAGCAATAGGACTCCGTCGGGCTCCACTGATTATGCAAAATTCAGGCACACGTATGCATTTGATCATGTCATTCATTAAAAATTTTCTTTTTCTTCTTTTTTTTTTGCTCCTTTTTTCGGCTTTCCCATCTTTTTGCTTTTTGCTTATCTTGCTACTCTCGCCTCCAGGGACCATCGAGTACGCGCGATATTATCTATTAGTTTTCGGTGTCGCTTTAACTCTATAAGAAACAGTACTGGGGTTTCGTTAGTGTCTAGTGTATTTTCTCTCCACGTTCCAGCATTTTGTGTTGTTGGAGTACTGTAGCCCGTCTTTTGGGCTGTGCAAGTAGTCGACGCCCACGTCCGCCTCCTCGTTTTCCACCCTTATCTGCTTGTTCACATGGATCACCATCCTCCCGCTGTCCATCGACCCGTTTTTCTCCAGGTCGACGGTAGAGGATGGCGAGTGTTCCCTGACTGTGTGCATGGTATCTCCTACCCTGCCCGTGGACTTGTCGATGATTCTCTCGGTCGATCCGTTGTCGCTGCCCTCGCCGACGGTCCCCATGACAGCCGTGACGCTGAAGGGATCCCTGTTCTTGCTCTTTGCACTCCGCTTCATGCCGCTGTTCATCTCGTAGGAGGCGTGAACATTGGCGCTTTGCTGTTTTGAAGGCCCAGACGAGTATCCATTGCTGGTTCCGTCGTAGTCACCGGACCAGAATCTGCGTCTAAACATGGGACGCACAAGAATGGCCTGGCCAATGACAATGGCCACGAAATCCTCTCGGCAGGACCAAATGGCAGCGGTAGCGCCGTTTCCCGCCTAAATTCCACTGTGAGAACCAACCACCTTGACTTGACCGTTCGGCCGGGAGCGTGAGGACATACCACAAGCACCATTGTCACACGGAGAATGGCAGCGATCATGATGAAGATGCCCGCACCGAAAAGGAACAGGAGACCAATTCGCTTCCAAAGGGTCGTCTTCAGAGGGATAATGACGGGCGCAGGAATAGCCATGATGCAGATATCGGTAATGACGTTCATAATAAGGGGAGGGACCATGTTTAGGGTCGACTGCGGCTTGCAGTAAGCTATTTGGAGACGGCCTGTCAGTCCTTGTGCCGCTCGGCTTGAGTGGTGATTGACTTACATCCTTGGTCAGGATAGACAATCCACATGCGGTTGTAAGGGCGGCACGCGGTGAAGAGGATGAGGTTGACGGCAACATACGTCACGACAACCATGATCATGACGGGCTTGATGAACTTTTCAACCCACAGTCCTCTGACGACTCGCTGGTAGAGAAAGAGCATGTTTAGCTTGAGGGTCCAGATGAATAGGTTGTATGTGGCCACTCCAGCGCAGAACCACTGTGTGCCGTAAATGTATGATTTAGCCTTTGCGTCGGATAAGGCTTTGCGTTGATCCAATGTCAGTGCGTGCAGATCTCCCAGACCTCCGACGATGTGGGCGGCGACCGTCATGACCGTGTATGTCACCTGCAGAAAAGATTACAAGTCAGCTTGAGGCTCGTCAACGGAAGCACCATGCAGCCGACTTACCCACGACAGGACGATGATGTAGTCGTCAGGCTTGAAGCCTCTGAAGCCGATTGACCTCCATCTCACGAAAATCCTCGCAAAGATGATGAGGGAGCCCACGGCATACAGACACCAGGTTTCGACAAGTGCCGAAGGAGCACCCATGTTGGCGGAAGTTGACGACGATTCAACGATCGGGCTCCGACGGGCTTGCGTTGGGAGGGGAGGAAAGAAGATGGGTTATATTCTCGTCACACAGCCTTTCCCAAGACCCATAAGAGCAGACGCAGAGAAGCGGGTGTGGCGTCTTCCCGGAAACACGGGCGGTATATGGGGTAACGAACGGTACTCGGCAGACAAGTCCCCTCTCTTTTTCTTTTTCTTTTGGCTCAGGGGCTGGACCGGGCGGACGAGAGAAGAGACGGTGTTATTGGGGGCAGCGCAGCTGGTGAATAAGAGGCCCGAAAATTATGGCCCGGGGGGGGTGCAGGGCGTGGTTTCCAAAGTTCGTGCGGCGTATGCGATGGTCAGTCGACTGGATCGAGCGACTCACGGTGGCAAGGGGAGGGCCACCAATCCCGACTCGGTCACAAAGTGACACGGGCAAGGGGCTAGGTTTCGTCGATGCGTTCGGTTCTAGGCTGGGAAGGGCAGTTCGAGCATGAGATGCGGGTTGGTCGCATTATGAGACAGAAGAGGGTTACGAATCTCGGTAGATCGACATTCTTTCAGGGCGAAGAGCCCCGGGGTGCTCCATTACTTGTATGCTACGGAAGCCGGAGTTGCAGCATGGCGAGGGCCCAGGCCCCATGCCAATCAGGCGTTGCACAGTGGACATGCAAAGCATTTTCCAGGGGCACAGCAGTAGATACACGTACATTACATCAAGTGTGGTATCCATATTAAAAAAAAAATTGTGTGCATAGAGAGTGTCTGGCGAGAATGGCAAATCTGACAGGTCGCCGTTGCTTTTTCTACTACGCAGACGGACCGACCAATCCGGGCCGAGAAACGGACGACGGTTGCAACCGGCTCATTGGTAGGGAGCGCCTGTGGGATAATGCTGGTGGTCCACCGTCTGGGTTGCCCCCGTTCAGCGGGGAATTAGGTGGCGCTGCGTTTCTCCATGACTTTCCCCTGGCGAAGTTAAATGGCATGGTACCTAGGAAAAGGGTTGGTCATGGACCGGGACTTGGACGGGGACCTGGACGGGAACGGGGGACAAGGACGAGGGACGGGGATTTTTGAGCAGACACGGACGGGGATGGCGTCGACGGGGGGTCCTTAAAGCCGGGAAGCGCACGTGCGGTGGTGCGGTCCAACGGTCGAGCTGGCGAACAGACCAACGTCAAAAAGCCGTTGAGCTTGACATGCATGAAACATTAAACCGGGACGGACGTTGGAAAATGAGGTCATGGGCGCTCGCTCACCGGGCCCGGCCGGCGTCCGGAGAGACGAGACGGGACGGGACGGGCTACACGTGGCAGGGCGCTTCCACAGGCCTCCCGGGCTGCCTGCGCGCGAGGCGAGGCGAGGCGAGGCTATATGCGCGCGCAACGGCACTGGCAGCAGCGCAACGGCGGCGCGACGGACACATCGCATGGTCCACGGATGGTGTGTGGATGGTGTGTGGATGGGTATGGAGCAGCGCTGCGGACGCCGTCTCGTTTTGGGCGGTGTGTGCGACGACGGCCCTTCCCGCCTACCGAATGGGCTGGCCTCGGTGAGGTTGCTGTTGGCGGCAACTTATGGGCCCATGGCCTGAGCAAACCCGAACCCGCGGCGACAGGGATGAAGGGTTACTGCGCTGTAACGTGGCGCGCCTGTTGGTTTTTCCCAGTTCTGCAAACCCCGGCAGCCTCTCCCAAGAGACAACGGCCGGAAGGCGAGCCGTGAGCATAGGGCAACAGCCAGCACTTGGTTAGCACACAGCTAGTCCGCTATACTACTGCCGTTCTCCGCTTTGGCTGGCGACTCCATCGCAAGTAGTGCTTCCCGCATTGGGCAAAAGGGGAGGGGGGGACGACGGCCTGGACGTGACGGCTCCGCCTCCGCTGGTCCCTCTCGACACATTCCCCTGCAAGGAGAAGAGACGGACGGTTGGTCGCCAGGAAGGATTCCGGCGACGTGGATAATTGGCACCCGGATAATAATATCTCACATTTCACCTACATGCTGTAGCTCTTCATAAGAGTAAACCTTCCATGCCAGAGGAGCCGTTCCATTGTTGCCATTCGACTACTTGTTTCACCCTCTTCCCTGCAAGCTGAAGGGGCCCTCGCCAAACTCTCCCTCCGCTATACCAATCATTCTATTCATCTTCACAGCCTGATTGTGCGCGGCCGCCCCCTACCCGCCCATCATGTCGGACATCACCATTCCTTTTGATGTATGTTTTTTTTTGTTTTGCTTCTTTTGTTCGTTTGGTTTTTTGTTTTGCTTTTGGGGGGGGGCTGCTTTCTTTTTTTCAGCTTCGCCCCAAAACGCTGACAACCAGTCATCTCTGCTCTTCATGTGATAACTAACACGCGCTACTTCTTTTTTTTTCTTCAGCACACGTTCCGCAACATCATCAACAATGAATTGACCGAGACGGCCGAGACGCACTGCGCAATCAACCCGAGCACCGAGGAGCCCCTCTGGGAGGCTCCCGTCTCTACATCCGAGGATGTCGAGCGCGCCGTCAAGGCGGCCAAGGCTGCCTTCCCCGCCTGGCGCGCCCTGTCCCAGGACGAGCGAGCAGAGTACCTCAACCGCTTCGCCGATGCCATTGAGGCCAACACGCAGGAGTTTGTCACCCTCCTCGGCAAGGAGGTCGGAAAGCCTCCCCAGGCCGGAGGCTTCGAGATGTACCTTGTCCAGGGTTTGGCTCGCGGTATCCCCCAGCTGCGCCTGAAAGAGGAGAAGCCCGTCGACGATGAGGAGGTAAATGCGCAGACGTGCCCCCCCTCCCCTCCCCAATTGCAATTGCAATTGCTACTCTCTCACGAAAAGAAAAAAAATGACGTCAAAAAACTAACTGGTCGTTTTTCCTTTCTAGCGAACCGCCATTGTGCGATACGTTCCCCTCGGTGTCGGTGTCGGCATCGTCCCCTGGAACTTCCCCCTCACGCTGGGCATCGGCAAGCTGCTGTGCGCCCTCCTGGCCGGCAACACGTTCATCTGGAAGCCCTCTCCCTTCTCGCCCTACTCGGCCCTGAAGCTGGCCGAGCTGGGCGCCAAGATCTTCCCTCCGGGCGTCTTCCAGGCCCTCAGCGGACTCGACGACCTCGGCCCCAAGCTCACCACCCACCCCGACGTGGCCAAGGTCAGCTTCACGGGCTCGACCGAGACGGGCAAGAAGATTATGGCCTCGTGCGCCAGCACCCTGAAGCGCGTCACCCTGGAGCTGGGTGGAAACGACGCGGCCGTTGTCTGCGACGACGTTGACATTGAGAATGTGGTTGCCAAGGTAAGCTTCTCTCCCCCCCTCCCCCAAGATGCGACCATCCATCATCATCCCCCGGATTTTGATGACCCTGGCAAAAAAAAAAAAAAAAAAGAGCGGCAGGCTGACAATGGCACGCACCCCTGCAACAGGTTGGATTCCTCACATTTGTCCACGGCGGACAAATCTGCATGAACATCAAGCGCATCTACGTGCACGAGAACATCTACGACAAGTTCCTCGAGGCGCTCGTCAAGTTCGTGTCTGCGCTCAAGACGGGCGGGTACACGGACGCCGAGGCCTTTTTCGGCCCCATCCAGAACAAGATGCAGTACGAGAAGCTGCAGAAGCTGTACGCGCAGATTGACGCGCAAGGGTGGGAGACGGCGCTGGGCAGCTCCAAGATCGACACCGAGGCCAAGGGCTACTTCGTGCCGCCCGTCATCGTGGCCAACCCGCCCGAGGACTCGCAGATTGTCGTCGAGGAGCCCTTCGGCCCCATCGTGCCCGTGCTCAAGTGGTCCGACGAGGACGACGTGATCGGCCGCGTCAACGCCTCGGACCTGGGCCTGGGCGCCTCCGTCTGGAGCAAGGACGTCGACCGCGCCAAGCGCATGTGCGTCCAGTTCGAGGCCGGCAGCATCTGGGTCAACACGCACTTCGAGCTCGCCCCCAACGTGCCCTTTGGCGGCCACAAGCAGAGCGGCATCGGCATGGACTGGGGCGAGGTTGGCCTGCAAGGGTGGTGCAACCCCCAGGCTTACTGGGTCAAGCACAAGATGTAGAGCAGAAGTAAATACCCCCCCTCCTCCGATACCACCACCCACAAGAGGATATAAACCAGTTCAAAGTTTAAAGAAGAAAAAATATATTAATCCTGCGATACAACGCAGATTCGTCTCATTAAACTTTATTCCCGTGTGAATTGCTTGTGCAGCTGTGTGTGTCACAACAGCCAAGGTCCATTTTTTTCCCTTTTCCCTCCTCTCTGTGGGGGGTGTTTGTTGACCCGTCGTCACTTTCGCATCCACCATCCTCGGCCAACCTTTTTTCTTTCCCCTCCATTATTGGCCGCCGCGGAATCTGCAACCTCGTCCGGCCCCTCACGCCAGGTTCCCGCGTCCTGGTCCGTGGGCAACGGCCTCCTCTCTGCCTGCGTCAGCGCCAGCACGCGCGCCCTCTTCGGGTTTGGGGTGGTCAGAATCGCTGGGACTCGCAATGCAGGACTGGCCCGATTGGGCAAGTGGGCAAGTGGGCAAGGTGCACACTACTGCGCTACGCGAGTCGAGCACGACATTCTTTTTTGGCGGTCTTGCCGATCAGAGGGGGAGATCGCACGGTTTGGCGGAATTGGGTTCGAAGCGAACCCTTGCAAGCCCTCGGCTGATGTTCTTCTTTTCTTGGTCGCGGGACCTAACAAGGTCAGATCAGCTAGTGTTGGACCTGGATTATCCGAATTGAGGCACAGCAAATCCGAAAATTGGAAATAGTCCGGGGCATGGGGGCCTGTGCTAGGCATGAACGTCTGTAATTTCTTCACAAGCAATAACCATGGAATGGTTCCTATTCCTCGTATTAGTGTCCCTTTGAGGCTTGCAGGCTATAAATGTAAATTATAGAGAAAAAAACTATGTGTCTATTGCTGAGTAAGATGGTCCGGCTAAATGTAACCGTGAATTAGACAGTACGCCGTGTAGCACCGCCTCTTGAACTAATCACGAGTGATGACAGCTGACGATCCTTTACTGCGGGCACCCAGACTTGCATCAAGGGGGGATGCATTGAGTGATCCTACGAACCCCAGTCCTCTCGAATCTTCATGAATGTGACGTAAACGAAGCTGCCCAATCGCAGCAACGTCGGGAATATCGCAGGGTGTGGTCATGCTATAGGGTAGGTCACGGCCCCGCCGAGGGACAAAAGTCTGCCAAAAATGGAACGACAACGTATTCGGCCTATTTTTAGAACCGGGTTACGACAATTTCGTTTTGGGGACAGCGCATCACGATACCGGCAGTTGACGATAGGAACGACGACGGCGACGACGACGACTTATTGGGCAATATGGAATATCAACGCTTCTTGACGCTATTCGCTGTAACTGAACTACTTGAACTCTTTGATGATTACATATTATTAGTGGATGAAAAAATCCATCTCATCCCAACTCGACTCCACACACACACAATCTCTTTTTTTGTTCATCCTCATTGTCAGCCTTGTGGGGAAGTGGACGCGCGTTTGTCCAGATGAAGAAAAACCCAATACGAGCTCGCTCGTATCATTCAGCAGCAAGTGACCATTTTTATTTACATGTTGACAAGGATGGCAGCACCGCCCATGAGGGCGCCCATGGCGATGGCGGCGGTGGGCATGGCACCAGCGCCGTCGCTCGAGGTGCTGGTGGCCGCGGCGGAAGCGGTGCCGCTGGCGCTCTCGGCGCTGGCCGTGGCGCTGCCGGAGGAGCTGCCAGAGGAGCTTCCAGAGGCAGCGGAGGCGGCGCTGGAGGAGCCCGAGGCGGCAGCGCTGGCGGAACCAGAAGAGGCGGCGACAGTGGCGATGGTGGTGGGGACCGTGACGGCGCCGGTGGCGGTGGCGGCCACGGAGGCGGCGGCAGCGATGGAGGCAGCGTAGCTGGAGAGGGCGGCGGCGACGCTGCTGTATCGAGCGTTGGCCTCGGCCTGCTGCGAGGAAGCGTAGGCGCGCTGGGTAGCGGCAGCACCAGTGTAGGTGTACTCGGCAGCGGCGGTGGTGGTATCAGCAGCCTAGCAAAGCAGAAAGCCAAAGGTTAGTTGTATGTTTTTTTTTTTTTGCTTTGTTTTTTGTTTTTGTTCGTCATACCTGAGCCACGGCGGCGAGGATGGAGGTGAAAGCGATGGCGGAGAACTTCATGTTGGCGGTTCGGGGGAAAAAAAGTTGCTGGTAGAGAGGCTGCTGGTTGGAGAGTATTAAGGTGGTAGTACAAGGCTGTGTGTGTGACGATAACGACAGTCGGCGATCGAATGAAGAGTAGGTGAGAAATCAGAAAGAGAAGATGAACAGGATGCTGATTTTTATCTGCTCCCGCGCAGGATCGATCGTCTTACGCACGCTCTCGTGATGTTACGTAGACCCAGGCTCCATTTCCCGGCTTCGGCTACCCGGCGGTTGGTGGGCTTGGCCTCGTCATGGATCGGGGCCGTGTCGTTGGCTGATAGTGTGGTGCAAAGTGGATCGAATTGCGTGTCCCCAGCCATGGCAATGCCTGTCGGGGTGTTGTTGACTGGGGACCTCAGCCCCCATGTGCATGTGCATTTGCGTGTGAGTGAGTGAGTGAGTGTGTGCGTGAGTGTGCGTGAGTGTGTGTGTGTGTGCTTTCTATATTATTCCAAACTTATTAGTTAAATGACGTGCCAAACCCGAGCCAATCGGACTCCAGGTTGAGCACGCCGTTTATTCTGGTTGCATCCCCGCTCATCTCGTTGCTCGTGGCCGGCTGCGTCTGCAAGATGTTGATCTGCCCGCTCGACGAGGCCGCCACCGATTTGGCAACCTTGGGGTAGTTGAAAAAGTCGAAAACGTCAATGTTGTCCAGCTCGCTCAGCGACGTGACCTGCGTCGACGTCTGCTCCACGCCCGTCCTCCTGTTGGTCGATGTCATTGTTACTAGGTCGTAGGCGCTCCTAAAGTTTCTGCACGTTAGCATCTATTCTATTCTCTTTCGCAACATCGAATCAGTCCCCCCTCCGCCTCCCGACAGCCCTCCCCCTCCGACCAAAACGTACCTCCTCATGGATGAAAAGCTCATGCCGCTCTGGCGGTCCCGCTGGACCACGCGGTCGAGAATCTTGGCGTAGTTGTTGGCCACCTCCCAGTGCTGACCGACGTGCCGCAGCGTGTCGATGAAGAAGCCTATGCGCGGGTTCAGGGACCCGTGGGCGGCGGCGTGCACCAGCAGCAGCCTGGCCGCCACCCACAGCGCAAAGGCGAAGGGCGGGCCGAGCAGGTCCAGGCCGTTGGCCTCGAGCACGTCCTGGGCAATGTCGCCGAGGCTCTGCACGGCCGACAGGCACTTCTGCATGGCGTACTGGGACGGGACGAACATGGAGGAGCGCACGGCGGGGTACGCGGCCGACGAGTGAAGGCGCACGGCGCACGTCACGTATGCGCTGTGCAGCATGAACCAGTTGGCCACGCGGCTGGCCGGGTCCGAGTGGCAGAGGGCCGATATCTTGCTGTACTCGCTCGGCAGGTTCTGGAGCCAGTCGTTGAGCGCCCCGTCCAGCGTCCGGTACGTGTTCCGCCAGCTGGCCATGTCGGCCGACGACGTGATGTCGACGGGGCTCTTGAGGAAGTTGTGCACCTTGCTCAGTATCCGCATGATCAAGCAGTGATACGAGAAGCTGCCCAGGTTCTCGGGCTTCGTGATGATGTACTCCATTGCATCTTGCGGGCTCGTGTACGACGGGTTCGACGACGTCTCGACAGGGATGTTCCTGGAAAAGTTGTCGTATGAGCACGGGAGAATCCTCTTCATCTTCCTGTCGTCAAACATAAAATCAAACGTCGTCGTCGCCACGGTTGCGTAGCGATCCAGCAGGTACACGACCCAGCAGAGCCGCCTGCGCCCTTCATCTTCAATCCACGATTCCGGCTCGCCAATCACCACCCTGCGTATTGACCCGGTGTTGGGCGTCTCCTGCGCCTCGGCCTTGAGGTACACGCTCGTCTCCTTGCACAGCTCCAGCTGCCTCACGTTTTGCACCAGAAGAGAAAGAAGGTTCCAGCCTCGCGGGCCGTTTGATGTGCCAAGCTCATCCAGCGTGACTATGACCAGAGCCGTGAGCGCCGGGATGCTAATGTGTTCCATTGCGTATATCTGAACCCTGTGCCGACATACTCGATGGTAATGCGCTTTCAGCTCTGGCGAGAGCCGCGGGTCTTTCAAGAACCTCAGCGTTGTAGCTATAATGGCATAGAGCAGAACTTGTTCTGATTCCTCCAGCGATGCAGGCCCAAATAAACTTTCGAATGTTGTTTTTCGGTCTAGAATAGGGCACCACGTGTTGCAGTGCTTAAAGTACAAGTCGACGAGCGTATATATCATGTAGTGAGGTGGCAGATCAGGGTCCCCCGACGACCTTATCGACAGCGAATTGGAGGAGCCGCCCAATTCGTGGTGGGCATTGGAGAAGCTGGAATCGTTTACCAAAATAGCCATCTGCGCAGGAGCCGCCGTCTGGCCCTGGGACGGCCTGTCGTCGACGTGCCACAGGGGGTTCTGGAAGACCTGCGATCGCGGCGGCTGGGACGTCGGGGCGGGAGCCGGGAGACTGCGCTGCTGGCTCAGGCGGCTCTCGTTCTGCGGATAAGCGTCCATGTGCGCCGGGCTGTGGTTGCTGATGGACGGCGACAGCTGCTGGGCGGCGGCGGCGTGGTCGCCGGCGATGTGCGCTTCGACGCGGCGGCCCAGGGCGTGCAGGAGCGCATCGATGCGGTTGACCTTTGCCTCGAGCTCGACGTTTGCGCCGGGGCGCGCGCCCGTCTTTTGCCGGTCGAGGTAGACGCATGTGCGGTTGTGTCGCGCGCACCACGAGCATGCAGGCTCGGCGCGGTCGCATTTCACCTTGCGGGCCTTGCATAGCTCGCACCTGTTGCCGTTGTTCATGTTAGTTCGCTTAGTGGACGCATGTTATTTTTTTTTTTCTCCCCGGGCATCGCTTGCAGCAAGCAATGCAACCAAGGCAAAGCGAGCGAAGTGGCAGATGGGAAACAGCAAGTGCCGGGATATATATATGTGTGTGCACTCACGACGTCTTCTGGTACCTCTCCCTCCTTCGCTTCCGCGGGGCGCTGCCCGAGCCAACTGTGCCGGCGTCCTCGGGACTTGAAGCGTCGTCGTCGTGGCTAAAGGTCGAATTGACTTCCTCGTCGGGGGCCATGGCCACTGGCGCTGGGTTGGGCGCCGTAATATCTGGCGGCCCATGGTCTCGGGAACTCCACATGTTCTTTTTTTGGGTTCCCTCTACTACTTACTTACTCCTCACAGCGCTGCGGCAGGAGAACGCGGGCCCCCGGGATAGGATTGATCGGCTCTGGAGACGGCGGCGCTAGAAGCAGAAACTTTTGGGGAAAATCTCTGGAGAAGCAGGAAAAAAAGTGACAGGAGTTCGAGGCTAGCTGTGGGGAAAAATCTGGGGGTGGGAGAGAAGAGAATCCATCCATCTCAGATGGAATGATGGCCCAGCGGGCAATCAGCAACACTGACAAAACAGCCTCGGTGTGGGCTCGGAATGCTCGCTTGACCGGGAGGCTACCTTCCTTGTTTGCGCCTCTCGAAACGACCCTTCTCCGCACTCAAGACTTGGCCCTTGGAGGAGACGCGGGAGAGGAGTCAGCTCGATGCGGACGGTGGTTGGGGTGACGTGACATCCGCGCGAGGGGCAAGCGGCCGGAATTGAGGGCCTCCAAAAGGCAGGTCAAGACAGAAAAAAAACTAGAAGCCGCGTTCCCCACTCGATAGTCTGTTTTTTATCTCCGGCCAAAACCCTGCTGCAGCGGCTATTGCTTTTGCTGCTGCCTACTGCCGTGTGTGTGTGTGCGTGCTGCTATCGCTCCACGGCTCCGGCGAAGTCCGCAGCGGCTCCGTAAGCTGATGGCGTGGGTGGTGCGCGGTACGTAATTTTAAAACGAGCTCGTGAGCATCCGGACCGGACCGCGCTGTCACGATAATTAATCCCTCGGGGCCCGGAGCGCTCGGGGGGGGGGAAGGAGGATTCGTTGGAGGGTGATGCGAATGACCTCGTTTGGAGGAATTGAATTGCTGCTTAAGCTACGAGGAGATAGGGGGGGAGGAGGATGCGCCAATGGGCAGAGCCTCTCCCGCCCCCCTTAAAATTCGGGGGAAAAAAATAATCCACACTAGGGGAATAGCCAACTTAAAAAAATAAAACCAAAAAAAAAGAACAGCCAAAAAAAGCCAAGCCGTGCTAAAAAAGACAAACCAAGAAAACACCCCGTCGATCAGTTCCCGTTCCTCAGCTGGCCCAACCCCTGCTCATCTGCACGGCCTTTTCCCACTGACTGAAGCGGCTCGACGCATCCTCGGCTGAGATGGTCGGCTTGAAAACGGTTCGGCCCTCCGTGTTGACATGGGCCAGCTCGCCCAGATCCTTCCACACCCCCACGGCGTATCCCGCGGCGATGGCGGCGCCAAGAGCTGTCGTTTCGCGCATCGCAGGCCGGTTGACAGGGATGCCGATGAGATCGGATTGGGTCTAGCAAGGGGAGAGAGGTGATTAGCTTCGCGCCACGGCTACCGGGTAGGAGTTTAGTTGGGGAACAAGATTTATATAAACGTACCTGCATGATGAGATCCGAGTTGCACATGCCGCCGTCGACGGCCAGCTCGGTGAGCGCGTGGCCGCTGTCCTTCTTCATGGCGTCCAGGATGGCCTTTGTCTGGAAGCAGGTGGCCTCGAGGGTCGCGCGCGCAATGTGGCCGCGCTGGGTGTAGGCGGTGATGCCAAAGAGGGTGCCCCTGGCGTCGTCGATCCAGTAGGGCGCAAAGAGGCCGCTGAAGGCGGTGACAAAGGTGCAGCCGCCGTTGTCCTCGACCGTCTCGGCGAGGGCGCTGAGCTTGGACGACGACTCGATGAAGCCCAGGTTGTCGACGAGGAACTTGACGCTGGAGCCGGCGACGGCGATGCTGCCCTCGAGGGCGTACATGGTCTGGCCCTCGCCAAAGTCGTAGGCGACGGTGGTGAGCAGGCCGTGGGTGGAGATGGCGGGCTTCTCGCCAATGTTGTACAGCAGGAAGCACCCGGTCCCGTACGTGTTCTTGGCCATGCCGGGGGTGAAGCCCTTCTGGCCGACGAGGGCGGCCGACTGATCGCCCAGGCAGCCGGTGATCTTGGTGCCCTTGAGGGCCGTGTTGGCCAGCGAGCCGTAGGCCTTGTTGTCGGACGAGCGCACAATCTTGGGGAACAGGATCTTGCCGCGGTCGAGGCGGAACCAGTCAATCAGGTCCTCGTCGTAGTCGAGCGTCTCGAGGTTCATGAACATGGTGCGCGAGGCGTTGGAGGGGTCCGAGACGTAGACGTCGCGGTCCGGCCCGCCGTTGAGCTTGTAGGTGAGCCAGGTGTCGACGGTGCCAAAGGCCAGCACGCCGCGCTCGTAGGCGTCCTTGACCTCGGCCACGTTCTCCAGCAGCCACAGGAGCTTGCTGGCCGAGGGGTACGTCGAGAGGGGCAGCCCGCACCGGGACGTGAGCTCGCTGGCACCCAGGCGGTGCTTGAGCCGGCGCACGAGGTCCTTGGACCGCGTGTCGGTCCACACGATGGCGTTGTGCAGCGCCTTGCCCGTCGTCTTGTCCCAGACCACGGTGGTTTCCCGCTGGTTCGTGATGCCCACGGCGCGGATCTGCTCGCGCGAGTGGCCCTGCTTTTCAAAGTCGCCGACAGCGCCGTCGATGCAGCTCTCCACCGAGCTGACGAGCTCCTCGGGGTCATGCTCGTGCCATCTGCGTGTTGAGGGCCCAAAGGTTAGCCAATTGAATATAGCAGCAAAAGGGAAGAAGCTATTAAAAGACTTCAACTCACCCTGGATGAGGATAGATTTGCTTAAACTCAAGCTGGTGAGTCGCAATGACTTGGCCGCTCGGGTCGAAAATCAAAAACCGCGTGCTCGTGGTGCCTTGGTCGATGGCGCCGATGAAGCTGACGGTGGAGGGCCCGTTGGCGGAAGGCATTGTGAAGAGGGCGGCCAAGCGGGAGGGGATACGAAAAGATTTCAAGCGAGACAGGATGCAGATGATGAGTGTATAGGTGATAAAAAGAAAGCTGGGAAAAAAAAAGGAAGAGACGGATCGTGAGAGTTGCAGAGGTTCAAGCCGAGTAGCTAGTAATTGGACACTCATAATATTTGTACCCTCCATGTGAAAGCCAGCTTCTTCTCGTCGGCTAAGCTGCACCTCGCGGGGTGCAGCAGCTCGGTGGTGCAACCCCAGCACAGCCAGTACCCCAACCCCGGATTGTGGGGTTGCACTCCTCCCAACTTACATGGTTGGGCTGAGAAAAATAAAGAGCTCGGGGTCTGGACCCCTGGAGGCTTGCGTTTTTACCTCAGTGGAGGCTCCATGTGACGGCCGTAAAATAAAGACTCCTTGCTCCCCCCCCGAGCCGGCGCCGTATCAACTTCGGCCCTTCCACCGAGTTGCATCGCGAGTGGCAGTGGTTCATGCCGAGTGCCACCGGGACCGACCATCCGGATAAATGTAAAAGAGTTCATGACCTCCACGTGGGTTCTTACCACATTGGCACCTCTCCGTTACTCCGCGCTTACTCCCTCCCTCCCTCTTCTTGCGTGGGGAATCCGGGGATTGGAGCTCGGGGGGGCGTGCGTGTGAGAAAGCTGAAACTAGAATGCTGCTCTGACAAGCCCTCCCTCTCTTGTATGTTGCGAGCAACACCGAGCCTTCCGCACCGAGACAGCGTATTCATTCGGTGCCGCACACCGAGGATGCATCGCCCAAAGGGCCTTTTTCCCCCCTCTTCACCCCCGTTGCATCGTTCGATACCTTCTACCCTTGGACGTTGCAGAGGAAAATTTGCCTCGGGGCGAGCAAGGCCTTGTTCCTGCCCGGATCCGGTCTCGAGGGGCAAAGCCAAGTTGCCGGCGGGAGCGAGGTGGATGAGGAGGAGGGACCGAGAGAGACGAGCGAGGAGTACCGTAAGACAGGCGCGGAACACCGACGTGCGTATCTTGGGGAGGAGGAGAAGCCCCTCACTGTCATTGTAGCATGGGCGGCGGGCAACGGCATCGTTGCCACATTAGAACATAAAATGTTGCCTTGCGCGCTCCTCCCCTTTGCGATTTCCGCATCACGCCACACTCCAAAATCTCGTCGACTTTATCTTGGTGCATTCCCCTCCAGCTTTTCAAATGTCGGACCTATCCATTGATAAGTCGACCAGAGTCCACAACATCGACATGGGAGGCTCCAAGGAGGCAGAGCACGAAGAGCTCTCGAGCGAGTCTGTCCCGCCAATCCAGGTCGAGGAGCAGCTGCCCTGGAGCAGGGTGCGCGAGCTGTGCCAGGATGGCTTCTCCGAGTTCCTGGGCACAATGGTGCTGATTCTCTTTGGAGACGGCGTCGTTGCCCAGGTTGTCCTCAGCAGCGGCACCAAGGGTGATTACCAGAGTATTTCCTGGGGATGGGGGTAAGTGCGCTGCCGATCCAATCTGTTGCCATTGCGGCTTGGAGAAGAAAGAGAAAAAAAAGACACTATGGAAAAAGTTGGCTAATGCTTTTGCGCCTCGTCCAGTATCGGTGTCATGTTTGGCGTCTACGTTGGTGGCAAATCCGGCGGCCACATCAACCCGGCCGTCACTCTCGCGAATTGCCTCTACCGAGGGCTGCCGTGGCGCAAGTTCCCCGTATACTTTATCGGCCAGCTCCTCGGGGCCATGGCCGGAGCTGCGATTGTCTACGGCAACTACAAGTCCGCCATTGACAACTACGAGGGCGGGCCGGGCATCCGGACGGTTGGCGGAAACACGTCGTCTGCCGGCGTCTTTTGCACATATCCCGCCGCGTTCATGACCCGGACCGGCATGTTCTTTTCTGAATTCGTCGCCAGCACCATCCTCCAGTTCGTCATCTTTGCTCTCACAGACAGCAACAACATTGGCGCCGGACCTCTGCTGCCCATTTGCTTGTTCTTCCTCATCTTTGGCATTGGCGCCTGCTTTGGTTGGGAGACTGGCTATGCCATCAACTTGGCTCGTGACTTTGGCCCTCGTCTGGTTTCGTACATGATTGGATACGGCCACGAGGTGTGGTCGTTTGGCGGATACTACTTCTGGGTATGTTTAACCGGGCACGATGCACCTGACTTTGTGCTGACAACCGTTCTTTAGATTCCAATGGTTGCTCCGTTCTGCGGCACCGCATTTGGTGGGCTGCTCTACGATCTCTTCATCTACACCGGGGATAGCCCTATCAACACGCCAATGCTTGGCCTCAAGCGGCTGGTGAATCCCCGCCGGAGCGTGTGGTCCAACACGTACAAGAGGGAATATCAATCTCAGGTTTAGTCTAGTCTAGCTCGCATGGGTTGTTGGCAAGATTGGGAACACGGAGACCAATGGAGAAGCAGCAACAGTATTTATTGGCTTGCACGAGATGAAGAAAATCAATTGAACTGCAAAGGAGACACGGAACGCTGTGGAAATCGATGTATACCCCGCTGGATGAGATGGTAGTTAGTAGTAGTTAGTAGTTGTGTAGCGCGAGTTCAATTGAGCATGACTGAATCAAAATGAGCCTGCCATTGCCTGGAATTTGATATGTCCGTGTGAATGCTTGACTGCTTGTGCGGCAACAACGCCTTGGTGCATTGGGTCGTCGTTTGCGGAAGGTTCGGATTTCGGTCGACTGAGGCTGGCGGAGCGGAAGAGGCTAGTCTACAAGGTGAACCACCCAGTCGGATTAAGCGGGAGGCGAAACGATGCACAGCCGTTGAAAGCTGAAGCGAGCAGTACGTAATTTCAATTAAACATGTGTGCAAGGTTGGCGGTTTAAGTAGCTGTCAACCTTGCCCAGATTGGCAATGCAGATCACCAGAGGCCAGATTCAGCATGCAAGATGCCCCTTGAGGTCTGGGCTCTGGCAGCATCGTCGACGCGTTGACAGGTCTGGCAGACAGGACAGCCAATGGTGATGCGCAGCGTGTCTCACGTGGCCGCGCCGACTCGCGGTTGTGGTGATGAGGTGCAACGCCAGCGTCGCTCGGGTGGCTGCGTCTCTCGCTTGGGAGGGCGGGCTGCGATGGGCCGGCAGCCAGCCACGGGGGCCGTCACATGGTGCCAGAGGAGGAGTCGACGTGCGGCACTGGGGGATGCAACTGCGCGGGATCCAGAAAGCTGGTAACGGGGGCCTGGTTTGTGTCTTCCTGGCAGGCACAGGCGTGCAGTTGTTGCGAGTTGAGCCAAAACAGGATTCTGATGCGCTGTCACCTGAGCGAGTGCTTGGGGGGGAGATTCCCAAATGGGACAGTTGACGATGGACACGGTAAGCCGGGGACACACTCCCATTTAACCCCTGCCCTCCGTGGGCAGCCCTGGACGGCTTCGCAGGCTTATGCCACAGGCTATGCCGCACAGGCTATGCCCACTAGCGCTGTGGCCGCGGTGGAGCATGCTCGGTGCAGCTCGGCCGACGTGCAGCTCTAGCGCAGTGCGCTAATTCGGCCCACTGTACCGACGCCGACGTGCATCGCTCGGTGTTTGGGCACCGAGGTGCATAACCGCCCTGGCTCCGTCTGGGGCGTCTGTTTGATCGCCCATCTAGAGCCGTCGTGGCAGCCGCATTTTGAGTTCCATCTCCAGCGCATTATCGCAACGGGATCCAAACTTGGGCCAAGCAATTGGACGGATTCTGGCCTCTGCGTCGGTGGGGCATGCTCTCGCGAAATGATGACCCGAGCTTGCGCTGCCTGTGAGTTGCAGCCCTCTTTCTTTTTGGGGCCGGCGCACGGTGGGCCGGGCCGCATTTCTGCACCAGAGGCCAATGAAGCCGCAACGAGGCTTGTCATTTCTCGCTGAGTTTTGTGCTGAGCCTGCGGTATATCTGCACACATGTCTTGGATCCCGTCCTTCTTCTCTTTTCTGCTTCTTCCTTTCTCTTGTCCGTCTCTGCGTCATTAAAATAATTCCCTCGAGTTCGCCTTTCCCCCTTTTGCCATTTGATTCTCCGGCTCTCCAGGCTCTAGTTACCCAAACACGACAGACCAACAACCACCACCCCCCTTTTTATCTTTATTTTTTATTTTATTTTTTATTTTTCCTGATCTGTATAGTATATCGACAATCATCCTTGTCGAGCCAAAATGGCATCCAGACTCTCGGGTCTCAGACGTCCAGTCGTGGCCTCGGCTGCCGCCCTCGCCGTTGCTGCTGGCGGCACACTCATCTATCGCAACTCCGGCAGGGATGCCTTCAGCGTGCCCATAGTTGCCCCCAAGCGGGACCAGCAGGGCCGCATCCAGCCGCCCTCGTTCCAGCCCGCCAAGTCTCGCATCCAGCAGCTCGCCGACTTGCGTTCCCACGGATCACCCGAAAACAATGAGGAATACGACCTACTCATCATCGGCGGCGGCGCAACCGGCACCGGCATCGCCCTCGATGCCGTCACTCGTGGGCTCAAGGTTGCCCTCGTCGAGCGTGGCGACTTCGCGTCAGGTACTAGCTCCAAAAGCACCAAGCTAGTCCACGGCGGAGTGCGGTACCTCGAAAAGGCCGTCTTGAACCTGGACTATTCCCAACTCCAGCTAGTCATGGAAGCCTTGCACGAACGAAAGACGTTCCTCAACATCGCCCCACACCTGTCCAACTCACTACCCATCGTGCTGCCTCTGCAGCACTGGTGGCAGGCTCCCTATCTCTTTGCAGGCACTGTCGCCTACGACATGCTTGCTGGCTCGCAAGGACTTGAGCGCTCGTTCCTCCTGAGCAAGGCCAAGACTCTGGCTGAGTTCCCCATGCTGCGGCGCGACAACCTAGTTGGCGGTATTGTATACTATGATGGCCAGCAGAACGACGCAAGAATGAATGTTTCTCTTGCCATGACGGCTTCTCTCTATGGAGCCACCGTCCTAAACTATGTCGAGGTGACAGGACTGCAGAAGGACTCCAACGGAAAAATCAATGGTGTTACTGTACGAGACTCGCTGTCCGCCGAGGGCAGCAGCAACGACAACTTTGTGGTGCGAGCCAAAGGTGTCATCAACGCAACTGGCCCCTTCGCAGATGCTGTTGAGCAAATGGATGATCCCTCTCGAAAGCCCATGGTGGCGCCCGCTTCTGGCGTTCACATCGTCCTCCCCAAGTCGCTGTGCGCAAACAACAAGGGTCTCCTCAAGGCTTCTTCAGACGGCCGGGTCATCTTCATCCTTCCTTGGGAGGGCCACACCCTGGCAGGCACCACCGACAGCCCTTGCGAGATCGAGCAGAACCCCCTGCCGCAAGGCGAGGAGGTTGATTTCATCCTGAGCGAGGTCAGCAAGCTGCTGTCCCCAGACTCAGTCCTCACCAGGGCTGATGTCTTGGCCGCCTGGTCTGGTAAGTGATGAAATTTGAAACAACACAGGTGTGTGTATGTATGTGTTAACAACGACTAGGTATCCGCCCTCTCATCAAGGATCCCAACGCAAAGAACACCGAGTCTCTTGTCCGCAACCACCTGATTACCTCCTCTCCTTCCGGCCTCCTCACATGCGCCGGTGGAAAGTGGACCACGTATCGCTGCATGGCTGAGGAAACCGTCGATGAAGCTGTGAATCTTTTCCGCCTCAAGTCCCAAACCGCCGCGCTTCCGGATATCAGCGGCGCCAACCTTTCCGGATTCGTCACCAACGGCCTTTGCCGCACCACCACTGTGCCTGTCGTGGGCGCGCACGGATTCTCACCTGCTCTGCCATCGCAGCTGATGGAAGTCTACCCCGTTGACGCCGACGTTGCCCACCACCTTGCTCACAGCTACGGCGACCGTGCTTGGGCCATTCTCGCCGACTCCAAGTCTCCCTCCCGACTCCTGCCATCGTTCCCCATTCTGGAAGATGAGATTCGGTACGCAGTCCGATCCGAGTCTGCCTGCACGGCCGAAGATGTCATTTCGCGCCGCACTCGACTCTCGTTCCTGAACGTCGAGGGCGCCAGGACAGCTCTCCCGCGCATCGTCGAGATCATGGGAGACGAGCTGAACTGGAGCGCAGCGCGAAGACAGCAAGAGACGACGCAAACGACCCAGTTCCTCAGGTCAATGGGAGTTTCAGGGGAAAACACGACAGCAAGCGTAGAAGAAGTGGCTGTTCGCCCAAAGACGCCAACAACAACGGGTGTGCTTGGAGTTCCGGCCAAGCTCAAGGGCGCCATGTGAGAAAGCACCGATTTGATTTATTACGCCACAGGGGGCAGAATGGAAAGCCTCACAACAGTTTGACTGAAATATTTCTTTTGTAAATTGTATCATCAGAGGAAGCGACACACAAAACATGTGTCCTTGACACGAAATTGGGATAAAGGATTGGGTCGAATTGGGCCCATACTAGGGAGCGAGCCATATTTGCAAATTCGAGATAGTCATTGTAGGAAGAAAATATGGCGTTGGTAGAGGGAATACAAAGTTATGAATCTGAAGCCTCGTTGCACCATGGATTTGAAATTACTCTGCATGACTTGTTTACTTGATGGGATATTTTTTTTTGCTAATGAATCCAATGCCTACTACACGTACGGGTCAAGTTACGCATGTTTCATCTAATTCTTTGACGAACTGGCTTCAGCTGCACCCACAGCTCTGGCTTCGTCATCGAGTGGAATACCCTCATGGGCTTCATTTGACCATCGAGACCCCATACCTGATTCTTCTCCTCATACTCCTCCCTGTCGAGTTGCATCTCAAAATTCCATAGCAGGTGTGCTGCGACGAGCCGCATCTCCATGTACGCTAGGTTCTGCCCGATGCAGACTCTGGGCCCCGTTCCAAACGGCAATGAGCCATTGAGGCGGTCATTGGAGAATATTTCATTTTCTCCAAGCCAACGCTCGGGTCGAAAAGAGTCGGGCTCGTGAAAATTCAAGCTGGTGTGTGTTGATGACCAGGGTGAGACAGCGACGGTTGTCCCAGCCGGGACGTAGTAGCCGTCAATAGTAGCACCGCCTGCAGGGACGATGCGTTGCTGGCTAGCTGGTGATGGTGGGAAAAGACGCAAGGCCTCCTTTAGAGTCGCCTCGAGATACCGCAGCTCTTTGATTTTTCCCCATTTGATATCCTCACCCGTTGAGCAGGCTCCCCTGACTTCATCAACCAAGCGCTTATACACGCTGGGATGCGTACAAACAAAATATGTCCAGCCAGTGAGAGCCGTGCCCGTGGTATCGGTTCCCGCGCTAATGAACAGCGACATGTTGAGGATGATCTCGGTTTGAGAAAGCGACTTTTTGGACTCATTATTGAGAATGTGGTACATAAAGTCTGCATGGTCCCGATCCGAGTCTGCCAGCCGGCGGAGCGTTTTCTCACGGGAATTGTTCAAGTGAATCATTCTCCAGGCGGCCGCCTTGGAGGGCACAAACAGACGCGTCATTATTGTCTCAAGCCAGGTGCCAACGCCGGACAGACGCCGGATCGCCTGCGTCCATGTGGCCGCAACGAACACATTGATGACCGATGTAGACCACTCCGTAGCTGATGCCTGGTCCAAACAGCCAAAGGGTTCTGCAAAACACAAGTCACCCATCATATCGAAAGCAATGTAGGTGTCTGAATGTCATTAGCTGAGGAGATGGAAAGCTTAAACCGGCGAGTGACTTACACCAATCCGATAAATCCACTGGTCGGTTTTCAGACGCCATGGTACTAAGCACAGAGATGAACTTGTGCATGTGAACTTGGAGCAAACCTTCCAAGTGCAGCAGCGCGCTGTTTGTAAAAAGGTATCCCAGCGCCCTTCGCTGACGCGCATGCTCCTTGTTCAGAGCCAGACTCACACCAGTCTGCCCATCTACGTTTCCAACAGCACCGAGGAATA
The DNA here is from genome assembly GCA_013406985.1 of Calonectria crousiana. NCBI lineage: Eukaryota > Fungi > Ascomycota > Sordariomycetes > Hypocreales > Nectriaceae > Calonectria > Calonectria crousiana. The sequence continues at coordinate 273,392 of VTGD01000012.1, read as the reverse complement.
TTGGGCTCTTCTCCATATTGAGGCCGCCTTTCTAAAGAAGCAATTAGCCATGAAACTTTTTTTGACTGGTTTTTTTTAACCTACCCGAAGCCCGTAGATTTCCTCTCGGGCCTCAACGCTGATGAAACCAACTTCATTTGGAGATACTCGCACCACCGGGCCGTATTTCTCATGCAGAGATCTATAGTAGATGTGCTGATTTCCAGTTACCAGTGCAAAGGCAGCCGGTAGCTCTGATACGCTGTTGAGCCATGGCCCAGGAATAGAACGAAGTGGGTGAAAGAAGCGCCGCTGAATAATCTGAAAGATCAATCCGGCAACGAGCTGGGTATGGTGAGTAGAGAATTCTCACTTGTAGATGGTCAACTCACAAGGATTCCAAGTGTCCCGACCAGCGAGGTTATAGACAACATGTTGCTGAACATTGGCCCCAGCATGTCTTCGATTAGTTGGGTTCGGTCGTCTTGGCAAACGGCAAGTTTCCTTGAGAACAAGTTGCAATACCTCACATTAAAGTTTGTGCAATGGGATGAAGAAAATTGGACCGCTGAATATTGTGTTTAATGGAATAAGCAGATATGTAACAATCGTTTATGCGCTGGCTTCTCACCGTCCTAGGTGATCTCATCAATGTGGTGCAGATTGCTAAACTTAATTCCCTTTTCGTACCATAGACGACGCTATAGTCACATTGTTTAATTGGTCTTTGCAGCTACTAATCCAACCAATGATGAATAAATCCAGCCATAATATCCACGTAAGCCTTGCTGATGTGAACGTCGCGTCGTAGTTAGTGAAACAAGCCGGTGGGTAGATGCAACATGCTCAAATTGACTCTCAATGCCACGCAAGGAGGTGTATACAGTCATCCGTATTCATGCGCCACATTCGGAGCATTAAAAATGATCGGCAGCTAGCGGATAGTGCGGCACTGGCGTGGATCTTTAGCGGGCGTTGAATGTCGTAAATAGAAGAAAATGAACCTTGAAAACAAACCTGCTCAAACGCGCGCGGATCGTATCTAGGGCGTCGTAATGAATCCCCCGCACGGCATCTGCCGGCAAACCAACCAACCTCAAATGCCGGCCAAGACGCGGCTGCTCGATGCTGCGCTGCACATCGCACGTACTCAGATTTCGCCTATTTACTGGGATTGACCTATTCGCAAGATCAACCAGAACGACTTGAAGCAATTCGACACCACATTTCGTTCCAACCATGGGAGACACACAAGAGTTGGCCGAGGGTTACACCCGCGTCAACAATACCCAATCCAATGCGGCCATGTTTTTACTTGACCGGCTGCGGATCACCCCAGGCATGCACGTTCTTGACGTTGGCTGCGGCCCCGGCAATCTCACATCTCACTTGGCCGATACAGTTGGCGACAGCGGGAGTGTTGTTGGCGTTGATCCGAGCAGTGAGCGAATCGCCATTGCCCATGAGATTGCTAGGCCGAACCTATCATTCTACGTCGGAATAGCCGAAGACCTCTCGCGCTTCCCCGCGGCCAGTTTTGATGCTGTCTTTGTGAACTCGACGCTCCACTGGGTGCAGGACCAGCCCAAGGCGATCAATGAGTTCGCCCGCGTGCTGAAGCCGGGCGGCCGCCTCGGCATTTCGGGCGGATCTGGCGACTACCTCACCGCGCAAGAGAGAATCAAGGCGGATGTTTTGTCCAGGGAGCCTTACAGGAATTACCCCGAGGAGAACCCGCCCAAATTCCTCAAGCAGCGCGAGCTCGAAGGCCTCCTCGACAGCGCTGGGTTTTCCGAGAGAAAAATTGCCATCAACCAGATTGTCAAGGAGGCAAAGGATGGGGCTGCCATGATTGATTGGCTGGATACGAGTTCATCTGGAAAAACGTACGGCGGTATTCCTTTGGATCTGCGACCGCAGGCAAGGGAGGAGATGAAGAAGGAATGGGAGAAAGTCACGACAGAGCATGGAATCCGAATGGAAATGGAGCTCTTGGTCACAGTTGCCACCAGAGACTGATGGCATCAGTTGTAAATTAGACTTTAAAGAATGGATGTCTCACTGCAGAGTTGTCTCATGCTGATTTACACCTTAACCCGTTAATGACCGATAATAAGGGGCGATGACACAGAATCTCATCGTGTCTGTAGTGATTAAAAGTTGCAGGGAAAAAAGGGTTTCACAAAGCATTTTCTTTTCTTTGTCCAAGTCATCCTCAGTTTCGTCTTCTCTCGCTTTCCCCCCATGTCCCAGTCGAAGCCACAGCACGCACTTGTCAAGCTTGCGTCATCCCCTGTGTGGTCAGCTGGGTAATATCCCCAATCAAGACAATAAAAAGTCGGTTGCGTGATAGTTTAGTCGTGCGCGAATTTGGTGAATTGCTCCGGTTAGGGTTTCCATCATTTCCACCTCTGTCCATTATTAATTGCATCACCCATCCCATGCGTACACGTACATGCACGCGACGATAGTGCTCGCCTCGTTTGCAAGGGTCATGGCCTGGAACGTGGGCCATGTGCGGTCAAAATTAGCGAGCTTCCCGTCTTGCGCTAGGTGTCGTTGGGGTTTCCGCGTGGGATGGTTTCACCCACTACCCCACCACATCGAGGTATTTTGAGCATGTTAATTGCCGAGATGCCGATGGGATGGGATCGACAACTACCGGCGCCAGTGTTTAGCTTGGCGCAATGCTGAATGCAGTTTTAGCCAGCTTCCGAAATTGGGAGGAAATTAAGGCAGGGAGATTGAGGTCTAACGGCTTGCACGAATCGGTTCCGATAGTGCGCATCCTAACCTCTCCCTTATCAACTTTCAAAACACTTCCTTCTGCAAGTCTCTTTTTTTTTAGTTGCTAAGATTGGTCAAAATATTTTTATCCACATCTAAAGTAGGCAGTTGTGGTATGTATGATGCCGCCATCAACATGTCAATCGCAGGATCCGCGAGGATTAAAGCCCATAGCCGGTCAGCCTTTACAAGCGGAGGCAGAGGTTGAAAAAGTGGTATCAACGTGTGATAGATCATCCGAAGAGAAAGGAGAAGGCATCTGTGCACGTCCTTGCCCAATTGAAGACCAAGCAGCTGCACTACCCGAATCCACTGATTACTTAGTCTGGTGGGATGAGCCAGAGGACCAAGATCCTGAAAATCCCAGAAACTGGTCACCCGTTGTAAAGTGGATGAATATATTAATCATTGCCACCATTAGCTTTCTGGTGTAAGTCTAATACATTCTCATTGGCCGGTAGTTTGAACATGGCTAATTTGAGTAGGCCATTAGTATCTTCAATGCTCTCGCCGGCTGTTCAACAAGTCATGACAGATTTTCACACAAGCTCCGAACTATTTGCTACTTTTGTCGTATCAATTTTTGTGTTGGGGTTTGCCTGTGGTCCCTTGGTTCTTGCACCTCTGAGCGAGCTCTATGGGCGTGTCATCATCTACAATGTAACGAATGTGTTGTTCTTGGCCTTCACGATTCTGTGCGCCGTCTCACAAAGCACATCTATGCTTTTAGCCTTCCGCTTTCTATCAGGATTTTCAGGCGTCGCTACCATAACCATTGGCTCAGGAACAATCGCGGACCTCATGCCACGCGAGGAAAGAGGCAAGGCCGTATCCATTTGGTCTGTGGGTACCATCCTTGGCCCAATGGTCGGTCCAATCATTGGTGGCTATGTGACGGAAGTGGCTAGCTGGAGATGGATGTTTTGGGCCATCTCTATTGTGGTAAGTTGCCTGGTACCTTTATAAGATGAGCGCGGATATTGATAATAGTAGATTGGTGTTGTCACCGTTATTGCATTTCTTGCACTGAGAGAGACCTACCCCGCTGTCTTGCTGGAAAGAAAGGCATCTAGGTTCAGAAAAGAAACGAAGAATCCGGCTTATCGATCGAAGCTAGCCTCCAATGTATCGTCTGGGCAGCTCTTTGCACAAAGCATCATGCGACCGACCAAGATGCTCACGTGTTGTCCCATTGTTACCGTCATGTGTACTTATGTTGCAGTTCTCTACGGTATCTTGTACCTGCTTTTCGCAACATACTCGTTCGTTTTCAAGGATGTGTACCACTTCTCAACCATTTCTGCCGGCCTTGTTTTTCTTGCGGGTGGCATTGGAACTTTAATGGGCCTTTTCTATGTTGCGCGTTTCAGCGACAGCACCATCAAGAGTCGGGCAGCTGCAGGGAAGAAAATTATACCCGAAGACCGTCTTCCTCTTGTCATAACTTTGCCTGGAGCTCTGACATTTCCCATAGGCTTGTTCGTTTATGGATGGAGCGTGGAGTACAGCGTGCATTGGATCGTTCCCCAAATTGGGACAGCCATTACAGGATTTGGCTCTATTTTAATCTTCATAGGTATCCAAACCTATCTGATTGACGCCTTTGAGGGATACGCCGCGAGCGTTATCGGCGCTAATGCAGTCCTAAGAGGTTCCGCCGGCGCATTTCTTCCGCTCTGCGGCCTCAAATTGTATGATGCTCTCGGGTGGGGCTGGGGAAATAGCTTGCTCGCATTCCTTGCGCTGGCATTTGCTCCTATCCCTTGGATATTTGGCATATACGGCGCAAGGATTCGTGAATTAAAGCGTTTTCAGCTAACACTTTAGGTAAATTAAGAAAGACATTTGCACAATAAGTGTGAGGACTGAATGAAGAAGGTTCGTCAAAAAAAGGGAAATGAGCTAGAAGGAATCCTTGTGGAAGGATTGTCTCGGCAAAAAAGGTAAATGTTTATGATTCGCGCTATACTCGTTCTATTTAATTTACAAATGGCTCTCAATTTGCCCAATAAGAGGACTGAACCTTTGGATTAGCTCACTCCGTGTGGTGTGTTGGAGATGCAGCTTTTGTAGATTCCTGCCCGTTTCCAAGTAGTTGATCCCAGTGGCCATTTCGACGAGAATAATGATGGCTTTGATTGGTGATGCGTCAATCCCAAGCTTTTCGGCTAAACTGTGCCAGCTAACAAGAAGGTCAGGGACATCCTCTGAGATGTTTCTATTGTCGAGAGTGGGTGGAGCCTTGAGGGCCTTGTGCGGCCCCGAGTTTTGGGCCAAATTCACCAAATCGGTAAAGTCGTGACCATAGCACTCGTTGGACACCTCGATAGCGCTCTTAAGATCGAGTCCGAACCCCTCTCCAATCTTCATTCGCACTTGGTCCAGGGCCAGCATGGCATTGGAGACAGACCGGGTCAGTCCGTCGCCGTACAGGCAAAAGTTGCCAGCCGTGTTTTCGATGCGGCCAGCATTCATCAGCATCATTAGCGGATGAAATACCCCATTGACATTGGACAAGGAAACTTCAATTACGCTGCTGCACCACTTGAGCTCAATGGGAAAGAGTTCCTGAACCATGTTGTAGATGGCTGGGCTCAGGCCGTGCAAGGCCGCGATGAAGATGAGATTCTTCTTGCCCATGACTGTCAGGCCCCTCTCATCCATTCTACACGAGTAAGGCGATAGGTTGGTCTCCAGAATGCATTCAAACTCAATGTCGACGCCTTTAATGAGGGAAAATAAGTTTCCGGGCACCGCGATCATGGTGTGTCGGCGCAGGTTGAAGCCCTTGAGTTCCTGTAGGACCGTCTCTTGTCCTGTCGATGGAACAGTAAGGATGAGGATATTTGAGAATTCAATGACCTCGGCCATATCAGATGTAACGTGCACATTTGTGAAGCCCTCAATTGCGCCACTGGCTCTGAGGCATCCCTGTTCTTTGACATAATCGGTATGTCGCAGGTGGCTTGAATGCGAATACATCAGCACACTTTTGCCGTGAAGCTGGAGATCAGCGGCAAGGGCAAATCCAGCCGGCCCGGCGCCGAGAATAGATACGTTCTGCTCCGTGAAGGCCATGTTGAATTGGCGGCGAGAAATTTTGGAGGCGTGTTGGTGTTGGGTTTATGCGAGTTCAGGCTCGAATTGGTCGTACCGAACGGAGGTCAAGTTAGATCAGGTGGTTTTTATCACCTGAAACCCCCAGGCGATACTCAGACTACAGCGACCAAGAATTTGGTAAACCAACCGGAAATATATGAATGAATAATGATCGCCAGCAGCCACAGCTGCAGTGGCTCAGTTTAGTGGGTAGCTAGGTGCGAGGGCGGAAGCCGGAATCTCACCCCATATTAATTGGGATACACGTCATGAGACGTAGTAGCGGCTGCATGGTGCTACTGCAACCGCAGTCTCATGTAACGCCGAAACTTTGACTTTGCGAACCCCTGCAAACTAGTTTTGCCAATGAGCAAGTTCGCTCTATTTATGATGAGATGAGCTATTTGTGGCGTATTGCTGTCAGCCTCCTCAATATCCGGCTAGGGTACCTAACTGAAAGAGCGCGCCGCATTGAACCAGATGCGGGCTACATCCACCAGCGTACGAGAAGAGTTTCGTTTATTGCATAGAATTGGGAGACGTGAGAGCATATGGCATTATTTCAAGGAATTATGAGTTATCCTAATCGGGTATTTAGATAACGAGGACATTATTATTAATTTTCCTGGATCCTCGTTTCCGGGAAATATGCCATTACACCACGAGGCTTAGAGAACTAAAATGGCGTGCCTAACTGCACATCAGGCGAACCAATTTACCACGCAAAAGCCTCTTCAACCAAATCCACTTTAAACCCATCCTTGAGGCAGTTTACAGTCTGTTTCGTAACTTCATCCGCCATACTGCTGGGGCCACACACGACGACCGTCGTTTGCTGGCCCAGCTCCACGTGCTCCCTTAACACAGCCTCGATGTTCATTCTCCCCGGATTAACGGCTGCTGACTTTGCAGAGGCCGACTCGCTGGTGTTTTTGACATCGTCGAGGGAATTTGACTTTGCCGTGCCGCCGGTGGAGCCCGTGCACCAGAAGGAGTATTCGATTCCTTCAACATCAAGAAGGAAGTTTTGTCTCACGTGTTCTAGGAGGCCAATCTCTTTGGCAGACCACACGAGGATGAACCTCTTGGGGTTCCTCATGAACTTGTGCGTCTTTCCCTCATTCTCTCCGCCTTGGAGAGCTGCGCTTGCGTACTCTTGCACGAATCCCAGGATATTTGTGATGCCGATTCCGCCGGCAATGCACAGAATTGTGTCTGCAAAAAATAGGGGGTTCAGAGTCGCTTTGTGGCCTGCGTATGGACCCTCGTTGTAGATGGAGAGCTCCAGCTTGGAGCCAGAAGATGAGGACAGTACCCGATTCCTGAGGCTGGACGTCATTCCTGAGTGCGCACGGATGAGGAATCGAACAGATGCGCGATCCTGGATCTGGCTCTCCAGCCCCGGCGCTGCCTGCTCTTTGCTTGCTGATGACGAGGTAGAAGTGGGCACAAGCTGGCCTGGCTTGGTCCAACCCGCAACACTAAATGGATGGTTCTCCCAAAATTTTCCAAGCGAAGGAATATAGAGGAAGCTGTGCTGACCTGGACCGAAGCCCGAGGCAACTCTTGGGAAGATGGTGACCTGCATAATCTCGCAACCCGGAATTGCCTCCACCATCGCTGTTGAGTTTCCAAAGCGGTTGTAGTAGGCGATGCGGATAATCCTTGCAAGCCTCTCGGCACCCCAATAGGCAAAGCAAATGTAAAGCCAGACTTGGTAACCATAGTCGTAACCAAAGTGAGGGACGATGTGGTACCAGCATCCAATCAAGGCGAGAATGACGAGAACGATGTGAATAACTAGGAAGCACTCGTAAAACTTGATGCGAAGAGGGAGGACGGCGAAACCTATCATTAGACACAGCGCGATCGTGGCAATGATTCCCCACCACTAGAGTAAAGTCAGCAAATGTTACGAGTGAGATGCAAACAGAGCTTAGCCGGGAAAATTGGGAACTCACGTAGAAGGGTTCTGCAGCTTTGGCAGCGTAAGCCGAAGCTCCGTCATAGCCCGGTTCGAAATAGGCCAACGTGTAGACAATGGAGTGCACAACAGCCTGCAGCGCACAAACTCTTGCAGCCCAGCGGTGCAATGTCAGGAACGTCGTTTGGCTCCAACCAGTTAGAGCAATTAGGAGATTATTCCGGCCAGCGAACAAGATAGCCATACTCATGTTGACAAAGCTGAGGGTGCCGGTTCGGTTTCCAACGTATTCGCACATCTCGAACTGGGTCGACATGAACCATGTATTCGGCCAGAAGTTTCGGAACGAGACAGCAGAGAAGACGACGTTGAGGATGACATAAAAGGCGATGAAAATGCTGAGCACCCTGCTCGGCAGGTAGCCGGCATGTCCGGGAAGTGCCTCAAGGCGTCGAGACCCGAAGAGTGCGGGGAGGAATATGTACTGTCGGAGCTTGGACCAGAGGTTCGAGGTCTGTAGCTGCTTGTTGAATGCAGGAACCAAGCTTGCAGCTTGGGCCAAGATGCCGCATATGATGCAGATCCCGATTGTGACGAGGTAGAGGGCGACGCTAAATAAAAAAAAACCAGGGTCAAATATCAGCTGCTTGATCGAAATCTGGGGTTTGCATCTGCAGATGCGGGTCGCCAAGACGTACGAGTATTTTGTATGCATGTATTCCGATCGCGCAAACTCGCCAAGAGTTCCGTGGGTCGAATAGTAGAGCTCTTTGTTGACTAAACTGGTAACATTGAGCCACATTGCATCCTCGGCGAGCTCCACCGTGGGAGCCTTGGCAGGCAGGCTATCTTCGAATGTGGGTTCTGAAGCGCCAGCAACTGTCTGGGTGCTGAAGCATTTGGCCTGCTTGTCTGATGGGTATCCGTCTGCGTTGCACTTCTGCTGGATGCAATAGGCCATCGTCTGCAGCCACGGCTTGTTGCTTGCGTAACACTCGTCGCTGGTGGTGCCCATGGTGGACATGTCAGCCATGTCCATGCCCGCCATGTCGCCACTCTCGCTCGCGAAGGTGGTGCAGTTTAGAAAGAGGGACGACAGCGAATCGTGGCATGCCTGGCAGCACAGATCGCGGTACAAGGAGATGCCAAAGCCGACGATGCCATTTTTGGTTCCGCTGGCGTCATGAATCAGACAGAGTAAAGAGAGGACTAGGACAGTAACTGAGGGAGCCATGACGGATGGACTGCTCGCCGATCAACAGCATGCAATGCAACGACAGATGTTCCTTCTCGATAAAGTTCGTGAAGAGCGACATGGTACCAAGAAATATGGATTGATGCACTTCTGACTCGCCGCTTGACAGCGCGCCAGGCGAGTGGCGTTTCGCATTAGGATAAGAAAGAGAGCAATTGCGCTGGTTTCAACACATGGCTCCGGAGTCATGGCCAATCATAATGGATGAGATGGGGTTGAGGGAGCGAGATTGAGCTAGTTTTCGTGAAGCATCCTGGTGCTCTGACCAATCGTTGCGGAGCTAATTCACTAGCCCAAGTTAGCGGTGACCTGCATCAAGAGACACAAAACTGCTGTCAACGAATTGACAGCCTTCTACTGCTTTATTTGTAATACCCTCCAGTTAACAAAATTGACAGGGTATTTTGGCACTACGACTGCCGGTATTCCTGATGGAAGAGGCCAAGCTGGAAGGCGTCCGTCCACGAAATGTGTTCTTGAGCTCCATCTAGATTTGCTTAATTACAATAAATAGGTAATAAATTTACGTGTCGTTGATCTTATCGTTATCACTCGTTCTCACTCTACTAGGGCAGAGCGCCAGAAAGCCTCTTCATGCATTTCTGCACTATTTACCCGGTGCGGTTTGTTTAACGCAGATTGCACTAGATGTGATTTTATGCAGAAAAGAATTCTCGGTGTTATGCGATTATCATGCATGATGACTGATCCTTTGGCATAGGTTGCACAATGAATAGTCACGATAAACGAATGGTGTTTATTGGTGTGCGTGGATGATGATCAAACTTTTGCCTCAATTAACTATATTAGGTTGTATTAGAGCTGCGGTTGATAAGCCTGGAGGACCAAAGATTTAGCCAGAAACCAAAGCCGCTCTCCATCGAGTAAGCCAAATGCAAAGATAGTTAGTAAATGCAAAAATCACCCAGAAACCATCCCAATTCTATTGTGGCTCCACTTTTAGGAATTGAAGTTATCCAATTCCCGATGTTGAAAAGCCTGCAGCATCTGCCCAATCCGCAACGACCTCGCTTCCATCACTAGCCGTGCCTACTGCGCTACATAGACTTCTTGCTGAGCAATCGTGCTCTATTCTTCAAACAGCGGTTTGATTCTTCACTAACCTCCAGCCCGAACCTGTGTCACTCGTTTTTCGAGATGGTTTCTCACTTTACCAATTCGTATCTCACCGATGTATCCTCCCTTGAAGATGGAGACAGTGTGACAGCGAAAGAGTTACCCCGCTTTCCTTCGTTTTTGATCGTAGCCAAGGGTGTATGAATCTCAACAGGGCCATCGTAGATAATCACGAGCTCAGTCCTGTGACAGCCCAGCCCCAAATCAGGTTGGGGCCTCAATACTCCAAACAGAATTGATCGGTGCAATATGGTTTAGATTGAAATTTAACAATCAAGGTTCTCGGGAATATGTTGCACGTTGCTTGATCTGGGGAAACCCTGATGGCATGTGCGCTAGGCGCTCGCGCACCGGTGGTTGGGCCGGAGCCTTAATTCAGGCCGGATACTTTCCGGTGACTTTTCAAATCTTGGTTTATATAAGGTCGCCTCTGCCTTCTAGTTCTCTCCATGATCAAAATTTACTACTCATCCACTGCGCGACTATAAATCAAGTGAATTGAACCGCAATAATTCTCCTCTAATAGCCATGGCTTCCAACAATCACCACCATCACCATCATCATCACCATGTTGATCGGACCGGCAAATCTTTGGGCGAGAAGAATAAGGATCATTATAAGTAAGAGAAATTATCGCACCGATGGAATTTTCATCGTCAACTAACAGACTGTAGTAAATTGACTCCCGATGTTTTTGCCATCTCTTGGATTGCTGAAATGTCAAATCACATCCTCAAAGAACTCCAGGAGAACATGAGATGGATTGGAATCAAGTCCAAGGGTTCGGAAGAAGTGCCTAAGACTATCAAGATGCTTGATTACGCCTGCGGAAACGGCTTAGCCTCACGTGTAAGACTTTAATCTTGATGTCCGATCTCCATTGCTGACAGTTCAAGGCCTTGGCTTCCCATGTTGACGTCATTCGCGGCATCGATATCTCGTCAGGAATGGTTGAACAATACAACCAAAAGGCTCAGGAAGAAGGCTTTTCCCCGAAAAAGAAGCGGGCTGTGCAAGGAGATCTCCTCAACCCTGAAGAGACACCCTCGCCAGAGCTTGGCTCACCCGAATTTTATGACTTTGACATCATCACCATGTGCATGGCGCTTCACCACGTCGAGGATCCCACAGCCATGATCAAGAAGCTATCCGAGAGGCTCAGCAAAGATGGGGTCCTTGTCATCATTGACTGGGTCACGCCATCTGAGAGTGGATGTGGTCTTGCAGAGGATGCGATTACGAAAAACGCGCAAAAGATGTCAGGCCACACAATCACCCGCCTAGGCTTTGCCGAAAGTGAGGTCAAGACCGCGTATGAGGAAGCTGGCCTGGAAAGTTGGGCGTGGAGGTGGACATCTCAACGGTCAAAAATGCCCGAGGAGATTGGTGGAGAGCAGCAATTGTTTTTTGCACGAGGCCAGAGGGCGAGTCTTCAGTAGTTTATTCGTCTCGAGTGGATTGGCCTTCACGAAAGAACATTAGTAATTATTCTAGTTTCCTGATTCTAATCATATATTCTTTTTCTAGGATGGTGGTGTCTATCGAGAGACTAGTGCATCCTCCCTTCTGATTCCGTTTGCATATATTTGCCCACAAAAGGACCTCTTCTCAGCATACACTTGAAATAAGTACCACAAAAACCTCCTAGCAGCATCGCAGGAATGGGGTATCCTGCAAATAATAACAACACTTTGCACGGATCTATCCTCTAATGTTTTGCCTTCTTGATATCCTCAACACTGATTCCACTTCTATCGCACATACTTCTAAACATGCCACCCAATTCCCACAAGGCAAGGGGTGTATCTAGCTCTATAACTCGTCCTGCATCCAGTACGCAAACACGGTCATATCCAATAATTGTACCAAGCCGATGCGCAATACACAGCAATGTCCTACCCCGAAACGCTTTCGCCATTGTGCGCTGAATTTGATGGTCTGTTTCTATATCGACTGATGAGGTCGCCTCGTCGCATAGAATGATTTGAGACTCGCGTGCCAGTGCTCTGGCTAAGGCCACCAACTGCCGTTGTCCGAGCGAGAATTTGGATCCACCGTCCTCCACTACACTGTCCAAGCCCAAGACTGACGGGGATCTATGGTTGCACTGACCATTGATGGATGAACCACCAGGGGCAAGTCCGGCTTGCTGCAGGGCGAACTGTAGCTCATGGTTTGTCTTTTTGTTAAATGGGTCCAAGTTACTGCGTACAGTTCCGCTCAAGAGAGCTGGATCTTGAGGGATGATGGCGAGCCGAGAACGCAGGTCGTAAAGACCAATGGTCGAAATGTTGACACCATCGATGGTGATGCTCCCACCTGAAAGCTCAACGAGCCGGAAAAGAGTGCTAATGACAGAACTTTTGCCAGCACCAGTTCGGCCAACGATACCAACGTGCTCCCCGCCACGAATGCATAGTGACACGTTTTGTAATACCAGTGGTAAGTTCTTCCGATACCGCATCTGCACATTGTCCAAAATAATCTCACCCTTTTCTGGCCATGTTTCACGCACCGGCAGCACATGCAAGGGAGCTTCTTCTTCAATCTGTGTTCCATAGTGATGCATGCGCTCCACGGAATGCATACCAATCTCAACCTGGTTGAATTTTTGGATAGTCAATTGCAGAATCTGTACCGACAAAAAGATGGCGGTCAAGACTAACCCATTGATGGATGGGTTGATGTTGAACCGAGAAGTGAGGACTAAGATGCAAAGAATAAAGATGAAGGCATTCCCAATCATGTCAATTCGAAGAGACAGCCATTGTTGAGATGCCAGGATGGCGTGGTGCGCGCTGTTCATATCATCGATTGTGACACGCAACTCTTTGGTGAATTGCTCCTTGAGGCCGTATGCGTGGATGCAAGCTGCTCCAACTAAACCTTCACTGAATTTGGCGAAGACATGCGATCGCAGAATGGATTCAATTCGCTTAAGTTCTCGGGCTGAATTGCGATAATAGAGTGCGATTCCCACATAAATTAGACAGAGAGGCACCGATGCAATAGCAAAGTGATGAAAAAAGTGATGATCAAAATAAACGTGGAAAATATTCCGACAAGGCCGAGGAGATAGGCACGCAGAGATATGGTCAAGTCATTGTCCATAACCTCCACATCGCGTGAAAAGCGATTGGTGATACGCCCGAGAGGTGTGGTATCAAAAAATGAGGTAGGGGCACGGAGAAGGTGGTCCATGGCGCTGGAAAGCATTGCCTGCGAGGCGTTGCTACCAATGACCAAAAATATGAATGAGGTGAGAAAGAAGAGAACAAATCCCACAATGCCGAGGCCGGCGTATGTGGAAATGTACTGCGCTCTGGACAAGTGAAGCCGGTCAGACGTCCAAAATGACAACCATAGTCTGGTGATGAGATTTGCACCTTGATAGAGCAATACTGAAGCCATTACGAGAAACGCATTTGCAGAGGATCCTGAAGAATGCACATAAGCCTTGTAAACAGACCAAGGAATGGTAGATTTGGTCATGTCTTCCGCTTGCATGAGTGCAATCCTTTTCGGTGTACTTTGGATTTGGTCGTCTTCCATTACCGATTTATTCTTGTCAGAAGGTATCGGTGGCTTCTTGGTGTCGTCAGAAATTGACTGCTGCATCAGATTCTGAAACTCCAAGTTATGATGCATGAGATGGTCAAAATTCTCGACGACCTCTACCTTCCCAGATTTTATCCAAATGATGCGATGGCAGTGCCGAAGAACCCAAAGCTGATGCGTGGCTAGAATGCGACAGGTATTTCTCAGAAGCCCCAGGATGGCCTTCTCAAAAATATAATGACCGACGGTGGCATCAACAGCACTGAGCGGATCATCCATTAAAACGAGATTGCTTTTGGTATACATGGAGCGAGCCAGGTTGATACGCTGCTTTTGACCACCGGAGAGATTAATGCCACGCTCGCCTATTTCTGTTTGATCACCATTTGGTAGCGCTTCTAAATCAGGCTCCAGTCCACACCTGGATATGATGTTAATATAATACTCTCTCAGGGGGCTTTGAAAAAACTTCGACTTACGCATTGATGACCTTGCTGTACCAATCTCTGTCCATTGGTTTGCCAAAAGTAATATTCTTCTCCAGCGTGGTGTTCTGAATCCAGGGAGTCTGTGAGCAGAAAGATCTTGACCCAGAGATTGTTACTTCGCCTGCAGTCTTGCGCATTTCACCAGCCAGAGCCGATAGCAAGGAGCTCTTGCCACTGCCGACGGTGCCTATAACAGCAACTAATTCACCGTTCTTGATGCTGAGATCTAACGCACGAAGTTCAAACGGGGCTTGGTAATTGATGACGGGGTTCGCGTTGTTGTCGCTGTCATGTATCTCACATTTATTACGTGAGGGATCAAGGGCAATCCTGGTATTATTTGCCTTCTCATGCCCGCTTTTAGAAGTCTCATTTTGAGCTGCAAGAGGGGTGAACTCCCACGTAAACCAGGCATCGCGAAAACTGAACGCTGTATGTTCGTCAAACCTGAATTGTGTGTCTTCTTGTCGCTCTTCCTCCAGCAGGAACCTTTCAAGTCTTTGAAGTGAAAGAGAAGCATCAGTAACTTGGCTGATGATCTGTGGCAATTGACTGAGCGGAAATTTCAGGGTGTTGAACAATGCCAATGCTGAGAAAATCTTTCCTGGCTCCATTTTGTGGCCCGATAAAGAAAAGGTAATGAATGAAAGCAGAGCTGCAAACAGAGGCATTGACATACCCAGGGCACCGATGACATCTCGGAGAGCGAAAAGAGATTTGAGGGACTGTATCTCCACTGAGCGAAGCTCATTGACGCGGTCCAGATACGGCCGCTCCCATGCAAAGCATTTGATAATCCGGACAGAATGAATGATTTCTTGCATCAGCGAGACACGCTTGTCGGTAATATTGTTTATTGTCTTGCGCCGTCCAACAAGCTGCTTCATCGCGCCGGTCAACATTGTCATACCAAACACTAGAAGCCCGAAACCAGGCAGTGCGCTATATGTGAGGTTAATGGACAACGCAATGAGAGCAACGAGGCAGCCAACGGGGTATGTCCATATGGCATGAAAATGTCCACAAGCCAAGTCAAGACGATGTGTATCAACGCTCATAAGGCTGACGATACGGCCATTGGACCAACCCAAGGAGTCATCTTCAAATGCTCTCCGAGTTGCTTTCAGTTCCTTTTCTTTCACATAGTATTCCTTCGTGTCATAATTTGGCATTGGAATCGGGGATTCTTTGGCAGAACCCGCCTTGGCTCTGCTGGAAATGACCATTGCCTTATCGTAAATCATCTCAATGAGGACAGCTCTGCTTTGACCGCCCACTGTCTCGCCAAGATATAAAAATTGACTGACGCATAGGCTTTGCAGGATTTGCATAATAATGATTAGAACTGCTAGACCAAAGCCAACAGCAACATGTGGTGTCGGCTCGTTTCTGGTGCGAGCCGTGTATGCCTCCGCGGTAAATTGAATCAGGTACCGAAGGGTAAATGGCGCCAAGACACGTAAAACTATGCTGACTAATGAACAGATTCCCCCTATCCAGAAATCGAACCAGAAGCTTTCGTATAGAGCCCAGAAAAGTGGGCGTTTCCGACCGCGGTCGACATGACGCCAAAACGCCATTCTCACCCTTTTAGTCAACGTTTGGACGGTGCGTTCAGGATGAACATCCCAAACGTCATTTGGTTCCAGATTCCTCTTGAACCCCGTCAGTATTAATGGGCTTACCCAATGAAAAGTCAGTTTGCTCCAGAAACTGGCTTCATACTCCAGCGATGCGACACGCACCGCCGGAGCCGCTGGGATACCTCCCCAGAGCAGGGGATTGAATTTGATGTGCCGCTTCATCATTTCAATGAAGGGAGCCCTGTTTGAATCGGATTCTGAAGTATCCAAAGTGGCAGTTGCTTTGGGCCTATTATGGTCAACCATTGTAGTGTTCTTTCGAAAACAAAATACATACCCAGCATTAGATGGCCGATTTAGAATGTTAAATAGAATATTAGTGAGATAAGAAACAAATATTTAAAGCCGGTTAAAACAGATTTGAGAAAATCAAGTATTCAGGCGAGCAATGTAAATATTGAGACGTCGATAGTGTGTTGAAATATGGAATAAGCTAACCATGGAGATTGGACGAACACCAAAAACCAAGCTTATCCCACCGAACTCGTCACTGAAAAGTGCTTGTAATTTTTGAAGAGTCTCTTAACGAAATTAAGCCATGACGTATTTTAATGAATTAATTCAATAGTGACATACCGCATTAAGGCCGAGACCATGGCCTAGCAAAAGTTCTGATAAATGCACCATGCCGGGGATATTGAAATTGAAACCTAGAGCAAGTCCTCCTGCCTGTCGAGACCATAGCATCATTCAAATCTGGCAAGACGATCCTCCTCTTTTTGAGCAAAGAATATTAAATTCGCGACGATGACTGGACCCCAATATGCCATGACATATGAGAAGAAATGTAATGAGTACACCAGCACTTATTCAAATTTATTCAGTATACAAGTTGGTACGTACTTCCATGTCTCGGTGGTTCTGGGGGTTTATCAAAGCTTTCACTGGTGTCGCCGGGATAGTGCCGCAGCTAGGCCTGCGTCAGTATGAACACAGACCATGCTACACCTCAAGTATCATTATGTAGGTTTACTATGTCCGAATGTCTCCAACACTCGAATGACATCTGAGTCAAGTGGATGGCCCGTGTCTCAAGATTGGCAGTGGTGATCCAAAACAGTTTAAGCCACAAAGAGTATACTCGGATTATATTTGACATCATTAGCATGGCCTTGGAATTACATATAGATCCAAAGAGATCACAAGGCACTTCACGATATCCATGGTTGGGCTGTATGGATGTTTCTCTTTAACCAAGACCAGCTTCAAATCTTCTCTGTCGTCTCCTCACACGCCAACCTGGCTGCAATCAATCCATTAATCATTTTTCGAGTGTTGATGACTTTGTCAGATGCGCATTTGGCTTTTGTCCCCTCGTGGATGCAAGCAATAACCAACGCAGAGAGTTCCCTACTAAACTTCAATTTGATTCGATAGACTAGAAAAGATCCACGATAATACTGTAGCAGAGGCAGCACGAATGGTTTAAACTCTAGTTTATTATTCTTGCGCGGCAGGCTGTCAATAGACGTAGGTGTCGGATTGGGCAAGGACATGAATGTGGTTCATATCTTGCGCTACTGTGCAAAGCGGCCCCCACTTGTGACGACACCAGCAAGACAAGTGACATGCTCCCTGTTTCAGCAGTCATCAATTTAGCCTAAGCGATCGGCAGTGGAATGATTCTAGGACGAATCCAGTGTGCGAGAACGCCTTGCTGACGAAACTCCACATTTGAGGGGGCGATGAGTGATGCGCTAGGCTCGATTCAACGCGACCATGAGGTTAGTTTGACCTTCCGATGTACCGAGCATGGTCCAGCAACTTGTGTGCGAGGTGAATTCGGTGCGTTTAAAACCTCGTTTAAAACCTCTTTTCATACCTTAAAAAGACCTCAACATGCACATGAATCAGTTTCATCTCTCTTTGCCGACTAAACTCGCTCAAAGGTTGATCCAGCCATGTCCACCAGTCGCCAGGACGTTGACTTGGCCTGGCGACCCAAAGTCATCATTTTCGATCTTCTCACTGCCCTCATAGACTCCTGGGCCCTTTGGGATGCATCCACACCTTCAGGGGCTGCAAGCGAGGGTCGCGCGTGGCGCGCGCAATATCTCAAAGTCACATTTGGCGCCGGTTCGTACGTTCCGTATGAGGATTTCGTCAGACAAGCTGCACATGAGGTCGGGTTGCCACCTTCCTCGCCAGAAACTCTGTTGCGTCAATGGGAAGCCCTACAAGCATGGCCTGAAGCTGGGAGAGTGCTGCGCCAACTGAAAAAGCAGGGATACAAACTGGGAGTGGTGACAAATTGCTCCGAAACTTTGGGACATCTTGCTGCCAGTGGGGTGGAGAGGTCCGCAAGCGAGGAAAGCCCAGGTACCTTTGCGTTTGATGCCGTTATTACAGCCGAAGAGAGTGGATTCTACAAGCCCGTCAAGGCTGCATACGAGGCCATCTTGACGATGATGGAAGTTGAGCCGAATGAAGCACTTTTCGTCGCCGGTAGTGCAGGGGATGTCCAGGGCGCAACCGATGCCGGCATGAGAGTTGTTTGGCATAACAAGGTCGGGCTGGCCAGAGCAGGAGAGGCAGTTGCACTCAAGGAAGCCGAGACATTGGATAAGGTGTTGGAGAACTTTCTGTGAATTACTACTTTGGGCGCAAAGACCGAATCACACGCAGGAGGACTGGAACTTCCCCACTGTAATCAAGAACAAGTTTCGTCTCATGTTTCTTCAGCCGAGCTTTCGCTTCGACAACCTTGTCCAATAAAGACGCAAAATAAATCGACCCTCGTCATCGCACAAGCTCCAAAATTTATGACGTCTTCCGCAAGGTCGCGTTATTCTTTCCAGGTATGGAGCCGAGCAGTATCAAGGAAATCAGGTCTTTCCTATTTACTTAGCCGGCTGTCAAGTGCCATCTGATGGTCGTCAACCGAACTTTTAGACAAGCCAAAAGAGCAGATGGAAGGCGGAATCCAGTTGATTTAAACTGATAGATATATGTGACCATAAATTTGTGTATTTGCTTGTATTTAGCATTGACTTGACATAGCGTGACGAACGGGACCGAAAAGTTTAATGCAACCAGGAAGCAATGTCATCTTACAGAATGTGAGTCAACGTAGGGGGCTGCGTCTAATGTTTCGTTCCTGGAATTGATCAAAAGCGATAGCCATAAAAGTTATCGCAGTGCTGGACTCCAGTCCTCTATATAATTTACGCAAATTTGCCCACAGTGTTGAAAGGATTGGGCATGGAAAAGTTTGGCATAAGAGAAAATACATGATGGCAATTCAGCCCATATGAGACGGTGCATGTGCAGAGGATGAAATTTATCGCTCATCCAGGTAGCCTTGAATTGGATACATAATTGCGCATAGTTTAATTGATAATGCTACATGGAAAGTAAACAATTTTCCATGAAGTTATTATTTAGGTCATGGATATACCATAGTAAATATTTCATTCCCATCAGATAGCTGAATTCCAGTGCCTTCCGGCATATTCCAGCGGTTTTCATGGTGCACACGCCACTTGGTTTGCGCCAATGATTAGCGCCGCTTCTGCCTAAGATTACCCCACAACCCACGTTCCGAGAGCGCCCGAAAAGGGGCAGGCTATAAGCTTACCTAGCATCATGATTATTCTGTAATGCTTCAGTTGGCCATTTCTTTACCTAAAAATATGGACCCCGAGTTTACTCTTTTCTCCAGCCTCCCTCCGGAAGTTCGCCAACTCATCTGGCGCCATGCATTGGATCAAGAATGGTCCTACTCACACCCGCGGAGAGTAAATCGAAGCATCAAGTTCTTTGGCAACATCCACCGAGCAGTGGCCCAAGCATGCCGTGAATCACGGGATGTTATGCGGCTAAAGCAAACTAGTGTTGAATCCATGAAATGGATCAATTTCAACCGCCATCTGTTCTTGTTTCGCGACACAGCTGACGATCTCAGCTTGATGAGGCGAGGTCTCAACCGCTTCAGATTGCTGGAGCACATTCAACACATGTTAATTTACCCCCGAGGCTCGGGAAAGCTCTGGAACACTCTTGAACTCATCCAGGATGAGTGCAAGTCCCTGAAGAACCTCATCATCATTGGGCCTTGGTTTGACCCTGGACCGCTCCTCGCCCATGGCAGGGATGATTTGATGAGCCTTGCACCCAGCCACCCCGCCGATGAGTGGGAGCCATCGGCTTCAGAAATATTTGCTTCTATTGATATGGGTCCGATTTTGGGAGTCATTGAAGCTGGTGATGCTGCTACTAGGACTGCTCAGCTGCGAGCGAATGTGGAAGAGGGCATAAAGCACATGCCATCGACAATGGACGAGCGGGATATTAGCTACACTGCATGCGGATTCATGAAATCACGGCTGGAAGCAATAGAGCAGATGGCGCAACAATTCCCACACGGCACACCAAATATTTACTATCGCACCAAGCATGAGTTTTGTCCGTTGACAGTGTTTCGAGGTAATGGCGATTTGAGAGTCCCCGAGGCGTGATAAGCTTGGGGCGACGATACGTGATTAATACAATTTTCTGGAAATGTATTACAGCGAGAAAGAGTTTGTAAAATCTGCACTGCAATTATTTTATGCCGCTTTCATGTCGTAAAGTGTCTAAAAAGTTCTATTTTAAATCTTCTTGTGGGAAAATCATGTCCTCTATGCTTCATGTCACCCCTTGTATTTTGTTCCCAAATCTAGCCGCAAATAACATGATGGTTATAAATTCCACGCCGATTGGCCAAATCTCCTTTTAAAGCTCCTGTAATCGCTCTCATTCTCATTCTCATTCTCCTTTTTTCTGTTCTCTCTTCGTCAGTTCACTCAGGAATTCTTCGCAAATTTGCTCCAGCTTCTGATCTTTGGGCCATATTTGAAGAACAAGACTGGGAATGGCAACAGAAAAAGTGAAAATACGGCTAATGTTGTTGCCGTAAACTCCACTCCAAGTGCCTCGTACATGGGCTTCGCCCAAATTGGGAAGCTAGATGCAGCCAGACTTCTTACAGCAATGTGGATAGAGACTGCTGAATTTGGGCAAGTAATGTAAACATCCACAATGTACACGATACCACTGATGAACATCAATTGGAGGGCCAGGCCAATGAAAAAGCCAGAGATGATTTGTGACATCCAATGCGTGTTCTGTGACCAGCCAAACCAGAGCAGAGCCACAGGAATTATGCAAGCTCCCAGAATCATCGGAGGTAGACGATCTTCAGGCTCCGAAGCACCACCTCGTTCCAAAAATCGCCTTTTATACCAAGTCATTGTGAAAAGGGCGACCACGCCTGGAGCGGAAATGACGCCAAGAGACACAGCAATGAATGGAAGTGATGCGGATGTTGCTGCCCAGCCGCGTTTCTGGAATGCATATGGGAAGAGTTGGTATGTAAGATAGAGCGTGCCATACACAAAAGTGAGATGCACCGTCAGGACGATGAGGATTGGTTCTTTGCAGATGAGCAAAATGGGCTTTGCAAAGTACTTGTTCACGAGCGTATCAACGTCGACTACCTCGTCCTCAAGAGGAGCCCTGATTCGTTGCGCGTCCTCCCCACCTGCAGCACGGAGACGCTTGGCCTTTGCGACCAGGATGCGTCTTGGCGACGACTCTCGAAGCCAAACGCAAACCACGACTCCGATAGCGGCGAACATGACCAACGTCACCCAAGCAGTCCAACGCCAGCCATAGCGAGCCACAATGTAGCTACCAGCACTTGGCGCAACGGTGCTTCCAAGATTAATCATGGTGGCGCCATAGGCTAGAGCAATTGCTCGCGGGATGGGCTTGTAGACCTCAGCTGTCATACCAGAGCCGCATGCCAGCATAGCACTTCCGAACGCACCTGATAAGAAGCGGCACACCAAGATTGCAGGAAGGTTGTTCACAAGAGCAATTGGTATTTGTAGGAGCCCACACACTGTAAACCCAACGACCGATGGCGGAACGTGGCCTGTGATGTCGGAAATCGGACCAAAAAATAGGGGTCCAACCGCGAACCCAGCGACGAATAAAGCTACGCCGAGGCTGATTACGGCGTGAGAGACGTGGAACTGGGATTCCAGTGTCGTGGAAGCTGTTCCAAATATGCTCGAGGTGAAGGAAACAGCAAATGTCATCAAATTGGCTGCGATAAGAAAGGTGAGTTTCTTGGGAATGGTCCAGTTGTGTGGGTGTTCCGGGTCATCTGGGCCTTCAAAGTCGACATATATGACGCCCTTGTCTTTGGTTTTCTCTCTCACAATGGCTCTTTCGGGATCAGGGTTTTCTCCGAGATGAATTGGCGGCGCATTTTGTGATGGGTCATGGGTCGTGTCGTCGGTGTGGAAGGACTCTGTGGTTGAGGATGCAAGCGACATCTTGGCTGGGACTCCCGCTGAGGCTTGGATATCCAAGCATTCTACAAAAAGGCTACGGGAAATTTTGCTTCATTTATCACTTTACAATCTCACCGAATTTTTCGTCGCCGTCATCTTCACCAGCAAGAATCACGTATGCGGCTCCGCTCCCAGCCGCTATCTGTGGGCCTGGGTGAGCAAAAGACAAGGGGCCTGCAAAAAAGTTAAGCACGCGGCTCCATTTTTCAGAGATAAATTGGATCTCGAGTTCATCAGAATCTTCAAATATCACGATACGGGGGTTTGCGGCTGTTATTGTGGTGTGATATTCGCTGGACCCAAACAAGCGCAGTGAGCAGGCGTGGAGTTAGACCCGGCTGTATCCGCGGACAAGTGGGCGCGGTCCAATCTAACCGCGGGGAGCCGAGCGGCGGCTTGAATTCCGCGAGCGGCTTTGCTTTCCACCACCAGAACAATGGCGAGATTCTAGGATCCCAATTGACATGCCCGTGACGAGAAGGATTTTTACTTTGCTCTTCATTGATAACTTGATAAATTGAAAGTGCGCAATCAAATTTCATGACTAAACTGACTGATAGGAAGAACTGGTAATATCCATAGGAGACCGATCCGAAACCCCACAATACGCCGAAACACACAAGACTCCGAAATGCCCCTGAACACGAACACCACAAACTGCAAAACCCAAACTACAAACGCACCCGCTCAAACAAAATATCAGTGCACCTACCTAGTAAACAACTAGCTGTCCCAAATAGCTCCGTAAGCAGGAACGCCTCGCGTTTCCAGCCCGTACACAATCTTCTTGGTAATCTTCTCATTGGCAATGACGATGACGGCCTCAGCCTTGAAGCTCTTGGCGAGGTTGTAGCCCATCTTGACTAGATCGGGGCGGCCGAGCTTCTTGGTGTCGTGGATGACGGCATTCGGCACCTTGCTGCGGATGGTGTCGCACAAGCCTTTGCCAAACGAGATCTCCGGGCGAGAAGTGGACCAGATTAGCTGGGTGGGACAGCTGGGATCTTGAATGTGCCCCAAGCAGGGCCCAATGCCAGATCCCGTGGCGATAAGCACCACCCGGTTGAAGAGCGTGGCGATCCGCATCACGCCGCACGTTGGCACTCCGCGAGTCCAGATGTGAGTCGGAGCCTCCTGGATCGTGGACTTTGTCCAGTCCCCTGCGTTGGAGACGACGAGGGAATGGCCAACTGGCCGGCCGTTTTCCGGCTCCGGAGCCGGGATCGTGGCGAACGAGTGCCACTCAAGGAGTGGCCGCTTTGATAACCGGGTAAACGTTCCATTCACCGGCATGGCGAAATCGAAGTGCAGCCTGATGGCGTGCTCCGAGAGCACTTCTGACTGCACCGGCACCTTCCTAAGGAATAACCAGGAACAGGCCACACTGCAGGACGCAGCGAGAAGGAGCCAGAAGGATGGCGAACGAACACAGGCACCGCCGAGTGACATGCCCGGGGCCTTGGTGTCGTTGTTGGTGAGAACGACCTGAGCCCAGAACAGGCCAAGCATGGTCCATCCGACAAATCGATGCGTTTTCTCGAACAGATTGTGGTGCGACTTCCTGATTGTGGGGTATGCCATGACCAACATGACGCAGAAAAGCGCCGTGAGGATCCAGGAGATGACTTGCGCGGCTACCGATTGATGGCCCCAGGCGGTGCCACACTTCGAGCTCATACAAACGACGTCGCCTACGTTTGAAGCGAAAAGCCAAGCGCCCGCGCTCACCGCAGCACCAGAGTGCACACCGCCGAGATGGATGATTTTGGCACACCGGGACCGAATGAACATAGGCCAGGACTTTGGAACGCTGCAGGTGATTGTGTACAGGGCATTGATGACAAAGTCTTGGCGGATGAGGACGGCGACGGCAAGGTTGATGGCGGTGACGGTTCCGAGCCACTCCCTGGGGAACCCGTTGAAGATGACGGCGATGGCCGCCGCGATGTTGAAGATGCCCACCAAGGTGAAGAGGCGGCGGTAGACGATGAGGACGCGGTGGCGGAGACCACGCGCCGGCTTGCCAAGCTGCTTTTCGGGGAGACCCTTTTCCAGATCGGGAATCGATTCAACGCTGGAGGCGGTGGTCTGGGAGGCAGTGAGGACATTGCTCATGCTCGAGACGGAAGAGTCAGTCCTGCTGTGGCCGAAGAAGACATCCTTGGGGTACGTGATGACTTGAGCCGACGTGGCCTTCTCGCTGGCCGCGGCCTGGCGGTTCTGGAGCTCGGTGGCCTTGAGGGCCTTCTTGTCAATCTTGCCGTTGCCCGTCAGAGGGAACGCGTCGAGGAGGTGGAAGTGGGAGGGGATGGCGTAGTAGGGCTGGCGGCTCTTGAAGTCCTCTGCCACCTTCTTGAGGTCGCACGTCTTGGGCGCGAGGAACCCGTGAATCTCGCCGTCGATGAGGAGCGCCGTGGCCCTCTGGACGGTGGGGCAGGTGCTAAGAGATGCGGCGACGCCATCGAGCTCTACTCGGAAGCCCTGGATCCAGTGTCAGCGCATGTTGGGAGAGGAGCAAGTGTCTGCCAGTCCGTACCTTGACCTTGACTTGGTCGTCGATTCGACCCAAGATGTGAACGGAACCGTCGGCATTCCATTTGCAGAGATCACCTGTGTTGTACATCTTGGAGCTGGGACAGTGAGTTAGCAGTTTCGTATCTTGTCTCGGGATGGAAAATCTTACCCATCAGCCTTGAAAGGGTCGGCGATGTATTTTTCAGCCGTCTTCTCAGGAAGCTCAACATAGCCGCGAGTAACACCCAGGCCGCCAGCCCACATGACTCCAGGCTCGCCGACCTTGACGGGCTTGTTGTCTTCGTCAAGGATGTAAACATTGTTGTTGGGGGTGGGCTTTCCAATAGTCAGTGGGGCGTTGGGCTTGTGGTTGTGCATTGTGTTGACAATGGTGGTTTCAGTTGGGCCACAGCAGTTGTAGTAGGTGCAGCTTGACGCCCAAGTATCCGCAAGTCTGAGTCGCTGTTAGCCATATGGCACGGAAACAAAAAAGAAATCAAAGGAACCTTACAGTTGAGAAGAAGGCTCGCCAGCAGTGGCTACCACCTTGATGTTGCGGTTCTCCTCTGGTCTGAATTTGGTCAAGATGCTAGGCGTACAAATGAGGACATTCACCTGGAATCAAATTAGAAATGAAGCAGTGCAAGGTTATGATGAGCGCACCTCTTTGACGGCCTTTTTCCAATCTGAACCCCTCAGAACTAGAGTGCCTCCATTGCAGAGACATCCAAGCATTTCCCATGCGGCTGTGCGGTTGAAATTAGGTCAACTCCCGATCAACCAATGACGAGATCGGACGAACTTACCCATATCAAAGCTAATGCTAAGCACTTGCCCAACACGTGTGCCAGGTTTGATCCCCAGATCTCCAGGAGATTGACACACCAAGTTGGTGACATTCTGGTGGGTCACATCGACACCCTTTGGTGTTCCGGTGGTGCCTTGCGGATCAAGGTTAGCGGCCGCAGACGATCAAACTGAAATGTTTCAACTTACCAGAAGTGTAAATTACATAACAACCATCTTCCGGGACAGACTCAGGAAGGTCCAGCTCAGAAGACTCATCAAGCTTCTCGTCCTCGAAACCATCAATGGTAACGACATTGGATTCGCCCATGTCAGACAGGCGCTGGTGTGTTGATTTTAAAGCCAGGATGATTCTTGAGCGTGTCTGCTGCAGGACAAAGCGAAGAGTTGCATCCGGAACAACAGAACCATCCATAGGCACATACTGAGCTCGGCAGGAAAGTACCGCAATGATACCCACCAGCATATCAATTCCCCTCTTGACAACCAAGGGAACTCTATCTCCCGGTGCCACACCCAGTCTTTGCAACTTCTGGGCAAGTCTAAAACTCCTTCGGGCAAGATCACCATAGGAGATTTCTGAGGGGGGTGTAACTGATAGGTCTCGGGCAGCAACCTCATGCGGCCTCGCGGCTACATGATGGTGAAATGCAGCAGTGACAGTTGCGAAGCGCGGGGCGCTCGATAGGCCATAGCTAAACGGGACTGGCATGGACCCGTTGGCGGGCTGGCAGACTTTGGAGGAAGTCTCCATATTGTGTTGGAGGGTAGGAATGGCTACAAAAGCAGGAATGAAGAGCAAACTAACGCAGGAACCGAGCAAGAAGGTGTTCGCACGGGGCGGAAAGCGCAGGATGCCAAACTAAGGTGTGGTGAGGACGGTTTGAGCTCTAAACATGACAAGTCGGAATCCTTCAACGCCAACGACGCATTCCTTAAGTATTATAACCAATAAGTTGCAAGCCCCATTCTTTCATGTGCGTTTCTACCGTTGCGGACATCTTGTCGTAGCTACCCTCGTAGTACATCCAAGCTAAAAACCAACAGTACCTACTACATGGCCTAGTTCGAGACGGCCGACACGTCCCATTTCCATTTGAGGCGAGCAGGTGGTGCTCCGTCCCAACGAATCTGCAAACGGGCTCGGCGGATCACTTTCCATTATCGACGTGGATGTGCCGACGGGGCATGCGTGCATGACGCCAAGGTTTGCCGGCTGCTCCAAGAGCCACCTCGCGGCACCTTTTTTTGGGCTCGCAGGCTGCGGCATCGCCCATCACTTGGTTCGGTCTTGGACACAAGTGCAACCAGGCAAGGTCCCCTCACGGACGGTGCCATCACCGGCCGCAAGCACACCTCACTGGGCGGTTGGTTCGAGGCGTGGAAGCCCTCTCTGCCAAGTGGACCGATCCAACCCAGATTGGGTCCTAGCCGACCAGGTGCCCCGCGGCAAGGTACTCTAAACATCTTCAGCACACCTGCGGCGGGTTGCAGGATCGTGCATGGGTTCGAGACCAAACGTGTAGCATCTCAAGGCCCGCCCAGGCTGGGAAACAGCTTGACAGGGGGGGGTAGGGCAGGGGGACGCACTGTGCAGCGCGTCAACCAGGGGGTGCTGTAGTTGCGGGCCGTGATCGCCGATGGGCGGGTTGCTGTCAAAGACCAACTTAGCCGCTGCCGCCGGCCTAGGCCTTGCGCTAGCCCTCAAGCGAGGCCGTCTAGACGGGAAGCCTTGTGGTTTCTTTTTTGTGATTCACGGCACGATGAGGATGAAACATGCGAGGCTGTCCGCCAGTGTCCCATGATGGCATCAAGGGAGAGAGAGAGAGAGACAGGCCCTCCGTTGCTTTTGCGCAGCCGCGCGCGCCGAGACAGGCCTCCTGGTAGCACCGAGAGGGCGGTTTAGCACCTCAGCCATGGCATCATGTCGGCAGCCGCTAGAAGGCGATCGACGGCAGCCAGTCCCCAATCGAGCCGCGGGCGTCCAGCCTCCCTCGTCCAAAATGCCTCAGCGCTGGAAGACCTTCTATAGAGCACAGCCTTGATCATGTTCCGCCATGCTGGGTTTAAGCGGGACCTGTCTCAGTTGGTCAGACTATATGTCCATTTTTACATGCCGAGTCATTCTTAGACATGGCTAGGCTACGTGTCAAGTGATCGGCACTTCCAGATTGGCGTCCTTTTTTCTTTCTTTTCGAATGCCACAAGTATTCGAGTATTTGAGCCAACAAGATACCGGCTGGCAATTGCGCCCCTCCCAGTTCGCCCAAGTCCTCGGATTAGTTCCAACGTCACCACAACCAACTTTGTTAGTTTGTTTCCCATCTTTTCTCTCCCCCTTCTTCTCAAACTTGTTCTTTTTTGTTCTCTATCGGATCTGCAATCTCTGTGCTCACCCGACCATCATCACCATGGCTGACGAGCTGGTCACGGACTCTACCCCCGCCGACGGCGTGCGCGTGCTGGCCTTCAACCGCCCGAGCAAGCGGAATGCCCTCTCGGGCGCTCTGATCTCCATATTTCTGGAGAAGCTCTCTGCAGCAGCCGCAGACAAAGCCATCCGCGCCATCATCGTCACCGGAAGCAGCTCCTTCTTTTCCGGTAAGTTCCAGCAACCGGGCGAGGCAGCGCTAGCACCCAGCCACCTGCTGACAACACGTGTTTTCTGTTGGTGGCAGCGGGAGCCGACATCAAGGAGATATCAGAGCTAGACGGCGAGGCAGCGCGACAATGCCGCTACCTCGGGAACCTGTGCGCGGGGATGCGTTCCGTGCGCAAGCCCTTGGTTGCGGCTGTTGAGGGAATGGCGGTGAGTGGCTCGACGACCGAGAGCCTTCCCCACCGCAGGGCCTAGCTTGTGGATCGACACAGGGACTGATGCGCCATGGTTGACAGCTCGGTGGCGGCTTCGAGGTTGCCCTCATGGTAAGACCAACACGCTTTTCCCGGCCCTGGACGGCCTAATGCGGGCGAGAAAAGACATCCCCAACTAACAGCTGAATCACGAAAAAGTGTGACCTAATAGTCGCCTCATCAAGCAGCCGCTTCGGCCTGCCCGAGGTTTCCATTGGCCTGATCCCTGGCGCAGGCGGAACGCAGAGACTGACGAGTGCCGTCGGGAAGTTCAAGGTGCATACAAGCCCACACGAGCCGCAAAGCCCGTCCTTTTCTCCTCCACCCCGCCCCCATGCTCTAGCGGGCCTCCTCTTGCTAATCCCCCATCTTTTTCGGCATAGGCAATGCAGATGATTCTCTTGGGATCTCCCATTACGGGCATCGAGGCCCACTCGTCCGGCCTCGTCGCTCAACTCTTTGAACCTGGCACGGTCCTCGAAAACGCCATCCAAACGGCGTCCAGGTTGGCAGCTCTAAGCCCAACGGCGCTGTCGCTAGCCAAAGAGGCGGTGTCACGATGTAAGTTTTCGCTTATTCCAGAGCTGCGTTCTTCTTTCCTCTTACGTCTTTTGCCTAGCGGACGACCTCGGCCGCGATGACGAGTTTGAGCGAAGCTTGTACTATTTTGCTTTCGGGACCCGGGACAAGCAGGAAGGCGTTGGAGCGTTTTTGGAAAAGCGAGCCCCGAATTGGAATTTCGAGTAATGGTAGCTTAGTTCGCAGTGAGAAACTAGTCATGGGTTCTTGTCGATCAGATATGGGCGGTCAGGGTGTTTGCCTTTGGCCGGGTTAGAGCTAGGCAGATCATCGTTGATGTCAACCGCCACGCTTAATAGGATCATGATGACATGTCAAACATTAGCTGCATCGGACATTCAGAGTAAGCGAGCGAAAAAAAAAAAGCGATCTTTTCGGCAAATGCCAACATCTCTGGGGAATGCTGACATTTGTCTCAAACCAACATGAAATGACATGCCCATCTCATCGCGCACAGCCCAACAGGGCGTCCGATGCACATTGATCTTGTCACTTTAGAAACGGTGCGCACTTCACGCCGGAGTGTGCATTAAAAGCCGTTGGCAGGTTTTGCAAATGTTTCAAATTGGAGCCTCATACTGACTCGGAAATTCCCCTCCCCTACACGGATCCTGACGCAACCTTTTCGGACTTGCCACTCTCATCACCGTGATGACTGCTGACTGCAGACGAGCCCAAAGGCTCTTGGGCTACAATAGTCTCACTCTCAATTCGGTGTCTTTGCAGCGCATCGAACACCTCCCAGTCGCCAATGTTTTCCTCAAAGAATTGATCCAGATCCAGGCCACGCTCCTCGGCCTCGTCTGACACACGGAGATGCATCCCGGGGATGTATTTGAGGATGACAAGAAGGCACAGTGTGACGACGAACGAGTAAGACGATATGGCGGTGATTTCGGCAAACTGTCGTCCAACCTGCACACCCACCCCGTCGATTCCTCCGGAAGCAATCGTCGATCCGTCAAGTGACGAGATGGACTTTGTGGCAAAGATGCCCGTGAGAAACGATCCCACCATGCCGCCGATGCCGTGAAGCTTGAACACGTCCATGCCTTCGTCGATGTGAAGCCAGCTGTTGACGTCATCCATCAGGGCGCAGACGACGGCGGTGATAAATCCGATAACAGCGGCGAGCCAGACGCTAACGTATCCAGCGGCGGGGGTGATTCCCACGAGGCCTGCAATGACTCCCTCGCAGGCGCCGACTACCCGGAATCGTCCCTTGTACTTGACCATGTCAACCAACACCCAGCCCAGAGCGCCGGTAGAGGCCGCCGTGTTGGTGTTGAAGGCCGCGAGCATCGCACGGATGCTGCCGTTGAGCGCCGATCCGCCGTTGAATCCGAACCAACCAAAGTAGATTAGCACCGTGCCCAAAAAGACCAAGGTGATGTTGTGAGGCCGTCCGTGGGCTCGGTCGTTGGCGTTCTTCTTGCGCTTGCCAAGAACGAGGGCGTAGGCCAGCGCTGCCCAACCCGACGCGATGTGGACTGGGCCGCCACCAGCAAAGTCAAGAGAAGGAAGCTGTCAGGGTTGTCAATGCATGTCTCTGATTTCGCCAACGCGCACGCGTTGCAGCCAGTTACTCACCGTATACAGCCAGCCGTTGGGGTTCCAGGTCCAGCACGCGATCGGGCAATAGACGACGGTGGCCCAGCAGAAACCGAAAACCAGCGACGGGATGATTCGCCCGCGCTCAAATGCGCCTCCCACCACGATCTGCACCGTGCAGGCGCAGAAGAGTAGCTGGTACAAGCAGAATACAATCTCCGGGATGTTGGAGTTGCCGATGGACGGGGCCGACATGACGTTCTTCATGCCGAAATTGGCGAGGTCACCGATGAAGGGGCCGGCAGTACGGCTGTACGCCAGCGAGTAACCCCAAAACATCCATTGAAAAGTCGTCACGGCGCCGATTAAAATGGATTGGAATATCAAGGCCAGAGCAGACTTTCTGCGAGCGAGACCACTGTAGAGAAGGCCAAGGCCTGGAATAATCAAGTAGACGATGAAGCCGCAAAAGGCGATGTAGGTGTAGTTGAACTGAACACCCTCATATTGCGCATTGACGTCCACCTCGAGCGGGTTCCCGCCGTTAGGCTCGGACGCATTGTAGACAGGCTAGCGAGAGAGGATTAGACCGATTCTGAAGCTGCGGAATTAA
The DNA here is from genome assembly GCA_013406985.1 of Calonectria crousiana. Lineage (NCBI taxonomy): Eukaryota > Fungi > Ascomycota > Sordariomycetes > Hypocreales > Nectriaceae > Calonectria > Calonectria crousiana. Next base: position 242,264 of record VTGD01000012.1, on the reverse strand, counting down.
ATGGAAAAGAAGAAGAAAAAATTGAAATGCAACACTGATGCTTACCGCTGACATGGCAAAGTGCTCCCACTGCTACGCAGGGCACGTGACTATTTCCTCTGGTTGGAGGACTGAGGTCCGGGAGGCGCCCAAACCTGGTAATGGAAAATTATATTGGCAGGTTGCCGGGGAGGAACAGCAAGAAGCAAAAACACGGTGCAGGCAATTAAAGGGGCGTGTTTGGGAAGACGCGCAACGCTCCGAAATTTGAATGTCTAGGATGGCCGTGGGAATTTAAGATGGATGGCGTACCGCGTTCCCCATCCTTATCAGACATACAAAGGGCGCTTGATAGCGATGATCAAACCGGCGTCGTGGTCGCAGCGCCCCAACTGGCGATAAGCAACCATGGTGCGACCTGATTTTGCACGCCGGGTGGTACCTGCGTCCGGCTCGGCTTATCTATCAGTGATCAATAGTACCAAAAAGGTTAGAAACTGCGCGTTCATCAGTTCATTATGGGCCGAACAATACAGTAGTGGCCGAAACGAGGCTGCTGGACGAAGCCTCACGCTGGCGGCCAGAGCCCTCGACTTTGATCTCCAGGCATCGCAGAGGTATCTAAGGAACCCTGGTGGTGAATCTTGGTGTTTTGCGAATTAGCCATTTGTTTTCGTAATGGCAATGTAGATACTATTCCATGCGTTCCTACAAGAACCCCCAAAAGCTAGCATCCAACCAACTTAAGCTTATACTACCCTTATCTCCCCAGATGCCTGACGTGCGCCACGACCGGTTCACAGCAAACTGGTTATTTTCGCCCATTCGAGGTTCCTGAGCGTGGCTCCGGGAGAAAATGCCCAATCGAGCATAGGTCGGGACTTGCGCCGTGACTAGCGACCCAATAAACCGGTGCGATTTCAGCCATCGATGCAAGGGCACTGATAAGCTGGCGCTGATAAGCATGCCGAACCATGGCCGAAATTCACCAGTCCACTCAGCACCCGGAACACGGCAACGTTTCTTGGGAAATGGTTGCAGTAGGATGAGTAAGATTGATAAAACGTGGAGTCTTGACCTGGTAGTAAACCAAATGAGGATACATATCTTGGGGTTGGAGGTGGGAGAAATCAATAATGCTATTAACAGCCGGAGATGCAGAATCAATCGAAAGATTCTCGCCAGTGTTTAGAACTTGATATGCAGATTATTTGATTGTTGTAAACATATCAGGGTATTAAAAAAAACCCCTTATCCATACCTTATTAAATTACTCGCAAAACTTGAGATTCTAAGATTACAAGGTTATCCACTGGTGGTTGCAATCCAGCTACAGGGTAACTAAACTGAGGTATCCCGTTTCAAAGTGTAATGACTCAACTGAAACATCAAGACACGGGCCGTACCGGTCAAACAAGGGGATATAATTCTTAGTCACACAATAATAAAACAATAATGGAATTGTACGAGAGCCAAGCGTCATGGAAGCGGGATCGACTCTGGGCATTAGTCCAAGTGAGCACGACGTTTGTTGAGGAATACATGCTGAGTATAACAATTGCAAAACAAGCCGCTATTAAAGTTTGAATTTTGCGAATTCTACCGGATCAAATTTGGGAAATCACCACTTGAACCGGAGTCTGAAGCTGCCGTCCTGAATGGCTGACTTGTGGGGTGGTTCAGCTGATCCGGCCCGTCGGACCTTGGCGCCCCGATGGACTGGGACTGAGGGGCTGGGATTCCCCACGTGTAGTGATGGCAGACTGGAGCACGTGTGTATTGACCAAATCAAGTTGCACCGGGTTTAAACTCCATGGTATGTAACATCATTTTGTTATTCGGATTCTTTTCCTATCATCATTGATCCAGGGATGATTCACTACTCTAGTATTCTTCCTCCGTCGTGCTTACTCTTACCTTCTTCTCCCTCCATCGTTGGACGAGTGGAAGTCCAATTCCTGTCCAAAGGGTCAGAGCCACTACCCAAGCCAGTGCGCTCCCCCACCCATGCGTCTCCTTGAACTCAGGAGCGTCGCCGCTCGCCATTTGGATCTGCTGGAATGGGATCACAACAGCCTGGCCGACGGAAACAATGAACCCGAGCACAAATGCACGCTTTTGCTGGTCCCCTCCGCATGCCTCGTTTGCCCAGCCGGCGAGGAGGGGAGTAAAGCATCCATAACAACCGTGCAGGATGAACACGGCCATTCTAAATTTGTGAGGAACATCCCATGCAGTGAGAACTGCATAGTTGAAGGTCATGAGAGCGCCAACGGCGAGACAAATTGGGGCACGGCTGCCAATCTTGTCAGCAATGTATCCCGTGGAAACCATGAAAACAAAATTGACAGCTCCAATTCCGGTGGGAATGTTGTTGATTTCGGGAACGCTGTATAGCTTGGTTGCCTTGAGGTAAATGCTGAAATACTGCATCACGTAACTGAAGAGTTGTTAGAAATCTTTTCGTTTTTTTCCCCCGGGGCAGTGTCTTACCTTCCACACGTGAGGGACCAAAACGCGTACGCCGCCGTGAAGCTGTACACCTGCCAGGAGCCAAAGATGCGCTTGATGACGGACAAGTTCATTTTCCCAACCGGCTGGCGTCCCTCTTCTTCAATTCTCTGGCGAGATCTCTCCCTCTCCCACTCATTCAAGTAGAAAGCATTGGTCTCGTGTGGAGTGTCAGGAAAGCAGAACTGCAATGATGATTAGCTTCGATGGTGAACGCTGGTGCGGATAAATCTTACGAATCCGTAAATGGCCACGGGGATGGCCAGAATGAAGTCGAAAATGAACAGCCATCTCCAGGCCGACATGCCGCCCTTGCCATGCATGCCGCTGAACAAGGCAGATTGCAAATATCCGGAGAACATCTGACCCAACACACCGCTCATGACGAAGAGGCCGCTTCTTCGGGAGAGCTCGCTCCTTCGGTACCAGGATCCGAGACAGTACATGACTCCAGGCCATGCCGCAGACTCAAACACCCCAATGAAGAAGCGAAGGACATAAAACTGATACGCGTGGTTGCACTTGTACAGCGCAAGGACAAACAAGGACCAGGTCATTAGGCAAGACGGAAGCCAGATGCGCGGGCGAACAACGGTGATGATGAGGTTGGCAACAACACCACCCAAGATGGTTCCTGTTCCCAATTAGCATTGACATGAAGATGGATGTGTTTGAAATAACTCACCAATTGAAAAATATGTGTTCATCCAAGACAACTCGTTGCCCGGCCCGAACCCGAGCTCGTCGGACATGCCTGAAACATAGGCATTGGAAATGTTGTTTTGATCAAGCTGCGTCTCCGGTTAGCCAACGCTCCCCTCCCATCTCGAGACCATCATGACAACAAAGAAACCCACCTGCTTGATAAAGTATGTGAGACAGCTGAAACTCAGCAAAAACCAATCCAGTTTGAAAATGAGCCTCTTTTCCTCTTTCGAGGTTCCGGGCTCGTGCCAATGGAACCACCCGGCTTGCTCAGGTGGCGTTGCCGGAGCGTCCAAGGCCTTCGACACAGTCACCTCGGCGTCATGATCCTTTGGGCTGCGCGAGTCGACCGACTCTGCGGCGTTGGAGGCGGAGCGTTCTGGTGGAGCCATTTGGTTCCGCGTGTCGGGGCCACGGACCTTTTACGAGGGTGCTGCACGGCGCGCGCGTGGGCAAGATTCTTCGGTGAGGCTCGGTCGCTGCAATCCGCCTTGAGCAATCCGCTGTCCCAAAGGTGAGAGGACCTGAATTTCTGAAGCGAATTGACCTGTTTGATATACGACCTTGGATTCTCTTTTTTTTAAAAGTCTATAACGTGCTTTGTTGGGGCGAGCACGTCGACTTGCTGGGAACCTGCCCGTGAGCCCAGCTGTTCTCCTTCTTAAATAGCGAGTGGTAACGAACCCTGTTCGTAATGAGGGACTATCTCTTGCCGGCGGGGCTCCTAGCTGGACTGGGAAACTTTGGCATCGGGGCCGCCCCGACACTGCTCGATTTGTGCCAGTTTCCATCGGGTGGAAGCCGTGCGTGGCCCACATCGGACGCAACTATCTTGCCAGTCGGCCAACTCTGACCTTGTGTCTCGCACGGTCCCGCTTGTGCTCTCAAGCAAAAAAAAGTCGTACGCCGGCTGGGTCATGACTGATAAGCGGCTTGGCTGACACCCGAGTATCTTCAAAATTTCCATCAACAATTGTCGTTTTGGTGCATAATGGTCAAGTACGTGACGGTCAACGGGGCTGAGCTGGCCTATGAAGAGTGCGGGCCGAGCGATGGCCCCCTCATGATTACTCTGCACGGAGGAAGGGGAATGGGTATGATGCCAGTTGTGTGTCATGACATGCATCTGCTTACCGATTTGCAGGTGACCACAAGTCTGACTTTAAAATCTACGGCCAGCTGGGTGATATCCTTCATGTCGTTTCCTTCGACTACCGCGGGCACGGGCAGAGCTCGCGGACTAAGCCCTACACATTCAAACAACTCGTCGACGATATTGAAGGTTTCAGATGTCAATTTGTTTCGCCCGAGACTCCAGTTATTATCTGCGGTGGCAGCTTTGGTGGATTTCTCGCTCAGCAATATGCCATTGAATATCCGACTTCGGTGTCATACCTAATTCTTCGAGGGACTGCTCCATCACACCATCGTGAGGCTGTGTGATCTGAAGCGGCACATTGTAGCGCTGACACTTGCATAGATGAAGCTGGGGCGATCAAAACTCTGGAAGCTAGGCTAGACAAAGTACCCGGCTTTTCCAAGGAAATGCTGGTCGGCAAGGTATTCGGGGCTTTCGAAGACGACATTGAATTTAGACTGGTGCATTTCGCCATGATGCCTCTTTACCGTGAGGATTACGATGCCAATGCCGGTCTGCTGAATTGCCGAAACACGGTATATGTTGCCGAGTCGCATAGTAAGCTTTATCGCAACCATGTAGATCATGCTTGTTTTCTAACTGAATATAGATGACCTCTATTCTGAGGAAGAAAAGTACTTTGACTACACGGACAAACTTGAGACAATTTCTGCCAAAACGTTGATTATTGTTGGCGACCAAGATTGGATCTGCCCACCAGGTGTGTACCTCGTTTCTCAGAACCCATCAGTCCTTCTAACACTCGCAGATAACTCGAAGTTAATTGCAGACAAAGTCCCCAACTCGGAGCTGTTCACAGTCAAGGGAGCCAACCACAGCGTCCACATCGAGCAGCCTGTGCTGGTTCTTGGCAAGATTCGAGAGTTTCTGGCCCGTGCGTGATAAGGCGACGATGGACTACTGGCTTAGACTTGTCGAGCTAGATCATCGGCTCTGGATGGGCTGCCTCCACCTACGAATACATGACATAAGCTGAAATTTCATTTCCTTGAATTGAAACTCGCCTCCCTGGGGCTGACCAAACGGATGCCGTCATGAGCCACCAACAGGGCAGCGATGGTGATGATGATGTCCCTTGATAATTTTCGCAAACCGGCTCACCTCGGAACTCCGACCAGCCCAAGCAGCAGACTGACAACCTCCACGACGGCATTGGCTGCTCGGGGCCCGTGTGGGGCGGACAGCATCAGGAGTTGGGCCACATTTTGTCAAGCCATGACGCTATGCTCGACCTGGACGGATCACGTTTTTTTTTTCCTGTGCCAAAAGACCGATTTACGACGGCGAATTGGACCCTGAAAAGGTACTTGCGAAGCCGAGGGGCGAGCCGCCAAGGGTGCTGGTGCCGTCGGACTTTTTTCGTATCCCCGACCTGGCAGCCCACTTTCTGAAGTTGCTTGGCATCAGAGCCTGGAACAGTCCTGTGAGAAAAATAAGAGCACATTTAAACCTCCCCATACTTGTAGACGGGCTGGGACTGTTTTAAGAACCTGGCCTTTTTATTCCAAAGCTTTTCCTCCTTTCCTTTCTTTATTTTTTCGTTTGGTCTAAGTGTTGTATTGCATTGGTTTCAAAAAAATGCTTCGTCGCCTATTGTCAGAATTGGGACTGGTGGCCCTCTATCAGTCCCCGACCGACGTCAAGTTGCTGTGCCTGCAGCGCTTCGTTAGACTCTTTGCCTATGGCGCCTCGACCCTCAACCTCGTCATGTTCCTGCGTGTTCTGGACATTTCCCAGCTGCACATTGGCCTATTCATGACGCTGACGCTCGTGGGCGACGTGTGCATAAGCCTGGTTCTCACCCTGTTCGCCGACAGAATCGGACGCAGGGCCATCCTGGCATCCGGCGCCGCCCTGATGGTGGGAAGCGGGATAGTATTCGCCAAATGCAGCAGCTTTCTCGCTCTCCTGGCTGCGGCTATTTTTGGCGTCATCAGCCCCAGGTATGTATCCTCTTTTGTATAATGAGTGCCATGGCAGGGATGGGGAGCTCTGACAAGAACTTTCTGGCTAGTGGCAACGAGATTGGCCCGTTCCGAGCCGTCGAGGAGAGCATTGTGGCCCACATCACTACCCCGGAAACTAGGGGCGACATATATGCCTGGTACAGCCTTGCCGGCACCGCTGGAACGGCATTTGGCGTCATGACGTGCGGCTGGGTTGTGCAGCACCTCACTCGCGATCTTCACTGGTCCACCGAGCAAGCCTACAGGGTTGTTTTCCTGACGTACGCTGCATTGGGCTTGGTCAAGTTCGTCTTGACCCTTTTCCTGAGCAAGTCGATCGAGGCTGATCCTGCACCCGACAAGGCTGACACCAATGGGGAATACGCCCCTTTGTTGCCCGATGCGGCACTCCCTGAAGAGTCCAAGAAGCGGAGCTGGCTCAAGGCCCTGGTGCCTCAAATTAGCAAGGAGAGCCTTCCCGTTATTATCCCGCTCTGTGCCCTGTTTGCAATGGACGCTTTTGCATCTGGTCTGGCTTCCATGTGAGTTGGCAACAATTCTGTTATTGGAGAGCCCGTTTGCTAACCCGGTGCAGGTCCTGGGTCACCTACTTCTTCCGGTGGAGATATGACGTCCCTGACGGAGCTCTTGGCTCGCTATTTTTCGTCACTAGTATCATCGCCGCGGTATCGATGATCATCGCCTCATCCATCGCCAAGAGATTTGGCAATGTCAAGGTACGCTCCACAAGTTTCGGGTATTTAAAAAAAAAAAGCGCAAAAATACTGATGCAAAACAGACCATGGTTTTCACCCATCTTCCATCGGCTATTTTCTTGGCTCTGATTCCGGTTCCGCAACAAGTGGAATTTTCCATGGCTTTTCTTGTTCTTCGCGCATGCACGCAGTCGATGGATGTGGCCCCTCGCTCGGCTTTCCTCGCAGCAATCATCCAGCCGCAGGAGCGCACTGCGGTGATGGGTCTCATGAATGTGACCAAGACACTTGCGCAGAGCGCAGGTCCCAGTCTGACAGGTGCGCTGGTCAGCCAGAACCTGTTCTGGGTCGCATTTCTCTGCGCCGGTGGCTTGAAGGCTACATACGATCTGGGTGTGCTGGCTTTATTCAAGGGCCACGAACATGGTCGCGAACGGGAGCACGAGTCAGTGTAGCTTCTTTGAGCTTGTCGGTTAGCGGGAGCACCTGAAGAGGGGTAAAAGTTTAACGTGTCGAGTTCAAAAAAGGCTAGCACGGCAAAGGTGGGATGGTACTCTGTAGATTGGAGGGGCCATTTGAGCATGGCAATTGTAATACGAGATCAATTCTGTGAGGAAAAAAAGGAAAAAAGTTCTAAAATGATTCATTAAACGCTTCCACCGGACAATTGGTTCATACGAGAATGCATGATCTGATTCTTCCCTGAAAGACGTCACCAGGGCGCAACTACATGCATTTCTTTTTTCTACCAGCGGGGACCTCCGTGGCCACCGTGGTGCCCATCATGGTGTCCGTATCCACCGGGACCTCCGGGACCACCGTATCCGTGGTCACCACCATAGCCGCCGTGGTGGCCGCCGTGGTGAGGAGGACCTCCATGGTGTCCATCTTGATGGGGAGGGGGACCGTGGTGGCGATCGTGGGAAGGACGGCCGTAGGCGAGATCCTTCTCATCATCTGAGGAATCACTGCTGCTTGTGGAGTCGCCTGTGTAGTTGCGGGGACGGCCGTCGCGGTGGTGCTTCTTGTTCTTCTCCTTCTTGTGCCTGGTGCTTCCATGTTAGCAATCGCATCGGATAAATTGGTTGAAGCGGAATGCTTACTTCTTGAACTTGTGCTCAATCACGTTGGCGCCAATGGCACCGGCCGCAGCTCCGGCTAAACTAGCGAGAAGTCCTCCTCCAGCCTTGTGGGCGGCAAAGCCAGCAGCGCCGCCACCGAGCAATGTCGCTCCCAGGCCCCTCTCTCCATCCGGGCCCTGCCCCTGAGCGCCACCTGGGTAAGCTTGGGCAGCTCCGTACTGGCCACCTTGCTGGTGCTGCTGCTGCTGCTGCGAGTACGACGAGTTGTTGTCGTAGTTGGGCTGCTGAGGGTATGATTGGTTCTGCTGGCCGTGCTGCACGACATGTCAGCTGTCAAAACGGCTCCCGATTGCAGCGCGGGGTTGTCTTACCTGTTGCTGGCCATAGCCCTGCTGCTGGCCGTAGCCCTGCTGCTGGCCGTAGCCCTGCTGCTGCTGGCCGTAGCCTTGCTGCTGGTTGTAGCCCTGCTGCTGGTTGTAGCCGCCGCCCTGCTGGCTACCGCTGTTGTAGTAATCGTTTGCCGACATGGTTGTGTATGTGAATGTGAGAAATGTGGTTGGTTTAGATTACACAAGGTTAAAGAGAGAGAGAATGCGCTCGTCTTTAATACAACACATGTCGTCACCTGGTCCAGAGTCAGCTCCAGCCATAGCATCCACTCGCTCTCGCATGTTGGTGGTGGCGCAGAACCCCCGGTGCCTTTCTCCACCTTGGCGCCGGATACATCGGCATCTGGCGGTGCTCAGCCAAGCGCGATGTGGCTCGGCGTGCTGAGTTCGCCCGGGAATGTGCCCTTCCAGTGCCCGGCTGTTCGGCTTGGCCACCCAGCTTGGCCCTCCTGGGAGCCCATCTGACGGCGTGGGCCGCACAGTAAGCAGCCATACGTGCGAAGCCCGTGGTTCGTCCCTGTTCCTTTGGCTTAGGGCTGTGGCTGACGAACACGCGGCGTTCGTCCAGTCACGTACCCACGCTGCCTGTCGATTCACTCGGTCTCGCCGAGGCTTCCCACATTGCCAAGGGCTGGTTCCTGAGAAGAATAAAACGCATGGCGACGTCACGTTTCCGTTGGGAATCGCGTTGGGCGGCGTCCGTCACACCCGAAAACGGTAGTGTCATGCCACCCCCGGACACATAGTGAGGGCCCGAATGCCGGAGACGGTTCTTTGGACTTCTATTTTGGGCCACCCGGTGAATTTTGAGTGTCCGATTGCATACACTTGCCGATAAGATTAATTACCAAGAAGTCTTAATTATTCTGTTTTTGAGATAGAGTCCGAGCCCGCGAACCGATACATTACGTCCCGATGCGCACCCCCACTAGAGGATGAAGGGCACTTCAGCAGCCATGACTGGCCGCATCAAGATCAATCATCTCCTCATGCGGATCGGGCAAATCCGGAGGTTTGGGACTGGTCAATTACTGATGGCCGCTTTTCATTATTTCTTGGCATTTCAATGTCTCGCTCAACTTGCCCCGCCGAGCGAGTGCCGAATGCCGTGACGTGGATCGCTCCCTCATTTTGGGACATTTTCTGTGGTTCCACACTAATGGTTGCCAAGCGGCCACTGAGATCGAGGATCGCGCTCAGGGATCTTGTGGAAATAAAATATGGAACTAGGGAGGATTCATCTGGTTCATTTTCTGCAAGCATAGATCGACCTTGCACTGACGGGCTCCGATTTGACCCATGATCCTCCCCCGCAATACCATTTTTCAACCTTCTACAGGCCACAAGGGTAATAAACGTTAAATGAAGATGCATTTGTGGCAAACTCCGTTGGACACAGATGATAGGACCAAATTGGTGTGACAAAACTGCCACTGGTAGTGAGCAAATGCACTAAAAATCTGCTTGTATTCGATACAAGTTTTGCTACCAAAATAAAGAGAGCCCAGAAGCACAGTACAAACGCCACAAGTCGCGATTTAACGTATATTACCCTTGTGGCCTGTACCATTCAGTTCAGAACTAGCCTGCTATTCGATAGAGAGGAAGGATTATAAATTATTATAGTCGCTGCCTCTTCTACTGTGAACTATGTTTGCAAGAGCCCATGTGGTGACAAACTTGGAGGGACTAGCATTGTGGTGATAGCCTGATAAGACTGGGCCATCAAAATACGAGCAAGGGAGCAAGTCAGCAACAAGTATCGATGCATGTAATTAGTGGGAATTGGTTCAAAATATTCTTGGTACTTCAGGTAATATTGTTATCTAATTCTCATCTCGCTATCTTGCGGTCGTTTATTCTGATGACTTCTCGGCCTTCGCATCCTCGGCCCTCTTCTGCACATCCGTCTTGTAATTGGCGAATTCACGCACACTAACCCCCTTCCTGAAAAGCTCATCCAGCTCTTCAAAGCTGCGCCCAGCCGTTTCAGGCTGGTAAAACCAGAGGTAAACGACCGACAGCACACCCAGCGCTCCGAACAGGTATGCAGTCTTGGCCCCGAGGTTGGCTTCGTTGGGGTTGAAGAGGTAGGGGATGACAAAGGCCCAGACGCAGTAAATGACGTACTGAAGGGCAACTCCGATGGAGATGGTCTTGACGCGAAGGTTGGCTGTGGCCACCTCACAGAGCAGAGTATACGCGGTGGCGCCAATGGTGACGTTGTAGAAGAAGTTGTAGAGAATGATGAAGGCCACAGACCCCTTGATGGCCCCCGGGCTGCCCTCTGCTGCAAGACTGGCGGCGATGAGAAGGATGACGGTGATGGAAACGGTTCCCCACAGGGTAAGGGCGCGACGGCCGACGTGATCGACGAGATACCAGGAACAGATGTTTCCAGCCATGGAAAGGCCGTGCTGGACGATTTGCAGCTTGAAGCTTTCGGCGGTGCTGTATCCGGCGAGCTGGATGTAGTATGTTCCGTAGGACGAGATGAAGTAGACGCCGCTGAGAGCCTGGATGGCAAGGGGCATGACGGAAATGATGGTGCGGCGCAGATTCGATCGTCGGAAGCAATCCAGATAGGTGGCACCAGCCGTCTCTCGTTCAGACTCCTCAATCAACACCTCGATTTGCGCAACGCGAGCATCGAGATCGGTACCGGAATACCCAAGACGCTTCAGCGAGCTGGTGGCGGATTCTCTCCTTCCTTTGCTCAGCAGCCACATGGGGGATTCGGGCATGAAGGGTGCAAAAATGGCACAGAAGGCGGCAAAGCCAAATTGAGCGCAGAAAACAGCTCGGTAGGCCCACCGGGAGTTGTTCGTTCCTGTCTTGTCAATGATGATGGCGGCTGTCAAAGGCCCAATAGTCATCATCAAGGCGCTCAAACACGTGGTAAGGCCTCGGAGAGCCGTGGGCGTGACCTGAAATAGAGGTTAATCTTTGGGTGGGATCATCAGCAACTAAAGGCGGCTTACTTCACCGATGTAAGTGATGCAGACGGAAAGAAGAGCACCGGCGAGGAACCCGTTGAGAAACTTGCCGCCGAAAAAGACGGCGTTGGTCGTGGCGACAAACTCCAGAGCGATGGCAGCAAAGGACAGGGCGATGCATCCGAGGATGATTGGCTTTCTACCGATCAAGTCGGCGAGATAACCAGCCGAGAAGGTTCCGAGGACCGCGCTTGCGATTGGGCCGCCGTACAGCGCAGACTGCCAGTCAGTGTAGAGCACGTACGAGCCCTCGTATGGTTTGCCAAAATCCTTGCGGAACTCTGGGATGCTGAGGACCATGCCGCCAGCCTGGTTCTCGAATGACACAAGAAGGCAGGTGAGGACGGAGAAGAAGGCCCATGCAAAGACCAAGGGGCGCTTCTTGATGGTCTGGATGGCGTTCAGCTCGTGCTCTTCGTTGTTGGCAATGCCACTGAGATCAGCCACAGCCGCGGCATCGTGAACATGCTCGATGCTCTCGGCATCGTGTTCCTTGGTTTTGGACTGGCCCAGCGCCATTGTTCAATATAATTTGACTTGGTGCTTATCAGGTTGCCGCTGGAGGTGGGTGCAGAGGCAGCGGAAGCGAAACCATGGCCGACAAGACCAGGCTATATATATGCTTTGAGCCATTTCCCCGGGGCAGTGGTTCGCTGCCTCGGGACGGCTTGTCGATCCCAAATCTGGGGTCTCCAGCTGGGGACCCCAGAAACAAGCAGACCACATTTTTGACACTTGACGCCCGTTTCCGCCTCCAGGATCCATCAGGTGACGGCGCCAACGGGCATCGGGGAGTATCGGTGTGGGGATCCAAGTAGTGCCGTGCTAGCGTAGGCCGAAGGGTGGAGTCTGGTCTTGCCCGTTGGCGTCAAATCAGCACACTTGGATGGAGCCCAAAGCCAACTCTATCACCTCACAGGCCTTGCCCCCGCAAAAGCGTCTTGGGGTCTTGCATGAGGAGCGCATTGGTGGTCGGGGAAACTTGGGGGATATTGTCGCTCGTGCTGTTCACACAAATGGAGGGCTTTCGTCAGGGCAGCGCAATGCCGCCCTCGGTGGCCAACCTGCTCTCGGATCCCTTGCCTCCCTTTCAAACAATGCAGCAGAACAATCCGGCCTCGCAGTTTTCGCCTCATTCGCCCAATGAGCCTCCGCCAGGGCCAGGCCCGGCCTCTCGCGAATCGGCCTCGTATGCTCGCCGGCGGGCTGGGACGGCCTGCTTTGTCTGCCGAGCCAGAAAGACCAAGTGTGACAACCAGCGGCCGGTGTGTGGGTTTTGCATTGCCACAAGGGGTGCTTGCGGCTACCCAGACGATAGCCCATCAGACCACTCAAAGCTCGACAGAGGGAGCCTCGCTATCCTGCAACGGCTCGGCGAGATGGAGCGCAACATTACGGCACTTCTCGACCGGAATAATGAAACCCAGATTAGCCAAAACCCCCAGCAGCAGGGGCCGCTAATTGAGGAAAGCCTCAGCTACGAGAACGTTGCTATTTCCGAAGAAGCGCAGCAGGGGAGCGATCGACCCCCGGCAGCGGATGTAGTTAACCGCAGTTCTGAAATGAGAGTTGAAAACATTGTCCAATGGCCTGTCTTTGGTATCCAACACCACCCTTCGCTTACATCCAGCCTGGGACACGACGATGGGCATCTCCAGGTCACGTCCAGGGAGGCTATTTTCGACCTTGACCCGGAGGTGGTAACGCAGCTCGTGGAAAACTTTCTTGAGAACAATCACATCAAAAATCCCATATTCATTGTTGACCGACTGTGGGCTGACGTGAAGGATATTGCCGAAACCGGGCTGCGGTGGGATGGAACAACATGTCTTATCGTAAGTGCCATCGAAAGCTTTCACACCATAGTGCTGGACTGACTCTTGCAGCTTCTCATATGCGCTCTTAGCGTCTTATCTCCCCAGTCCAGTTTGGAACTGCAACCTGGGTACTCGCGGCGACCGGACCGATTGAAGCGTGCAGAGCTATACTTTCAGGTGGCGCAGCGCCGGATTGGTATGCTGTACCACAGCAATTCTCTCCTAGCGGTGCAGTGCAGCTTCCTTACCGCCGTGTATCTCATGACGACATTTCGCATCATGGCAGCGTGGAAGGCCTTCACGCAGGCTGGCACACAATGCGTTGGGTGGTTAGCGGCCAGAGACCACGTAGGCGAGCCCATGGACATTCAATCCCCAGATTCCTTGGACAGCCCCAGAACGGACAGCGAACAGCACATGGAGGAGAGCCTCTACTGGAGCTGCTTGAAGAGCGAATTGTGCGGCTGAGCACCCCCACGGATTTGCATGCGGGCTTGCTAACTATTACAGGGAGCTGAGGACCGAGCTAGGCCTGCCGGGATCGAGCCTCAATGAGATGCAGTACTCGCACGTGTATCCGTCCCCACCGAATCCCAGCCAGCTGGTGGGAGGTCATGCGAGATCAGAATCAGCTGCTCAGCGAGAGCGGGACCGCCTCGAGACCAGCTGGTTTTTCTACCTAGCCGAGATAGCCCAACGCCGCATCATGAATGAGGCCCTGACGTCGCGATACCGGGCCGATTCGTGGTACTACACGACAAACTGGTGGACGGTGGGCGGGGAAGAGCTGTACCGCAAAGACGTTGAGAGGTTTAAGCTGAAGCTGGAAACCTGGAAGGGCATGCTCCCCGCGGCCATGAGGTTTCCCGACGATGCTCATGAGTACACGGGCGATGTGCTACGGGGGATACTGAGAGGGCACCTGGTGGATATTTTGGACGTGCTCTACTTCCCTGCGGTTCGAGCCGTCGCGTGCAAGGAGGTTGTAGAGCTTGGCACGTATATAATAACTGCGGCCAAGGAAGCGCTGGAAAATGCCGTATATCGCATCACGCTTTGCGAGGAGGGATTCTGGCATCGCCACCAGGGTACTTGGCTGATGATTCGGACGTGCTCCCGGAGCGCGCTGCAGCTCCTGGCCGTGGCGTTCCGCGTCCGGAGGGAGCCGACCCTGGCGGAGCTGCTCCCAGAAGGGTGGAAGTATTCCGTTTCCAGGGTGATTGCCTTGATTGAATACTGGGAGTCTGAGAGCCCGGACCTGACGATTCTATTGGAGCGGCTAAGGGGGATGGTGTCAAACCTTGAGCAGGGGGGAGGCTGAGAGTTAGCGGGTGTCGTTTATTTAGCAAGCGGGATCGGGATACCGTAGCAAATGACGATTCTGCGACAGCTGGGAACGCGGGGAATTCCAACGTCGGCCCTACTGTGCATGCACTGCTACGCGGCTCGGAGCAGATCTGGCTAAAGTGGTTCGTCGGAGCTGTCCTCTAGCTCCTGCTCTGCATCCGAACCGGTCACCAGGTAGCGGGGAGGCTCGCGAAACAAGCATATCCCCATATTATTCCCAGTTTTTTGCCTTGATGACGAGTCATGGGCCAGTGCCGCACGGCAAAAGCCATGGCAACAGCGGGTAGCAACCGTCCCGGCTTGCGGGGCACCGATACTCCCCGCACACGAGGCCGCCGATATTCCCCGGTCCACTTTTTGCGTCTTGGGTCTTGGTGTGCAATGTCAAGATGCGCCTAGAATCACGACGTACGGGAATTGGGATCCAGCGCGGAGCGCGGGCAATATTATTGACCAAATTTTGTATGAGAAAAAAAAGAGAATACTCTTAGTTGTATGAGTTCAATTTCAAATTTGAATAAATGACAGGGTATAGTGACACTTCCCACGTGATCCGAATTGAGAAGTCGTCGGAAATGGTGTGCTTGCAACAGCACCTTCTCCCCCAAATACTTGACAATGAGACTGATCATGTTTCAGGTTATTTGAAGTAATCTGTAGAGGCCGTTCCGCTGATGGGAACAGGACCCCATCAAGGTCAGAAACCGAGGGGCAGGCTGCCTATGTTTCAGGTTATGTTAATGGAAAATCTAGCTCTTGAGTAATTGCAAAAAAAAAAAACCACTTCTCTACAAAAGCTACCGCATAATTTTAATCCGAGTAACGTGGTGACATAAAAGTAAAATTATCGAGAGATTATCTCTAGGTAAATACATTTGTTCATGTATTATTTCTGTCCACCTTAGATAAGAAACGTAAGAGACATGATATTTTCAAAGAAGACCCCAAGTATGGAACCAGGTTGCGCGTGCTGGGTAGGCTTAGTTGCATCATTGCAGTACGGTTCTTTTTTCTTTATTCCCGCGACACAAATCTCAAATGATTCGGAAGGGAAAGTAAGCCTACGTTATGTATTTCCAAGTTGACAAGTTTAAAAGTAAATGTGGTGTCTTGATTCAGCTCTCTGCGTTTGCCAGTGCTCAGCTGGAAGTTGGGACGGTTTCAGACCAGAGATTCGTGGCAGCAGAACAGTTTAAGCCACAGTATAGGGCTACGAGTACGTGTGTGACATTTTAGAGTGAACAAAAGAGGTTGGATCAGTCTTCCTCCTATCCTTATTGGTCGCGATATGGATTTGTACAAGATGACTGCATCACTTGGCATCATTGTAATTCCCATAAAGGGTTTAGCCTGCTGGACAGACCACTGAGGCGTCAATTTGATCCAATCATTGAGCTACGACCTCAACTATGCCAAGCCACACTCGGTTGCCTCACAATGGTTTGGCAATCTGAATCACGGACCAAGACCAGTTGCCTTTTCTTCTTTTTGCGCTACAAAGCGGTACTTATTCAGCACATGTATTTAATGTCGGCCTCATCGCCGTGTCCTTTACCACACCAATCAAATGTTCATCATAGTCCGAGGACGAGACGACGAGCTTCGATTTTGCATCCGGGGGACTTTGTTTTTCTTGTCCCGAGGCAAGCATGGCCCTTTAGGCCATCGCCTTCACGAAACAAGGTGAAATGTGCCCGGAAGCTGGAAACCTCAAGTTCGTTCTAGTCCAAGAAAAAGCTCCCCCGGCCCGGCGTGTCCCCGACCATGAAATAGATCGCTACAAAGAACAGATCCGGCGCCTGTATCTCGAAGAAAATCTATCTCGTATCGAAGTTGTCAAGATTCTGCAGGATCAGGGATTTAAAATCTCGTAAGCGAAAGAATCTATTGGGTGCACGGTTGCTGACATATCAACTCAGCCCAGACCAGTTTTCCAAAGCAACGAAGCGATGGGGTTTTAGAAAGCAATCACAAACGCAGCTGCCGTCAATTATCGAAGTGTACAGTGGCAGGAACCCAGATGTTATTGATCACCAAACGTTGGATGGAATTTTGACAGCAAAAACTTTGCCGGGGTTGATCTCATCCATCGAGCCTAGCAAAAGACCAAGGAGTCCGGAAGGCCTGCCACCTAGCTCCCTTAATCACTGCGAAAGCACAAAAACCTCGCCTCCTGGCCATCCTGCAAAAAAGTACAGACCATCTCTTCAGTACGAGGCCAACTTGGCTGCGGTCCACCAACCCTGCGATGGCTTGCTTGATTCTGAGAGAAAAAGGAAACAATCTGGTCCCTCAGAAGACATCTGCATCGGAAACCGTCCTTCCACTAAGCCCCTGGTCACGTCACAGGAGTTCCCTTCAAGGGTTGACTGGCTTCGTATCCAGTACCTAACATGTTGTTACCTTTTTGAGGCAGCATTCGAAATCGTTTATAAGGCGTCTCTTAAAGCTAAGAGGTTTCCAAGACATATTTTAACCATGTGGCTGCATCTCGTGCGGACTGCCAAGTCGAAGCGCGCGCGCAATTTAATCTGTGAGATTTTGGAATCACTACGCATAGGACCTTGTGGCCTTTTTGGACCACCAGATGTGTATGACATGTCGGGCATGGACGCAAAATATCGCTTGGAGGCTCAGCAAGAACGATTTCAATTTCATCGGAATGTTGCTCGAATATACTCTTACTACCCCGACAAGCTGAACCAAGTCAAAAAACACTTGAAAATATCCCGGTCGTTTATGTCGAGTGATTGCATAAAGCAGATATGCGACTCGAAATGCCTTAATCTTTGGACTTTATACCATCTGCTGGAGGGACGAGACAACAGTTCTGGTTGGAGTGTCGGGAAACCGACCGATGTTTGGCTGGTTACCGTTGATCCGTCTCAAATATCCCACCCTGATCCATGGACCACTCGTCACCCGCTACAAAGTCGCGATGGAACTTTTATACCTGATCGTTTTATTGATGCGTTAAATCCTGGCCTGTGTAGCGCAATGATTGCATCTCTGGCATGGTGCAAGTCACAGTTAGAACTGAGAATGTGCACGCAAGAGTGGGAAAATCATGACAAACCTGTGTACGTGTCAGAGAACCCATTGTACACCCGAAACAGCCATTTTTGCCCAAGTTCCGTGAGCGAATGGAAAAACAATTGGAATTCTTCGGCTGTGTGGGTACACAGTAGCCATTTGTTTACTTACCTATGGCCACGGATGGATTTGGGCCACATGTTGGAACGTGTCGAACAACGCGGCATTATTTCTAGCGGAATCCCCAAGACGCATTTGTTGATGATCGTCTGCAGGCTCATCATTGACGAATACCGCTTCCTCAGGTCTTCATTCCAGATCAACAATAGTCAAACTTTCGAACAAAGCTCAAAGTCTGAGACGACCTTTCCTGAACTCGATATTGGCTCTTGCTTACAAGCGATTTCTATTCTTTTGGATCAATGCCATAATTCTCCACGGACGGCTCAAGCTCGGTTTGTACACCAATTTTGCGATCATCATTCTGGTCCTTCGCCCATGAGGCACAAGAGTGAATTAATTAAAATTGTACAAGATGAATTACTGGAGACCTTTGAATCCAGAACCAAACACGTTGAACCAATTCAGAAAAAAAGCCCCAAGCCGACACCAAAGCCCCCGGTTGCACCCAGCGTGAGTATTGATTGGGTAATCGCACTTCCGGAAGACACAGCTGCTGGAATACAGCTGAGCACTGAGAGACCGGAGAGGTGGGAATCTGCGGGCCTGTGGGAAGAGACCTCGAGATTTTCAAGGAACGCGCCTTTGGGATCCGCATCTAGCATAGCATCAGGATCAACGAGCTCGCTGTGGGCGAATGAAAGGTTCTTGGATGCTTTGAGGCGAAATTCCATGTCTATTCGATCTGGGTTCTCGCATGTATCAACGTCGTCGCGGCTATCAGATTCCAGCTCGCTTAGACGATTCATAGCGGCTAGGGATGCCATGTCCAAGTCCAGGACCGAGTTTTCGCAATCTCAAGAACGACTGAACTCTGAATCTGGGTCGTGGTATGATCGGCTTCGGGACGAAACAGCAGGAATTTCCACCGAGGATTCACCTGTGCGCGATGATGGTAGCGATGGTACGCAGGGCGCTCAAAATAATCGCTCTTTGGTCTATAGGTTTGGATCTTTGAGAAAGGCTTTGGGACGAAAAGAATGAATGTTTCAGTTTTGAACATTGGCTTTTTTTTCGGTTTGGTGATTATTTATTCATCGATGCTCGTTCAAACCAATCCGAGCATTTATATTCTCAACTTCCAATGGGCGCATAACTTTTTTGTTTACATGCGGCCGTTCTGGCGTGTTTTTCAATTCAACGTTCTAGATGCAAGACAGCCTGTTTAGTTGCAAGAATCGAAATGTCCCATTAGGACAACTACCATGTTTTCAAATTGTATGTACGCTGTAATTAATGCCGTTTATAACAAGACGGTAATATGACATCGGTGTGAATATGTCAAATTATTATACGAAATGAGTGGCCTCAACGAACTCTGAGAGCTGGCTGACTATGTAATATCACATGCCTCCGAGGGGGTAAGTCCGCAAATGCCTTGTCTCGTAAACAGCAACTCCGCGAGCGGGGGTGTCAAGAACGTGCATTGCAGAATTAAAAATCGCTAAGAATATGGAATGCACGATTACGAGGCATCGGGGCAAAAGGGTTCCGGGATAGGACAACGTCAGCTTCGTCTGCCATGTTCACCTATTTGTGTTCTTCGCACGTTCATTTTATCTCTCCTAGAAACCATGGAATCACCCATGGCCATTTACCCAAGCCTCCGCGATAAGAACGTGCTCATCACGGGTGGTGCGGAGGGCATCGGGTCTGCAACGGTGGAGCTGTTTGCTCGTCAGGGCTGTCAAGTTCTGTTGCTAGACATCGCTCCCTCGTCGGCCCAGAACACGATTGATCGCGTGGCTGCATTCAAAGAGATCTGTCATGCTACTCAAATTAAGCCGCCCGTATTTTTCTTTTGCGATGTTTCCAACCTCGCCGAGCTGCAAACCACTGCCGAGAAGATCCTCGACGAATACGGCACTGTGCACATCCTAATCAACAATGCCGCCTTTACAGGCCGTGAGTCGAGAATCGACACGGAAGCAATCACGTCGGATTCCTGGGATGCAAACATCAACTTGAATCTCAGGCATGTGTTTTTCCTGACGCAGGCCGTCGTGCCAGCCATGAAAAAAGCTGGAGGTGGCAGCATCGTCAACCTGGGCTCCATTACTTGGCGCATTCCAGCTGCAGGAACACCTGTATATGCAGCCTGCAAGGCCGCCGTCATGGGCCTTACTCGCGTGCAGAGCAAGGAGTTTGGGCCGTCCAATATCAGGATCAACAGCGTCATGCCAGGGGCAATCGCAACGGAGAGACAGAAAAGGGAGGTTTTGACGCCCGAATACCGCGCCGAGGTGATGCGGGGTCAGAGCTTACAGCGGGACCTTACCCCTCAAGAGGTGGCCAAAGTCATTCTATTTCTGGCCAGTGACGAAGCTAGCGCCGTGACGGGCAGCACCTACGTTGTCGATGGTGGCTGGTGCAGCGACCCTTGAATTCGCGGGAACCTTGGGATGAAAAGGATCTTCTTCATAGATGAGGACAAGAAACACGCGCATTTGAACATTGAATTGCATTTATTTTGTTAAATTGTTTGTGACTAATGATAGAAGCTCCCTTCCCCCATCAGCCAGGTACCCATGTCGAATTGAGGCACAGGTTTAGCGGGCTCAGCAGCCGCCACCGGGGATGCGGAGCACCTGGCCCGGGTAGATCATGTCGGGGTTCTGGACGCCGTTGTGCTGGGCAATCTGCTCAAAGGAGGTGTTGAAGCGGGCGGCGATGCCACGGAGAGTGTCGCCAGGGACGACGGTGTAGGTGTCGGGGTTGCCGCCGCCGTGGTGGCCTCCGTGGTGGTGCTCGTCGCGGCGGCGGGACGAGGAGCGGCTGCGGGAGCGGCTACGAGAGCGGCTGCTGCGGCGACGGTGACGGTCCTCTTCCTCGCGGCGCTCGCGGCGCTCCTCCTCGTCGTGTCGTCTCCTCTCATCCTCACGCTTGTCGTCTCGCTTGTCCTTCCAGTCCTCGACCGCGTCCTCGGTCTTGTTTCCAACAAAGGCACCGGCCAGGGCGCCAACAAGGGCGCTAGTCTTGCTGTGGCCAGTGGCCTTGCCACCGAGCTTGTAGCCAGCGGCGCCGCCGAGGGCACCGCCAGCTAGGGTGCCGATGATGTCTCTGTCACCGTCGCCGTTGTGACGCTCGTGCTCGCGGCGATCGTCATCGCGGCGGTCATCTCGTCGGTCGTCATCCCGTCGGTCGTGGTGGCGGTCATCCCGACGGTCGTCATCGCTTCCGTAACCCATGATGGATGATTTGTTCTTGTTTTTTGAATGTGAGAAAAAGAGTTTTTGAACGGATTGATGGCACAATAATGATGGAACAGAAGATGGGAGAGCCAGCTCAACCCCGCCATGGCTGTATAAATAGTCGATCCCATTCCCCCTCAGTGGAGCTTGGTTTCAGCTCCACAGGGAACAACCCCTTTGGACCCTTTGGACCCCTAAACTCGCGACAGCTGAGACAGGCTTCTGCCATTTGATTAGCTACACTGCCATGCTAGCCAGCCACTAGGCATTGGAGGCCTGGCGCGATGCTGACGCCGAATTGGCCACCGGGCATGGGGAAACTTTCCTCCTTCATTTTCGTGGCATGACTCGAAACGCCGCATGTGACAGCTCTTGGCTGTGGTACTGCCAAGCCGCCTGAAGCTTAGCTGCGAGATGGCGGATGGCAGGCGACACGGTTCCATATTCAAAACAGGGGTTAACATCTGTGAGAGGATGAAGAAAAAATGAGCATGATGGCGACCACTTTCGAACATTCACCATCTGCTCTCTTGATGCAGTTGTTGGGTTGAAGCTACAGCTGGGCCAGATCCACCATAGCTCCCATTCCAGCTGAACTGTGGGTAACAGCTACGCGCGTTTGGCTCGTCAATGTTCTGGGCCTTGGAGGTGCAACTGGGAAATTCTAAAGCATCACGCCAATGTATCGGGGATGACCGGTGCGACGGAATCCCCATCCAATCAACTGGTTACATATTGTCAATTGCGCATGACTGACGTGGAGATGTGACCCTACAGATGCCGTATCAGCTTTTTGGAGGGAAAGAGGATCTTGGGCTGAAGCTGACTAATGCCCAATATGATCCACTTGATCCATACGGATGAATCAAGTATCCATCTTTCTTATGACGTCTTGCCAGACGTCGCTTTGTTCCGTGACTCTGATACTGAGCCCAATCTCAATGCCAACATCTCACTAAACTTGGCGCGGTTGCTCGATGATAATCGTGTAGAAGTTAAAGGGGTTTTGGCAGCGGTTGACGGCCATCCCTCAGCTGACTGCCGTATAAATCACGATGTTGTGTCGGGTAGTTGTTGGAGAGTCAAGAGTACCTTAGGGTGATATTGGAGTTAGGTAGCAATGGTTTAATAGTATACATCAACATCGTTGTCTCAGAATTTTGCGAACCAACTAAACCCTAGTAAAGCTATGGACAAGTGGCTTTTAGGAGGAAACACAATAACAATGAGATTCATGTTACCTATAAAATGTTTTCTGTTTGTTTAAAGTTAAGTTCTGCGGTTTTTGGGATATCAAAATGCCAACAGACCCATTCAGGCCAAGGCTAAGTCGCCGCGGGGGCTCACATTGGGGGTTATGCAAACTTCATGTAATGCTGCATATCCTAACATCCACGAGCTGTGCTTCTTGATAAAATAAGAAAAATCTTTGACGTAATAGATCATATAATTACACATGGAAATATATTTTTGACATAACGTCCACTGTGAATGATGCATCGTAAAGGTTGTTGA
Organism: Calonectria crousiana; assembly: GCA_013406985.1. Lineage (NCBI taxonomy): Eukaryota > Fungi > Ascomycota > Sordariomycetes > Hypocreales > Nectriaceae > Calonectria > Calonectria crousiana. Next base: position 219,698 of record VTGD01000012.1, on the reverse strand, counting down.
AGACATCGCTGTTTTCTGTGACAATTCTCTTAAAAGTCCGAACCAAGAAGTGGTAACTAATATGCCATCTCCAAAGGCTTGAGTATTTATTTCTTGAACGCAAAATGAATGGGGGACAAAGGGGGCTACGACTGCTATGCGCTTTGAGATCCAACCTGTCACGCTGGCGAGTGCTTCTGTTCGTCTCAGGCGGCCTCGGAGTTGATGAGCCCCCGAATAATCAAATTTGGCTATTTGTGCACTTTTTGTTCAATCAAATTGTGCTGAAAAGGGTTCCGAGATACGATATAGGGGTGGATAGATGCGTATCTGAGTACTCGGAATTGGAAGTGAGATGCACCGTGCGGAGCTGTGGAACGAACGACAGCGATGAGATGCCGAGGGCTGGGTAAAGCAGAAGGCTAAAAATGCCAAAGGGTACACACGGAGAATACATTTAAGATTGCAAGCAACCACTTTGTATTCAGCAAGAACAGGAGTGCGATTTATGGGTAGCATGCTGACCCAAATAAGCATGTAAGACTTGCGGCGATGCCATTGTAATATTTGACATGTATGAAATTGTAATGTCCATTTTTATTAAAGGATAAGCTTATGATTAAGTGCGATGGCCTGGTTCGATGTTGAGTGTGGGCCATGGAGAAAAGAGCTGCAGAACCCTCTGTTGTATCACCTCGCGATACCCGCTGTGTGACGACGATACTACCTGCGACTGGCAAGCTGCCGGGATGCGAGGGGCATAAAATGTATCGATCAGGAGGGAGCGCCCACCCAATTAGTTAGCTGCTGAATTCTCTTACTCAATATAGGGGTGCTATCACTGTGGTGACGCAGCATCGTGATTTCGCTATACTGCAATTTGATGTCGCCATAGCCGGGGCCGCGGTTTAGATGATGCGACGGTCCCCACAATCCCACGCAGCGAGCTAGAAACAATCGAGAATGATCGGGGTCAAGTGGGATGGGATATTGCCCCAAGATTGACGCTATTATGTACAATCAACATGAGCGAGTCCCATAGCAATGGAGACAAATTTAGGCGAATTCAGATCAAGTATTCAAGCCCGATGCATCGATTGCGGAGCAAGAGGTGCGCAGCAGACGCAGCGTATCCGTCTTCTTGACTCTTGAGCCTCTGCGTACGATGGAATTGCATTGGTTACAAGTTACACAGCCAATTCAACTTTCCAACCAGGTTCGGAAAGCTACAGGTTCCGAGTTCCCCGACAGTTCGTTTCGCTCCTGCATGGCCACTGCTGGTGCATGAGCTGACGCTGTGGGTCTGAGCGGTCCGCGCCTCTCGGATCTTGTTGCCGTTAATCGCCAATGAAGGGTCCAACAGCGTGTTCAGGCTGCTGGGGCACCATTGCACCATGAAGAGCCACATTTGCGACGTCTGGAAACTGCAGATGTCTCGTGTTTGGGAGGCGAATCTCAATTTCGGGCTACATGATGCGAACTCCCTGTGCTGCCCTCTCTTTTACCTCCAATATATATAGTCCCAGTGTGGCCGGCTCAGTGGCTATCATCAATCACTAAATGGTTGCATTGACTGATCCGCTCTTTCCCCTTGGAGGTACAGAGCTATGGCTTTTACAGATTTATTCAAGGGCGAAAAGTCCAATAGCTCCATCCATGTCGATGCGGAAGCCAGCGAGTCCTCCGAGCCATCCATCATCCACGATGGAAACTTTGCATATACCCGCACACAGGCCGGAAATGGTTCCAAGGCTGCATACCAAGAGGCAGTTGGTGCACCAGTGGAAACCAACTCTCCCCTGGGTTATCATGTCGGTTGGTTTACTGTTATCTTCGTCAACATTAACATGTTGATCGGTACGGGTATCTTTTCAACGCGTAAGTATTCGAATTTGAACAAATCAGTTCGACAGGCTGGTTTCTAATGGCTGCAGCGGCAAATATTCTGACCCGAACCGGATCCGTTGGATTATCCCTCATTTTTTGGTTTATTGGATTCCTCATGGCCGCAACTGGCATCAGCGTGTACTTGGAATTTGCCAGCTATTTCCCAAGCCGGAGTGGCTCTGAAGTCGTGTATCTTGAGCAAGCGTACCCGAGACCCAAGTATCTATTTCCAATTGCATTTGCTGTCCAGTCGGTTATCCTCAACTTTGGCAGCAGCAATGCCATTGGTGAGTCTACCAGGTCTTTGACATAGAGCTTAGTAATAACAATTTAGTTTTCTCGGAATATGCGTGGAAGATTGGAAACCGCAACCCTTCAGAATGGCAAGAGAGAGGTGTCGCTGTAGCTGCATACACGATCGCCATTATTTGCGCGATTGCGAACAATAAATGGGCATACCGCGTTTCAAACATCATTGGCGTGTTGAAACTCGTCGTGCTTGTGTTGTAAGTGCAGCTGGTTATGATAATAATCCTTACTGACTTCCTTTCAGCATCAGCATTGCTGGACTTGTTGTACTGGGCGGAAACATTCATCATATCGAAAACCCGACGGCCAATTTCAAGAATGCATTTTCGGGAAACATACCGAACGGTTACGATTTCGCCAATGCTCTTGTGAGCGTTCAGTTCGGCTATGGAGGGTACAACAATGCATTCAACATGGTCAACGAGATCCAGAACCCCATTCCGACCCTCAAGAAGAATAGCAGTATTGCAATTGTTATTGTTGCTGTGCTTTATCAGCTTGTGAATATTGCATACTTTGCCGTTGTCCCCAAGGATGAATTCGCAAGTGCTAGTCAGACCGCAGCCACTCTCTTCTTCCAGAGGTTATTCCGTAACGAACACGCTACCGTTGCTCTTAACTTCTGTGTCATGTTATCCGCTTTTGGCAATCTCTTGGCCACGTTGATCGGACAGTCGCGAATGATTCGCGAAATTGGACGGTATGAATCGATCGTCCCTAAAAATTAGTTTAATACTAACCATGAAACAAAGACAAGGTGTATTGCCGTACCCACGCTTCTGGGCCTCAACAAAGCCATTCGGAACCCCTCTAGGGCCTTGTCTCATCAACTGGCTGATGACGTTCATTATGATTGTTGCACCTCCACAAGGTGACGCATTCCAATTTGGTAAGTCTCACCGCAACGATAATACCTCAAAAGCGAAAAAGCACGTGTATCTAATGAGAAACAGTCGTTGATCTACAAAGCTACCCTTCTGCCATCTTCATGGTGGCCATGACGGTTGGGCTCTACGTTATTCGATGGCGGCGAAAGCGCTCTGGAATCGGCCGCTCCGAATTCCGCGCCTGGGATGCTTCGGTTCTTTTCTTTTTGGCTTACCAGATATTCATTCTCGCCATGCCATGGTGGCCTCCAACCGGCGGTGCCAATGGCGGTGATGTCAGTTTCTGGTATGCAACGTATTGTGTTGTCGGCATTGGCATGTAAGTGACACCAACCCAACCATTCCGGACTAAAGCTGACATTGAGTTCAGCATCATTTTATGTGGAATTTATTACGTCGCCTGGATTTATGTTTTGCCAAGAATTGGCGGGTACGAAATTCGATCGGAAATTGTGGTGGTTGAGGATGGAGGAGCCAATACCCACCGCCTGGTCAAGGTTAAGAATGAGGATTTGGCAGATTGGGATGTCAGTCACGATGAGGCTGGAAACCTGAGACAAAGAACGACCACATATCAATACGACGGCCAGGAAGAAAAGTGAATAGACGCGTAGTTTCGATAGCTGCACAGCCACTCAAATGAAAGCTTGCTTTAATCTATAGCATCATTGGGAGATTGCTATTTTTAGTTTCTTATTGGCATTTTCTGTAAGTCTGAAGTTATCATCAAATTAACGAGAATCGACTAGTTTGCAATTTTGAAGCTATCTGTAGGCAGTGGCATCCTCAATTAAGTACAAAATAAGGTATCTGGACAAACCACAAAATGGTCTATTTGGTTAAGGTTTCTTTTTGCTAAGCGCGGTATGTTGTAGTTACAAAGATGCCGGAGAGTGGCTGGCGGCTCGGCGGATAGACGGCCAGTCGGGAAGACGGCATCCCGCATGGTAATTTCTCAAAGCTAACATGTGGTCTGGGATTTAATTGGAATTATGACTTGTCGTTTTTGCAGTTGAATTCGCTTGCAGAAGTGCCCTGGCTCAAACCGGTACGGAGGTCTATGAACCCGTTTTGCTGAATCACTCTTGGCAATTGTCGGAAGGGGCCTCATTTTGCACCAATTCACGATTTGGAACTTCTGCTTCTGGCTCATTGTGCCATTCCTGGAAGAGAAGCTGTTCTGATAAAAAGAGTAAATATCAAGAAAGCTAGTCGATATTTGGCTATTTGCAGAAGCGGTGGCACAGCATCCGAATCTTGGCGTTGCACGTGTTTATCATAACGCTTGCACATTATATCCCTCGCCCACAGCCAAGAGAAACCTGCGGGTAAACGGGGATTACAGAAACAGGGGCTGAGCGTGCTACGGTGGGTCCTCTGCCACATCGTTGAGAATTCAACGCCAGACCTAGGTATTATCTGGCAATAGCATAGATGTACCAGATACCGCAACAGTACATTGCCAGGCACTTCGAGTTACAAACCTGATCTCGCTTGTTTAAACACTCACCATTCCAATGCTGAGGTTGCCAAATTTCTAGACCCACGAATCAAAAGCATGTTCAAGACAACTACGTGTTTGTGACAATTGGAGCGTGGCAGTTCAATGTGGTGCGAGTGTATAGCGTAGTTTAATGGTAATGAATCTACTACCACATGAATCGATGCTTCAACATGTCTCTATTTAAAAGAATGACTGCTACTTATCGCTTTATAAAATTTACTTTGATTTGAGAACGAAAGAATACGGTACGCTTGATTCATCCACTAACCTTCATGTATGCTCATCATACCTGTTCCCAGACTCTCCCGCGCCCAGGGAATAGATTGTTTGCGATGTTTCGCCGTCGAGCTTGAACTAAACCCTGAAATACAAAGAGGACAGGATAAATAATCATGACAATACACGCAAAAATCAGCGCCAAGACTCCTCCACACACATAGAGTGGTATGAGAATGAATAATTTCAGCGCATGCCCATACTCGAAATGGCAACTTGGGAGTAGTTGTATGGTTTTAAACTCAGTTCTCCACTTGCGTGGCCTTGGATTCAGCAGCGCAAGCATATCATCATTCCCGACTGCTTGCGCAACATCCCAAACAAGGATATCCTGGCGAGCCCCAGCTTCAGTAAGGAGTTTGACAATTTTGACGTGGCTCTTCCGGACGGCGTAAAATAAGGCTGACCAGCCGTGAGAGTCCTTGCTGTTAACCCCTAGGCACTTTGGTAACCATCTGGAATGGCTCTTCTCAAGAAGTAGCCGGACTATTTTATCGAATCCATTCCTCGACGCCCAAATGAGAGCAGTGCGGCGGTAGGTGGAATCTCGTTTACCGAGATTGGGATTTTCATGCTCCAGGCAATGTTGGGCTAGAGAGCCTAGACCGAGATAACACATTGCTATGAGTGGTGTGAATCCCATGGGGCATCTGCTAGAAGCCGGGTCTTTTAATTCCCACGCCTCCCAACAAACGTAGAACCACGTGACGGAATTCTTTCCAGCATTGATGCATAGCTTCTCTGCCTTTCCTTGTAGCTCCTGCTGCACTCTCGTCGGCGATTTGCGATAGTGGATAGCCCAAAAATTTGCCGAGTAATCAAAAAGCGGGTGGGCCTGAACATATGATTCCGAATCAACCTTCGCGTTTCGGATATCAGCACTGAACCCTCCCAGCGGCTCATACCGCATACAGAGCTCGGCGAGAAAGCCATGGGATGCATCCATGCGAATGGACTTTTTCCATCGGGTAGCTTCCTGTGGCGAATCATTGAGATGCTGACTTATCAAGGAAGCGTCGGTAATCAAGAATTCCTCTGCGGTCTTGTGGAGCAGATATATCTTCTTTTCCGCGACAGTAATGAAGAGAGCCGCATGGCCTTGTAGCTCTTGAAGAAATTCATCTAAGCCTGAGGTTGACTCGTCAATGCTTTTGTCTTCATTTTGAATCTGGTACAATATCCACATCTCTGCTAGCGTCAGTGTTCTCTCGGCTGCCACCACGATCATAAGTATACGGAGAGTCGTTTGGCGATCTTTGCTCCTGTCGAGGATCATTGTGTATGTTTCTTCAACCTTGAGTGGAAGCCTAGAGATAATCCTGCGCAGGTTATCCTTATCCAGGCTCCTTGTCTCAATAATCCCCAATACCAAATACACCCATAAATAAGTTCTGTTCTTGTGTTTCCTGAGCCCCTCCCGTAGAAGATTGATATCCTCTTCTTCAAGTATCAGATTAGTTGCAATTGATTCAAGTCTAGCATCGATGAAGGTGTCAATATCCTGTTCGATGGATTTCATGGCACTGTACTCTCCGCTGAGCATCATCTGTGATTGTGCCGTTCGACCAATATCCCACTCAATTTCTGGGTATGGCCGATGAGTGATGAGAAATTTAATTTTGACGGATCCTGGCAAATCCTGGAGTCGACTTAGTTTGCCAAGAAGTGCCTTTCCCATCTCCGGAAACTCATCAAGCGCATCAAGAACACACACCAGCTCGCTGCGTTGAGCAATGTCCACAAGAATTTTCCATAGTTCATTGACCGATTCCAGAAAGATGGGACCTTGGATTTGCAAGCGCTCAATGAGCTCGGCCGTGATGAGATCCCGCTTTGTGTCGAAAATTTGATGCAGCATACAACACAAGGCACAGGCTTCCATGTCCAGGCCCATAGGGACACGCATGGAGAAGAAGTAGCACACGGCTCTATTATTTCTGCCCTGTACCTGGCAGAGCCTTTCCTCAACAAGATATTTTGCGAGAACGGACTTTCCGCAACCTGGATTTGCACTAATCCACAACACTTGTGATGATCTCGACTCCTCCCATTCGAGATATCTTGGATCACGGGTGACCCATTCACATGTGCCCTGAGATCTTTTAGGATAACGTGCCTTCCCATCTTCATAATTAACGACCTTCAAAGCTTTCATGAGGTCATTGACCTTCTCCTCCCAAGTTTTCGGGGTAGGGGGGTAAATATTGTTGATGTTGGTTTGCACACCCGATCCAGTGTTGTTGTTCTGATATGAATTATCTCCGAAAATATTGAAATGGTCCCTATTTTCATCTCTTAGGTCATCTCTGGGGTTATATTCTGAGTCGCTTTCTGGAAATTCATCTTCACCCGGCGTGTTGGGCAGTTGCTCGTATCCGGCACGCCGTCCCCATCCCCATACGTTCCGGAACATCGAGGGTCACAAAAAGGAGTGAGATTTAAAGATGGCGTAGTCTATTGTAAACTACAATGCCACTGTAAAACCGTGTGGGTGTTTGGAAAAGCAGTTATTGCTTTGATCGCTAGTGTGGTTTACCAAGGATGAGGGGTTTGTCGGCTGACGTGAGCTTATGGTGGTGGCACATTAGAGCCAAAGTTCCGAAAGTGCAAATGCCCAAGTGCACATGCGCACTTTTGCCACAATTGACGAATGTGCTTAGTAATTATATGCTATGAAACAACAGCCCTCCTTGCAACAGCCTGGCTTCCAATAACCCAGCTAACTACCCGAACCTCTGACAACCCAACTAAAAAAGTGGACAAATTGGGTGACTAAGCAAGGCTATGCACAAGGCTATGGATGCAGGACTGTGAAATTAGATGTTTCTTTTGCAGTGGGAATACTATTAAAATCCTCGTTCTAATTAAATAGCCACACTGCGTTCAGTTCATCGTATATAATGATAAAATCATTAAATAGTTTGGGAGGTGTGTGTCAAAGTGCACATGTGCACGTGGGCATTTGCAGTTTCGGAACTTTGGCTCTAATGTGTCATCATATGATCAGGCTTCCCGTAAGGGGATAGTTGGTCATTGTCTTCAGCTATTTTTACCATTTCGGGATTGATATGCTTCTTTAATTTTGTCTGCTCGTCCGGGTCGAGGATAATGCGGCCTGGAGAGAGCCTGGAGAGATTCAACTCATACCGTTAAGAAGCCGGCCAGCTTGTGGGGAGGTCACGAACGCCAACGAGCCCTAGAGAACGCATCCATTCTCTCTGAGCTCAAAAGCGTTGAAATGATTCTCCGGCAAAAACCAGCCTTGTTGTTCAGGTGGTCACGATACAGAGGGGATGGAGACTCACCCTACTGAAGCAGTCATTCTCAACATGCTTGGCATATCCTGGGCATACATTGCCGAGGCTAATCACCGGGCTATGTTGGCGGTTATCCTGCAATCGAGGCGCCCGACATGGAAGATAACGATTCTTTTTCAGTCGCCTGAAGAGGAAGAGGAAGCGCATCTTGAGTTTGTTCACAGCCTCATTGGAGCACCTGGAGACAACACGCAGCGGCCGCCTATTGAACGCGCGTCTGACGTGTTAGTCTAGTGAGACTTGATTCTGCAGCAGCTTGCTCTCAATGGCCCGTCGATTAATGCTGACCCAGAATCACGGGCAAACAAGCGTAAGATGTATCACTCGGCCATCCTCGAGGGCCTCGGACATATCCCTTGTCTTAGTGAACAGCCGACATTGCCTTCCGATTCTGAAATACTGATATAGCACGTCAATCGTCTCAAAGGGCCTGGCTAGCGCCAGCTCCGCGACATGACAGAGCGCCTGATCACCTGCGAGGGCTGGAAGCCAAACGGTGTATCAGAGGACCGGGATGGATACAACGGAAAGCTATATCCAGGTAGGCTCTTACAGATGAGGCCTTTGACCTCCACGGATCCAACGTGGTTTGGCCTTGGCCCTATGTGGCCGCCATGGGCCAATTCGGCACACAGGTGTTTGATGATATCGTGGCCGTTCTGGATTGGTACTTAACATACCAGACTGGAGGCAGAAGAGTTTGAAGCCACCGCAGAGGGGGTCTTTCAGGTCTGATTTCCAGGTCACTTGTCTCAGCTCAGTCTATTCAAGCAGACACATCCGTCGCCAACGAAGACAGCATACACGGCCTTGTCGCTTCCGTCCGCGAACAGGGCGGACTCCAGAAAGCAAAGGCTGAGCTTTGTATTTAGGGCATCCTCAAAATTCTTCACCATTGATTCAAACCTCTGATCTTTTGAAGGATCTCACTGCCGTCCCATTTGAAGTTGACCAGGAAGCGCTGCATGATGATTTTCTTGTCTGACTCGGCTGTGCGCGGGTCAAAGGGGATGCGAAACCCCGCGAGTGATGTACCAGAGGCGGTGAAGATGTGATCGACCAGCGCATCAACAAGCGCTGGAGGGACACCGTTCTTAGCCATGAAGAGCTGTGCCTTCTCAGGATTGGAAGTGAGATAATTCTTGTTGAAGCGCAGCGCGATAAACAAGTTGTGCACCAGGACTTCTCCCTGTGGAGTGCGCCAAGCGGGTAGCAAGTGATGAACAACGTGGGTAAATGGTTTCCATGGGCGTGTTTTCAGTTAGCCTGGAGCCCAACGACATTGAGCGACTTAGCGATGTATCGTAGAGGGATCCCTTCGTATTGTACGAGACCTTGGCGAAGTTCAGTGCGCAACTTTTACGAAGAGAGTGGGCCAAGGCGTTGACGAGTGAGCAACATGTTGGAAGCTACGTATTTCGTCTTTCACGGAGTTTATGAGGAAAGGCAGGCTGCTGGATCGATTATAATTCTAATGTAACAAAACTTAATCGCGGCCTTATTAGAGGTCGCCGTGGGGGATATACAATGGGTTGCGTGTCTGTCATTGTCTCCACGTCTTTGACGTCTGCGCAATAACCCGGTTTCCGACCCCAAGACATTGTCTCTTCTGTCGCTGTCTATTTTATGTCCCTCAACACACATATTTGTCTTAAAAAGCTAAATAAAACATGTTTGCATTTAAGACAATTCAACCTTGCATACCTTCAAATACAACATTTATGTGAATTACTTGTGAAGCCTCGGGATGCGGTCAGCGAGAGTCATGACACAACTGTAAGAATAACTTCTGGCTGCACGTACCAAGCTTCGTCACGGTAACAGTGCCACGAGCGGGGCGATAAGGTAGCTCTGTGGAGGTTGGGCCGGTGATCCTTGTTTATCCGGATTTTCGGAGTCCGAGTGTCCCTTCCGGTATACATCCGTGAACATTTTCCAATTGGACAAATTGAGAAAGATTACTAAAAAATCCCATTGCAATAAAGATTTATTCCGGCTGGCTCGGATATCCACCTTGGTACCTACCCCATAGTTATCAATCACACGGCTTCCACGTCCCCCAAGTCGTCGATTTCCTTGCAAAACGGCAAGGATGCGGTCGCAGCTTCTTCGAGCCGTCAGTTTTTTTACTTCTGTTCAGCGTAATGATGAAGATAATATCGCTCACAGTAACAGTGTGATTGGTGCCATACCAAAAAGGTACTGAGATGACCAACTTATTCGTCCGACCCTCTTCCATAGTGACGGAATGGCCCCAACGGAGCTAACCTGCGTGAGTTTAGACGAAATGCGATCGAAAAAATCCGTGTAGTCTTTGCACAGAAACATCTGTCGAGTGCACTCGAGATAGACCACGCGTCCCACGTAATTCACGGCATAAGGATGCAAGGTAAAGAAACCAAACCAAAAAAAGACTGAAGTCTTTGGATAATAACGGAAGCTGACAAAGGCTTGGCCTTAAGAATGATCAAAACACTCACGGAGCGGCTACTACAGATGGAACAATTATTAAGGAATCCTCAAGAGGTACAAGTCCAGAATGTACAGCAAGGTCTCAATGAAGCTATTGAATGGCCGTTAGGGGGTCACGATCCGCAAGAAATGCGCTCGCAAGCTGGGGTTTCTGAAGAATTTAATTTGCTGCCGTACGAGCCCAGCGGCGTCAGAAAGTCTGCTGAGATTGACAGTGAACATCCTGCTACGGAGGCAGTGCCATGCGCCCAGCAAGCAGTGGTTACCACTACACCCAGCTCTCATCGATGGAGCCTATCAGAAAATGACTATTGCTTGGCCTGGGGCAACCCCATTTCGAGACAAGCTCAAACATACTTCAGGATTGAGATTGGGAGGATCACACCTGACATTCCGCCTGGGAGGAAATGGGTACTGGACTCGGCCCTCCAATTGGCCCAAGAAGCTAATATCTCAACAACGGACGGAATGGAACTTGAGCACCACTGCGGTAGCGACCGTGACACGTACATGGAGACCATGTATCCTTCTGTGGACTTTATGTACATGACTCTTAATTGTATGGACCGAAGCCTCAAATGATAAATCACTGACATTTTCACAGACATCAATTCCGGGGGCGTCATTACTCGTGTATACGTGAAACTCCTTTCGCATCTGTCAAAGTTCACTCTCGAAAAAATGACCCTGGCCCTTGTTAGCAACACCGTCCATGGCCAGAAACGACTGGAGTACCTCGCTTGCGTAAACCTCTGGGCTTACCTGATAATGACCACTCTTGAGACTGATATACTATCAACGCTATTCTCCGATCACTTGGCCGGTTCACGGGAGAGGTATTTTGAAAATGCAGCCATGGCGCTTAACAGGATGAGCATGCTAGCACTACGCAGCATTACGCTTCTTCAAGCCTTGACTTCTGGTGTAAGTTTTTATTGACCTTTGCTTACATAAATGCGATTCTGATGAATCTTTCACTAGATTGTACTATTTATCGATTCAGGTAATATTGAACGATGCTCAATACTTACCACGGCCGCTTGTGGGGTATGTGGAGCTCTTGGGGAAGCATTTTTTACTCAGGCATCATCGGATACCGTTTCTGCTGAAGCAATGGAAATTCGCACCTGTCTCGTTCATTGCTATATGTTTGATAAAATCTTAGCAATGATTATGGATCGCCCGTGTTCTTTTCCGGATTACGATATCGATATAGGAGGCTTGATGGAAAAAGACGACACTGAGCCCGCCACCATCATATTTGACATTTTCATTGAGCTGACACACATGCTGAAGAATATTATAGACCAAAGAAGAGCTTTAAAAAATGAAGAGCAGGTTGAGGAGGGGATAGAAAAGATGCACAGCATTTCAAAGAAACTAAATGCTGTTAAAGAAAAGATAGGACAGGTGAGTCTGAACCTCCCTCACAGGCAATTTATGTCATAGAGGCTGAAACACTGGGTAGGCTCGGTTATCAAAGTTTGCCTCCGACAGCTTCTTCCAAAATGAATTGATGGCCGTAGAATTCGTGTATTATTCAATGCAGACCGCCATCTTCAGCCTTGTTCCTCGAGTTCGATTGGATGCAGAGACGCAACAAAACTGTTTGGGAAATGCTCGAAACGCGCTCAATCTACTTAAACGAATTCAAGATCACACATGGACCCAAAGTACCAGGTCAAAAGCCTTTATATCATCTCTTACGTGGTTAGTATCATGAACTATCCAGATCCATACAACGTTTGGGCTAATCCTATCAGGACATCGCTGCTATTCCCGTTTTCGGCCTTTTTTGTGGCTTTCCGAAATATAGTTGCCACGGCCGATGTGGATGATCTGCGCCTTCTCAAAGATGTCTCGACTGGATTCAGTGTTTTATCTAGGGTATGTCTAACGCTGAGTAGAGTTGAGGACTTCTGCCAAAGCCTGGTGATGCTTTGTTTCGATGCCATCACCAACCCGGCTGCCGCGAATAGAACTGGATTGCACACTTCGGCCTCAATGCAAAGTAAATGTGTTGAACCCAATCAAAATATGCCACGACAAGCATCAAGAAATAGAGAGCCACAGGACGATGGGGAGCATGAGCTAAAAAGCCCGGGACTTTCCGCATTGGAAGTTCCCGATTCTTATGACCCTACTCTGTTTTGCGCGGACTGGGTTGATTTGACGTTTCATTAAAAAACCCTCAATAAACACCAGAGAGGCAAGAGACAATTCTTCGGTCGGAAGCTCGATCAGTGCGTTCTAATTCCCCTGGGCTATTACACACATTGCAAATTTCTTGTATTCATGCTCATGGATTTGCTTAGCCTAAGATGCACTGTTGTTATAAATTGTCCAGTAATTAGGACATGGAGCCGCAATTTGTTGTATCAAGGCTTGCTGAATCCCGCGATAGCCCAGCGACGCAACAGTGGGCCAGCCCGGCCAAATATGGGGTCTGACTGGGGAATGGGAACTGATGCAGCATCCAGAGTCAGCTGCCGGAGTTTATCTTCTGCCTCTGTGCCCAGGTTTATATCCCAGTGGGGACTCTCCTGTATAGCGTCAAAACTATGGTATGGTAGTGATCCTGGGAATATCCTACCCTTGGATAAGCAGATAAATACTTCAAGTCATCTGTGGAGTCTTGGGTGCAATGAGAAGTGCCAGCCTGCTTTGCGTGTCATTTAGTGCTTTTTTGATAGGGGAGATTTCGAACTTACAGGCAGAATCAAAACATCCCCTTTATTAACCTTAATCTCACGTCCGACGCTTTCATCATCCTCTGGTCCTCGTCCAAGTACGAACGTGGTTGAGCCTTGAACGAAGCAATAGCACTCGTGTGAATTAGAATGATAATGTTTCATACTCATATGCCCAAAGTAGCTGTACACCAGGAATCCGTTGCCTTGTAAAAGAGCTCGAGTGGCGTCATGATCATCAGGGTCTGGAATGACATTGTGGTAATGAAGGACAGGATACTTTGAGTTGGGAACTCCAGTTCCCTTTGGAAGTGTGATTAGTTGCATCTTACTTGCCATTGGAAATGTATTTTTTGATCGTGAGCAAAGTTGTGTTATTGTAGTATGGCACCACTCAAAGTTGAGTTCTACCAAATTTCCATGAATGAGCGATAGTGAAATAACATAAATGTGATGGCTCCTGTCCGCATTTAAGTAGAAATCTACGGAAAAGTCGGAGTCCGGTCGTGGGACACGACTTTGAACTTGCCAGAGCTTAGTCATCAAAGAAACTGAACCCGGAAATCGTAGGACCGTACCGGTCCGGGTGATGTTTGGGCAAATCGTGTACCGCAAGCCAGCGCCTTATCAGTCGCTTTTTGATGGACGTCATTGATCCATAGTCGGAATCCGACACGTTCCAGATGCCTTTCACTCTCATATATAATTGGGGGCTTCCGCTTGCGTGTATTCTTGACTTTTTGTCAGCACATTGGCGCTCTAGCTAGCAGGTTCAAACACTACCATTTAAACTACAACAAGTTCACTGTTCATTTCAAAATCATTTTACCATGGGGTTCAAAGTTATCATAGTAGGAGGAAGCGTGGCTGGCCTCTCGCTGGCCAACATGCTTGAAAGGCTCGATATTGACTATCTTTTACTCGAGGCATACCCAAACATTGCCCCCCAAGTTGGAGCTAGCATTTGTTTGTTACCCAATGGCTTAAGAATCCTTGATCAACTCGGCTGCTATCATGTTGTCCGAGAGATGGCTGGAAATTTCTATGTCAAAGCAATGTTTAGGGACGCTGATGGCCATGTCCTTTCTGAAATGAAGGACGCGACTATCGCGCAAATCCTAGAAGAAAAGTGGGTTTTTTTAGCACTAACGAAAGTTCGCATCACTAAAACCTTTTGCAGGCTTGGCTACCCGTCCATGTTCCTTGATCGACAAATGCTGTTGCAAGCGCTGTACAATAATATCCAGCATAAGAATAAGATCTTGCCGGGAAAACGAGTTATCAAGACTGAAGTTGGCAATGGTCGCGCAGTAGTTCATACAAAAGACGGATCGACCTACAGTGGTGATATTGTTGTTGGTGCCGATGGAGTTCACAGTACAATCCGAGAGGAGATGTGGCGGTTGGCTGGAGAATCGAACTTCGACCCATTTCTACCAGACGAAGGTTCACGTAGGCCAAGTATCATATTCAAGTACCATACATATGGCTAACTAATATCTCAGGGCTTAAATCAAAAAGCCGATGCATCTTTGGTATTTCCCGGATTCCTGATAGCTACCCTCCCGGAACACAGCAAGCGGTCATTCACAATGGTTGGAGTTATCTCGTGGTTTCTGGTCCCGGAGATAGACTCTATTGGTTCCTTTTCTGTGCAATGCCGACCACCACCTATGGGAAAGAAATTCCTAGATGGACTCAAGAAGACGAAGTTGAACTAGCTACGTCCCACTTTGATGACAAGATCACAGAGCTTGTAACATTCGGCGATGTTTATAAGAATCGACGAGTCAGCGCTTTGGTATCATTAGAGGAACACGTATTTTCGCACTGGTATTTCAAACGATTCGTTACTATTGGCGATTCAGCCCACAAGGTGAAGCCGATCACAAATATAGCATCCATCGGACTGCTGATGATTGTTCTTAGGTTCATCCTATTACTGCCCAAGGAGGCAATGGTGCGATCGAATCTGCAGCACTATTTGTCAATGCGCTGGCTAGAAAACTCGAAGTCAATCCTCAAGGCCAAACCCTGTCCGACAAAGATCTCGATGATGTGTGCAGGGAACTCCAAACTTGTCGTTTTCAACGGGCCAAAAAAGTTGTCAACGAAGGTGAGTTTATTCAGATAATCGTCAACAAAAAATTTCCGTTTGCAAATTTATTCATAAAGTGGGTGATTCCCATCATTGGAAATGGTCTATTTGTGAACGGATGGTTGAAGGGTTCGCGGGGCGGGCCCAGGATCGAAAGGCTATCTCTACCGATTCGGCCTCACACACAGCCTTTCGATGACGAACAGAAAGATTCGCCAATCCTTACTTCCATGCTGTGGGGCATGGGAGCAGTTGGGTTTGGCCTGTTCGGGGTATGGCTTCGTTTGAATCGGCCGTCATTGGCGACTATCTCATGGCATGCCAATGGATTCCTGCATTCCCTGTTCGCATGATGGTCATCTCAATCTCCATGATACAGCAATATATAGAAGCAGAAATTTCAAGGTTAGATTTCACGAGACGACAATTCAAATTCAAGCAGTTTCTTATTTCCGACCCTCAACCTTCAACACCGAACTTTGGTGGGTCATCTTCCAATGTCGTGCCCCGCAAGCCCCCAACTAGAGTCAATCAAGTGCCGTTACCTAATCAAGTATAGACTAGGTGGATCCCTTGATAAACCTGAGGTCTTAGAATGCGGAGAAGGCGGGCAAACACTGAGTCGACACATTTGCATCCTGGCACCAGGCAGATATGGACAGTCACAGACGTACCATCCTACCTGTACATACTCCGTTGTGGAATAGTGAGGAGAGAAAAATTAGGCATGTCTCATACCGAGAAACAGAAGCACATTCTATCAATCCAGGGGCTGGAATGCCCAGCTCCAAAGTCATTGGGTATTTTGGCATGACTGAGCATGAACGCTCTTTCCTTCAAGGCTATGCGCAAACCAGCAAGGAACGCCAGAATACTACAGGCAACCATAGCAGTCAACCGCCCGCCAAAAGGCTGCGGGCCGCTTCAATAGACGCGGCCAGTTGCAGCGATGCAGTTAGTGGAAAGCAATCAGGAGACCCTGAAGATTTCATGTGGAATTCTTTTCGCATGCTATTCTATGACGTTCAAGCATTGGGTGAATGATGCACAACAAGGTATGAGAGCTTGATGGCCCATAATACTAGGAGTAACAGCGCTGATACTTTTTATCGATGCCAGTGCAAATTCCAAATAGCAAACAAAATTATACATCCTCCATTTGCAAAATGGACAGTGCGATATCGGCCTAGATTGGATTTATGGGGGAATGAAGATGGTTGGTTTAAAAGCGAATTATATGCCGAGAATTGCCGCGGGGCGCGGCTACGTGTCAATGGTGAATTCCGCGCAGTGGATGCACACAAGTGTCCGATGCAATTTAAATGCAAGGCATTCCGTCATTAAATATGCTGTAAAGTCAGAAAGGAACTGGCTGCGTTTATTGGCGCTGCGCTGCTATTTTGTCATTTGAAGTATCATGGCTTCTATTCGCAGGGAATCCTGCACGCACATGTTCCTTATAAACCGTACCTGTGAAGAAGCATTTGTGCTGTGACTAATTCTGCGGATTTTTGCTCACTAAGCTAAGCGACCTAATTGCCTTCATTAGCAAATCCTCGACTGTGGTATGCAACATTGAGCCTACCCGGTATCACCAAATCCTTCCATTGGGACCTTGGAAAGTCCTACCACTGCATGTGTACAAAATTGTCACATTGCCACCAGCCACGCCTTCTATAGAGAACACTCCGCATATTGCCAAATTCTCATCCTTTAGCTTTTTTTCCCATAGCAAATGTGAGATTGATTTTTATCTCGCTGGATTGAAAGTATTGTAAAATTCTCCATCATTTATCCAACTTGGGCCTCCAACGGCATCCCCACATTTTGCGGTTCAGGTATGGTAACTCATGCCGGTCCGAACAGCCGGACCGTAATCTCAACGTAGCCAATTCTTCACCCTACGAAGAAGAATAGCTTCTACACTCTCAGCCAAGGAGCGATAATCATAAGCACGTCTCCCCGTATCCGTTTGGAGCATAATCCATCATCCTCACATTGAAAATATCCTACGTCAATACGACTCGTCTCTGCCCTTGCAAAGTGACGTGACCACAATGATTTGAGAACTCACCCGATTTCAAAGTTTATAGTTACATTGTCAACATTCCCAATCCTTTTTTTCGTACATGTGATTGACAACCCTCTTTTTTTTGAACCGACCAAATTGTTTTTAGTGCAAATTCGAATGATTTCTTCAAATGTTTGGGGTAACGAGACCGAACCAATGTGCGTGGGTGGGCGGTTTAGCTTTATCCGGGTGTCAATTATCCGACCACATCTTCCCTCATATTGCACCCGTCACCCTTAACGTTCTGATTCGGACCGCGTTCCGCTTCGGACCGCTCCCAAATTTTATACCGAAATTCTGAATGAGGTATAGCATAGACTTTAGCCGATAAGCACCCCTGAACATTCACAAATGCCGGCCGTCGAAGTCTACTGGGAAGACCGACTAACGATCGAAAACTCGATATCAAACAAGATTGCCAAGAAACTCGACACGCAATGAGATAGGACTCAAGCTGAAGGTACTTTGCATCTCTCGTTCACCCTCATCTTCATCTCGGCCACTGGCCAAGATGGTAAACATCACGACTGAATGGCGAGGTTTGCAGTATTTAGTCAATCGCTGTTTGTTGCAACGTGACCAATAGCCACATCAATACATTACCCCGCAGTCTGTGCACCACACCAAGATGATCGACTACTGGTTGAGCTTGACCGATTTGGATCAAACAAAAGGAGGGATCTACGTATGTGTGAACGAATGCTCCCGTTATCAAACTTAATGTTGGGAGTACGAAGTCATTATCTGTCTAGACCACGAATATTATCAACTGTGCGGCGGTCCGAAAGTAGTTAATCATGTCCTCGAGCTGGCCGCCTTTTTGCATTGGGAATTAAAAATATAAAAGCACATCTCCGTGCAACATCTTGGACGTTCGCATTCATCATTCACAATTAGTTCCTCCCCCAACCATCCCCACTCACTACGTGATCTTCATCCCACCCCACAAAATGTCGATTCCCGAGTATGAGGAGACCAATGGCAAACACGGCCTTACAGATCACGCCAACGGTCGTTCTGAAACCCTCGACAAGATACGCACTGCTGGAAGTGTGAACATGGACTCTGCACTGTTCGAGAAGCTTTACCTTTCTCCACCAAACCAGGTCAAGGGAGAATTGAGAAGAACATTCGGTAACCCTACTCCATTGTAGGAGCTCCTGCTCTTATTATGGTTTATTCCATGTGTCCACTAATGTTGATTTAGGGCCTTGGTTGGATTTCTCGTGACTTTGATGCCACTTTGCTGCGCACTGATGGGCTGGAGAGGAGGCGGTAACTTTGGCGCTGCGGTCATGTTTGTCTTCCCCAGTGCGCTACTCAGTCTTGACTCTGACTGTCCCATTTTACAGCCCCGTCTACTTCTTCATGGGAGGAGTAATGATGTTTCTGAGTGGTCTTTTGGAGTGGGTACTTGGCAACTCATTCCCTTCGACCGTCTTTATCAGCTTCGGTTGTTTCTTCCTGGCCTTTGGGGGAATTCTCAACCCCAGTTTTGGAGCGTACGGATTCTATGCCTCTGCGGACGCCGCATCTTCAGCTGAGGGACTCACGACGCGGGGGTTCAATGCCACCATGGGTAAGAAGAATACGATGACGATGCCAACAGACCACTGGTAACCGAACGTTTTTTTAGGTTTCTGGTTACTCGCCATGGGAATTCTTGTGACGGTCTACTTTATTTGCTCCCTTCGCACTAACATGGTTTTCGCCTACATCTTTTTCAGCCTTATTCCGGCTTTCAGTTTACTTGCTGGAGCATTTTGGCTCCAGGCTGCCGACTACACTGGGAATGCTAGTAAAGTGCACGATCTTTTTGTTGTAAGTGCCATTGCCAATCGTGATTGAATAAATAAACTGATGTAATTTATAGGCCGCTGGTGCATGTTTATTTACAACATCAATTGCCGGATGGTATATTTTGCTCTCCATCCTATTAGCCACCGTTGACTTTCCCTTTCAACTTCCCGTTGGGGACTTGTCTCAAGTGATCAGGGGCGGGAGCGAGAGGCTGAACATGGTTTAATCACATATCGTCAATGGACGAGTAGTAAATTGCAGCCAATGAAGAACTTGTTCTCAATAGGCAAAACAAGATCGGTTCCGCCGTGATTCAGAATTTGATAGTAGCTAGGAGCTAGAAATTGCAATTTAGATTTCGAATTGAATAGTGCTCTCTGAGTTGGAACCTATATGATACATCTAAGGCACTATTGCTGCGTGTATCAGAACGAGGTCCAGTGGATGAGTTTTGTGGGGTCAAATACTCCATCCGGTTTGGTTCAGTTCATCTAAGACAAGCCACGTCAGATGCCAAAAAAAAAGGCTGCACTTTGTATCCAAGTCCAGCCAAGTTAGTTCACGGACAGCCTTATTTACCTTAATAAAGCCTCAAAGTTGTGCGCGATTTTTTTGCAATCGTTTCTTTCAACTCTCCTTTATCCAAATTTATCGACCCGCCTCTACCCGGTTTGTTAGCCTCTCCGCGCCTATACAATTACATCCTATTTCCGAAAATGACTACACTCACCACACGTAACGATATCGAAATTGCCATTGTATGTACTCTTGTACATGAATATGATGCTGCACGGCTTGCATTCGATAAAATAAACGACACCGACCTCGGACGAGCCGACGGCGATTATAATATGTATAAGACAGGGGAGATCGGGGGCTTCCCTGCGGTACTTCTTCGCCTCCCGAACAAAGGCACAATCATCGCCGCAGGCACGACAGCCAGCCTTCGATCTAGTTACCCCAATCTAAAGCTTGCCATTTTGACTGGAATCTGTGCCGGTGTTCCTGGTGCCAAGGGTTTGGAAGGTGAGGATTTGCTCCTTGGCGACGTTGTTGTCAGCACGACGGTCATCCAGTATGACCTTGGCAGACAAGAAGAGAATGGGTTCAACATGATAGACTCAGTGGAGAGCGGCCAAGGCAGGCCTGTGAGATACATTAGGACCTTCGTTGCCGAGCTAGAGGGTGCTGAGGAGAGGGAGAAAATAGAAGATAAGGCTGCCGAGTATCTCACACAGCTCCAAGAGAAACAGGGGAAAATGAGACGGTTCCCCGACAAGTACAAATACCCTGGACCTGACACCGACAAGCTTTTTAAACCCCAATATTATCATAAACATCGCAATAAAGCTTGCAGTCTCTGCAGCATAGTCTCGGAGGGGATGTGCGATGAAACCAGGATGTTCACTTGTACCGAACTAGGATGTGACGAGCAGAACCTTGTTCGTCGGGAACGCCTAGAAAGGAAGAAGAAGCTGGTGTCTGACAATAAAATTAGCGAGGCACAGGCTCCCTATATTTTCGTCGGCAAGATTGGATCTGGTGACAAAGTGGTCAAGTCGGGGACTTACCGCGATTCCATCGCACGACGACATGAGCTTGTGGCGTTTGAAATGGAAGGCTCCGGCATTTTTGATGAGATACCCTGCATTGTAGTCAAGGCGGTCTCTGACTATGCAGACAGCCACAAGACTAAAAGCTGGCAAAATTTTGGGTCTGCCGCGGCAGCAGCTGTGACGAAGGCTCTGTTGGCCGACTTGTATCCAAAGGCACCCAAAGCCCCTGAGGGAGACCAGGCTACTCCCTTGTCGGGACAACTTGCAGAAGTTGCAGCTGATGAAGTGGGAAATCGGAAGTTCGGTCCCCTAACATCGCAAACCACATTCCACGGCGATGTTAAGGCAAGGAATCTTCTTGCTGGCCTAACTCACCATGGTGGTACAACAAACTACAACTTTGGTTGAAGACCACTACCCTGCTTAGAAGGACAAGAACCACAAGAACCAGAGCAACTAGCTAGTAGCGGTTCACTTCATCTTCTATAAAAAGACACTTGAGGAGATTACCGGTTAATCTTGCACAATATCGCCAACTGCACTTCTATAATGACTCTAGTACTGATTCGAGAGCCTTTGCTCTGAACTAACTGGCCTGGTGGAATTTCTGATATGCCTCGCTGCCGAGATTGATATGGAATGCCGAAGTATAGTCTTTCAATTTTAGAGAGATGTTTTGCCTTGGATCGGTGCTCCATGTCAACTTTGGTGTTATATCGACGGCTAAGGCAAAAGTGAAGTGAACAGTCCGCGAATGCGTAGTGCAATGGTGGCCGATATCCCGTTTGACATTCGGTCGGCATATATCCAATAACATGTATCGTGGTCACAATCCCTGGGTTGAAAAAGTACTTCTCTCTGGCAGAGTTGCCAAACGTTCATGTGAAGCCCACTATAAATCGCATTTTTCCTACCTGCTTGGAGGTAGTGTGAATAACGTTTGGCCTATAGCTGTTGTTTCTAAGGAGTATCATATCGAGAAAAAAAAGAATATGCTCAACTATACCTGCCTATGTAGCACTGTCATCGACGCCATTGTATAGTCGAGAGAATGCAGACATGGGGTTCGCAAGTAACTCCTGCGGACTTGCACACTCCACAACCTTTCCCTTATCAATCAACACAATTCGATCAAAATCAAGAACCGTGTGTAGCTTGTGCGCAACGGCTATCAAGGTGCGTCCCTCCAATTCCTCTCGCAAAACTCGCTGCATCAACTCATCTGTCTCTGAATCCACGCTGCTGCTGGTTAGCATTGGCGGCCTTCTCCAGGAGTTGGAATTGAGATGAGTAACACCAAGTACATACCTGCTTGTCGCCTCGTCAACGATGACAATCTTCCCTGGACGCGCAATCGCGCGAGCAAGGCAGAATAGTTGTCTCTGGCCATGCGAGAGAGACTCCTCGCTGATTGGTGCATCGAGCCCACCGCGACTGTCCAGAATATCCCAGAGACCCACAGCACTCAGCGTCTCCTTGATCCGTTCGTCTGTAGAAATCCGTAGCGGGTCAATGTTCTCACGTACACTCCCGTGCAGAAAGAACGGGTCCTGGGAAAGTGTGTTGAAGCGTTTGCGTAATTCCTTGCGGGACACCTTGCTTATGTCGTAGCCATCGACCGTGATGCTGCCTGTGCTGATCTCAAGCATGCGTAGTATTGTTAACAAAAATGAGGATTTGCCGCTAGAAGGCTCATTAGTTGATGGCCGATGAAGAAGATACCTGCGTTCAGTAAACTCACCTTCCTGTTCGCCCGCAAATGGCAACTTTTTCACCCGGCTGGATGGTTAAATTGATTGCATCGAGTGCTGGTCTCATCGATGCTTCATAAGAGGCTGAAACATTTTCAAATACAATGGAACCACTAGACGGCCAGCTTTCGGGTAAGCTCTCGACTTCTCCATCCAAGCTCTCCGCTTTGGTATCCTCGGCATAAGCCTTGACACGCGAGATCGCACCGACACCTGTCTCTAGCTGTGTCCACTGTGTGATAAAGTTCTGAAGAACGCCGCTGAAGTTGATGACATTAAAGAGGGCTACGCCAAGGAATCCAGTAGATCCGTTGTGCAGTAGCACAGCGAACGCAACCAGAATCACAGCGATACAGCCCGCCAATAGATCCAGCACCAAAGTTAGCCATCTCTGGATGCACCAGAGCAGGTAGTATGGCTTCTGCGATGTGTCAAGAACACGGTAGCTTCGTTCCATGTACTCAGCGGACCATCCGTATGCACGAATACAAGTGACACCACCCAACGTCTCGATGAACTGAGAAAACAGAGGCGACTTGGCCTCGATATCGAGTAAACGGAGCTGGCGCGAAGTACGTAGATAAATCATCTGGATGATGGAGACGAGAATAACGCAAACTGGAATAGCAGCGGCAATATAAGGTGAGCCAGTGAACACGAGTATTGACGAGGTGATGAGGCTGAAAAGGTTGATAACAGCCTGGTCGAATGACTGCGGGAGGTCATTGTCTATCAGTTGTAGATCCTGGCTGAATCTGTTTGTAGTTTGCCCGGCATTGGTTCCTGTCAGGAATGAAGTGGTGGCCCTAGCGAATGATGAAGTTTAGTTCCCGAGCACAGAATGAAGAAGATTGGACTATTCACCGCATAGTAGTGTCAAGCAGAAGTTCATGGAATTTACTTGAAGTTTTCGGAACAAGCATCATTCGAAACGCCCTAACAACCAGTTAGCCTATTACCCCTTAAAGTTAACACTACGACCACATACCAATCAGATGTCATACAGCCCACAACTCCCATTGCTGCGAGACAGATATAGCCTCCAATCCAGTAACCGATTTTTTCATTGGGGTGCTGTTCATTTGCATCTGTCCACAACTGAACCCAGATTGCTGTAGGAAAAAGAAGATTTAGCAAACCCCCGTTTTTTTTCGATTGTTTTCTTGAGAAAAGAAGTAAAAATATTTACCTGGAAAGCTGAGGCTCAGCATGTAGATTCCGCAGATAAGAAAATAGATGACAAAGGTCCGAACACCAGCCACTTGGATGTAGTAAAAGTAAACCTGGAAGTCACTCATATTGCGGTTGGGTTCCAACTCATCTTCGTTGGGAAGACCAAGTTCTCGCAGGGTTTCATCTGACAACTCCAGCTGCGGTCGTGACGTCTCAACTACCGGAAGATTTGCCAGCCGCTGCACGTAGCCACCAGCTATAGAAACTTCCTCGAGGGTGCCCTGAATAGCGATGCTCCCTTCTTTATTAAGAACTACAATGTGGTCGGCGTAGCGAAGATGACCAGCTATGAATCATTCAGCAAGGCAAACACCTTCTCCACAAGCTCAAAAGGATCACGATACCTGTGTTGGTGGCAAGTACGACAGTCGAGTTTCTCTTCTTCACCAGACCATCAGCACCGAATACAGCATGCAAAATGCTGGCTTCCGTCTTGCGGTCAAGTCCTGTGAGGCAGTCATCTAAGATGATGAGTGGATTTTTGGAGTACAGAGCACGAGCCAAAGACTATTTGATGTTATTATTTCTCTTTCATTGAGCAAAGGTAGGTACTTACTACACGCATCTTCTGGCCGCCGCTGAGACGTGAGCCAAACGTGCCAGTTTTGGTCTGGTCTCCATCGGGCAGGTCTTCAAAGTCCGTGACCAGTGAGCACGCCCGGACAACAGTATTATACCACGCCCTATCCCAAGCCAGCATGCCCAAAATATTGTTTTGCACTGTACCCCAGGTGATCCAAGGTGATTGGGGGGCGAATGCGCATTTTGGGTAGTCGGAGATAATAGTGCCTGAAACATGCGGCATCTCACCGAGGGCCAGTCGTAACAAAGTCGATTTACCACAGCCCACAGGACCAACAATCATGGTGGTTTTCCCGCGAGGAATCTGGAGGTTTATATCCTGGATAATCATTTCGTTGTCAGAATAACCCGCTGCGCCATCTTCGATACTAATGACAGTTTCTCCTGTCTTGACCCCGGAGTAGGCGGAGGTAGTAAGCCCCGCCCTAGAGTCATTTTCGATGAAATCACTGCCCGTTCCCCCTAATAAGCCATGATTTGGGTTTGCAGAATGTATAGTAGTATCTGCGATCACTCTAGCGTCTTCTCTCTCGTCAGACAAGATGTAAGTCTGCACACGATTGAATGAGTTTGCGATGGTTTGAAAGTCTTCAAAGCCGTGCAGCATGTCGCCGACTGGCCGATCTTGCAGCTGGAATAGACTCAAAGCTGCAAACGCAACACCTTCGGTTAAAGTCCCGGTACCGCTGGCTTTTGCCAAAAGAATAAAGCAACCAAAACCCAACGCGGGAGCAAATGTCCATGTGCAGTTTGCTGTTGGCAGTGATATTAGTCAATACTAACCGGAAATATTGAGAGAATTGGATAGGAGAATAGAGACTCACCAGCACCGGTCTCCAACACTGAGAAGAGACGGAAACGACGAGAAACCCGAATCTCTGTGGCTCTAAGGTTGGTAACCTTTTCATGCATTACGTCTGACAGGCCAGTCATTTTGACGGCTTTCATTGCGCCTAGCATCTTGGATGTCACAGCCAAACGTTTCTCAATCGCCTCAAGCCATGGTACTTGGGCGTTTCCAGCAGCAGCAGCAACAGGAATACCGAACCCGAGACATACTTTGATGTTTCATTAGCCTCTAGACGAAAACAGGCCCAGCCTTAGGGTGGAGATTATACGTACGCGCAACAAAGACTGTGGAGGCGACAACAGCAACTCCAAGGAGTCTGTACAGAAACCAAAGACAGAGCACGATTTCCACCAAGCTGGCATAAGCATCATGCAGGATTGCCATACAGAGCCCAATTCTATCAATATCAGCACTCATAAGCGTGATAGCCTCAGCATCGGTGACAGCACTAGCGCTCAAGCGAAGAGTTTTGTCAAAGATGAGGGTAATCAAACTCCCCCGAAACATTGTCAAGACACGATATGTCATATGCTGATACCATGCCAGCGAAAACTAAAAACAGAAAAATCAGCACATCAACGGCCATCCAGTAAAGATTTGACTAACAGCCTTGCCAAAGTGAACAAGTGCATATGCTGCAATGAGACCGTAAGCGTAATTTCTTGTGTTTGGACCTTCTGTCTCCTTGGTGAAATTGAGGACTCGCTCAACGAGAAATGGTTCTGCGAACATGAAAACGATCAAAGTAAGGCGCGGAATAGCACCTGCCAAAAGGTCCCATTTGTAATGCGCTACAAAGACCCAAAGCAAAGCATTTTTGTTGGATTTGTCGGCTGCAATGCAAACACTTTAGCAAAAGAGGGACCCAGGGGTTAGGATTCGGAAGAATTACCCTTTTCCCATCTGTCTTGAAGTTTGGTGGGTCGAGAAGCTGCAAGAATATCTCCATCCAGCTCAGGCAAAGAATCTACCGTCAGAAAAGACTTGTATCCTTTGACGAACAATGGGTTTAACCAGATGAACAGCAGTCGGTTGTAGAACGAGGCTACAGCTTCCGGCGCTGCGTCACTCCACTTCCATATCAGTATGCTGCGCTTCTCGGTGGCCTCAAGACATAACAGGGCCAATTTGGTCAAGAAGGCAACGAGGTGGACAGGGGCCACTACGTCGTAGCCAGAAATGAAAAAGACGGTGCGTGCTGATGCCAAGTCCAACAGGCCAGACAGACCCAAATAGACGCAGAGGATAGTGGATGGCCGAATCTGCCGAACATGTTCGAGGCATGAGACGTATAAAAGCCACAGAAACGCCACAATTTTAATGGCTGTCGCTGGTATGGTGAGCCTGGTGGTGGGAGTGTTCGGATCAACCCAGAGAACCAATAAGACCATCTGCAACGCGATATAGAAAGCATATGCCGCCTAGAGAGTTAAAAATCAATTATTTTCCAATGCAATAAATGGAGTGGAGAGTCTCAAATACAAATTTTAGAGTAATGAGCCACGATCCGCTCACTTTGCGAGAACTCTTCCGAACAACGAGCACTCGAGGAACGAGTAGGAGCACTAGAAGCTGTTAATCACAAAATACACCTGCCAATAAAATTGTCGCGTATTCTACCTGTCATGAGTAGAGGTAAAAGACTGAGGATGCTCTCCTCGAATAACAGGGTGAAATCGAAGCCATTGAGGCAAGAGGATGCGACGGTCGGGCCAAAGACGTCGTGGACATCAATCGAGCACAAGTCTTCTGCCATTCTTACGAGTATGGTGAGTCGTGATGCGTTCCCTTGCGGCATCCGCCAAAAAGAGCGCGGTGAGTATTTATCTCGGATCCAGCTGACACGTTTGTTTGGATGACTCGATCGGACAAGCAATGCGTAAGCCACAGACCCCCGCAAGTCCAATGGCTTGGCGCGCGATGCACAAAACAGGGGAGTCACTGCGGGCGCTGAATGTAACCAAATTCAGACAAGCGCCCCCCATCACCGTCACTCTGCATGCAGTCATTGCCCATCTTTCAGGCCCCTGACGGATGTGTCATTCATTAATGAGCACACTGAAGTCCTTTTTCCCAGTCTTGGGGCGAGGCTGTCTTCTCGATTCTGGGCCATCGGCTCAGTTTGTTGGTTTTGTGGTTCCAGCGCATCAGTCGCCACCAGTGTGACGCATTTTCCACAACGGTTTATTGTCATTTCTCGTTTGTTGGGTTTTGGTTTGATGGTCTCGGATGCTCTAACTGATGTAGATATGGCTCTTGAACTCTTCTTGTGATGATCAATGCATATTTTGTGAGGTAAACTATTGGGGGCGATCTCCAGCCGTGCGAGCGGGAGCTTGGAGCGTTATTTTCCAACCAGCATACAATCTCTAGATACCAGAAGCCCTAATTCTAGCCGAATCAAATATCTCGTATTTGTTTCATTCCCAGGGGCTTAGCCTGAAAGATACATCAGAGGAAGTGTCGCAACCTGCAGGACAGCGATGCAGGGAGGTCTTAGCGGCTTATGTGACCACCTACGTCCAAGAGACTATTGGCAAACTGGCAGCGACACGATGGAAATCGCATGCATACCCTGCCAAGATGGACGGTGGTTATGGAACTCAATTCGGAAACTTGGATATGGACCGCACTCCTTCCCCTCATTCAAGTGCTCGCGCAACATCTCGTCAACGTCTGGATATCAGCCACCTTGACTGAGTTTCTGGGGTGCAAGTATGTCCGAGCTCCCACCACGTACCAACTCAGCCATCACAGCGGGTGTACCGGTCCACAATCCAGCACAAGTCGCTCTGCACTGGACGGAGTAAATGTCGGTAGATACCCACAGAATAAATATTAATCTATCACTGGGGCATATCCAAACTCAGAATTAATACCAAAAAAATACGGTACGATACACGCGCATCAGGGGCCGATTTTGATACGGAGCCATGTTATCTGATACTGACTCTTGCGTCTGCCTATCAAACTACTGGAGTCTGCACTGCGCGATATGGGTTCAGTAAACAGTGAAGAATAATTAAAATTTCAATATTGGTATCAGACTCCTGCAAGCACTTCGTTGACTCAAACCATCATTCATATCCCTTCATTGCTGAAAAACTCAGTCTCTGAGGCTCAAGCGAATAATCAATCCCAAATACTTTTGCCGCCGAAAGTGTTCCCTACATGCACTCTGGCGTTGTTCGTCGCCCTGACTTGCTCCGCTCTGTTGTTCGTCTGATCATGTATGCTGGTCCCGGCCTGGGCAACTATGTCTGAGTATGTATTACCAAGCTGCAATCTCGCGTGATCTGCAATATTGGCGTCCCCAACAGTGTTGCTTCCCTCGATACCGTTCACCTTTTGCTCCGCCACATTGACCAAAGCCGGGTCAATCCCTTGGGCGACGTCCTGAAGCATTTGAAGGCTAGGCACATCTTCGACCACTTCAATCTCAGTCTCAGCCAAGCTCTGGCACACTGCCTCAACGGGAAATAGCTTTTCCAAGTCGTCGATCCAGGATGAGATCTGGTTGATGATGCCCTCGAGGCTTTTTCCATCGTACAATGCCCATGCCGTCTTCTTTCGGAAGCTTGTGCTCTTCTGTCTCCTATGAGCAATATCCCTCAAGCGGCTGTGCAGCCCACGGGATACTTCGCCCATTTCGTCTTCCTTGCAGACTTGAAGGTTCTGATCATCTTTGTTGCGCTTTACATATTTTTGTGACTTCTTGTAGGCGGCCTCAAAGCAATTTGCGAGTTCCTCGAGGATGTCCTGTGCATTCTGCACTGCTTCATCCGTTGGGGAGTCAGAGGCGAAGCGCGCATCATGGTTAATCCCAACTGCCTCGCCCCATCGGCCGAGGCGGGTCTGCGCAACGTCGAGCTTGAGCTGGCATCTCTGATAATCCTCTCCAAAATGGCGGGCGAGTTGGATGTACCCGAAAGTTTCGACGCAGTTATTAAAGAGCGCCGCGACGCTGAGCGCGCCGGTGATGATGCCAAAGGTTTCGGCCATTTTCCAGTGAGGAACGGGTTTGGTATGTGAGATTGATTGATGAGAAAGAAAATGTGCAGGTCTGGCGAGTGGACTCCACGGCTTTCTACCAGCCTATTTAAACATTTCCAAGGGATAAGGAGCAAGCCTCAAGGTCAGCCCAACGAACCGATCTTTCTGGGACGATCTAGAATCGAGGCATTGGCTACTGTGTTGTGGAGAGTGGCTTGCCAGGCGTCGCCGTGATCTATCCAATAGAGCACCATGAACGCCGCCGCCGCCGCTGCTCGTGCCGCAGTTCCGGCAGTGTGGTCCGCGCACTAACTTACAACAACGGCTACCGCTTGCCTCTGGCGCTTGTCAGTACTGTGGTGCATTTGCAGCACTCGTATTGCAAGCTGCAAAGCCTCCGCCATCCACGCAAGCACGTACACACACATCTTGGGCGCCGTCTCCGCCTCCCTCTAACGCCAAACCAAACCACCACCACATCATCATCCCCCAGCCCGCTTCTCTCGCCGGCCGACTCCCAACAGATCCCGCCGAATCCGCCCAGCTACTGCGCCGTTGTCATCGGTCCGCATCGGGACAATGCACTCCGACGACAGCCACCTTCGAAACCTGGACGAAGCTGGCATCCGCCGCAGATCGCGACCCAATAACCCAAAGTAGCCGACGAATTCACCACCACCGCGCCAGGGCTTTGTCCCAGCCGTGGGCCGGTCACCCTCAGGATGCTGAGCTCCTCTGCCGCCGCCGCCCAAAACGGCCTGGCGCCGTCGAGTGGCTACAAATGAGACACAGACCACCGTGGCAGTGTCGTACATCGGCCGCTTTGGTTGGCCACAAGCCACGGGCCTCGAAGCAGGAGGCGTTCCAGCAGGCGCAATCCCCTCCAATATGCAAAGGGGGCTTCGAGGTCACCCGCCAGGTTTTAGGCCACTCGCACTGAGTAAGTACAAGAGCATCATGCTGCCGACCGTTTTTTGGTGATGAACCATGTTCTTTGGCTACATCAATTTCTCAATATCAAGACTGGTGAATGTGTACTCCAATGCATGTAGTGAAAGATAAATCGACGCCCCCTTCGCATATCGGAGGAGATGCGAGAGGTCCGTCGTCCGCATTGGCTTCATGCCAAGCATCTGTCAAGTGAGACTTTTCAACCAACAGTGCACTAAAATACCTCAGAGCACGCCAGTGCCAAGCCGCGAGTCATCCAAAATACTCCCGACCCCTACCAACCCGAACCCAAAAATTCTTTTTTTTTTCATGTGTCAATTTCGCGTTAATTAGTGCTCAGGTATATCGACATCTAGACCTAAACTTTTCCTCCTTCAATACAAACAGGCTTTATTTGTTGGCCTTTAGTCGAGATTTTACTTGTGGGCTTAATTTTCACTGTCGCTGCGGCATAAACTCTTATCAGGGGCCGATATCCACGAGCAGAATAAATAGCTTGGGGCTCAGCAAGGAATAAATACGAGAGGTTCCAACTCAAAATACGTTGATGAAACCAACTAGTAGATGCTGATATCAAGTATCAACGGATGCATATATTTACTACGTCGTTCTTTATTTGAAAATGGCGAAGGCGAACGGTAAAATAGTATCAAAACATTAGATATTAATCCTCTTTTCTCATTCCATCTCGGTTAAGAATTCTTGTCATGATTATACTTTAAGAAAGAAAATGACAAGCCTCCCAGATGATACAATGAAATCCAATGGCAGATATCAATTTGAATGCCACAGACACAAAGAACCAACCCCCTAAGTAAACCCACAAACCTCCCACCTTCTTTAAGCACTGCTAGGCCATGTTCCATAACTTTCTCGAGAATAATGACGTTGGTCTTTAGTTGCCTCAAGAATCTCACCCCTGCTTACGCCCATCGCCTTGACGAATTCATCCTGGCGCTACAAAAATGAATCAGTAATGAAACCTCCTGAAGGGTAAATTGTCGCATCGTCTCACCTGATGTGCGAGATGTCTAACTTGCTGCCGAGCCAGCATGGCCCTTTTGCCGACTTCGATGATTTTCCAGGATCGTTCCACTCCCGTCATGGCTTTGGCCCCTGGAAGGCTGAGATGGTCGATATTATTCACTCCTGGGATTATGTGCTTGCTTGACACCTCGACATAAGTGTCAGCCATAGCCCGCGCCACCAGGTAGTGACCCTTGAGCTGCAGGGCCTTGATTCGGAGCTCCTATGGATGAGTATTAGTAATATGCTTCAGCAAAGATGAAATCCGACAGCTGGGAGCTTACATCGAGCCTCTTTTCGACCTTTTTCTCTCGGTCTGCTCTTTTCTCTTCATCTGTCGAGGACTTGGCTAGTTGCTGCAATTTAGAAGCCACGTCCGCCCCTTTCTGAAATGGATCAACATAACTCCTGTCAATGTCATCGACGTATTTCTCTAGCCGCCCGAAGAATGCATTCAGCTGGTCAAGCTTCATACAAAAGTCTTTGAGGTGCTTCACGCATTCACCAACAATCTCTTTGACTTGGTGCTGGACCCAGTTAGCAACAGAGCACCCAAACTCTCCCAGCAATGAAAGCCGCCGTGTCAACAACGCACCATGGTTAGCTGGGAAGAGAAAAGCTTTTGTAGCTCCGATTCGGTCTTTCTAAACTCTGCAAGGGCATCTGCCTCTTCCTTGAGTCGCACTTTGAGCATAGTCTCGGCATCCAACAACGACTTCTGTGCGATGCGAAAATGCTCAAGACGTATCTCCGCACGCGACATCTCTGCGGATACTATCAGCATCTATCCAATGTTCAGATTTCAATCCAAATCATGTGCATCGCTTACTTCTTTTCCCCGCTTGGATTCCGCTGCTCTATAAAAGCCAAAGTC
Source organism: Calonectria crousiana (assembly GCA_013406985.1). Taxonomy (NCBI): domain Eukaryota; kingdom Fungi; phylum Ascomycota; class Sordariomycetes; order Hypocreales; family Nectriaceae; genus Calonectria; species Calonectria crousiana. The sequence continues at coordinate 187,592 of VTGD01000012.1, read as the reverse complement.
AGTATCGGCCCTCTGGCTGCTAGCGGATTTGAACTATAGCGCATCCGTACCTCGTGCCTCTTCCTTTCTGCTTCCTTGGCAATTTTCACTCCCTCGTCGACAATCTCGGCCAGCGAATTTGCAACTTGCCGGACATTGTATCTCCAGACCCCCGCGTAATGCAGCACCAACTTCTCCGTGTTCTCTTTGATGTTCCGTTCATTATAAGCGGCCTCGCGGATGCAACCGATAACCTGCTTTTGTTAGATGAACAATCTGCCAGATAGCTTATCGGACATACATCTTCAGCTGGCTGAACAGCCTCGCGAACCCGCTTAGTGACCTGCGTTCGCTCATTTTTGAAATGACCCAAAGTATTTTCCATTGCTTCATGTATGGATGCGATGCTTGGAAAGCGCTCAGACCTCCCAGCAAGGCATTCCCAGTCCACGCCGTGAAGCCACTCTGGCCCCTTCGTCAACAGCAAAGCGAGGGTTTGGATGGTGTCAAGGAGCTTGTCTGCGAGAGCGTAGCCGGTATCCACTTGCTCGACTGAGTACTGGGTATTTGTTAGAGCCTGTTGGTGTTGCTGTTGATTGGAAGCTGTGTTCGGTTCAAGGTTACAACCCAACACATTGAAAGGATTCAGTAAAGACATGGCCATGTAGAGGATGGACCCCCCTGCTCTCACACCAAGGTCACTCCATGTTCCTTAATTCCAGATATGGAAGTCAGTATGCTTCAAAGAGAAATTCATAAAAGCTCAACCCACCATTAGAATTCTTCTTTCTAGCAGCGTCGAACTCATCCTCTCGTTTCTTGACTTTATCCTGGCACAATTTCGTTTGAGCCCGGCTATTGTCAACCTGCTCCTGCCTGTTTTTCATGTTAAACTTTTTGTGTTTAATTTCTTCCTTTAGTTCACTCTTTTCCCGGCCAAGTGTCTCTGATATCCGATGGTCAGCAAATTGATACACCTTCGTCATCTCACGCAAACGGACATACCATCTTGGTCAACGCAGGCCTAGTACAACATGTTAGCAAATTCGCTCCATTCATCGACTTTTTGCTTGATGGCCCGGGTATCTTCAATGCATTCGATAGACAATGACTCCAACGCTTCGAGTAGTCCGGGAAGTTCTATAACCATAAGATCCTCATCGCTGGCAGCTTCGATGATCGCGTCAATCTAAATTGGCGCATTGCGTCAGGCACAATCACCAGATATCACGCTAAGAGGAGAAGGGAGCGGTTTGAAAACTTACGCGTCCATGTGGCTCACACACAGCTTTGGCCGCCATCGACAAGCTCGTCATTCAAGATTCGGCCTCTCGGAAGGCTTTTCGACCAAGGTCAGAGCAATGAACAAGGTTTGCCTTGAGAGACTTGCACCTAATAACAGCAATTCATTAGCCTTTGTCTCTCGCATTTAACCCAAGTACGTACGGCAACTTGGCATCCCTTGGAAACACCAGTGAGGAAGCTATTGGGTCAGAAGCAATTACAAAACACTGGCCAAGCCGACCGAATGCATCTGGAGCTGCACTGAAGAGCGCACCCCAGTCAGAGTGGCCAGCACTGAGCACCTCCTTGGCGACGTGATTGGCGAAGAGCTCAGAGCCTGTAGCATTCCTGACAAGGCGCATGAGTTGGGCATTCTGGGCCTCGCCATCAAGCTCGAAAACCCCCTGGTCGTAGAGGTTATTAAGTTCGGGATACTGTTGTGCTGGTGTGGGAAATCTGTTCATTCTTTTCAAGTGTGGGATGGTCATTGTAGCATATAGAAAACGATATTTTCAATCTCAAAGAGAAGTAAAGTTGTACACAGCAGCATGTGAGGATGGTTTTACTTCAATGACAAGATTCCAAGGCCTCCAGGGGCTCGGATATATATAGAGGTTGGGTGAGCAAATGACACGGCATTTTCGGCAACACCATGTGTGAATTGAGTGGTACCGTACCGCATCGCCTTCTCTTTTTTTCGCTCGACCCATTGCCTGAAGCTGAAGGCCGATTGCCTGATGCCCAGAAGTCAAAATAACTGCTAATTCAGTAATGGTGGCGGTAGCCAACTGAAACCGCCCTACGAATCTAGACTAGGCTGTGACACCATGCATCGTGAGGATGCCTCACTGACTCATTCATTTTTTCTCCTGCTAAAAAACAGAGCTTTCTCCGTGTCGAGACATAAGCGTAAAAACGGAACAGGCAGAAAGAGGACGCCAGGCAGAAGACTAAATCAGTGAACGGGGCGAACCATGAGGCGAACCCTCTTAAGAGCCGCATGAGAGAGGAGGTCGTCTCCATTACCAAGCATTCTGTATTTCCCTGTTTTTGATGAATATTGTGTCCCGTATCTCATTCACCATCATACAAATGGATCTTGACGCAAATGCTAAGCAGCTGCAGTCGGAGCTTGCCCACCTCAAAAGCCGCCTTGGAGCATTTGAGGCTCGTTCCAAAAAGAATATCGAGTCGGGCCACAACACCATTCTCACTGAATTACAGGGGAGTGTAGATGTGGTCAAGAATACCATTACGTACCTCGAAACCCGCGCCAGATTCATCGCTGGGGGCGGCGAAACATCGGCGGAGCAGAAAAAGTCATGCAAAGCCCTCGTGAAAGAGCACGTGGAGAATTTCAACTCCAAGTTCGCGGCGCTTCAGGCCGCAGCAAAATCGGGTCTGGACCGCGTTGAAACCATCAAGAAGACATGCGACGACATGCACCAGGAGCTCAGCACAGTCCGCTCAAAGCTCAGAGTGCTAACTGAGGACGCTGAGAGCGCGCTCACCAGGGCCAGAAAGACACTGACACACAATCGGCAGGAAGTGGTCAAGGCCAAAGCATCTCTGGCGTCATCTGAGCAGGAACTGACGGCTCTAGAGGCCAAGATGGCAGGCAAGAAGAATAAGAGAAATGGGATGCGAGTGGTGAGTCGCATTAGACTCGCTCCAAAACATTTAAATATATGCTCACTTCGGTTCAGGCCCGAGTTGCTGCTTGGAGTATTGGTGTCGTATTTCATGTTGCATTCATTGCAGCAGTAGGCTTAGAACTTGCCGCAAAGTGAGTAGAACAACTTTATCCATAAAATGATGAATGCCTGAGATGGCTGACCCTTGAGCAGAAGACAACGGCAAAACTGCAAAGGGGTCCGAGCCCAAATCACCACAGTCACTACCCTGCATCGATCCCTCGAGTCGAAGGTGTCGACCGTCGAGTGTCAAACCACCGCGCTCGAGAAAATAGTGGCAGAAGCTCAAACGCTCTGGCACATGTCGGAAACCATTAGCAAAGACTCACAGTCGATGAACACGCTCATCTGCCATCGTCTAGAAGAGTACCAGTCGCTCAAGGTGACTACCGACGAGCTGGCTGCGTGGACAAGTGGCATCCATGGACAGATCAAGACGTGGCGGGTACTTGGCTTACTGTCGGAATCACAGCTATGGAGCGCAACAACACGAATTGTGGAAATGTTACTGGACTGTGAATACAGTGGCGTCAAGACCATTTGTGGCCAATTGAGAAAGCCGCAGTTGCCCCCTCAGAATTGACATAGCTGTAGAGTCGGATGCAAGCAAGCTTCACAGTTATCTCTTATTGTACCGAGTTAATACATGGACTAGGACTAAAATGAAGTCATCGGATGATTATGGGGAGATTGATATCAGACATTATCGAGATTTAGCTTTAGCTTCAACTTCAGACAATAACTACACAAAATCGATTGCTCTGTATGGCGGAGTACCCAATGCGAAATTACGAGAAAAAAGTCCTATTGTCTCCAAGACAACCCACAAAATTTTGTCCCATGGTAGGTACACGGCCCTTTATTAAAGCTCACGCAATCTTCTTACGCCACAGATGCGACTTCATTGTGCTCCACAAGCCGTCATTTTGGTGGAAGGAGGAGTTCCAAATGGATCTATAGGGAAATTAAAGCTTGCAAAACAGACCAGTGGTTAGGTCCCGGACGTTTGGTGGCCATTTATTCAATTGCAAAAGCTTGTTTGCATGTGAATGATTGTGGTCAAGTGGAGGAGTTAGTGCTTCGTAATCAATTGGGTTGAAGGGTTAGTGATGTTGACCGTTTGCTCCACTTCCCGCTCTCAGCCCCAGACTAGAGTTGGGGCGATCAGAGGCTCAAGATGGATGCCAGTAGCCAGTAACCAAGTTCTCGGCGGGATCCCGAATTTGTTCATAGCTATCATTATCAGTCCTGGATTTTGCAATGTCTGGAGGATACAGGGGAACCCAATGCATCTCGCCTCTTACCCCGCGTTGTTGCCACCAGGTGACCGGACCGAGGGCCCAATAAATCTCGGGAGCCCATTTGTCCGGGAGAATATCGGATGTGAACTCACAAGCCCGAGTGGCCCCATACTTTCGGCGGGGCACCGATACTCCCCGATCGGCTTCCCACCGATATTCCCCGGCCCACTTTTAGTGAAGTCGCTGTGAGTTGTGACTTGGTCGTCGCGTACGCGCTGGCCTGACATATACGTCAGTCTTGTTTCAATATTCTTTGTCAGATTCTAGATTTAGGATCGTCTTCTTAAAACAATCGTGCTCTACAATTCATTCCTGTTCCCCCTCAATCCTTCTCCCTCGACCTGTCAACTCAATTTTGCAATAACCAAGTAAAGCTGAAGACCAACATCAATCATGACTTCACTCACCCTTCTTTCCGAGGAAGAGCAGACGAAGACATCCATTTCGTTTGATCCTTCAAATACCATTAGTGATATCAACCCATTAATTTATGGTGGTTTCACTGAGTAAGTTTTTTGATAACCTACCCTAGACTAATGCTAACCCACGCAAGGCACATGGGGCGGTGTATCTATGGTGGTCTTTATGAGCCAGAAAACCCCCATGGATTATCAGATGAGAATGGTTTCCGAAAGGATGTAATTTCGTACTTCAAAGAGCTTCAGGTCCCTGTGGTTCGCTACCCGGGCGGCAATTTCTGTGCCTCTTACCGCTGGCAAGATGGCATCGGTCCCAAAGAGAAGCGACCTGTGCGGCCTGAGCTGGCCTGGGAAGGCATTGAGCCAAATTCCTTTGGAACAGATGAGTTCATGGCTTGGTGCAAAGAAGTCAACGCCGAGCCCTACCTCTGTCTGAATATGGGTACCGGTACCCTTGAGGACGCGCTTGCGTGGCTCGAGTACTGCAACGGTGATAAAAACACTCACTATGCCAATCTCCGAAGGCAAAATGGCCACGAGAAGCCTTATGGTGTTAAGTACTGGGCTCTTGGAAACGAGATGTGGGGACCTTGGTCAGTTGCATGATCCTCAAAGGCCATCAGGGTTGCTAACAGTGGGTTAGGCAAGTTGAACAGCATACAAAAGAGGATTATGCAAAGAAGGCTATCCAATGGGCGCGAGGTATGAGGGAGTGATGCATTATTTTATTCTCAATGCTTGATGGCTAATATGGAGCTAGCATTGAAACTCCTTGACCCTTCCATCACCTTGATCCTGTGTGGCAAGGATGGTCTCTCAGATTGGGACCGCTATACCCTTCAACAGTGCCTCCGATCCATCGACATGCATTCCATCCACTATTACTCCATGGGCAAGGGCCATTACCCAAACATCTCGTCTGTTTACGGCGCTGAGCGCGCAATTCAGGTGTGCTCCTCGCTTATTGATCTAGCACGGTGCGAATTTGACCTGTCGCCTTTCCCCGACGTGGAGCGCATCGTCACCAAACCCAATAGCAAAAAGCGACCGACCATCTGTTTTGACGAGTGGAATGTTTGGGATCCCGAGCGTGCACCTGGAAACAAGGGCGCCGAAGAGCAATACACTCTCAGCGATGGACTAGCCGTAGCCATCTGGCTCAATATTTTTATCCGCAATGCTAAAGATCTTGGAATGGCCACCATTGCACAGAGCGTCAATGTAATCGCCCCGCTCATGACAACACCTCGAGGCGTGTGGAAGCAGACGACTTACTTCCCCTTGCTGCTGTTCTCCAAGTACATGCGCGGCAAGTCCGTGTCCGTCCATGTCAAGACACCCACTTATGACGGAAAGACATTCCCCGAATGGATTCAAACCACACTCGCCGTGCCTAAACTCGATGTGAGCGCAGCGATAGATGATGATGGATGGATGAATCTTGCCGTGGTGAACTCAGACGAGACAAACAGCTTCTCGACCAAAATTGATGGCATCCCCAATGGCACTGAGGTCCAGGTTTTCGCCATGGGCGGTGAAAGTTTTACTGCCACTGACGTCAACTCTGAGAATGAAGAAAAAGTTGGTCTCCTGGAGTCAACGTGGCATGCTTCCGAGGAGAATTACAAGTTTGAACGATTGAGTTTTAATTTGTTGAGATGGAAGGTATCTATTTAGATGTTCGCTCTCTCGCGTCGGTGATATATACATGTCTAGGCAAATAGACAAATAGGATGAATACCTGGATTCTTTATTTACTTCTGAATAAAAGAACAAACTGTAGGTTCAACCGGGTGATCCAGGAACAGGCCACAAAGGTGGCATACAATTAGAGCTATACAAAAGGGTTGGTTGTGAAATCTTATCGCCTTAACTAAAGGAACAAATATCTGAATTTTAGTCTGTTGCATAATTTCTCCCTGCTATGAACGCGCCCAATCAAAATCGCATCAAAAAATCATGCTGGCCTCTTATCGCTCTCATCTTCTCGCTTAAGTCTGGTCACCTTTTCTAATATTTTACTACTCGCATGCCTCAAAAAACCATCTCTATGCGATTCCTCCTAACCCGCTTTTCGATACTGGATACAAGAGCAGCAGCCCTAGGACCAAGAAAAATAGGTAAGGCATGCAACATATATCACTCATGCTATGCAAGTTTCGGGGTGCCGAGGGTCTACCATCACAGGAACCGAACATGGCTGAGATAGATAAAAATAAAGCCGTAAAGCGTGTAGACAAGGAGACGTACTTCCTCTGCGGAGCACTCATGGATCCCCCTACTCTGTAACAGGTGCTTGGAATAAATGAGGGATCACGATTGAAACCTAGCATAAATGGCTATATCGTTAAGGTGCGGGGTCTATATTCAGCTCTCGCCGATCGGCCCCCGGAAATGGTTGTTTGAGGGATGGCATACGGGGTTGAAGGTAGATGGATCTATGAAGGATCGTTATGAGGCAGACAAATACACCAAAAAGGATTGCTACATCCAATTTAGTCATGGGACACAGGTAGCTGGAATGACATTTTGCTGGGCGGCAGTTATAGCTGAACTAAAGGAGGGGTGTTTTAGTAGATGTATATCAGCTCCTTTTATGGCGATAAAGGTCTACCATGGGGCCAGGTTACACGCAAAATTAAATTCATATCTTGGGGGTACAAGGATATATACAAAATCAACACAAAGCAACATCATCACAATGATGTCAACAAGAAAAGACAAATCCCAGTATGAGGGATCCGTATTTGTCTGTTGATCCGCTGAAGAGCTTTAAGCGAATGAATTTTAATCTGAAAACCAGCCCATCTTTTTATTAAAATTTCTGATTTGGTTATCGTCACCCATTTCGCTCAAATAACACACCATATGAGGATAGTTATCTAACCCAGAGGAATTTGGTAGGCCTGCCAAACTGACTGATGAAGATGCGTGTGAACTTTTAGGCCAAAGACCCATGTCGGTTACTGTAGGAACATGAGCAAACAAAATATCATCGTAGCCACTGAATGTATACTGACATTGGCATCGTGTCCAGCCCATCAAATGCTCTGTTTTCATTGGTTGCATGTGGGAGAAGGTGGAAGAACGCAGACTCTTATATTTTCATTAAATTCAAGACCTGCAGGGCATTGAAGAACGCGTGGTTTGCGAGGTTCTCCGTTGAGCGAAAGTGGGCAAAAGTAAAAGGAAGTACAGTCGTTAGGATTCTTATAAGTGCAAGAAGTCTGCAGGCAATCATCATCTGCTGGGCATTCAAGCTCGGTGTCGCGCTGCTGCTGGGATGTTGGGAGTGCAGAAGCACAAAGAGCTAGGTAAAGAGCCACGTAGATAGTAGAGCGAAACATTTTCTTTTTTTAATTCCGCAACGGTTTATGATCTTGCAGGTGGAGTGAAGGGGGATATTGTCAAAATAGGGATGTTGTTGATTGTGGCGAACCCGAGGATGTTGTGGAGAGGGCGACAACAATTCTTCCAAGGGGACTTTGGCGGTCTTTATTCTAGTTACTCCTCTTGCTAGCAGCACTTGATGGTGCGAAGTCCATCGTGCGGCGTTGAGGCTAGCCGGTCGTGTCTCCACACTTATTACCTGTCGTCGATCATCACTTTTAGAGGCGAACGTCTTGTCTCGCAAAATACGCTGAGACTCGTTGAAGCGAATATTGATGAAAAAAATCATTCTGTGGACATGATGCCTCCTGACAACCGATATCATCGTACACGGTTCAGCCCCTGCGCAGGTAATTCGGCAGACACAGCAGGCATTGAGTGAGCCAAGCAAATTGATTCGGATCCTGATTGTTGGTTGCGTTGGGAAGCTCCCGCAGGCGGTGTAATTGTCGATCTTGACCAAATGCATATGACACATTACCGTCGCGCAGGCGCCAGTCGCTCAAGTGTCAAAATGGCACCCCATTATGCAAATCAAAAACCAAGATCCAGGCTGGCGGAACTTAGTGCTTTTTAGTGATTCAAGACCAAGGCAATGGTTTCCTAGGTCATAGTGATCGCCCGACCGGACCCTGCCAGCGCCGATTGTCGCGGTCCCTATTGGCACACAGCGGCCCACAGCGGCACATGGCGGCTGTGACTAGTGGAACCAAGTTTTTGTTGATGGAAAGTGGCTGTCTATGGTGAGCAACAACAAGTACAGAATATATTGGCATGGAAGCGAACCAGCCACGTCAGCTCAGATTATCCGGATGAGTGATCTACGACGAAGGCACAGAGGAAAGGCGCTGAATTCATACAGGTCTCATCAATCCTGTAGTGTAAAAATAGTCAAGTGGCCTCCAGCAAACCCTCAAATGAAATTGCTGGGGATCCCCCGAATCTGTAGGCAGGGCTGCCAAGATGCAAGCCACACACCACCAGAGGAGTGGTGCCTGGTCCTGGTGCTCAATCGCTCGATTTGGGTCCATCTCCAAACATTCTTGCGATCTGAGGTTGTAGGGAGGGGCTGTGATTAGCCACATGCAGGATTACGTCATTGACAGACGTCATAAGTGCAATGCTAGTCTTTTAGTAATGTGGATGACGCACGAGATTGGTACAAGACTAACTCAGAGTTGTCGTTTGTCGCGACTGCTTCGTTTTTCTCAATAATCTAGCGGGCTAACCCACAGCATCTATGTTGCGCGTGTAGCCCTGATTACCAAGGGAAATATTTACGAGTCAAAAGCAGTTTTGGTTGTTCATGTCGACTGAGTGGTTGTATGCTAGAATTTGTAGATAGTGCGGGGAGAACAAGAACGCCTCTCAGTCCGCTGATGGATATAGGAAGAATGCACAAGAGACTCAATCAAGCTGGCTGGGCCGGACACGGCTGCTGAAGTCACCGACCAAAAGAAAGTAAAAGAGACAAACGATAAAACTTGAAATTTCGGCTAGCTAGTTGAGTCAAAATATCCCTTCCAACTTGTTCAGCTAGCTCGCTGACTCAGCTGATGTCTCAAACACGTTCAAGTAGCTATAGCTATAGTCTGCACCAGCTCTGGTTTAAACAAGGCCATAATTACTCTCACTGGATCATCACTTGGGGGAATATAGGGGAGGGGCAACCGGGCAAGAGATATTTTACGAATGTGAGAACAGTTGGTGTGGAGATATCGCAGTTTCTCATTAATTCAAAACCTTCGCATTGTAATATTCTTCCCTGAATTTTACTGATACAGAATTAAGACCTAGTATATAAGGATACAAGCGACTTCCCAATCATAAGAATGCAAAAATATCTGGGGGTTGGTGAGGATGTCATACTGGATGCTTAGTAATGGGCGGGAACTAAGACAGTTCTGGACTGTGCGTTCTATTCTTGTCCTGCATGATGAGAAACCTTTTATTTTACCTTAATCCAATAACATATGCGTAACGATGGTCGCTTGGCTACAGTGGCTGCCGGCTGTATTCTGCGAGAACTCACCGAATTCACGCCTGTTGTAGACCCCTACTTCATCCTAAAAATTGCAGGGCAATCTGAAGCTAGTGTCTGGTAAGGTGAGATAATCTCTTCTGGACAACAACTGCGAATTTTATGAGTTACTACAGGAGCACTGTGAGCAGCGCATAACTGACTTCGGTTGTGTTACCCCAAATCTCTTAAGGATCCATATTCATGATAAGAGGAGTTTCTATGAAATATCTACGTACCATAACTTGCCACGTCTCCCCTGTGCATTTAGTCGCTAATGCCCTGGCCACCCAAGTCAAGCTAGCTACAGAGTCCGCAAATCGTGGAGACACTCAGATGCCCAAAGCCAGGGTTACTTCCTGTTTCAAAAAGGAAAAGTGGTATCCACAGCATTTATGAAATCGAGTCTCTTGCGTGCTACCAGTATGCGAATAGTGATTGCTGATACGATAATAATAGCACGCTGAATAGGTGAAGCATGTGGTGATTATGCGCATGCCACTCGTGTATGTATTCAAAGAATGATACGATTGATTCCCATTTAAGAATTGACCGAAAACGAAGCCTTTACCACAACTTACACTAGGGTGGCGCAGTGTCTCCGCCGCGCCCACATGGCTGCATTCAATGTCACTCAGTGATTGCAGCTATGCGGAAGAAGAAGAAGGCCGATTGGCCCCCGAGAATCCTTCGATCTGCGCTCTCATCAGAACGTGGTTGAGTTCGCACGACGAGGGATTATCAACTGCCTATTGATGCAATAGTGGAGCCACGTACCCATCATACGCAGGGGGATGAAAAGACATGTTAATTGGCCTGATCTGATGCTAGCGCGGGAGGTCAGTTTCTATTTAACGGCCGTATCAACACCGCTCTTTGGCAATACAGCAGCCGTGGCCCGTGGTTAAGAAACATTTCTCCTAACAACTCAACATCAATCAAATCCTCATCATTCTAGTTGGTATAGAAGATGATGCAGATGCGTTGCCCCTCCGGGCTGCTTCGGCATGGGGGCCACTCTAGAGTTGCCGTATCGCGCGTGCCAAGAGCTCTTATAAGAAATTTGAAGCCACTTTCTCGAGCTTTGCAAAAGTCCAACACGATTGTAAGGCACCAGGGAACACAAGCCTTACCTGCACATGAGTCAAGAGACAATGCCGTAAGGAAGCAGGACTGGGCACCTCCCACGACGGGAATACTCTCCAAGATTCCACCGTCGTGGGTGCCCTATGCAGAGCTTTCGAGGATCAACAAGCCAGGAGGCCTTTATGGCTTCTACATGGCATACCTCATAGGCTTGGGCTATGCTGCCTGTTCTCCCGGTGTTGTCGCTTCCCCTGCGACGCTGGCTGGTACTGCGGGAGCCTTGTTAGTCTACAACCTTTTCTTGAGAGGGGCTGCGTGCACGGCAAATGATATCCTAGATCGGGATTACGACAAACAGGTCGCCAGATGCAAAAACCGACCGATGGTGCGCGGCGCAGTTACCCCAGCTCAGGGATGGGCCTGGTACGCAGCGCAGAGCGTTGGCGCTGCAGCCACCATTTTCGCAGGACTCCCCAACCCGACCCTGGCTCTTGCTTACGCCGTGCCCATACAATTCCTCTTCACTGTTTATCCCCTCGCCAAACGGCATACAGATTTTCCACAACTTGTGCTCAGCGTGCCAATTGCTGGAGGAGTCCTCATGGGCGCAGCTTCTGCAGGCTTGGATCCCTTTCAGACACAAACTCCCGAGGTCGCCGGAGCTCTGGTAGCCCTTTTCATGTCACACGCCGCCTGGATTACCATTTTCGACTATGTCAACGCATGCCAGGACACAGTCGATGACATCAAGGCTGGGGTTCGCAGCATGGCCGTTCGATATATGAACACTGCTGGCTTCATATCTACTCTTGGGGCCTTCCAGGTCTGCTGCTTAGCTGTTACGGGTGTCTTGTCCGGATTCTCACCCGTGTTTTTTGCTGGAGCCGTGGGAGGAAATGCGTTTTGGTTGGCTGTAATGGCGAAGACGGTGAAGCGATCAAGACCCGACGTTTGCGCCTGGTGGTATTCTTGGGGAGGTTTAATTGTAAGCGGTGCTACTGTTGTATCACTATGGGCAGGATATATTTGCAATTAAGCTAAAACAATCTGTAATAAAATACCGAGTGCGTATTCGCATAACCTTATGCCACCAATTTCACAGGTGTTGGAACCGTTTACTTTTAGATTGATGTGGTACTCACCATCTCAGGCAACGTGGCATGATAATGCCTGCAAGCATGGGAAACATATCCCCCAATATATGACAGGTTCATAGAAACGTAATCAACTTGGTATGGTATCAAGCGGAAAAAGTTCACGGGCGCAACACGGAAGCATAGCCCCCTTTGAGATATCCTGATGCGAAAAAGCAATGATCCGTAAGCAAGTCTCGTACACAATGACGTCCATCTCATGTTTGGCATAGGGGTTGATTAAGCCCTATTGAACTCCACTTTTGGTTGAATTTGGGGTTCCATTGCTTCTATCAAACCATAACTACTTCATTTTGCTTAATTGACCGTGTGCTCAGAATCATCTGTCATGAGGAAAGTATCCGTGCTTCGCTTCATCCTCATAGTTTAACACACCGCGGCTTTCCACGCTACTGTACTCAGTTTGGCAGGATATTGTTGTTGTTATTACAACACCAGCTCTCCTGGGGGGATCATTGGTGTTGCTGCGGTAACCGGGTACTTGAGGATTTGGCTTGATTATAGATCCTTCGTCGCTGCTGCTTGGAGTCAACGAAGCCTTAGGAATGTGCTTCGCCTGGTATTTCTCAGGATCGTTTTTTGCGGGGCCGGCACCACTTCGATTTCCCCGGGGACAATTATTTTTGTAATTGCCTGAGCCTACTTGATCCTTCGAACCAACCCACTGAATAACAATGGCAGAGAATAGGACTACACAGCCGAGTCAGACAATCTTTTGGCAAAATAAATGGCTTAATAGGTGTTGGTGAACAAACCGTCGAGATTGCAGCACATGAAACAAACCCAACCAGGCTCCCCATCGAGGAGCATTAATGCAGTAATGTTTCTGGCGCTTCGTTAGCTAATACCACGAGGTCTTGCTACATAGGAGCTCATACACAATGCTGCTAATCAGGGTACAACAAGATCCGACCAATGTGCGGGATGCAATAGATCGAAGTCGGGCGCTAGCCTCTGATTTTGGGGCACATCCAAATGAACACAAGTCTGAACAATTAGCTGGCTGTTGGCATCTCCAAAAGATAGACGTACTGGTGAGAGGGAGCAGGAACAGGGCGGTGAGATAAATGTTGATAACTGTATCAAAGGCGATGAGTGGTATCATGACCGGTCTTTTCATGCCAATAATACAAACACCCTTCTCATTAATGACAGCAATATGGCTACGTAATTCTTCTTAGCAACATGTCAGTGGGTCAACATCGCACTTACTCACTATACCATATTAAGGATACCAATAACGACGTATACGCTGAGCATGCCAAAAGAATTAAAGCAATACAACTTGGACTGAAGGCGAGATTTCCCGCAGTTTCGAACAATGTGCTAAAATTTGTCAGATCGTCGCAATGAAGAAGTAACGGAATGCTGCAAAACCTACCGCCTTCTCGACTAGAAATGCGTAAATGAGCTGCAAGCGATTGCGGTTAACGATCGAGTCTTCTCCTCAAAATACATCCATTATTGGTAGAATAGGGATAAAATCTTACCATCTGTGGCCACTATTAGCAGACGAAAAATCGTTTGACGAGACAAAAACACTGACCTTTGTGGTGATGTAGCTGATGAGACACAGCCAAATAGCCGCATTGCAAATAGAAATGCTAGAATTTAAGCCGACAATTTTCTCGAAGATTGTCGCGACAACCACGAATATCAATGAGTCGAAATAAATTGCAAAAGTGACTGCAATCCAAGAGACTTAGTTTTCCGTTTTTTCCATACAGCTAGAGAGAAGTGGCTTACTCCAGGCACAAGCAGGCAGATTTGACCATATTCGGACGGCATCCATTCTTTGGACTAGATGAATTTCCCCGTTAGAAAACATTCGCTGATTACCTTTTGGTTGACTGAAAGCGCGTTGGGGTGATTTATCGACCATGAGTAAAGCGGGTACTAACAGATGAACATGGAGAGAAGAGAAATGGATAACATGGCCACAACCAGGGCTGCAGCACTGCCAGCAGTGGGTACAGCCGCGCCGGGCATCTCATATGAAATGGCCGGCGTCGAGTGAAGGGGAAATGCCGGTGGCACCATTATGATGAGTGGATAGGTTTGTGACGAACCGCAAGAAAGCGTAGAAACAGAAGAAAGAGCGAGAACAACCAAAAAACAACACCCAAAATATTAACCTATGAAAAAATCCAACTGAACATATCTGGGCACTTAGCATATTAGAGTTTACGGGAATAGTTTATAAAAACCGCGAGCAACCACCCAGAGTGTCCCTGCAGCAGATAAACCACCGGAGAGATGCACAGACGAGCAGAGGGGGACGGGTGCCTCAATCCATAACACCGGGGGCGATCCGGCGTCTGTGTGCACACGTGGTCTATGCTAAAAGAGGCAATTGCCTTCTTCATTTAGGATTAGCCCACGAGTTCCAGAATTTCAGCGCCAGAGCGGGCGATCCGTGTTTGCCAGCCATTTCACCGAATCAAAATTTTCTCGAAGCCGTCTCTGCACAAGTGGGCAACCAGTACGAACCGGGGCTAGTGAAACAACCATCCCGCGTCGCTAACGTGAAACTTGTTTCGGCCGGTTATTTTTTTCACAGCACAGACACCATGATAAGCAGTTAATGAAGGCACTTGGAGGTCACGGCAGGATCAACGACGGATTTTTTGAAGCAAGACACTAATAATCATATGACGTCGTAGATAAATGGCCGGCCCCAACGCTGCATCCTGGCCAATTCACCGACCTGCCTCTAGGACCTGTGACCAATAAGCTCCATCGATTGGATCCTTCAGCTTCTGCATTCAGATTGGGCGACTATGACGATTGAGAGGGTGAAAAATGGACACATTGAAGGAAATATTTATCTACAATACGATTGTACATGCTTGCAACAATGAATACCCGATTTGTGATAAAAGATGCTGCTTCTTCACTAGACCTCCATATTCTCGTCAATATTTACGAGGGAAAATCGCCTCCTCTCACTGTAACGCCACCGTAAACATTTGCTGGTAGCACTTCTGACAGCCATCATATCAACAAATGCCTCGATAGGAAACTTGCCATAGGATCAAACATCATGATTTTACTTTCCACTTCTTTCGATGCCCAGCTCACAATCTCGATAGGTGTCAGTGAATTAACGTTGTAGCTATTCAGAATCTGGTTTGGGTCGATTTCTTCCACATGGATTTGCTGCATTTTGGCGACGTGGGCGACTAGGGCTATCGTAATTATTTGTGCGGCCTCGCCAAGGTTTTCAAGATTGGGTAGTATTATTCGTATAGGTACTTGATACTCCCCGGGCTCAACAACGCCCACGTTTGCAGAGCTAGTGAGGTATTTTAGGTCTATCTTTTGCATGATAGAGAGTTTGGCCTCATCTGCGAGATAGAATAGAGGTGAAATGCCTGCTATTTAGCTGAAGCCCATGTGGCAATACCCAGAATGACCTGGGGGCTGCCTCATGCAGGGCCAAAATTCATATCCCGCCTGATCGCCATCCTCATCAAATGGTGAAGTTCATGCTCGCCAAAACTGTCTGAAACTTCCCAATCTTTTAGAGAGTCCACCGTGCCACCTTCGGCTAGAACATCGATGCCGCGCATAATAGGAAAATTAATGCTTATTCCTAAATCCAGTCCCAAAACCTGGCGGCGATGATATGTAAGTGCATCCTAGTAGCATTTACCTCCTACATAATTGGATTATCCACGGTTTCCGAAGACACCTGCAAATGAGGACAGGGATATGAAGAACTTGACGTCTAGGAGGAGACTTGATAGATTTTCCGTGCCCCGGACGTTTGGGAGGGCACAATTAACCCATTGCTGATAGGAAATTTTGGACCACAGTACGTCCTACAATAGCATGGCGCATTGGATCACACTCTCAACCTTTCCAGATAGTGCCCTCTCAGCTTTAGCAATTGTTACTTCCAAACTATCTCGATTAGAAACATCAAACTCTTGGGCGATGTGGATGGGCTTCGAAATCGTCAAGCAGCTGGCGCAAGGAGGGTTGCTGAGGCGCCGGAAAGAGAGAGAAAGACAATTTTCTGTGCGCCCATCCGTTCAACGAGGAAGTTAGAAAGTGATCTACCTATTCCACCATGGCCTCCAGATGGCAGAACGATGGAATTTTCGTCCAGGGTGACGGCTAAGGTTTGGGATGCCGCGGACTCGTCTTGCCTGGGTTCCGTATTTACGGGAACAACATGATCAGCAGAATAAGTCACAATGACATCGTTATTTGAAGTATTCTGAAGCCTGCGGAAGGTTGCCGTTATACTGCTAGCAGGCATGCGTCACGCTGGCCCGAACGGGTGGCAAGCATATTCTTCCAACTGTCAGAAGCCCGATTGAAGAATTGATTCCAAGAGCTTGGGCCTGTTCCAACGAAGAAGGTCCATATATATTGTAGAGATGGTGGCACTGGGATTCATGTGATTGATGATGTTTGTTTCTTATGGACGCCGTATGGCTGCTATTGCTAGCCATGCAGCGGGTCAAGACGCCAAAGGACGAGACAGCTGCCACAGCTTGCTGGTGAGATCGACCAGACAATGTTTCAGCGCAGTCAATGGCCACGTTCATACCCCGTTTTCCAGGGGTAAGGCTTGTTGTAATAGTTTGGCCTAGCGCGAATCGATTGGTGGATGAGGGCGTTATGACGTTGGAAAACTCGACAGCGAGGTGAGCAACGGCATCATCAGCCTGCTCACGCAACTCTATCGTACATGTGGTAGTCAAACCAAAATGCTTGGCGAGATGCAGGGCTTGTTGGACCACTATGCTCATGGCGTCATGTACCAAAACAGTCGCCTTTCTATGGCTGTTCGGCGAGAGATCAAGTCGAGTGAGATACACCAGTGCATACCATGCTGTATCAAATGCAGTTGGCAGCCTTGCCGCCTATTCAAATGGCATTGAAGCTGGAGAGGTCGGTCTCGGTAGGACGTGAGGCTTTGATTGATACTTCTCTCTTTTCTATCCGCATTTTAGAGGACCCGAGTAAATGAGGGCTTAATATTCACACTTCACGTGAATGATGCGAATCTACATAAATTATACCGTCCCTGTCTGGGTTCCATGTAGCAAGCTCAGGCATCTCGTCTTCTACGTTACGGGCCCGACCCTTCTGTCTTCCTCCTGCGCTATAAGAGCTATTCAGAGTTATCTCATCTTCAGAGCTGGTTCTTTTTCCTGTTACAGCACTTGAGAGTCTATTCCAGCCACCACTAATGAGAGGAAGCAACGGCCGTAAGGCAGGCGCTGCGCATACTACAATCTGGCTCACAATTTCCGCAGATCCGACGATAACTGTGTGCATTAGTGTGACATTTGCATAGTGAGAACTTTTGTGATAGGGCCAAAAAAAGTACCTGTCGAGTATGAAAATATTGATTGCATGGCGAAGTAAAATCGTGCAGTCGTTGTTGCAATTGAAATAATGCCAATTCCAAAAACCCATCCTAAGGCAATCTTTTCATGTGTTGGTGTTTTCCCCAGACGTTTAAAGATTCCAAATGGTAATGCGAAGACTAACGGCTGAGGTATAAGAATTTAGACCAATACACAAAGGGAGGGCGACTTCGAACCAAGTATTTCCGAAATGAAATTGAAAGGCCAGGTGACTTTGAAAATATTTTTGCTTAGTATTAAGGAACAGCTCTCTGCGCTGGTTATTGTCCTGAGAGATGCGGAGTCCAATATGTCAGCTTTTCTTATCAGAAAAATAGCGTCTAGGGCAGTAAGTTGGCCTACCAGTTTTTAGATATGGGCAATCCGCACCAAAATAAGCTGACAAATAATGCAATAAAAAAGGACAATATGGTAAATGCCGTTACTGCACATAAGACTTTTCTGAGCCTTTCTTCAGAAATGGGAAAAAGCTCATTATAAAAGGCAAGGAGACTGAACCTCGGGAAATAGTAGCCAATCTCACAGAGGAAGACACTAGACCACTGAAACTAGAGAGGATCAGTAATGGACCGTGTGGATCTGAGAGACACACATACCTTGGTATACCCTACATCTTCAGTAGACCCAATTTCATCCAAACCCGTTACCCAGTAATGAGTCTGGCCTATCACGAGACCAGTGAAATAAACGGTAGAGAGAATAATCCATGCCTCGGATTGCCAGAAATTCCACATCCTCTTCCAGGTGCGCACTGCAAGCCGGGCAATAGTAAAAAATAAGCATATTGCTACAAGAACCCATTCTATAATCTAGTTGGACGATCAGTTTGATGCATCTGCAGGCTTCAGGACGTTTAGCTAACAATGAAAGTGAGAGCAGACACATCCTGCATGATCGTTGAGGTGAAAACGATCTTGGTTGAGAGTTGGAAGGATAACACGATGTGAGGATTAGGGTTTTCGAGCGCTGGGCTACGGGAATAAAGCTATTTGTATTTCTAGACGAACCATTGTAATCAACCTTAATAAAGCTCTGACGAACCCCTCTGTTTCAAAATCGGTTAGATACCCGTGATAAGGTTTGGACTAAGAATCTCGATAAACGCCCTAACCACTCACCACAGTTACCGCATTTACGTTTTTCCAGTAACCCTTGTCCAATCGATGAGCAGGCGACCCAGGCTCAATAGAGGCACAGGCTCATATGGCTAGATTGGTGGCGCTCTAGTTCAGTTGGTGATGCAGTCCCATTCCAGCCTTGGGCAATACGGTGCGAAAGCCACATACCACACTGTCCAAAGTTGCAATTCCGTAGCCTGCCGCGAATCAGTTCTCGGGAAAAAATTCACCACTTTCCTTTCGTGGTGTACATGACGTACATGGCCAAAAAGAACTTGATCAGCCACATTATTCCTTTTGCAGAAACACAAGACAAGGCGTAGCTGCTCAAGCACGGGCCGCTTGAAACGGACATGCGACACCGAGCGGCTCAGATAAACGACAAGAAGTATAAATTTAATTGGGCTAGTCAAATGAACTAGCAACACCGACAGTGACAAGTGATTCGTAGGCACGAAGAGAAAAAAAATCGAGGTAAGAGTCATCCCACTAAACATTAGTCCCTCCAAAATGCAGCACCTCAAGCAGATATCGAATCATGCTCAATGAGAATAACTAGTGATTCCCTTACTAAGAAGGATGAGTAGTCAAGCAATTACACCGCCAATAGGCTATAAAAGGTCAATCACATCTCTAAGCATTGTAGGTTCGAATTTCTGGCGCGACCTGCATTCCCACTAGTGTTGGAACGAATGATACCGGCGATAAGAGGGTTTGCCTCGAGTATTTCAACTTGTGCATTTGCAACAGGTATAGCGACAGCCGTAACGGCCATGGAAATAACAGATGAGATTAAACTTCATATTGAAGATGCTTCGATTTGAAAAAATCGCGAGCATAGAAGAAATTTCGATAGATGGTCTAGTGTGGATGTGAATGTAGTCGCTGCCTGTCCAAAACATAAAGAATAAAAGAAAAGGGCGACAAAGGACAAATTATTTATGTTACTCAAGCTTATCGGCGCTACTGTTGAGATCTTGATGATCGTAAAGATGCCCATTACCAAGTCAGTATTGACAAATTTGATACATAGGACTTTCACGGCATTGTCACAAAACGACTCGAGCCATCATCTCACATACCTATTTCACTCCTCCAAAATGCCCTAGATGGCTTGATAGCTCGATCCGTACGAGAATATGACGTAAGTATGTAACCACGCTCCCTGTTGATTTACGCAGTGATGCAGTTTCACCGATTCCACTATCCCCACTCAACTAAATAACCATGTTCGCCTCTAACCACATCACATTAAGCATATTTGAGCCATGGACCAAATCTCAATTTATTGAATAAGCATGATGCCTCCACGCTCCCATGATTTCATGTGCAGCCGTGCCTGGAAAGCAGCCGCTCAATGACTTTTGTTGTCGGCGTAGGCTACTTACTGCTTCAGTCTTTAAATTAATATTATGTCCATGAACTTCCAGAAATTTGAGATGGTGGACTCTTATGGCGACCTCATACCGGCCTTTGCCCACTCGCTTTACACGAAATTCTGTGGAGGGGGCTGTGGCGAGCCAGATCGCACTTGAAAAAAAAAGAAACATGTTTATCCTGTCACTATTAGATTGGGAGCCTAATAATCATTGAAGACAGGTTCATAATCTACCCCTTACACTTCCCCACTGCAGGAGCAAGCGAATACGGGAAGCTGGGGGGAAGAGAGAGACAAGGCGTAGCCTTGCGAGAGCTATATGATCATAAGCAACTTGGAAAAGGGTGGCGATAAGAGCCAATTTTCACAATCGGAAAAAGGGATGGTGATCTTTTTAAAAGGGGGTGGTAGGAACGGCCCTATTATGCGACGGACCGTGTTGGCTAGTTCAAAATCCACTAATAACTTACCCAAGGCCAGGAAATCCCAATAGCTTTGGTCAAAAGTCTAGCCCTTTTTTTCAAGGCTTATAATCTCCACAGGTGGCGTTATACGCCGCTATCAGCAAGTCTTCATTTGCCGAAAGCCGTGTTTGTCTCAAAGCTTGCCTGCAAGGGGCAAGCCAAGCGAATCCACGGCAGGTGTGGAATGTCAAGAAAGTATATTAATTTCAGAACTCGGCAAGTGATATGGCCCTGACACCGACACTCAAATTTTCTTCCGATCTCTCACCTTCACCCTCCTCTATACCAGCAACTGTGGTATCGGCCACATCCGATTCACCATCAGCATTCAGCCCACCACCCCCTGGCCAGCAGCTGCCCACTCAGCATAAATCGAACTTCAGTGCTTTTTTTCCTTTTTCTAAAAAAAACAAGGATGACATGCATCCACCTTGTCACATATGACAGCTTATGATGGTCCGGGGCCTACGCCCATCCTGGTACGATTACCGAGAAGAATTTGTTGTGATCATCGTTAAACAAGCCTAGGCGAGTTCGTGGCTCCTAATATCAATTTCTGCCATAGCCATTCTGGCCCGAATATATTTGCGGCTAAAGATACAGAGAAGACGACTAATGGCTAGTGATTTATGTGTTATTGCGTCTTGGATGTGTGGATGTGCCGTTGCTGGCACTGCTACCTCTCTCGCGCCGTTTGGGGCGCTCGACCACCAAGTAGGGGTGAACTTGCGGGGCTTCCGTGGTGATCCAGCAGATATTCCTACTATTCTAAAGGTACCTTTGAGTTCTTTTATTTTTCCGAATGCGCAATACTGATTACTGGAAAAGATATTTTGGTTAACTTTAATCCCATTCCATTTAACCATGTGCCTGAGCAGGGCCTCTTTACTCGCCACATTCTTGCATCTTTTCCCAAGTTTCATGCCAAAGACCAGGTTTTTCTTGTGGGTAGCCATTGTATACAACGTTTTAGCATCTTTAGCTACATTCCTCGTGTTATTCTGCATGTGTCGTCCTGTCAGCAGTCTATGGTAAGTAATAGGCTCGAGAAGGCATGGCAACTTTGAAATAGGGCTTGACTAAATTTATTAGGGACTTGAATCCTGAATCAACATGTCCTTCCTACAAGGGCATGATAATTTTCAAAGTTAGCTGGTCACTGGGCATGGCTGGAGAACTCATGGGTAGGTCAAAAATGAGGCATGACGCAATGCGATCACTTCTAACACATACCACAGTGTTCGTACTGCCGTGGCTAGTTATTCCACGCCTAGTTTTCAGTAAAACACTGAAAGTCGCAGTTTACTCTACACTCTTACTGGGTGCATTCACGATAGCATTTGGCTTTGTCCGCTTCGTCTGCATATTTACTTCGCTTATAGGAGCTGCACCTCCAATGAGTACAGCTGGTAAGATGCCACTAATTTTTTTTCTATTGATATATAAGAGGTTGTGCGGTGCTAATGCTTATTCCAGTTCTCTGGAGTAATCTGGAGTGCCAGATGGCCCTCCTTATCGCATGTTTGCCTGCCTTAGGGCCGTACTTTACCCTTCGTCACTCCAGTACCAAGAGTGAAACTTTTGGTCAAGATTGTTCATTGGGATCCAAGGAATCTGAGAGACCGTTGAGGAATTCAAGCATGGTCGCAAGCTTCAGAGACGGCCTCTCGACGGATGTTTAAGAACTCATCGAATGGGCCGACAGCGGAAATCTGTCTCAGCCCTCGGCTGAGACGAGCTTTGTTCATCTCCATTTTTTCTCAGGACGATAGTAATCTCGCTCATGCATTTTTCTGCATAGCACATATGATAAAAGGTAACTTCTTCACCTTTCATGATGATAGTGACACAAACAAACATTTGGGCAAAAATCTGCCTTGACTTGCTTAGGAGATTGAAGAGTATTTTCATGGCGATTACCAAACCCAATTCATTTACTAACGCTTATTAAGTACAGTGCATGAACTTCAATGCAAACTTGTTACGACATTTAGAACTTCATGGGTGTTGTTGGTGGCATCTGCACCAGGCCTTGACAGCGAATATGGCATATCACAGCATACAACTGCTCACTCCAGTAAAATTCTGAAATATATACACGTATGCATACGAGAACATACCTGTAACAAGCCCCCACGCTGTCAACTAGATGCAGCTGAAATTGGTGGATGGTGGATGGTGATGAGAATGTCACTTCACTTTGGTCACGAAGGGATGGTTCAATGGACCCTTCCTCAGATCAGCAATCAGGTCATGTGATTCTACCCCATGCTTCCTGACATCCAATAATCTACGAAATCGGACTCATAATATACTTCCCACACACAATGAATTAAAATGGACAAAGTGCAAAAAATATGCGTTCCATGGTGTCCCACGTTGCGAGTTGTGTACCAAAATTCCAAGCCTGAAAAATGACGCCTATCTGTGCGAGACGGGCTAAGCGGTCATCAATGTGCCCCAAGAATTAATTGCCATTTTTATATCACTCATTGGTCAATAGTCCTGTCCGAATACCGACTGTGATACCGAGACTGAGATGCACAAGACTCCCAACCTCAACTACAATTACAGAAAACCCATACGCCAAACAAATGATATTGGAGATTTTTCAATACTACAAGCATAATAAAATGAAGATAGAAAAACACGCAGTAGTACTCAACCATCAGTCAGCCTGTTCTAGAAGCATATTGAACCATAATTCATATTGATGTTGGTAAAATCGAAGAGTATTTGCATAATGATCAAAGCGACTCCACAATGAGGCTGTTGATTATACTACCCTATATCGACGCTGCGCGATCTAATGGGAGAACAACATTCTTTCAGCCTTTCCTTGTGACTTGAAATAGCCTTGTTTCAAATCCATATAGACGAGGCTAAAGTAATATAATGATAAAAGGGAGTACATGATTTACTACTTAACTTTTGTTCCTCTGTTGACTACAGCAGAGCACACTACCATACCACCGTGTTTGGCGTGGAAGCATCTCAGCGGACGGCTCAGTTCAGATTTTAGCCATCGGTTTCATTCACCGTTCCTAATGACGTGACAAGGGCACGGCTATTCATTCTTTCTAGCCTGGAGAACCGGCATTGTGCACTGTTGGATGAAACAGCCATTCGTTGATGAAGCCAAGACGTATCAGACCAAGGGGTAAATCATAATCCCACACAATTGATTGAAGCGATTGCTCTAACCTGTTTCGAACGTGGCGTTCCACCCATTTCGTCCAAGCCCGATTTTATTGGCGCTAGGTTCCTTTCCCGCTCCACTTCAGAATCCGACGTCCGGTATCCGAGCTGACCATTTCCTGCTCCTTCATCATTCATAGGTACTGGCTCGGATCCAAGTACTGTACTTTTGGTAGTTCCGTTGTGACCCGCCTCTTGTAGCGAAGTATGCGACCGCAGCCTTCTCGCCTGGGTCACAGAAAATCGCGAAATGGGTGTTTGCGGTGCAAAGCCCGCCACGTCAAAGTGAGCGCATCCAGCAGACATGGATAAGCTTCGTCAATCGCTAATACCGTTCCTACAGTGCGATGAACAGCGCCCCTGTCGGAACTGCGTTCGGTTTGACGTTGAGTGTAGTTTGATGCAAAACGTCACTGCAAGACGCGCCACTCCGGATGTGGCTCACGGTGCAGGGCCAGCAGCCTTTGCTCAGCCTCGCAGAAGGCAAGAAACTCTATCGGACCAAGAGATAATTCCCTTGGACGCCCAAGACCATCCAACGCCAATTCCCCACTCAGCCCTGTCTCCGCAGTCGCCCTTTCCCTCGCCAGCGAGCTACAATGAGAGTGAGCCGTGCGATCACTTCTCTACTCAGTGGACACAAAGCCTCCGGCTTCTTCACCATTACAGCACCGAAGTGTATTTGACTCTTTCTCGGGATCCCTCTGTGGCTGAAGTGTGGAAAACCGCAGTTCCCGAGGCGGCTTTCTCTAATGTAACGTCTCACCGCCAGAATGTCATTGCTGGTCACTGAATTTAACAATTCCAGGAATTTCTGCTGCACGGACTCCTCGCTGTCTCTGCTCTGCACTATGCACACACGCGCCCGGAAAAGAGGAGGGAGTACCTGCTCATCTCAACTCACTACCAGAACCTCGCCCTGCGGTATTTTACCGTCCACCTCAGTGATATAAACAGCGAAAATTTCGAACCCTTCTTCTTCCTCGCAACATTTATTTTCCTACTTACCATGTGGTCAATTGCAAATCCACAAGAGCCAGATACTGGCAATACTTCTGGCGATGTGGCACATTCATTTGGGCTACTGCAAGGAATCAAAAGCATCATTGCATTCAAACCAATGGACGCCTGGAGCCAAGACGGGCCCCTTGCGCCACTTGTATACGAATGGGATCGAGTCACCGAGCCTGTAGACGGACCGTTTCAGGTCCGAATGGACCAGCTCTGTGTTCTCGCGAGAGGGCTTGCTCCGACACTTGAAGTTATCAACAATCAATCGGCCTGTCTCTTGGCAATCGAGTCATTAAGAAACA
Organism: Calonectria crousiana; assembly: GCA_013406985.1. Lineage (NCBI taxonomy): Eukaryota > Fungi > Ascomycota > Sordariomycetes > Hypocreales > Nectriaceae > Calonectria > Calonectria crousiana. Next base: position 162,407 of record VTGD01000012.1, on the reverse strand, counting down.
CATACTTCGCGAGTACCTCCATAGAGGTAGCTATCGGCGCTCGTCGAGTCTGGATGTGGCCCCTCACATTGACTCATTTCTTTACTCAATTGATTAGCGAGAACCACCCCATAGCCCTCGTCGTTCTCGCCCACTATGCCGCCGTGGCCCGGCCATTTGAACACCCCAGCTGGGTAAACAAAGGATGGAGCGCTAATGTATTGCGAATAGTGGAGCGTTCCTTGGAACCAAAGTGGCATGAGTGGATTGAGTGGCCAAGAAGGTCGATGGAAAATTGCGTAGATGTAAATGACATGAGTATGTCACCTGATGTTTGAAGAATCAAATACAAGAAACAAATGAAACAGAATAATCATTTTTCAATTTTGTTTGGCTGTATACTATTTCTATATTAAAAAGAGAGATGCCATGAAAGGCTATGTATAGTGGAATCCAAGGGCTGGTACCGTTTGTCCCGGTAGTCTTGTTCTAGACTGACAACTGAGCCTGCAGAGGGAAAAAAGAAAAGAAAAAGGCTGTTAAACGGGAGCCCATTTTTGAGAAAAATAAAACGGCTGTTGAGGGTTGGTGCATAAAAAATGCTAGAATATCTATAGATCCTCGATTGCGAATTTGACGCGTAGTTTCTCGCCGTATCTAAGAATGAGAATTGCGCCAGGGACCAGAATTATGGCGATTAAGCCAAGCAAGGTGTTGCCCCATCCAATTCCGAGCGAATCGTACATCTTAAGACCGCAAAGAGGAAGGACAGCTCCAGCAATCGATCGCATGATTGTATTGGCAGCTAATGCGGATGCGGCGTAGGTCTCGAAAGCATCAACCAAGTAGACACTGACAGACATGAACAAGATGAGATTACCTATTCATGAAAAGTTAGTCCCGCGATCGTCTTGTGGTGGATATGTAAAAACCGCCACTTACCAACACCAATCACACAAAGCCCAATGATGGGGGCAATCCAGTGTGTCTCATAATGGGCTGTCCAACCGTAGATGAAGAAACCAATGGGAAATATTGAAGCGCCAAAAGGAAGAAGCCTAAGGCGGACCTCTGGTTTGACGGTCCCTTCAGCCGCTGCTTTCTTGAGCTGTTTGCCACTGTCCCAGGCAAAAGTAAACATGCCCATCAAGCAACCAATTCCGAGCCCGAGATAAACCAAGCCCGAACTTTCTGCACTAAACTGATAAGTCTGCTGGAATACAAACGTGACGGAGGTGAACAAGAGATAAAGATAGCCATATGCTAGCATCAAGTATACTGCAAATATGACGCAGATGGGAGAGCGAGTCAACATCTTGAGGGGCCGAATGATGGCTCGTCTAAAGAGTTCCTGGGTAGAAAGACCAGTATCCAGTTTGGAGCGGAGTTGCATGTTTCCAGTTTCTTTGCGCAATCGGGCAGCCTTTCGCTCTAAAATGATTGGTGCAAAGGTCTCGCGCAGAAATAGAAGCATGCAGATGAGGAGGAAGCCGCCAATAATGACGATGACCCAAAATGCCCACCGCCAACCTTTCGTATCTGACAAGACGCCACCAATGACAGGTCCAATGATGGGACCAAGGAGAGGTCCCAGAGAAAAGGCACCCATGACGGCAGCGCGTTGCTCGGGGATGAACATGTCCGCAATGCTGCCTCCTCCGTTTGTCAGGACCGAGGAGCCAAAGCATCCAGCAAAGAACCGAAAGGCAACAAGGGCTGCCATCGAAGGAGCCTCGGCGCAGGCCACAGTAAAGGCGACGAAAAAGACGTTGCAAACGTGATATATGGGGACGCGACCGTATATCTCGGACAAGGGGGCAAACAACATTGGTCCTATTGCAAAACCCAGCACGTAAACGGAGACAACAAAGGACGCGAGCTCGGTGTTCGTCACCTCAAAGTCCTTCATGAGCGCCGGCACGCCAGGGGCAAAGATCGACGACGCCAGCGGGGTGACAAAGGTGCACATGCTGATCAAGAATCCGTTGATGTACTTCTGCTTCATGGGCCAATTCCGTGGGTTCTCGGGATCCTTGTCGCCATCCCACCAGACGGTGTTGGGATCGCTGACGTCGCTGCCATCATCGTCGGGATGGAGTATGTGTGATGTTAGGCTCGACTTCTCGGCCGTATCGATGGTTCCTTGGTTGTTGATCGACGGTGGGGTTTTGTTCATCTCCAGATCTACCTGCTTCGAAGCATCAATCCCGCTAGGGCTTTGAGAAGCGTGTGGCGATGTTGTCTCCATAGTGAAGAACCGTCACTTAAACCACCAAGAATTTCTTTTCCGAGCTTAAAAGAACCCAAGATAACTTCTGTGTCGAATGATCAAGTTGTAAAAAAAAAAAAAACAGGGATATCGAAGATTAACGGTGGGTGTGGAATGAGTAGATGGGCCTCAACACCCAGAAGCATGCGGGCGCAACGTGGCGCAAGACCTAGTTGCGGTTTGTTGAAAGGGCTCCCAGCTCATGGAGTAAAAATGGGAAGTAGAGATGCAACAAGAAGCCTGTTATTATTATATTTTAACACCGGCCCCTAAAAAAAGATCGGGCATGCATATGAACCACTTGGCTCAGTCCTGTGATCTAAAGCTGCAATTAGCCGCTGTTTCGTTCTTCGTTCCCTCGGGATGTCGCACGTCGCATACCGGATACCGGATTCTCGTAACAGTGCATCAGAGCGTTGCCCTGCATGGCTTAGTGAGACACTAAGCCAACCGAAATCAGTTAGACTAGTGCTAGTACCCCTGCAGCTGAGGATCTCTCACAGGGAATTATGGGACGATGTGAGGCGAATGGGGAATGATAGCGAGATTCTTTAGGGGTTTCCATTATCCCTTCCTTCTACTGGGGGCTCCCATAAGCTTAGTAAAATCTGCATTCGGAAAATTTAATAAGTGAGGCCAGTTATTTTGGTGCAGCTAGTGTCAAGTCTATAACCTGTCCACGTGGAACAAGTCTCCGGCACTTGAGGTCCGTGTCTTTCACTGGTGGCGTTGGGTGTTCTCTCACCCCTGTGATCGAGGCCAACAAGTCATCTCCGGAAGATTGCCTAAAAATGCATTTAGCTTCTTGCTCTGCAACCAATCTTCTATGACCAACCAGCTAAATGTCCTTGGCCATGGCTGTTGATGAATGGAATTGGTTCAGACATCCTGCCAAACAAGCATTGCATTGTGATTGGTCCATCTTCGCCTTGATGGCCATTTCTTTTAGTCTGAAATTGTTTCTCAAAGCCATCGCCAATGTATCACACTTCTTTGGTCCCAGATGCACTTGGAGCTACTGGAAAAAATGTTTTTTGATAGAGGTTTTAACAAAGAGACGGAGGCTTTAGGCTGCAGACAGTTCGTATTGTCGTAGTTGTCTATTCCGTAATACACGAGCCTTTGGACGTCTTTGACGAAATTTCTCATCGAAGTACTGATCATCAAAATGAATATATGGAATCATTGGCGCAAACAATGATCATCTTCGTTTGTGTTTCAGACAGCCAAGGTTTTGCAGAGTAGCGACGCGAACACGCCAGTGTTCACTCCGCAACCCCTTGAAGAACCAAACACTGTTTACCCATTTGCTTTGTTAGAAACACCTTTCTTTAAGAAAATTAAATAAAAGAATGGACTAAGTCGCCGCATAGCACGGATGAATAGAATAAGAGTTAATTATGATAGCAGAGAGCATTTCCACACTACACTTGGAAATATATCATTGATCAAGAGCTTGGGTTTGACACTGGTTACTTTAGTTAGTAATGATGACCGTGATTGAGATGAAGCAATGCGTTTTGGACTTACCATTTGATAATACACGACTCTCTTTCCGATAAGCTCCGAATGACTCCCCTTCTCCAAAAGACAACCCCTTTCACCCAAGACAAAGATGATGTCGGCATTTTGGATTGTGGCAAGATGATGGGCGACGGAAATTGTAGTTCTGCCCTTTGCCGCGCGCTCAAACGCCGCCTGAACAATCCTCTCGCTCTCAGAGTCAAGAGCGCTAGTCGCTTCATCGAGAAGAAGGACGTTAGGGTTGCGAATGAGTGCACGAGCAATAGAAATCCGTTGCTTTTGGCAACCGGAGAGAGAGGTGCCACGGGACCCGATATTAGTATTGTAACCATCAGGGAGTGACACAATGAAATCGTGAATCGAGGCATCGCGGCATGGGGCATGGATTTGATCATCCGTGATGGTGCTTGGGTCTATGCCTAAAAGAAAATTGTCTCGAATTGTGCCTAACAAGAATTAGGATTTTGAGGACTTTTAGATAGTGACAGCTCTTACCTTGAAAGAGTGTAGGTTCTTGTGCCACCAAGGACAAGAGCTTGCGGTATGTGTAAATATTCATTTCTGAAATGTCCTGTCCATTGAAGAGAATTTGGCTTCTCTCAGGTTCATAGAACCTCTCCAACAAGGACACAACACTCGTTTTACCACAGCCTGACGCACTAACTAGAGCCGCATATTGCCCTTTCTTAACCGTCATGTTCAGTCCTTTCAGAACAGGCGTTTCTCGTGTTGGATATGTTAGCTGAATGTCACGAAGCTCAATTTTTATTCCGCCTTCTGTTCTCGGAATATCAATAGTGGTGTCCTTCGGCGTAAAACGGGACTCGCGTACGCCTAGGATGCGGTTTGATGCAACGGTCGCTTGAGCGGCGTTGGGGCCAAAACTAAGGCTTTGACCGAATCCTTCGGCGGCGTTCATCATGGCCATCAAACACACGAAAAAGCCCATGACTCCAATCTCTCCACGCATGAGCAGTCTGCCACCGTAGTAGAAGATGAGGGCTTGGCACCCAAAAGTCGCGCTGTCAGAAAATCCAAGGACAAAGCTGACCCAGCGAGCTTTCTTGTACGCGGCAACAACGTGACCATGGCAAAGCTTCTCAAGACGAGTTGAGATGGAATCCTCCAGAGTCAAGGACGTCACTGTTCGAAACGCGCCAATTGCCTCGGAAGCGAAATGAGAACTCTCCGCAAACACCTCATCGTTCATCTTCTCAAACAAAAGTTCATATCTGAAGCGGATATAGCCTGAGAATATGCACACAGGTACCACGGAAGCTATCAAGACAAGCGCAAGCTTCCAGCTATAGGAAAGAGCCATGATTACGCCCCCGATGATGTTCCCAACAGCGATGCAGACTTGCGAGATGTTGGTACCCATCATGTCCTCGAGTTTCTGTGGATCATCCCGAACACGAGATATCAACGTGCCATGAGAATGACCATCCTCGTCAAAGTAGGCTGCCCGCTGAAAAACTAGAGACTCAAAGTATTCCGTCTGATACTTTGCCCTGATGAAGGAGGCGACGCGACCTGAGGAGACAAAGGCCAAAAAATAGGCGATAGCTGCGGAAATAGCAAACACTGTCCACATAATAGACAGAAAGTCCACCTCATCGCTGAGTTTGGAGTGATCCTCCTGGTATTTGAAGAGACTGATTGATTTAGCAAAGAGCCAAGCGTAAAGTGGCTGTGCTGTACCGGCTGCGGCGGACGTGAAAAGGGAGAAAATGATGAGAGGCCAGTATTTCTTTGACTCATAGAAGAAACGGCCAAAGCTTCCCACGAAACCGCGAGGTTTTTTGAAGCCACCTGCATTATCTTTGCTGTGAGGGCCCATGTGCTCTGACTCAACCCGGGTCTTTTTATGGCTAAGCTTGTCAAGATCCGTCTCAAAGCCGTCCTCGACTTTCTCATGCGCTGAGTCCCCAATTGAAAGGGATTGAGAGGCCACCAGCGAGGCATAGACATCTCCTGAGATGGATAGAAAACTTTTGTGCGTACCCGACTCAACGACGTTGCCCTTTTTGAGAACCACAATGCGGTCCGCGTTTTTAGTTGTAGACAGTCGATGAGCAATCGTAATCGTCGTTCGACCCTGAGAGGCTTTGTCGAGAGCAGCCTGCACGATTTTCTCGCCGCGGACATCAATGGCGCTTGTGGCCTCGTCGAGGATAAGAATGGAGGGCTTCTTGATGATCGATCGAGCGATGGCAATGCGTTGCCGCTGACCGCCAGATAACCTGGAACCACCATCTCCCACATTTGTATCGTACCCCTGCAGTAATCTGTTAGTTGAAACCCATGCTAAAAATGGTGGATACATACCTCGGGGAGCTTTTCAATGAATTCCTCAGCGAATGCTTCTTGACAGGCTTCTTTGACGAGCCGCCTCTTTTGCTCTTCGCTTGCTCCCTCCCAGTGAGAACCAATCAACCCACGAGCGACGTTTTCATAAATGCTGTCGTTGAATAAAAATGGCTCTTGTTGAACAAGCCCAATTTGGGATCGCCACCACCTTATATCAATTTCGTCCAACGAATAACCGCACGTTCTGACAGTACCTTGCAATTTGACTGGTGTTGCAGTATTTTGTGGGTTGACTTCACCCAGCTCGACGCTCTCACCACCGTCTTCGGCCTTGCTCTTTTTCTTGTTTTTCTCCTTCTCTATAGTTTTGGGGATAATATGCTGCTTCTTCAACGTGTAACAACGCTCAATAAGCCCGACTATGGTGCTCTTGCCGGAGCCAGACGGACCAACAAGGGCAGTCACTTACCGGCCTCAATGCACAAGTCCAGCTGGTCCAAAATCTTTACATCGGGCCGACTCAGGTATGCAAAAGTGACATTGTCAAAAACGATATCGTCGGTCGCCGAGACTTCGGGGTGTGTGAGGGTACCTCTCTCGGGTTGAGGAGAGTCGATGATGGAAAAGAATTCGCAAGCGGCAATCGTCGCTTTACCAATGGCTTGCATTGGTGCTGAAAGACGATCCAAGGAAAAGAAAATTGTTGCTAAGTTTTGAAGCACACTACACCTGAGTCAGTATGTACAGAATTCAGAAAAGAATCAAGTATCTCACATGACAATAACTCCAATGCTGTCCAATCTACCCTTTGTAAAGATTAGAGTGCTATACCAGAAAGTAAGGGCAATGGTGCCGAAAACGCCAAAGAACTGCCCAGTCAGTTTATCAAGTTCTCTAAATAATCTGTAGCCTTTTTACGTACAGTCAATGCAAATTGGAGCGAGGTCAGTGGACTCGTGGCTCGAGCGTGCTGTTTTGCTTCCCCAATGAATACGCCATATTTGTCAACAACCTGCTGTTGCGCGCCGCAGGCCATAACCATGCGAATGCTGACAAGAGCTTCGCTGGCTATAGCTGCAGCACTGGATGCCGATTTAGTCTGTCGGGTTTGACCTTTGACGGTAAGAGGGAACAGTGTTCCCACAATCAACACAATGGATACAAATCCGGCGGATGTGACGAGGGCCAATTCCCAGTTCCATTTGAAAGCCACAATCAGGCCAGCGATGATAAGAGACGCGTACTCGATAAAAATCCCGAGTTTCTCAGAAATGCCAAGTTGAAGGAGGTTGCTGGTCGCCGTAATAGTACCCACAGTATGGCCCGGTGGGAGGGAATCGAGGACATGGATACTTTGGCCCAGAAGATGTTGGAGGTAATGAAGTCTGATGGCAGCCGAGAGACGAATTCCAACCATTCTGAAAGCAAACTTATGAATTGAACCGAGACCAAAACGAGCGAGAAATAGGGCAAAAACGTAAAGACTGGAAATTGTAAGCAGGCGATGGCGAAACGGGCGAGGGCTGCATACCAGAGCTGATCGATATCATCCTCGAATCCCGTAAAGTTCTGATCAGAGTTTCCATTGACAAAACCGCTAAATTTACCGACGAATTCGCCTGTAAAATTGTCAACGATGAATAGTAACCGCATGCTACAAGTTATAATCGTACCGAAAAGGATCGACATTAATGGTGCCGTGACTCCAGCACCGGCAGCAGCAGCCGCGCCTGCAATGTAAACGATGGTATCCCATGTTGTCCCATAGGTGAAAATGCACTGAGAATGTAAGCGGGTGGATGGTGCTTGTAATGGGGAGGATTCCAACCATGTAGTCCTTAAACATCAGGACACGTTCTGATTCAACATTTTCCTCGACGTTTTCTCGGACGAGAGAGCTTTCGGAGGCCACCACATCTGGGGGCATCTCCTGTCGGTATGGAGTCGAAGAATTAGACATATTAATATTGAATTCGAAAGGGAAAAAAAATAAAGATTGACTGAATGGTCGGAAGGCGAGCCGATTAGTGTTGAAGATGATCGGGAGTGGTCCGGGGTGAGGCGATGGACAGGCCGGTCGATGGATGGGGCGAAAATAGATGCATGATGGGTAGATATAGGAACCAACCCAAGTTCTTTCAGGACCTCAAACCCAAATGACAAAAGAAAAACAGGAAAAAATTGAACGGGGGCTTGTCCGGAGCAAAAACGCTGGCGAAGCTGTGCAGTATGCCTGTCCACCCATCTCCAGCCCCATACGTATCCCCAAAGTAATTGATTGACCAAAACGCACGGCTAGTCTAATTTCCCTATGACTCACAGCCACACATTCGCAATATACCAGTCATGTTTCGTGGCGAACACGACGCTAATCCCGCGGCGGCGGAGGGCAAAAAGGCTCCGGGCCCGCCATGACCACCATCTCCACTCGCCCGGATGGCTTTTTGCTCTCCGCCCCGAAATCAAACTTGGACATCTTGCGACCCCCGGATGAGCCGCTGGATGAGCCGCATTTCTCTTTTTTCGCCCTTGAACTTGCGTGCCCTCGGTGTTTGACCGACCCCCGCCAATATGTCACCGGACTCGCCGCGCGTGGAGAAGACCAGGGCCTGCAGCAGCAGCTCGCTAGCCAAAGCGAAGTGTGTCTGGCTGTCCACCACCACCAACAACGAGACCGACACTTGTCAAAGGTTTTTTTAATAGCCCTCTGTCTGTTTCCACAACTGACTTGATACGTCTGTATCTGCAGATGTTCCAAAAATACCCTCACATGCGTCAAATTGCACTCCGTGTCGAAAAAGAGACGAGGCAGGGCAACGTGCGCTACCCCATCCTCCACGCGGGTTCGACTTGACACCAGCTGATGAAAACCCGTACACAGCCACTCCAAAGTCATAGAGCAAAAGCTAGACGACATCATGACCCTCCTGAGTCGAGAGCGAGAACGAAGCTGCGCGGTTGCAGCAGACCGACCATCCCCAATTGTGTCCAGAATGCACCAAGACCACCCATCAATTCCATCAACACAGGCCCTTGATGCATCATTCCCGCCGCGGTCTGGCTCTATTGAAATAGTTCCCGGTTTTCAGGTTTCCTTCGCCGACGCAGATCAAGCCATCCAGGAATACATGACGGTCATGCTTCCCGAGTTCCCCTTTGTTCCCCTATCCCTCCACAGCGCCTACGATATGTACAAAGACAAGCCGATCTTACTAAAGACGATACTCTGGGTATGTAGACCCCCAAATGCGGAACCATTTGCAGCATTCGAAAGCTGGTTTCGAAACTATATTGCACATCAAACCGTTGTCCTGGTGAACAAGAGTCTCGAGCTACTTCAGGCCATTCTGGTGTTTCTTGCCTGATAAGAATTTGCACCGTTGATAGCATGAGATACCGATAATTGAGAAAAAAATCCTGCCACTAGGCACGATATTTATTTTTACGCGTCCGCAAAGGATACGAGTCTTTTATAACTGGCTGTGGGTTTGGTGGAGGATATGGGGCTGAACAAGCCTCGCTGCACTGTGAACCCCACCTTTGGATCCATTGTCGAAGATGCGGCTCAATTGAGAAATGATCTCCCTCTGCAGCCCAAGCAAACCGCAGACGACTATCGAGCTGTTCTCGGCGTATACTACATTACATCCACGTGAGCACTGAGCCTCTCTCGTCTCTCTCGCCAATCACATGCTCACCAAGTTCACATCAGGCTATGCACTCTTCTCGGCAAGCGATCCAGACTCGAATACATGCCCCATTTTGATAGCTGCTGCAAGGAACTGAGTGACCATCAAGAATATACTACTGACGCATTGCTTGTCCATCTTGTTCGAGTGCGGCAAATTGCAATCAAAGTACTTGATGCCTTTTGGGAATCGACTGGGGTCGCTAATAATAGCTCTTCACCAAGCTTCCACGCCATAGCTATAGCTTCTATCCGAAACGAGCTGGACATGTTCATAAAAGAATTACCTGATCATCTAAAATGGAATCGCAAGTATCTCGCCATGGCTTTATGGACGCTCCAGTTGACCCTCATCTCCAGATCTCTTGCGAACACATTGCGCTGCTGTAAACATTCGGCTTTTCGAGCCTTTCAGACACGGTGAACAGAGCCACCCCATGGATTCCACGCAAGCTAGATGGCGTACAATGGTAGAGTTTCTAGAGAGCACGCAAGCGCTCTGGAATGCCTTCCACTCAGTCCCGGTTGAGTCTTATCCTTCTCTCACATTCGTTTCAGTCCTTCATCTCGCACTCACCATCATCAAAGCGTTTAGGCTTCTGTGCGTGGAAGATGGGGCATGGGATTTGGACACAGCGCGAACAATGTACAATCTCCCAGACATGTTGCGCCAGCTGAATAAGCTCTTTGAGACAGCTAGCAACTTCAACAGTCCTCGATGTAAGATTGTCGTCCGAGGTCGTCCCATTTTCTCAGACTATGCCGAAGCATATCGAGGGATCGAGGGCTGGTATTTATCCAAGATAAATCCTGGTGGCGCTCATTCAAGCTCCACGGTGGTAGAGCCTGCCGTTGCGCAAAGTGGGGAACAGTATCAAGGCTTCGAGTTTTGGGACCAATTGTCGGACTTGAATTATGGGCTACCACCTTTCCCTGGGGTCATTTTTGGAAACCCAAGCTGTTGAAGCTATCCAATCTTCCCAAAGAGTAAAATGAAACAAGGATAAATAAAATGTGGGAGGTCAATGTTTCAGCCAGGCAGTGGTATTAATGATAAAAGGCTCGCATATCTCTACTAAAAGCGTTTTTGATTTATTGATCTAGATAGCCAGCTCAAATTAAGTGTGTCAGGATCAACCAGAGATGCCCGCTGCTTGTAGATGTCTGAGATGGACGCTTCCAACTATCGTTCGGGTTTTGTAGCAAATACTGACCAGCTAGAAAGATGTCAGCCTGCGCTCGGATTCTAAAGCATTGAGTTTCATTAAATGGAAAGACGTACATTGGCCAATATGAATGGATGTTCGGGTTTATAATGTCCTTGCGCACGCCAGAAAGGAACACCTCCAATTCCTCATTAGACCAACCGAGGCCACCTTGACCTTTAGGGCGCGTAAAAACAGCCAGACTTAAAGCGGCCAACGCGTCTAGGGCATTTCGGTTAGTCCACGCTCCTAGAGACTAGAATATTAGTGGGTAAAATTACGCCTTTTGCGTTTATATAATAGACTTGGATTCTACCAACAAGAAGACTTACCGATTTCTTTGTATTTCGGGTCTTTTGGCCAGGTATTTGTTGGCCACTTTCGCTTTACCACCTTGACATCCACAAATCCGGCTGCTTCAAGCTGGTTCTTGTATTTCAAGGCACTGTCCATTGGAGCGCCAATGGAAGTAAAGGCTTCCAGCAACATTTTTGACCATTTGAAAAGTGTCGAGTCCTCCTTGAGGGTGCCATCATCAGACTGGAGAGGATAGAGTATGTCAATCATTTCGATCGTGCCACCCGGGTTGAGGAACCTATTCAAACGTCGCGTGTCAGAGGCAACCGGAGAAGGTGTCATCAGGGTAGCTCAGGTAGTGCCATACTCGAAGCTCTGTTCAAAAAACCTGGGCCAGTTTCGAATTGACCCTGTGAGGAAGCGCGCAAAGATGAAATCAAACTTGGTTGAGTAGTCCCAGGTCGACTCCAAATCGTCCACGTAAAACTCAACATTGGGAGGAGTGCTGTGAAATGATGAAACGTGTTAGTGTGGTGCGATGAATGACGCTTTTGCCCAAGTTGCTGGGCGACTTACGCTGATGGCTGAATAGGGCTCAAATCAACACCAAGAACCTGGAGATTTAGAGTTAGAATTAGTTCACAGTTGGTAAACGGTGATGAGATAGCCCACTTTGCATTCGGGATGCTGATCCGCTAAGTGTTTGTTAGATTATTTATTCCATTTCAACCACTTATCACTGTGAATGTTACCAAAGTCAATGGCCCATATCCCCGTTCCGCAGCCGGCATCAAACACACGGTGGGGCTTTCTTGTCAATGGGGCAGCGTGCAGATTCCCGTCAAAAGTAAGATAGAATAGATGATGCTGGAGATCTGCGTCGAGTTAGATTGACATACAAACAGCTTGCAAAACTTGACGTACCCAACCGCTCGTTCTCATCCTAGGTGCATTTAATATTCTCGGTAAGCGCCACTCAACACCTGGCAATAATGCGGGGTTCAAATACTTTATCGTTAGGGAGCACGTATGCTATACCAATTAGCTTTTATGCCCATAACTAGAATTTGAAGAGAGACACAATACTTACCACCGTCCTTGTATGCATGGTACGTTCTGCCGTTTTCTTGTCGATATTTTAAGATGCTTGATCTCAAAGATGTGGTGTCGCTCATGGCGCCCTTTGCATTGTCAGGCATCATCAGTAATTCCACGCATGAGATTCGCTTACGAGCCCAAAGGTGGAGTCACCGTCATCGGTTTCGGCAGTCTACGCAACATGCGGGGCCTGTTAGCAGGTTCGTGAGATATCCAGGTCGCCTTATTTTCTCACATTGTCGTCGGCAACCAGCGGGGCTGTCTCGAGATTTTGCTGCTGTTCAGCCATGGCCAGGTGTTTACTTTGCGTCAGCTGTCGGGCGCTGTCGGGCGACTTTCTATTGGCAGGATTGAATAAGAAAGACTGGCTTAGGTGGTATCAATAGAAATATCTGGGACGGCGGGGCAGGCGTGGCTTAAATAATAATGGATGGTACTTTGTCTTGGCGGGCGAGCAACGTGGACAGCAAGCAGGAACAAGTATAACCCGCTGCACGTTGGCGCATCTCTTGGGCTCGGGACTAGAGTATGTTTGGAGTGGAGATTATGAGCACCAACAGCCCCCAGGAGACAAACGCAGCTTGTAGTTAGCCAATGGCCTAGGGCCAGTGCATATGCCTGTTCAAAGTTGTTAAAAGCGTCTAAATACACACACACACACACGTGTTGGCCGTAAAAGAAACTATTTCACCCTCTGCCAAACCACATCTGATCCCATCTGTAGAGAGTGATATATTTACAATGGAGATAAAACTTCAAGTGAAAGAAGGATTCCTCTTCGACTCAAAGAAATGCCCTATCTTGTGCTCGTAGGGGGCCAGAGGGTGTTCCTCCCCGAGCCCCAGATCTCCCATCATGTAACGAGGGCTTGTCGTGTGCATCGCTGTCATGCCTGCAACCTTCTCACTCCACGAAAGCTCGTAAATACCCCTGCCTTGTAGGATTTTCTCGGCCCGCCGTGCAGCTTCAATAGCCTCATCATTAACATCCGATAGTACTTGCATGATGGGCTTTCCTTCATTTGCTGCCCGAATATGAAGATAATTTCTGGTTTCACCAGCCAGCTCTTCTTTGTAAAAGCTACCGTGTATTAGGAAGCTGCCAAATGAATGCGATAAGGGAGTTCCTTACGAAAAAACATCATTAGATATATCAATCCATCTAGCCATGTCAGGCAAGGCTTGAAGGAAGGCTCCAACATCGGGATAAAGGACCTTTGGATAACCGAAGATTGCATACGCAATATTACACCCTGACATGTCTCTGCAAAAGTTGGAAAATTGGTTACCGGTCCTTGCAATGGCCATGTTCTGAAATCCGACATGGCGTTCTAACAAGTTACTTGTTAGAAACTTGAGAGCGGAGATTTGTAACATGTTGGCTAAAATAGAATCGAAATGATCGTAAGCCTCTCGAAGTAAATTTGCAATCCCTTCAAGAAGTTTGCTTGGTTGAGTCCTGCCTTGCGAGAAACATTCATTGAACTGCATGGCATCTTCGATCATTTCATTGTTTTGTCCGACAATGTCATCGTATTGGACAACAAGCCAAGTAAACATACCGATGTATGTCTGTACTTCGACTGGATGACGGGGGTGAGCAACCTGTGAGATTGTTAGAACTGTCTTTCTCTGACGCCTTCAAATTTTCACCAAGGAAAATCCGGGAATATTTACGATACGTACCAACGCTAGTACAAATCCCAATCTAAATCCCTTGGAGGACATGGGTGTATCTAGTGGGACGCCAATTTCAACAGCTCTTGCGTACATGCACTCGAGCAAAACTTCAACGCGATCTTCCTCCACCTTGGGAGCACCTGTGTAATGCAACTCTGTAAACATCTTTGAACAAATTGGAGCGACCAGCCTGGCCAAGTTCTCTGGTTCCTTGGGGAGATTATCATCAATGGGGATTTGATATTGGTAGAGGAAGTTTCTGAGCATGCAAACAAGTCCGCCCCAGGGGGCAGCAGTGGTGTGAGTTTCGTAACCAGACATGTTGTAAGTAGCAGTTGTCTTCTTAGCTTAAGAAGAAGGGTAAAAAGGAAAGTGAGAGAGTTGGGCCAGAGACCATAGATTATATATCCAATAAGTTGAGATAAACGCGCTCTATCTAGGACTTCTAGCATTGCGACCTTCCCGCAAAAGTCTCATGTCAGGTACCGCCATGTTAAAAGAACTTTGAAAATCGCGCTGCGCACAGCACGCAAGTACCGCATAATCCTACGAGATGTAGCCATGGAATGGAGACGAAAAGATCCTCAGGACTATGCAAGGAACCAATAAAAACCGTTATTAGAAGCCAAACCGCAGAGGGATCGAAAGGCTTCTCCACCCCATAGCAGGATTTCGAGATTACACGGTAATATTTGTTCCCGTTTTTAGCGTACACTGAAGTACACAAGTCCCAGTTAGTTCCAAGACTCCACCCCTCAACATCAACACAGCCCAAATCATACCCCACCCATTAAACTTGAACTGGAGAATCGCGGCGACCAGCCGAAGTAAGCTCTTGGCAATAACTACAATTCAAAACCCCTGGCCTCAATGGGCCCGGGTAGCTGGTCCAGCCATCATCTTTTGTTAACGCATATGTAGTGCATGCACCGCCCCTCACATGAGAGCGGTTTTCTGCCGCTTATTGCGTTTCGCTTCGTGCCTGGCGCGTCGGGTCGGGCTGTGCACCACCTTACATCATGTCCTGGCCCGCTCGCAGCTGGATTTCGGTCTGTGTCGGTTGTCGATGGATAGACACATGCAATTGCATAAAACGTGATACGGTGAAATGGGTCCTATCTTGGATGATTGTTTTCTTTTCGTCTAGCTCCTCTTTAGGCGTTCCCTAGCACCTAGGTAGGCCCTAAAAATATAACTATCCATCCACGCGTTTTCGGATATGGAACCCTCAGCCAAAAGCTCATAGCATCCCAACTGTCTTCACAAACGATGGCAAGATAGCTACCTATATGTATAGACTATAAGACACATGCAAGTTCAATCCGCAAGAATTAATACTCATACCATCTGAATGTTGAGGCAACTCATATTCTGGTTGCATGAATTCTTTGTCCGCACGTACACTAATACTAGAAAAAAAAAGTTTCCAATTTCCGTCCTATTAACCCAGGTTACTTCAGACTATTTATGCAAGACCTCCAAGTAACTTGATAACAATTTTTCTTCAACATTTATTATACCGGATAATATTTCGCTCGGAAAAGTACGGATTCTTGACTGCGTTGCTGCAAGAGAGAAATGTGACAGGACTTTGACGATGGCAAGGGTGGTCGACCGGTTGATCACACTTCAACTACACACCAAATTAGGAAACACTGTGGCTTCTGCTTAAGATATGGCGGCAGAAAAACAGTTCATCCCTCCATATATCACAATACACATCACGAGATTGAATGGCATGATCACCATTGGCAGCCTAATTATCCTGTCAATTTCGCTTGGACGGAAAAATATTAATTAACCCTGTTTCTATCGCTTTAAAAGGCAGTGTACAAGACATCAAAGTTGTACTGTTGGTTGTTGGCTGACCAGCTACCAGATGCTTGCTTCGAGCCGCGGACGCATTGTTGGATGATGTTACTATTCACGTTAGATCAAAGCAAGCCTATCAATACTTCGTCACTTACTCGGTAGCACCCTATAAAAGCAAGTTAGCTCAGTTCATCGTACAAGGCACCAACATATATCTTACCCAGCAGTCGGGAAAGCCTCCAGTTCCACTCTTCTTCCTGGAAAGGGTTACGGTGACGGTCTCTCCGCCAATCGACTTTGAGTTCTTCACCGAGCAAGGTTGCTGGTAAGTGCATTGCGTGTTTGCGCACACCTTTTGGCGGACATCCCAGTACAAATCTTCCCACTGTGAGATGCGGTTGTCGGGCCATCCGGAGCAATCAGCAGCATAGGCTGTTGTGGCGAGAAGGCCCAGGATGGCGGAGACATTGATGATCTGCATTTTGAAGATGAAGTTGTCGTAGTTGCTGTTTTGGGGGAGAAGTTGGTGCTTGAGGGTTGGACTTCTGAAGATAGCTTCAGGGACTCTTTATATAATTGTCCTTTGCACACACGGGTGCCTCGTCTTCAGACTGTAGTCGTGCCATTGAACCGAAGAAGAAACCGGCCCACTGAGCTGAATGGGAAGTGGATCCTCGGCTGGTCTGCTAAGAATGCTAGGCGAGGGCATCGTATCCAACCCAGCCAGCATGCCGTGTGCACATGCCACTGGCTCCCGTGCCTGGCCTGAAATGCCACAGAAACTTTATTCTGCGCAACGCTATTTTAAGCTTAGTACCAGGGAAGTGTCTGCGCTATCGGAACCGGCTGCCGAAGAAGGGTCTCTACGTTGCATGGCTCGTCGAAGAGCCTCTGAGCCTTGACTGTTGCGGACCCGCCGCGCTGCAGACGATACCCCTGCGGCACGCTAAAAACCGGCACTTGTGGCCACATTTTCGGCGATAAATAAGCAACGTAATATGCTTACTCTCCTGACAAAGAACACTTGGGCCGCCGCTTCTGGAGCTCGTGTTGACAGTCTACTGCACGCAGCGGCCGCCGGGTGGATCTCTTCTCTTCACATCCCACGGGATGAGCCGAGTCCAAGACGCAAATTATCCGACGCAGGCCTGGGACCGGCGCTGCGAGATTGGTGGAAAAAGTGAGCGAGCAACTCAGGCTATCGCCGGACTGCATTGATCGATACATTCTTTGGCTAGTCTCTATCAGGCGATGTTCACAAAGACAGTGATAGGGCAGAGGAAGAGTAAACGGTCCTTCTTGTTTTGAACCGAGAAGCAAAGAGACCTGAGCTAGCCTTCTTTTGCTTTTTGTTTTGCCACTAAATCCATGCACCAAGATGACAAAATATGTTATGTCACTGCTGGGCACCATTTAGTGCTTTGGACGTTGAAGCGTGGAGACTAGCTGGACACGGGCGATTTTGGGTGTGCATGGTGGGGGTCAGGAGGAATGGAAAGGGTCCCTCGCGGGCTTGGTCCAGCTGAGCACACCAGCTTCGTCACAATTCACCATTTCCCGCACCATTTGAAAGCTGGCTTTTTGGGTTCGCTTATCAAATGGTCTTTTTAGTATGTGTAACGTTGATTTGAACCCAAATGCTGCGATTTTCATTTTACTTTGTCCACTCGTTTGCGACTTTATGATAATTCTTCCATAACACCGAACCAGACAATGGCAACGGACACACCCACCACTGCGCATATACAAATGCTCCTCTGCTTTTTCTCCATAGAAGCATTAGACTCATTGCCCAGTCATCAATCAATTGCTCAGGCCAGGTATAGGAAAAAGGTAGCTTGGGCCTAATAAGCATAAACTCCAATTCCTACACAACTAATTAATGGCAGGAGCCGAGATTCTGGTGTCCTAATTGGCTGTGATGGAATGAAGTGGTCGTTTGATCATTGAACTGCGGTATTCATATGCGCTTTGTCATTAGAATTCGTGAATTACACATCATTTTACATCCTCGTTGGTCCTCTTACATTCCTGTCCAAAATGACCAACTCCGTGCCAGCCAACCCAATTATTGCTATTGCTAGCGCAATGAAATCAGCCATCAGGTTTTTTCTTCCGCCCACTCCCTTGCTTTTTTTGTTCAGATTTGCTCTGCCCACTCTATTATGATGTGGTATTCTGATTAGGTCCTTTGCATATCCCAACGTCCAGTTTGAACTGTCTCAACCACTCTTCGTTGTCTGCAGGTGTTTGGTTCCACGGGTCATCACTGAAGGTTCATACGTTAATGAGGGGTCCACCTTGAGGATATTTCGAAACTTACTCGTCGTAGAAAATAAATCTTGCTTGGTGTCGGAGCTCTTCATCTGTCGGAATATGCTGGTTGGGATTGTTGGGCGACATCGTTGCTGCGACCCACCGAGCCAGCTCTACAGCCACCCAACGATGGAAATTGGTGTTGTGAGTGTTTAAATGGCCATGCTTCACCGGTGATTGGATCACGCCCAAACTTGGTGTACCTCCAGCCCCAGTCGATGGGCTCTGCCCAGGAGTCTGTTCCACTGGTGGCAATGTCCGAGCTGATTCTGACAACAGCTTCCCAATGGGCGGGCTGATCAGATGCGAAAAGTTGCGCGAGGGCTGAGTGTTGCGAATGCTCGTGTATCTTCTTTTGAAGGACATCAACCAAGTCTCATTAGACAAGGCCACCCGCTTCCATTCCTCATCCTCAAACTCCTCAATGATACTTTGCGTCTGTCGCTGAAGGCTCGCATCATCCACCTCGATCCCATGGGCCTGGAGCAGATCTACATACTCCGATAGCAACCTCTCCAGTTCGCTATAGTTCTTCATGATGGAATCAATCTTGGATGAATCTGTCGACAGCTGCGGTGGCTCCACCCTGGCTTCCTTGTAAGGGATTTGCGCCCGCGTTCGGAAGTTGCTCAGCCAGCCAGTCGACGATCCTGCCAGCTGGATTAGCCAATTGGCAATAAACTCTGCGGGACAGGTTGAATGGTCCTCAACCCGGCGTATGATTCGCAACGCTTCTTGTTGAAGTTCCTGATCAGTCAACGGTATGGATTTTTCCGCTCCTGCAAAGTCGCGTAACTGAGATTCCAGTTGGCAGGCCTCGAAGAGGGTGTCTTGTCCAATTATTTTGAGGATGGGAAGTCGACTCTCCGCGCTTGATCTCATCGAATTAAACCTTGCTTGTCGTTCAATGATCTCCGATGACATTATCAGATCTCGAAGCCACGAAGAGCCTGGGCTTTCTTGTTCGGACAAAACTTCGGATGCGAAGACGATTCTGCATGCCTCCAGTTGCATTTCGTCAGAAGTCGGCAGTCGTTTTGATCGCTCATAATGGACCTGAACAAAGTGCATCATCTCTAACTCAATCAGCTCGTATCCGTTGCGTGGGGATTCACAGAGGGCGTTGCTGGCTTCGAATGGGAATGGCGTGTTGCGTTCTGTGGAAATAAAATCTGATCGTGTCAGCTTGCGTTAAGTTGATATGATTGCTGGTTCCTACATGGCGGGATTGAGTTCTCAAGTCGTGCAAGAACATTCTCGTCAAACCCCCAATTGCCTTTCCAATCAGCCATAGTGTTCCCGGCTTTGAAGTGATCGGCCAGGTGGTCGACTCTGGCCTTCCACGTGTCCAGGCTTGCATCGCAAAATCCACAACGTGATCGAATATCCGGCGCTGCCATCTTCCATTGGGCAAGTGGTCCATCCAGATCCTTCGGCTTGACATTGTGGACCAATCGTAGATGCTGGCCGAGGTGGTCTTTGCGATTGAATGTGCGCTCCTCGGGGAGCCGGCCCCGACAATCCAGGTAGTTGTGGGTCTTGAGGTGAGCATCATCTGGTTCGGCTTCGCCGCAAAATACGCATCGGAGCAGCTGGTCATCGTCCATTTCTCGTGGGCCATGAGGAGCGCAAACCCATGTTTCCAGCGCTAAATGAAGGGACTTTTCGTGTCTCTGCCAGTTGTGTTTGGTCCTAAATGTTTCTGTGCAAAATGTGCACTGGAACGTATTCAAAGGCGTCAATAGCGACGTTTTTGTGTGCATCTGCTTCTGGGCAGCTCGTTTCTTGCGGCGTTGGTGTGCGTTGCTGAAGGACTTTAATGGCACAGTGCCGTCGCGCGACTCAAAGGAATACACTGAGGCGTTACTTGATTGGGAAGTACCCCTGCTACTTGCCGAGGATGCTCGAGAATATGGCGTGTTGGAT
Organism: Calonectria crousiana; assembly: GCA_013406985.1. Taxonomy (NCBI): domain Eukaryota; kingdom Fungi; phylum Ascomycota; class Sordariomycetes; order Hypocreales; family Nectriaceae; genus Calonectria; species Calonectria crousiana. The sequence goes on along the minus strand of VTGD01000012.1, from coordinate 142,304 downwards.
CCATCGTTAGAATTGTTAAAATTGTAAGGACTTCTCGCTCCTGCAACTTGTTAGACTCATGATGATCCAGTGGAATCATTTCCGCTGATATTTCAACTCTTCTTACCCGGCGAATCGGAGCATGCAGCCATGGCGCGTGCAATGGCACTTGCAGAGACTGGTTCATATTCAGGAGGCGAATCAACCCATCTCTGCAGCGGATCAAACAATTGGTTTTTCGTATCATACGCTGGCGTTGGTGGCCTCCTTGGGATGTCAATCGAGCCAGTCGAAGTGTTCTGCACTCGGGCTGAAACTCCGATATTTTGCGTCGTCTTCCCCCGCCGACGGGCATTGGCCAACCAATTGGATATTTGAGTCTTGTTGAGACCGGTCTGTCTCTGGAGCAACTCCTTCTCTTCCTCGCTCGCAAAAGGATGCTGGCTGTGGTTTGTAAGCCAGTTCCTTAAAATCCGCACGGCATCTCTGGAGAATCTGGATCCAATTTTGGGTGGGGGTGCTCCATTCGCCACAGCCTTTGCAGGCGGAGTGAAAGGAACTGGGCTCTCGGAAGGCGTGCTGCTTGGTCCTGGAGCTTCCCTCGGGAGTTGAGGGTTGGTATTTTCCTGGGCGCTTGGTATCGCGATTCCAATTGGTGCAATATTAGCTTGGAGCATATGGAGGAGCTCGAGGTCCTGAAATAGGCCGTCGTCATTGTCGCTGAGAAATGCGGGAAACCCGTTGGCATCGACGGAGCACATGCCCTCGAGGTCATCGTCCATTGCGATGGGTGCACTCGTCGAAGAATCGATTGAACCGCCCGCAGAGTGGCGGTTCCCTAGATAATTCATGGTTCCAACGTTTGAGGTGGCGCAGCGAAGTTGATGATGAGATGAGATGGTCACGTTGCAAGGGAATCACCACCCAGGTGGGGCGTCCTCGTCAAACACTCCCTACGAGATCCGCTAGTACAAATCGGGAATCGCCAGCACCACAGTAAGGAGCTGATCAAGGCTATCTTGCAGCAACTTTTGCATCTCTGAGCTGCGAGAAGGCTTTGAAGATAGCTAGTCTTGATTGATGCTATCGAGGGGCTGTTCGTGGTCGATTGAGTGTGTGAAGTTTTGCTCTCCCAGACCTTCAGGTGGTACAGGACCCATGGGCGAGGATATTTAGGGTTTCTTTATCGTAAATGAAATTAAATCCACCTAATTCTCACCAAAGCTGTGACGTTGAACCATTTCTTTCGAACTCTGCTGACGCTCCGATTCCGGATACAGGGTAGCACCCACGATAATCCAGCTTCCGGCTGCTGCCTTGAGCTGGGAGCTGCTGACCAATCCTCCAATATCAATTGATGACAATTGAAAAACTACTGATTGGCATGTTACTGAAGGCTCTCAACCTCAAGTTTTCTTTAATTTTCATCGACATTTTGTCAATATACAGGTCATGGGATCGGAGTGTCGGTGAATGATTCTAGGCTCACCTAGCGCCGCGGTAACTTTCCCAATGTAAATCCGGCAAATTGTCCCGATTTTGGCTAACGCCGAACGCCAATCGACGCCACCAAGCTAATCTGATCGGAATAACATTTCTACAGCGTTAGCACATGGACATGAGATAACCAGAAAGCGATGCAAAGCTGAGTGTGGCATGGCATTGTCGAGATACCCAATCTATTGGATAATGTGTCCCGATGTTTTGATAGCGGACTGAGTGACAGATGACATGCATGATGCTCCAGGAATCAGCATGACTACCATCAGATGTGAGATGTGATATGAAATTGCAGGTCATCACAAATTTCATGACATTTTGACTGATACTTGCACAGGACTAGAATCACTAGAGACTTTCCGTATTGCTCCAGATGGTCCCTGGCTCTGTCACGATCACCTTTTCACTTGCATCAATATCTCCGATGTCTTATTCAAGGATGGTCTCTACCACTATTCAATTAGCACTTTGGCGACGGCCGCCCAATAGCCAAATTCCAAGAAAGGTTTGAAAAGCACTAAGTTTCTCAAGGGAACTGGATTATCACTATGCTCATTCTTCATTTTACTTGTTCTCTTCCATGGTGCTTTGCCCTGTATTGTAATTCGTTATCTGTTCTTAGCAGATGGTTGCCTTGACAGTAGAGAATGTATATGCCAAGGTACATTCGTGATTTTGGTTGGTGGTCGGTGAGGCCCACACCAAGATCATTCCTAGTTGTTAAATCAAGGATTCATACCCATCTCGCCGCGTCTCCCTTTTTACCAATACCAGTCTCAGTTCTCAGTCATGGTATGCGTTACTCTAATATTCAAGAAGATTTGTGCAAGTCACGCGAAAATTTGCCATGCAATTCATATCTGTTATTCTCAAAGAGTTATCGTATCCGTATCCTGAAACAACCCACATCCAGCCTCCCTTGCGCTCGATAATAGGACATATGATGTAACTTAAAACATTCGCTGCACATCAGAAAAATCGCACCCAAATCCTGACTCTTGTACTACTCATTTTACACTGGGCGAGCGTTTTTCTTTTTTCTTTTGCACTCAAAACTCGCCATCCAATCACACTTAATCGGTCTTGGTGGCAAGAGACATGTCAAACTCCAATTCCCACTCAGCCTGGGAGTCTCCCTTTCTAGGGACAAAGGTGACCGTCAGGGCATCCTTGACAGCGAATACGGAATCGTTGTCAAGGTACTTGGAGTCTGAGTCGAAAATCTGCGTCACGACCCTCTTATAGCCGTCCGCAATGACCTGTAAAAAAGAAGTTAACACCATTCGGGATCCTTTGGAGGTTCATAGTAAACTTACCATGAAGTGGAGGTGGGCAGGTCGATAGACATGTCTGTCCAGAAGGTTGAGAAGCTTGCCAGCAGGGCCATCATCAGGGACCTGAAAACGCCTGTTAGAGATAATACTGATTATCTATTCTAGGACACTTACGGGATAGGGAGTAGGCTTTAGGCAGTAGAAAGAGAAGCGACCCTCTGAATCGGTAATGAACTTTCCTCGCAGGTTATGCTCGACCTGCTTATCGTCTTGCTGCTCGTAGAGACCTGAATCCACCGTCAGCTTGCAGTCTTTGATCAAAAACAATCAAAAATTACATACCGTTTGTTGAAGCCTGCCAGACTTCAACGGAAGCATTAGGTAGGGGCTTTCCAGTCTCGGCAGAGGTAATCTTTCCGTAAAGAAAGACAGTGATGCCATCCTTGGGTGTATCAAATGAGATTGTGGTGCCGTTCTCCCGGATTGGTGTGTCGGCACGCCAGAAAGGGCCAAGAATGGCAGACAAGGTGCCGGAGTTTGCGTTCTTGGCGAACTGGCGGTGTGTAATGTCATCAACGAGACTGTGCGCGGTGTCAGCACGCAATAAGCGTAGGATCAACATGGCTGACGACTTACGACTCAAGTCCAATGACATCGCAGACAAGCTGACCCTCGTTTCGGCGGTCATTGCTCATCTGACCGGCCTTGTTGATCATGTCAACAGCAAGAAGCCACTCGTCCACAGTGAGGTTGATCTCGCGGGCAAAGTCGTGAATATGCTGGACGAAGCAGCTCATGACCTCTCGTAGTCTAGGGTCGGTCTTTGGTCCAAACGACTCAATAACACTCTTGGTGAAGGCCTGGCCGAGGGCCTCCTCATTGCCGTTTGGGGTCGCCATTTTTGAAACTTTGGGTTTGTGAAAAAAAAAAAAAAAAGGAAGTTGGTTGTTTCCTTGTGGTCAGTTGGAATAAGCGAGAGGCGACGTATGCTTGAGGATGGATGGATGGATGAGTGAAGTAAAGGTCTGAGAGACGAGGGTGAGCGCCACGAGTCTTCTTATGTGTGCTTCTCCGGACGGATAGGCGGATTTAGAAGACAGGTTTGGAAAAGGCAGATGGGTGTAAGGGCGACGATCCGGGATGGGATATCTTACGCCGCATGGATTACAAACAGCGTGCTAATCAACGGTCCAGCTGGATAAAGAGGCACCCCGCAGCAGCGGCCCTGACATGGAGGGCCCACGGGGCAATGCGGGGTTCAGATGGTGGAGGATCTAGATCTCGGAGGGCTCCGCCTGCGTTTGCGATGCCATCCATCGGTGCGCCATGTTTCGGCTACGGGGTGCAGTCGGCCCTCTTCCGACCTGGCAGCCGATGAGGGACGTGCATTTGCCGACCGCGCATCGCGTGATATGGCGCGGCGGATATTTCCCCAATCGAGCGACAATTCGCTACCGAGTCATACGATGGCGATGTCATTTCGACGGCACTGGTCTGTAGGCAAACTCAAAGAGAAACGCATTCCGTTGATGAAAAATGTGTGACATTGATTTGAGTTGATGGCTCGCCGGGCATGTCCCAAATGGGGGCGGGGGAGGGGGGGTCCATGGATAATTAACAGACAGTGCTAACAGAAGCTTAATATTTGCTAAAAATAATTTTCTACTGCAATTGGCAACAATACAGCCTCATATTCATTTTCTGTAGTCCTCGTCTACTCCAAAATCCCACGTGGGCTTGTCGGTTCCGTTGGGACGGCTGGCCCTTCGGAAGCCGAGATCCAGGCCCTCAATTTGCACAACGGGCAAGACAGCCTGGACGTCGGCCTTGTAGGCAGCCGAGTACCATGAATCCAACAGGCTCGGCTCGCAGAAGACCTCGGGGCTCGTCTGTCGAAGGCGACGGAGCGCAGTGCCGGAAATCTGGTCGACACTGTGCCCGTGTCGCAGCGACAAGAATTCCTCACCAATGGCCTCGCGCAGCTTGGCCTTTACCTCGTCGGAATATAGGCCAGCCTTGAAAAGCAAGAGATCGTATTGGAGGAGGGACGCCTTTCCATGCCAGGATCCTCCCTTAGTGGCCCGATGATATAGCCCCGTCAATGCCGCAATGGCGCCGATGCACCCAGTGCCATAGTCGGAAATGGGGAACGGCGGCACGACAGGCTCGTTCAATCCCATGAACTTGCCCTGCTCCCACGCCACACCACTGACCTAAAACGGATATTAGTCGCCCAGATATAACTCGTCTGGTTTAGACGCGCGGGGAAACCACTTACACAATCCGCAATCTGCTGCCAGCCAGGACGACCAGCCCACTCCCCCTGGTACCCGAAGCAGTTTTCATTCACATAGACATAGCCCTTGCCTCGCTCCTTGGCCAGCTTTGTCAATGCCGTCGCGCCATATCCCAGACGCTCCAACGCGCCCGGGCGGTATCCATCAACAACCACGTCTGCTTCCGCAAGGAGGACCTCGAACTGCTTTCTGCCTTCGGGGGATTTGAGATCAAGGTCTGCCGCGTGCTTTCCCATGTTTCCGTCAACCTGGAAGAATGGAACGTCGCTCAGGTTGGGGCTGGTAATCTTGAGCACATCAGCGCCGTACTCGCCCAGGATACGGGTGACGATGGGGCCAGCAATGATTCGACAAAGCTCGAGCACCTTGATGCCTGCCAGAGGTCTGGATGGCTCCCCAGGAACATGAGCTGGCAGCGGTATTTTTGGCGTCTCGCTCTCGAGCTCGTCAACTGACCAGGGAGGAAGACTGTTGTTTACTTTGCCCTAAAAGCGCATCGGGGTTCAGCACACTGTTTTCAACGTTCAAGCGCAAATTGACTTACATGGGGCGTCTGCAGGAATTCCTCGTGCTTCAATGCAGGCACACCAGCTTGGCGGTTTTTGGCATTGAGCTCTTCTAGTTCCTGCACCGAAAGCTTCTTGACGGCTGCCTCAATTGTGTTGACAATCTCCTCGTGGGTCTCCAAGTCGGGTCTGAAAGGCTCTAGTCCAATCATGCCCAGTGTTGTGTTTGCCTCGAGAGATCCGTGAATGTGATAGTACCGTCCCTGGTCCTTGGTCTCGTAAAGGTTGGCAGACATGCGCCTATAGGAGTTTGACTGCGCCTGCAGCAGATCGGTATCTGTGCCAATTCAGTATGAGCTGTCGCCAGTGCACTGTGTTCATGAGTGCCAACAAACCTTTCAGGAGCTTCTTGACCGAAGGGTCTAATTTTCCCAGGCCGCCCACCTTGGCCAAATAGGCCTGGCACAGAAAAGCCGTCGTCTTTTCTAGGTCTACCACGACATTTCGCTTCTTCTCTTCTCCTTCCTTGAGGTCTGCCAAAAGACAGGCAACAGATCCCTCAATGGCCTTTAGGGCAGCTGTGGATTCCGTCTCCTTGAACGGGATTGGGAAGTAGGGGAAATCGCGAGCTGAGGTGAATTTCACCTCCGATGCCAGACCGTGCGCAGCCGGGGGCAGCGCGACAGGATCGAGCAGGTCGCACAGTAGTTTTAAGATGCGGCTCGTCTCGGCCAGAGACGAGTATGTTTGTGATGCATTGGTAGCCATGTTTGTGTATTTTTTCTTGTCTGTTGTTTTGCACAGCGCTAGCGCGGATTAGACGATACAGGAAAGACCTTTATTGCAGTATCTTTATACAAGATGATCGACTGCGCTCCACACGGAATACCCATAAAACGGGCCTGGGCGCCTGGGAAGCTGGGAGCGCCGATTGCGCTACTTGAGCTCCAGCCCGGGAATGTTGGAGCGGGTAATGGCGCTGATGCGAAGCCAACTTGAACCGGTCAAAGCCGGGAACGTAGGTCTTACTCATCTGGGCCGGCCTGACACAACGAACACTCCAATTAGCTGCCCTGTTTATGCCTCATTCGTGCCGTCTGCGCTCGTCATAGTTTTGTCAGTCAAATAACAAAATGAATCAGAAGCTAATGCCATTACCCAGCTCCCGACGGATATACAATCTTGAGAGGAGCACCATGACCCCGTTGCCGAACGCACCCCACAAGTCCCTCCCGGCACCCGACGGATCCACTGGAGGCGCTGCGGCAAATGCCCGCCAGCCACGACATTCCCCCACTAACAGTGCGCTGGGAGCCCCATTGCTAGCGCGCTCTCTGGCCAGCAGGCGCAATTGGCCATTGTGCTCATGCTTCTCTCAAAAAGCATCCTGGAGCGACTCACGTTATACCTTGAAGAGTGCATGCAACCATTGTTGAATTAGTTCGGACTTTTGATTGACCTATTTCTCACCACAATGCCTTTTCTTCAAGTCAGAGGCAAATCCCTCTTCTTCACCCATGTGAAGCCTGAGGCACCACAAGAGAATCTGACCACCCTCATCTTCATCCATGGGCTGGGCTCTTCTCATTCCTTCTATGCGCCTCTCGTCACTCAATTGACCAACGCCGGATATGCCTGTGTTTCCTTTGATACACATGGTATGTGACTGTGGCACCTCTTCCGTCCGTTACTAAGCGAGTATGTAGGAAGCGGCCTCTCGGATCTGCTGCCGACCCAGGAGCCACCCAGCATCAAGTCAATCGCACAAGATGTTGAAGATATAATCCAGCAGCTTTCAATTCCGCCGAGTCAAGCTGTCGTGGTGGGCCACTCTATGGGTGGTATCGTTGTGGCAGAGACCGCAGCCAAACTGAGTCTAAAGGGTGCCATCCTCATTGGACCAGTGCTTCCTAAGCCTGCGCTTGGCCAGGTTTTCACAGCGCGAATCGAAACAGTCAAGCAAAGTAGGTCATCTCCAATTCTATTTTTATTTTTTAAATCTGCAAAAGATTGATTGACATGCAACTATACAGAGGGAATGGAGGCCATGGCAGACGTTATCCCCAACGCAGCCACTGGCACAAAGGCATCGGCAACCCACAAGGCATTTATCAGAGCTCTCATTTTGTCGCAAAAATCAGAGGGCTATAATGCGCTATGCCAAGCTATAGCTGAAGCCAATCGGCCCCAGTATTCAGATGCCCATTGTCCCGTGCTCGTTATTGCCGGTGAAGAGGACAAAACCAGCCCATTAGGAGATGCACAGATGATGCTCGATGAGTGAGTCTCCGCAAAAGCTTTTTTCTAGGTTTTACGAAGCTAACTATCTTTTTCTCCAGATGGGGATGTGAGCCGCAATCAAAGTCTATCAAAGTCTTGGCAGGCATTGGGCATTGGCATTGTGTTGAAGCCGCAGAAGAAGTTGGTAACAACATACTAGAATTTTTATCCAAATAAACACATAGAAATAAGCTGATAGAAATAAACTCTTTTAAAATCCTATTCATCTATTTCTATCACAAGCATTTGCCTCTTGGCTTATTGTTAGAAACCGTGGAGCTCACTTCTTCATGGCTGCAGTATCCTTGTAAATCGTCAGCCAGTCGACTCATAATACCATTACAGATTGTAAACTTACCAAGTAAACCTGATAAAAACTCATTCTCCATTCCCCATCAGACTCGTCTTGCGCCAATTGTGCTCTTGCTGCCCAATCCACATCTACAGTTGATCCGGAGCGGAGGCCAAGCTTGACAGCGCCATAAATCATGACCTCAGTTGAGTTGTCTCCGAATGGGAAGATCTTATACAAGGTGTGCTTGCGAGATTCAACCAATGTCCACATTCCCTCTCTCGTTGTCCTGATTTCTAAAACGAATTTTGTTAGGATGGGTGGTGTGTTTTCCTTTGTTCTTAGTATACTCACCATCCGATCCCTTGCCACGCTTAGATGCCATGACAAATGAGGCATCTTTAGTGAACATATTCACATACTCATCTGTAAGACCAGGTGTATCCGAAATACTGTAGAATTTGGTGAAATACGCGTCTAGTGCGGGGTGGACTCGCACATCTGCAGGGTAAGTTGCCTTGTAATCAGCCATTGTGTTGGTGATGTAATAGTGGTTGTGATGGGTTTGTGTAACGGTTTTGAGGCTTCTAAGATTCTACAAATAGAGAAAGGCTTTAGACAACTGTATCGCGGCTTTAGTTGAGAACAATTGTTGTGCCTCGCTCGCTACGTCCGGCATTGATCATAGCCGACAAATGTCGGATGCCGGGTGACCCACTTTCGATTTACTGCGGGGAAGTTGACCATCCCAGCCAATCAAAGGCAGCGTAGCATTACAGCCAGGGTAGGATTCATCGGCTATTCGGCTCAAGTTCTACTTGTAACAACAGTGCTGCTGCTGCATTCCAACCACGTACTCGACGTGACGATGAGGCTATGGGAATTTTCATCCTTCTAGCATCGAAACCTCTGGTCTCAGCCAGTATTTCACTCTAGGGTAAGTGTCTCTACTGTATTCTGTGGCTTGCTGCATCATTGGCGTGGCTGGACGGTATCCGACCCCCCTCTCATGTCATGGGATTGGCAGGCCAGGTTTGGTTCTGCTTTGCCGCAGATTGACTGATGCGACAGACAGAGCCGGCCCGACGCCCTAGGTGGCGCCCACTAGAATTTTATCCCCCGAATTAAGCGACTAATCCAGAAAAGAAAAGAGTGGAGAAGAGGCACGCTGCAGAGGAGTGCGACAACCAGACACAGGGGCGGCGGCAAAGGGCCAGAGGCAACATGCCGACCAAGAGGGTCCGTGATAGCGATCGCAAGCGTTGCGCCCAGGCATGTGAGAGCTGCAAGCAGCGGAAGCAGCGTTGCGACGGCCAGCGGCCATGTCGGCGCTGCGTGAGGCGCGGGCTCGGCCGAGACTGCCACTCGTCAACAACCCGGTATCCGTTGCTGGCCTCATCGCTCCCCAGCCCGGACCCCGACCACTTCCGGAGAGGGACTCCGCCGGGCGGACCGGACCCTGAGCGGATGAGTCCCGGCGACCAAATTCACATCGAAGTTGACGCCGGTCACGCAACGCCCATGGCCGGCCAGATGCCATCCCACGCCCATGCCGCGTCTGCTGATACTTTGCTGGCCACCGAGCCCTCGCCGAGCGATCGACAATCAACCTCATCCCATCTACTCTCTAGCGGCTTTCCAGCACGGGTACCGCAAATGTCCCGCCTGGTCAAAGATACCAAGGGGCAGTACATGTTCATTGGCGATTCTGCCACCTTGTCCTTTCTTCAGAATATCCGTCGCATTGTCCGCAAGAGCATTGGAACATGCTCGTTTGTGGATGATCCATTGCGCCACTTGATTGTAGAGTCGTCGCCCGACGCTCGACGGGGATGGATCATGACAAGCGCCCAGAACCCTCCACCAAAGCAAACGCCGGAGGAGGTCGACTATTTACAACGCTGGTACATGCAATCCGCAAACTGTGTGCTTCTACTCTTTTGTCAGCAAGAACTTGCCCGCGCCATTAGCAATTGGCAAGAAAATGGCAATAACAAGAGTGACCCCGCCAGCCCGGTGTACTATCTTGTGTTTGCCATTGGGGCTCAGACTGGTCCCGAAGACAAGGATGAACTTGCTGAAGCATTTTTCAATTATGCCCGTTATCTTACTGTCGAGTCTCTCATGGAGGACCCGGACATCCCTACCATTCAAACATTTGCCCTGATCACCATGTATCTCCTCGGAGCATCGAGGAGGAATTCCGCATTCATGTACCTCGGCATGGGCGTTCGAGCTGCATACGCTCTAGGCCTGCACCGAAAAGACATATCAGCTTTGTTTCCACCTGCGGAGTGCCGGGCGAGAGAGCGGCTCTGGAAGGCAATTCGCATCCTTGATCTTTTCATGAGCGCCTCATTAGGCCGTCCCCCTTCAACCTCGGAAACAAGGGAGACGGCGAGCAAAGAAGATTACTCGGCCTGCAATGACCTTTCCATGATATTTGAATCTGTCTTATCGCAGATTTATGCAAAAAGAATGATCTCGACCGAGGTTATTGAGCGAATCAGTCAGCATCACCGGCGCTGGTCCAGTCAATCGCCCGAAGGCTTCGAGATTGACGGTATCCAGGCCGGCGAGCTGCTCCAAACTTCAGATGGCCTCCAGCGCCCCAATATGGGCCTTTTAAACCTGAAGCAAACGGCTTTCTGGACAATAATTTTACTGTCTTTTCCATTCCTCCTCAAAGAAGTGTCTGCAAACGTAGACGCGAATCCTAATTCCGCACACCCTGGCCAGGATGCACGAACTAGATCCTCCTCAAACCAAGTGCTCGTTTACGCCTGTCTGGAGGCTGCAATACACAATATCGAAATGTTACAAACAATCTTTTCGACCGAGCATGTGCCCAAACGGTTACCGTTTGTTATCAATTCCACCTTTGTCTCAGGACTTGTCCTCGGTGTTGCGACGTTTGGGGACTTTGACGTCACATTTCCGATTGAGCGTAGTTTGCGGCTAGCCCTGAGTACTCTTTCGCGTTTCGCAATTCAAGATCCCGTAGCCAAACGGCATCTGGTCATTCTGGAGCACCTCCAGGGAGCGTGCGAGAAGTACATGGAGATGAGGGCGCGGTGGAAAATGCAGCGTCAAACCCAGTTGGTGGGAGGGCTCTTTGGCAGTATCCACAGTATTGGAGTTCCTAGCCAGTCTAAAGAAGGTCAGGCTGGGTCTCGGAACGAGCGAGACGCGTCAAATAGCTCGCGAGCTACTCCAAACCCTGCGGCGCCAGGATTACAGACCCCCGCTTTGGATGTCGGCTCCATGGTAGGGCAACACCAACAAGATGAGGAAATGACAACCAGCTTTTCTGACTTGATACCGGCGATATCGCCAAGCTTTGTATGGTTTGATGCGTTTGGAGAAACTGTACCACTGTACCCCACTGTTGATGCTGGCATGGTGGATATGAATGCCTCAGGACCTGAAGCGGATATGAGGTCTTCTGTAAATTATAATGAGTTTATTATGTAAAAAAGCGAATTTACGAAGCGGAAATCTTGGATATGACAACGTGGCTTGGTTTCATCAATTTAGCTGGATTTATAAATGATGTTTTTTGGTTGTCCAATTCTCAAAGTCTGACCGCTCCCACATTTATTCCTATACTGAGCTTTGGGCATATAATATTGCCTTTCGGCAGAGAGGTCTATCAGGCTTTAGAATATATGAGATTGAATAGAATTCCTTGAGAATGTTTTGATGCTTTGATCAAATGTTGGATTCTGTGGCCTTTCGGCAGATCACGGTAAACCTTTTGTGGAAAGCCGGCAGTAAAGCCAATAGCGGATTGATGGAGGGGTCAGCAGCCGACCCCGCCGGCATTGCCGAATTGACGGTTCGTATTTGAAGCTCACTCCACCATTCTACCACCAGTAGACGATTCAAAGGCTCATGAATTGAGTGGCTGCTATGTATATTTTATTCTATATTCTCGATAGTCAATAATTTCACCAAAACTGGAAATTTACGAATATGGCATCCGCGATTGAGCCCAAGCTCCCAGCTACCATGTTTGCTTGGAGAAAGCACCGGGGAAGTTCCAAGCCGGTAAATCATGCCTCAAACTTGCTAGAGGAAATAACCACTAAGTTTGAATAGGTATATGAAGAGGTGCCGATCCCACAAATCCCGCCAAATGGAATTCTTTGTCAAATGCTGGCATCTGGCGGTACATATTTTCAACAGCAATGAAGGCGTGCATGTGAATATCGTAGCTAACCGACCATAGTGTGCCGGAGCGATCATTCCCTTCTGAAAATAGACACACAAGCCTCGTGGTTTCAGGAAAAGTACATCTTGGTAAGATTATTGCCGAGAGGAGCCCGTACATTCAAGCTAATACCCATTCCAGGGACATGAAGGTTGTGGTAAAGTAATTGGGATTGGGTCGAACGTCCGAGAGCCCAAGTTGAAAATAGTAAGCAATTCTACTCCCATGACTGAAATCACGGCTCATGCCTGTTATAGGGCGATGTTGTTGCTCTCCATGCGGTCCCCGGCTGTGGGGAAGATGACTGCCCAGAGTGCTCTCGTGACTTGGTTCAGATCTGCGAGAGAGGTCATCATTCAGGAATCGGACAAGATGGATTCTATGCACCATACGCAACCCTTGACATACGTGGAGCGGTCCTCGTACCCGAAGGTACATCATTCCACTCCCTGCGGTTTAAACAAACTAGTGCTCATGACCCTGGGCCTCTTCCTAGGAGTCACACCAGCCGAAGCAGCAGTTGCGACGGATGCAGTCAGCACAGCCTTCCATGCGATCAAGAGGCGAGGTGAAGTCCAAAAAAGCGAAGTGGTCTTTTTATTTGGACTTGGAGGATTGGGCTTCAACGCCCTGCAAATTCTTCTGCATATTGGACCACGAATAATTGTTTCGGACATCAAACAAGAGCGACTTGACGAAGCAGTGAAATTCGGTGTACCGGCCTGCGATGTTGTTCCGATAGGGACAAGCCCTCAGGATTTCGCCAGGGAAAACAACCTGGCAATCGACACCGTATTGGATTTTGTTGGAAGCAATCAAACGTTTGAGGATGCCCAGCACATCGGTAACACAACCCTCAACACAGAACCTTGAAGGTAAATTAACTAATGAACTTGTACCAGTTCGCCGTGGAGGAAAGCTCGTCTGCGTAGGAACCCTTGACGCGGACAACACGATCCACATGAAGATCGGCACGAGGAAAAGACTTTCGTTTATCTTTTCTTATGGAAGCCAAGTCCAGGATCTCGAGGAAGTGTTGCAGTTGATGGCATCTGGATTCATCAAACCTCAAGTCGAGACCAAGAATCTTGCCGACTTTCCTCACGTCTTGAGCGAACTTGTGGATGGCAAAATCCCAGGCCGTGTTGCTTTGATTCAGGAGTAGAAAGCATAAATTGATCGGAATAAGTAATGAGTAGCAATTTAGTTTATTGAAACATCTTTCGCTAATCGTATATTTCGCAGCTGTAGCTGAACTAATGCATACATTTGATTCCACCAATACTGTCATCTTTGTTGAATCATCACAGCCCAATGACGGGCCCAAACGTTGGAGTATCACAACAAACTTAGGTGTATCCACTGACACCACAGCTCCAGCATTCTTTGTCCCAAACCCATACGCCACTTCCTGAATCTCCATCATGTGTAGCGCTGGCATTGGCATTATAGACCAGGCATTGTCCCGTGCTGGGCTCCCAGCTAAACGACACGCACCAACCAGTGGGCCTGCGGCCATCAGAGCACGTTTCCCAGCATGAATATGGGTTGTCGCTCGAGCTTGAACCGCTTGCGCGCAGGTTCGCACTTGCTCCATCTTTCAGTTTTCCTTCCATCTCGCACACAGCAGTGGAAGGAAGACATGTTGGGGTGGAGGTGGAAACGGGCACAGTGGGCGAGGGCACAACACCACAATCACCGCACTCCTTGTCCCAGATCTCGTCGCCAGTGCCGGCCACAGCATCGCCAGCTTCGTCGGCAGGCACTTCGAAAATCCAGCACGATCCGCCGTCCCACAAGAATGATTTGCATTCTCCCCAGCGACGAGGCTCGCTGCAGAATTCGTAACAATCGTATACTTCGGCGAGACCCGTCTTCTTTCCGAAAAACCCACCGCCCCAGGAAATCTCGGTTCCACAGGTAGCGGTAGGTGAAAGACAAGACGAGGTTGATGTTGCTACCTCATCTCGCTGGAAGACACGGCAATTGGCGCCTGGAAGGGCCAAGACTATCAGTAGGCTAATTAGATTGGTTGCAATCATGTTGACGTTTGAAGATGCGGCTGATTGTGGTTGCGAGGCTCTTGACCATTCGGGTTGGTCAGTGCATTTATAGCTTGATGTGATGAGAGCCTTCGGCTATTTCCTTATTCTTATTTGTGATGTGGCCGTCTGACTGCAGTAGTTAGGTAGCTCAACATGTCTGGCCATGCAACTAAAACTCGTATTAACCCTGCACGAACTTTTGAGCATGGGGAATTTGGCCAATGATGCTGCAGAGAACCTGGAAATTTACGTAGTTTTCCCATCAACCGGAAATAATTCACCGCAAATAGCTAGATGAGCTGATCTTCAACCTTTTGCCCCCCCACATGGGCTATGGACTATCGACTTGCACATAACTGTAAGCAATCATTTCAGGAAATGTCGTTAGGAATAGGTGGTACGATGAGCAAGAATCCTTCATTAAAGCTACACTGAGCTCGTATAAATGCCTCATTCAAGAGGACCTAGCAACCAGGTTACAACACACTTGCTGCCGTTTACGCTCATGATATCTCTTGTCACATCGTATACTCTAACAGTAACAACCCTACAAAAAATTGAATATGACCATCGAGAAAAAATGTCTGTTCAGATCAGCTTAAATTTGCTCTTAATATTTGGAAGGATGCAATGGCCTAGAACCTATTTTTCAATGTCCAAATTCTAGAATGTGATCTCTCATGTGATCCCCAGCATGGTGTCCATTCGAAATGACTGGGAAATCATCAAGCTCCTTGATCTCTGCTGAAACAAAGTCAGACCAAGAAAGACTCTACTACTCAAATGGACCATTCGAGTATCGACAATGTCGAAGGGAATACTAGTTTTTACTGGGCCTTTTTACTAGCAGGCTTGAAAGAGATCTACTTCACTGCAGACGATGAAGTCAAGTGCAAAAAATGCATCACAAAGGCCCTTTGATTCCTCCTGTATATTTCATGTACTACTCGGAGGTTTAATATAGAATTTGTTGGTACTGTGGCTACTCTAACACAGTATTCGTCATGTAACCCGAAAACTATGGTTCTGTAGACCATGTGTCACTATCAAATGCGCATGTTTCTTTCCAATGAAATGTTGGGGGCCGCAAAGCTGCATTGACACACTGGCTGTCATAGTAATAACTCTACCCCAAATGAAGCCTCACTGGCTGCAAGATGATTGATACTAAAACGCATATTATTTTGAATCAAGTCACAGAGAAGTGGCGAAATTCTGCTCCCACACCGAGCAGTCGTGTTTTGCGCTGATTCGCAAAGTCCAACATGCTCTTCCTCACCGAAATTGACCAAGCCAGATGGGGCGAATGATCGGCAACTTTGCTTACCTACTTCTGAGAATTTTGGTCCGGCTGAGGATTAAATATTGGCTTATTTAAAAAAGGATGGTGAAAGTGCAAGATGCTCCCTCCAATACAGAACTGTTGGATGTGGAGATTGAGTCGTGAGGGTGTCCGGGATGAGATCATCTGATTGAACAGTGTGGAAAATTTACCTTTTGCACTGCCTTGTACAAAACAACCGGCAGCAACGCCACTTCACATTGTCAAAGAGTCCCTTCTGCACAGGTCTCATAAATTGAGATTGTCTTAGCCTTGGTTCAGACTGGTTTCAACCTCCGCTTCCAAATTTCGCACCTACCAACGACACCCCAACAACGTTGGCGTCTTTAATATGTCCTCTTCCAGTTATCATTTAGAGTCGATAAAGAGTCCAACTGCGGTGATGATTGCGAATTCGGAGCGCCTTCCTGACAAAAATGACAACCTCAATTCGCGGAACAGCGAATTTTATCTGGAGCCATGGAATGCTGAGCTGACCAAGCGAATTTGGTCAAATGCACACAACTTTCGGTCCAAGTCCGAGATCCAAATTCTTACCATAACGAAAGAGGAAATCACGTGGTCTACCGAAGTGTGTGACGCCGAAATCAGGCGCCTATTGCAGCAAGATGAATCCGGCCGGACAGATCGTTTTGGACACGTTATCGTGGTATTTTTTATAAAGCTTGAGGATAATAAAGAGGGCCAATATCAAAAGCAAGCAAATATTTCAATGGGCAGTTTTCAGAGCATAGCAGAGCATGTCAATATGCATGATTCAGCCATCTGGGATATTCGAGGGCGGCCAGACTATTGGTCGTCAATCGGACGATCCAAGTACGTGGATGGAAAAGCTTCTGGGGATTTTGAGTTCCTCTGCCAGCATGCACGATGGGTCCAAGACTCCCGCCCAGACGTTGCTCAAAATAAGGCTCCACGGTCGGTATATCTACATCACAGCGACAAACTAAATATCACCTACTATGTGGTGTCGGCAGCCAAGGATGACACATGTTTCAAGCAAATCGTGCAGGACTTCGGTATTTCTAGAGAGAACAAACGCTTCAAATTCGCTACTGCGAGTGAAGAGACTAATCCGTTTCTGATTCACGCGATGATATCAGGCTATGCATATCAGCAGTCTGTTGACTTCATCAAAAGTATCCGTGTGAATCTATTCAACCAAATCGATGAAGTCAACCGGTATCCAGAAGCATTGCAATCGAACCTTGGTGAAAGATACCAGGACGACGATGGCAGGGAGATGCTTAAAAATATCACCAAGAGGCTACATCTCTTCTCGCAAGCATGCGACAGAGGCTTAGCCAACGCGGATATGTCAATAAAAACTTCGCAGGAGATGCTTAAGGCTTTTCATAGCTTCTCCCCCAAGCCTGAACGTCCCTCGGAGTCCTGGAGCCAAGTTGAAGATTCGATAACATGGGTCTTGAAGACATGGAGATGCCAGAAGAGTTGGATGGAAAGCTACAAAGCCAGAAAAGACACCGAGATGAGTTTTGTGCGTGCATTTCAAACCGGGATTTTACCTTCTTGGCTAACTTGGAATAGGTATTCAATCTGGTCACTCAACAGGACAGCTCGATAAATATAGAAATTGCTAGAAGAGCTAGCCAGCATAGCTCCTCTATGAACGCAATTACAATATTGACATTGGTGTTCCTCCCTGGTACTTTCCTTGCGGTTAGTCTATCAAATTTTATGCAATACTCCGCGATTTGCTAATCAGTGGTAACAAGGGCATTTTTGGTTCGGGAATTTTTAATGAAAAACGTTTTGGGATATCCAAGATGTTTTGGCCATTCTTTTGCATGTTAATTGTTATTACCATTATCACTGTAAGTCTTTGGTTCTGGCGTGAACCACTTCAAAGGATAATAGGCCGTGGTTTAAATGCAATAGTTACATGCAAAAGAAGAATATGCGATGTTGAAAATGGCAATAGTGTATCGGAGAATTGATATACATCATGATTATCATGATTTTCATTCTTTCTTTTGGTCATGTTGGTGCACTGGAATGCGCCGACACAATCTGGGGCATCGAGCCTTACTCGTTTCGCAAACGGATTCTGTCACTAAATGACTCATTTTTCTATTGTGACCACCCTAACATATGAAACAGGAAGACCAAATCTTTTTGTGGTGTTGGCCCGTAAGCTGCAACGTCCCGGCGATGGGCCACGTCCGCGCCATGAGCTTTGGACAAAAAAACAGGTTAGTTCGGCTACAATACCACCAATGGCTTCTATGCTAGTATTATTGAACTCGCCGACAAATTCCCCAGCTTAATGGTATCCATTTGAGCACTATATACGATCTGTTTCTTTGGGTACTCTAGGCTATTAGGCCCTACTTCCGCAGCCTTTCGCAGCCTTCATTTCCTCGCGTTGTTCCCAGCGCCTTCGAGTACAACAAGAATGAGTCATGATGCTTGCCGCGGGTCCTTACGCACTTCCTGGTCGATGGGACTGCGGTGTTATCCTGTGTGCAAGGCATTAGAAAAATGGTTACTGGGTGAGTGTTTCTGCCGCATCAAATGACTCACGCAGTCCTAAGATATTTCGTCGGTGCATAAGGAAGTGTCGCTGTCGGAATCGTGCTGAGGTAAGCTTGCGGTGGAATGCGCGGTGGTTCGCGAACGCCGAGCTCGAGTTGGGCATCTTCAGGGCGCCCAATTGGCCGTGGTCTGGTTCGCTGCACCAACAAATGGGCTATAATTGCTATAGCTGGAGGAGCGGCAAAAAGCACGCTGACAATGGAGATGAGGCCCTCAGTAGAGATGGTCAATTGAATACGCTTGCCGTGAGCAGGGCATGCAAGTTTCTACGGTTTTCTATTTACCTTGGATCGGGCATTTTGGTATTCCACATTGGGTGAGATCAATCTACCATAACTTGGCGAAAGGGCATTGTGGTATCACGGAAACGGAAAGATGACGCAGTAGACGTGGGCCACCATGCCGAGCCAATTAGACAAAGGGCATTGTGGTGAGATATGTACCTCGTAATGCAACCCATCATACCAAAATGCCCCATGGTAGCTTGCATGTGTCTCAGGGGCGGGGGGAGCCTGCATCATCAGGCAAAAAGTGCCCAATCAAGCCGATAGCTAATCTTTCATGGCGCAAGGTGGCGTGGCAATGCTGCGTCCCGTTGATCTGGCTGCTTCCAACTGGATGCTTTCATTATCACCGCATGTTTGTCTGACATACGGGGGCTTGGTGCAGCCTCACTGCCGTCATAGTCTAATAAATCCATTAGGGCAGGTGCCTCTCATAAATAATCCGAATTCCCTCGTTCTCACAAATTTACCATCCTCTTCTACATGCTCACGGCTCAACGCTACTGGGATTTTTCTTTTTTTACCGCACTCAAGTCCACATAACCTACCGCCAACTCTTTCACCCAGCATGCCTGCCAAAGCCAAAAAAATCTCCAGAAATGTGGGAGATCCAAAAGGAGAGAATCACCCAGTATTATATCCAAGGCACTCTGACGAATACTGTCAGACGCATGAAGGAGGAACACGGCTTTGAAGCAACGTGAGTCAAATGCCATTGAATTTATAATTCATAGATTAACGACGGAGCTAGTCCAAAAGAATTTCGTACTCGATTGGCCTCTTGGGGTGTAATCAAATACATCAAAAAAGATGATTGGAAGCATATCTATGAAAGGAAGTCTGCAGGCATCCCAACATCAATCGAAATAAATGGAGGATACCTCAGCGAAAAAAGAAAGAACAGGGCGATGGCCAGATACAAATCAGACTTTGACATTCTTTCTCAAACAATCACAAATGCATCAACAGTAAACAACAACCCCTCCAGGGTTGAGCCATGGTCGCATCGGGGCATTACATGCCATACACCTCCTCTTTGCTTTCGTCGCCTAGTCAAAACATGTGGAATTCCTAGATTGCAGTTCTTGGAGAGATTTCCTATTGAATGTAAGGCCTTTATTTTGAAGTGCAATTGGTTTTATTACTGAATATTCTTTTTCAGATGCGTTGGTCACCAGCATAGCCCCACTCGGGTCCTGGCCCATCTCATTTGCGCCTTCAACCACGCTTAGTTCGTCTGCGATGTGGTCTATGCAAGATATCCCAGACCTCTCATGGCGAATATTCGGTCACGAAACTTCCATTCCCAATGTTTTGAATAATTTAATCACCGCGCAACCTCAGAGAAATTCACCCTCGAAGCCAGGGACAGACAATCACCTCACGCGTCACGAACCAGTGGTATTTTTACTTCAGTCATGTATCCATCTTTCTTCTAACAGTAGCGTATCTTTACAGGAGATGGATTCTTTCTTGAAATGGATCCTTCTGACGGGAACTACATCTCTCCTTTCTCAACTGCTTGCAAAGTTGAGAGAAACGTGCAGCCAAACCATCGAAATATTTCTTTCACGTCTTCTTCAGAGCGCTGTCAGTCTTCACGAGGAAGAACTTGTTTCCAGCCTACTTCAATTCCGTGCAAAGCCCAACTTTGCCAGACATGGACTCCACCCCAGTGACGGCATCGGGATAATCATTGGCTTCGAAAATATAGGGTGTCCCCTTCAACTTGCTGTCGTGAGGTCAAATATCCGGATTTGCAGGCTTCTTGTCAACAGTAATTTATATCACCCAGACGTGAACACTACATCCCGGGATTTCCCTTGCTTTCCAATTGAGCTTGCCATTTCACTACGGCATGGAAATCCGGAGATCGTTGAACTATTGATAGAAGCTGGCGCGGATGTTAACCTTTACTCGGATTTTGAGATCAAAGCTAGTGGTGATATCCAAAGTGAATACCCACTAATAGCTTTAAATGTCACAGAAAGAACGTTGTTGATGAAGGCTGTAGAACCCCAAAATGCTCGCATAGTTACTACACTTTTACAGAATGGAGTACGCGTCAACGATGTTTCAAAAATTTCCGGCACAGCAATGCAAATTGCTGTCGCAAAAGACGACTTGAATATTGTTGAAATATTAATTGCGGCGGGTGCAGAAGTTAACAGAGGTTTCGATAAATTGGAGAGTTTCGCAAAGAATCGTTTTACTGCCAATATTGACTCAAAAGCAACGTATTCCTCAGATAACAGATATCTCCCTCTGGGGATTGATTGGATAGCTTTCTTCTCGCCAATCCAAATTGTGTCAAGAAAAGATAGTCTAGCCATGGCTCAGCGATTGCTTTAGGCTGGGGCGGCAATCAATGATCATCCCAATTGGTACATAATTTAGGATCAGATACGGAAGCCAATTGGTCAACCTAAAGTTTTGGAACTGTATCATAAGATGAAGATCAAATCAAGACAACGTTTCCAGTTAGCTCTGCATGAATCGGTGGCGAATTGCAACATCCAATTAACCGGGCTATTGCTGCAAGAAAGTGCATCTATTGACGGGCTAAATGCGCTTGGAATAACGCCACTCCAGATAGCTTGTGGCCTAGATCAGGCTGAATTTGGAAGTGAACGGATTTCCAGGCTTGTCGAACTCCTCATTGATTGCGGAGCAGACATCAATATCCCATCAAATGCTACATTTATGCAAGCTGCAGCCAGAGCACGGAACCCTAAGCTCATGCAACTACTTTCAGGATATGGAATCACAACCCATATTCGGATTGAGTGGGTTGAGATGTACAATGCAGCTTCGAATGGTGATCTGGAGGTGGTCCAGTTGATCCTGCAGCAAGGCACTGATTTTAATGCCCAATATGGATCAGATGATATGCCGGAGATACAAGGAACCTTGTTGCATGCGGCAGTTAGAGGTGGCCATGTACTGATCGTGCAAAAGCTCCTGGAGGCTGGTGCCGAAGTCGACGCGGTAGTTAATAACGAGACTGCCCTATGCATTGCTACAAGACGGCATGATTGGGACATATTTCACCTACTGTTGGCCTACAAGGCAAATCCAGACACCAAAGCTAGCATTTCGCCATTTGCGATCGCCTCAGCTGAAAGATTAGTTGTCATAGTGGAGAAACTCATTGAAGCTGGTGCAGACGTTAATCGGACATCGCTTCTACACCACCATGGTGACGAAGAAAGTAGGACGGTGAAATATTCTGCCCCAATTTTCTGGGCACTGTACAATTGCAAGAAGAACCCTGTCCCAGGAGATGAGAACGAATCACATCTGGAGGAGACGGTTTCGTTCCTCATCGCCCACAAGGCAGACGTTAATGCAGGACCTGGGAGATAAGCGAGTGTTTTGGGTCTTGCCTGTCGTTATTTGAGTGTTTCAGCTGTTGAATCACTCATAAGCCACGGTGTTCACCTCAGCGTGCCAGATTACAGAGGTCATTACCCGATCAGCAGTGCGGCAAGGCGCGGGAGCAGCATGTTCTCCTTATTGGTCGATGCTGGTGCCAACGTCTGCGTCCCCAATTTATTCAAAGATATTTCTTACGGTAATTCATGTCCAGAGAGAGATAAAATGGTTTCTAAAGTTTTCAGCGCCAATGCATGGATAAAAGAGCAACATATCCTGCTACCAACGTTGATACGGATGAAGTGTTTCAGTGCGGCCCGGCAAATGGTACAGGCAGGCGCCAACGTCAACATAAACAGCGGTAAATATGAGACACCACTACTGGAAGCAATCAGAAGCAAGTCCCTTGAAGTTGTTCAGTTTATGATCGATCACGGTGCTGACGTCAATTACCCAATATCATTTACGCCTTTGTATGTGGCAGCCGAGTTGGAGCACGCAGAAATTGTTCGTCTACTTCTCGTCAACGGCGCTAACCCCAACATTGGCAGGTCGTCTTTGATTAAAGCCATAATTTCTAAGAGCTTTGAGATCTACAGGCTACTTGTGGAGAATGGCTGTAACATAAATGTTGAGGATGAGCACGGGATATCACCCTTGTGCCTAGCGGCTGGTGACGGGCTACTTGATATAGTCTATCTACTCATCGAGAATGACGAAGAGGTGGGCATGATAGCTGCAAGATGTAATGAAGCAGCTATGTATGCAAATCTGGCAGGGCATCATGTTTTGGCTGAGTTCCTGCGAGGCTACAAACCAGATTTAGGACAAGATCTTGGCAGGCACAATTTGATTGCGAGCTAGTCATTAGGACGCAATAAGGAACTAGCCACATCGAAGTGCAGCACCAGACAGTATGGTTTCATGGAGCCACAGAAACCAGCCTATTTTTCCATTGTCTTTTTTTTATGAATTTTTGTTGCACTGCTTGGATCGGTCACATCGAGCTGTAGAATAGAGAGTTGAAAGAGCCTTAATTTCTATGAATAAAGGAGCGGTCAATAGGGGCCTTTATAGCTTGTTGAAGCTCGCTTCCGAGGTGGCGCTGCGCTAATCATTCAGCCACCTCACCAGCCTCAACAATTTTATTACAGTCTCGTTTTGCTGTAGGCGCAAATATAGTTGGATCTGCCAAATTACATGCACTCAATAAATCCAATTTCTCATCAAATAACCACCATCTTAATATCCATACAAGTTCACGTGTTCCGAAGTTGATGCTCGTATCCTTCTGTTTTCCCTCACGAGTAGATATCGGATAGCCCATGCGCACATGATTGAACAAAATGCAAAGCCAGCCGATGCGCCAAACCCGATACCATACCGGGGAGAATCGCTGCTGGGCCAGAGGTATGCACCGTAAATGTATCCAATCTTGAATATTATTAGCTCATGAAGGTCTCCAAAGAGAATGCCAACATACCTGGCCGCCAACATTGGTCATGGCAAGAACAACCTAAAGACGGCGATTAATACCTGCATGGTCTACCAAATTTTGACCCAAGAGTACTCACAGCTTTCTTTTCCTTTGTTTGCGAGAGCGTCGATGAGGCCCATCCAATAATGACAGAATTTACAGCGTAGGCTCCCACTGGGAAAATGAAGCATGCAACATATCGCGCGGGAGTGTTCAAGGTCGATGCAGCAAGAACAAATCCAACAATCGCAATTGCCAATCCCACAGTGATGTGCCAGGTACGTTCATGGTAGCGACCAGAGCTCCATCCAAAGTAAATTCCGGCAGCACCAGCAAAAATGAATGGCGGGCAGGTCATCACCAATGTAATTGTTGTGTTGAAGCCCAGTGTTTTGACAACGCTGTACATTCAATCCTAGTCAGTCATCTAGAGTCCACGTGCCAGGGTCACAACACTTACGTGGGAAAGAATGAGTTAAATGAACAAGCCGAAAGGTGAAAGTTTTGCATAAGACAGAACAGCCAAGTTCTCTTGTCGCTGCATGCTTGCTTGAGACCTAGCCAAGCAGAGGCTGGCTGGTCATCAGCGTCGGTGATCTTGTCCCTTTCCATGCGCGAGTGGGCAAGCTCCTTTTCGCGCTCGGTGAGCCACCATGTCGTAAGAGGCGTGTTCGGAAGAAGCCAGAAGCCGATGATGGAAACCAAACCAGTCGCTGCGCCTTCGATAATGAAAAGCCTTGAAATGGTTAGAAGTGCAAATGTGTCTGCCATGTAGACCAACATACCATCTCCATCCTGCGATCCCATTAAGACCGTCCATTCCAGCGAAAATACCAGCTGCAATGAGTCCAGAGAATCCGGTAGCTAGGATCTGAGCACAGTAAAGCAGTGCAATGCGAGCCGCAACCTCTGACAAAATGGTTAGCATGATTCTGTCCCAACCCAGTCCTAGCATACCTTTTCGGGTGTAGAAAATGGATAGAATATAGGTGGCTCCTGGATAAAACTTGAGAAATGTCAGCTAAAATTTGTTTCATGGTTACACGGAGCAAAACATACCGGTGCCTCTGTAATTCCTAGGAAGAATCTACATGCTACGAGACCTCCATAATTTTGGACCAGTGCAGTGCAACCTACGAAATTAGCACCAGAGACAAAAGAAGGAGCAGTGTATGCGTACCAGACACCACGCCCCAAATCAGCATCCAGGCGCTCATGTACATTCCAGGTCTGACCTTGGTAATGAGCATGTTACTCGGAACTTGCATCAGAACATATCCAACGAATAAACTAGCCAAGAGGTCAGTGATGCGATGGCATTGCTAGCTTGACGGGGATGTCGTACATGGAAACAGTAGTATTAAATTCGGTGCCGGTCATATTGAGATCTTCTTCCAGGTTGTTGAGTCGGGCCTGGGCAATGGCATTTCGATCGACGTAGTTGAGGAAGTACATGACACACAGACAAGGCTGCAGGAATTAACGTTAGCCCGATTTCCCAAGTAAAATATTGAGCATTCTCACCATGATCCACCAGTCCAGCTTCCTCACCAAACGGATCTCTTCTGGGTCAGTCTTCTTGGCGGTGCCAGTGTAATCTCTCTCTTCATTGTTGACGGGCTTCTCGTCTTCCAAAACGGCATTGACGTGGTCAACATTATAGTCGTCCTTGGACGTGCGGTTCTCTCCAGCGTGGGCCATTGTACGCCGCGTATTGCTACAGAAGAATTGTGGGAGCGTTGCAATCTGTCTGTCGCCAAAATGTTACCCAGACCGCTGGCTCTCCTTATTTATATTCCCCCCATCCCAGTGCCGAGCTAGTACCCGCAGTGAATCTGGGGTAGGTTTGTGCGGGGAAGTTGGGGCGCCCACAGAGACCTGGGGAGCATCAAGTCGGTTCTCGGAGCCAAATCTGGGCGCCGAAGAGAATTGTCGAGAGCCAAGACTTTGGGCTGGGGTGGGATTGGTCCAGAACAGAATAGCGACATGTGTGTTTGTTGGGAGCAGGCCGTCTTACAGCCTAGTGACTAATCGGAACTAATGAGCGGCGCCGGGCGAGCATCTTCTTCCGTCTACTTCATTTGAAGTCCCAGCTAATAGCCAATAGTTCTCTGGAGCGCTTGCGTGCGCTCTCATTCCATCTGAACCCCCATCAATCAAGCATAATATTATACATAAACCATAAATGGTTCGTGTGTGGACCAGGCTCTCCGTGCAGGATCAACGAGGCATGTGACTAGTCCCAAATAATCGAAGAAGCGGGGTCAGGGTCGCTTCCTAATGAGCCACATGACAATGTTTTCTCCAATCAGTGCCTTAAGATTAAAAACGAAAAGATATCCACACTTACGCCAGCTCCAGGTGCTTTAGATTCAGGTTGTTTAGATAGATAAGACGTTTGCCGTGAACTAGTTTGGTGTCAAGCTTTGTTTGTAGAAGAGACGTACACACTTGAGACATGACATCTGGGCTTACTTGTTTGTGACTCTTGTCTACCCTGGTCTCATTCCTTGGAACCTTGCGCATGGCAGTGATCAGGCCACCCTTGGCCAATTATCCTCATTATGAGACACGGCTTTGAAGATACTTGGAAGAAAGAAATCGGATTAAAACTTTGCTACTTAGTATTCTAGACAAATAAGACTCATATCATCTAGAGCCATTGCTTGTTCCCAAAGTGAGAAACAAAAGCGCCACCGTCCCCAGCTTCAACACTTGCTTTGTTAATCACAGAAAGCACATTGCGCACAGAGCTTTCGGGCGTAGCCGGTCCCGTGAAGTGAGGGGCGTAGGTTGCAAACTTGGCGCCCATATCCTTCAGCCCCTGAGCTTGCTCTTCGGTTGCTATGCACAAGTTAGCACCAACTCAACCTCTGATAATTTCGGTCATCTTACGCTCATCATTATTACCGGTGTCCACCAACCCCGGTGAAATGCTCAGGAAAAGAACCCCATCCTTGCTGTATTCGGCGCTAAATTTGGCGGTCGCGGCATTCATGGCAGCTTTGCTAATCGAGTAAGGCGCCGCAATGGCAATTCCAAATTTGGAAATCAAATCAATCTCTGCCATGCCTGTGGAGATGGATATGACCTTCTTGACCTTGCCTTTGAGCACCAGTGGCATGAACAAATTGAAGAGGTGGATATTTCCAACCACATTAATCATGAAGGAGCTCACTAGGTCTTGCTCCAGTTTGCTGGGCTCTTTGCCGCTAAATAAGGGGATTAGTACGTAATCTTTATTGAATCATTTAGTAGAATTGAGGGCTTACAGTTTGCTGAGCGAATCATATGCAGACCAAGGGGAGACGAAAGCTGCATTGGCAATGAGAACATCCAAGCTTCCCCCAGTGATGCGCGAAACTTCAGACACCAACCCCTCCATGGTTTATTAGCGACACTCGTTAATCAATTCGAGCTACGAACCTGGATCGAGGCGTATTCAGTGAGGTCGGCCTGGACAATATGGATATTACTTCTGTCCTTCAGCTCGAGGTTGATCTTTTTCTCGGTGGCAGCTTTGTCGCGGACAAGGCCAATGACGGTATTTTCAGGGTTCTCAGAGAGCTGCTGAACGAATTCGAACTAGCGATAAGAGTCAGTCTCTGTCTCGTGATAGTGAGGATAGATAACATACGCCAAGGCCTCGCGAAGCACCAGTGACAAGGTAAGAAGCCATTTGAAGCGAGTGGTTTGAGGATTTGATATTTTGTTCAAGTGCAATGCGAAGAAGAGTGTAGAAAAGATATCGTTGATTGTGTTTTTAGATCAATCCAAGAGAGGAGATGGGGTTAATATATACACCAAGACGCCGGCTGAAGGAACAAGAGCCTCACCATTTTGTCATCTACTCAATCGAATCGGAAACTCTGAGAGCGAAAACATGAGTAATGCAGATGGCCCTAGACGGCAATGGCTGCACGATCAGCACCGTATCGCCCAAAGTTGCCCTGCTGCTTACCCAGCTGCGACGGTACAGGGTGGTACCATTTTAGGCCCCCAAGACTGGTTACTAATTCCCGTCGCTTAGCGTAGTGGCCGCCTGTGATTGGTGGGCTCCGCCAAGTGGGCTCGCAAAAAGTTGCCCATGAATCGGTTCTAGCGGCGCCCTGCGTCTGGATGATAAAGCAGACTCGTAGCGAGGCCATGCACCTCAGCATCTCCTGGCTCACCTGCGCAACTTTTGACGAGCGACCTCTTGAGAATTCGTAATCTCATCGATCGCACGGCGTCGCATCTCGCCGGGCCGCGCACAACACACAACGCACGCATCCTCAATCTCGCCCATTTGCTCGATTCCGAGCGCCATGGCCGCCAAGGGGTGTGGGACTTGCAGAGGTTTGGATTGGAACCAGAATAGCGGGGCGTGTTTTCTTGGCTGACGATGAAACGCAGCCCGCAAAGTACGATGCGATCGCACGCTTCCCGTGTGCAACCGCTGCTTGGCGATTGGTACAGAATGCACCGGATACGGCATACGCCTTTCCTGGCCTCGACCGGGCAACCAGAAGCGCTCGATCGAGGGACCATCGCCGGTGCACCATGGACTTGGTCGCAACGGTGGCCGACTGCAGCTGGTAAATGTTTCCTCCTGGGACATGGAGATGCAGGATTACATATCCATGCATGGAATAGACCACAATTTATCCCTGGATCAGCGTGTTGGCCGGGCGTACAGGAAAGATGCTGCACGGAGCCCTGCCGTCCCTGAACAACCGTTGAGCCCTTCGATTACATTTGCACTAGCCAATCTGACAACTCAAGAAAGGGATTTGTACCAATACTGTGCGTCTCCTAACTTGCCACGAGTATCTGAAATCTGACCAGTCACAGTTGTGTCTGTTGCTTCCTTCTCCATCGCTGCTTTCGGCCAAAACGCTCTTGACATTCGAAATGTCATTCTCCGTATGGCTATTTCAGATGGCTCCGTTTCATCCAACGCAGTGCTGAGGTCTGCCATCGCACTTGCTTCGTTACATCGTTATGGCCCACAGCCAAATGCAGATCGATTCAAGATTTCTGCACTGCAAGCCCTCTCGGCTGGGACTCAGGGTGTCATAGATAAACCCCAGTCATTTCAGCACGTGGCCGCAGGCATGCTGCTCGGTTCTTTTGAGGTAACAAACTGACCCGTATCAATATTTCTAAATTACTCATTGGATTCTAGACTCAGCAGAGGTCTGAGACGTCCAGTCACTGGCTGTGGTACATCTGTGGCTCAAAGAGCATCATCAAAACCACCCGACTAGATGATACAACCAGTGAGGCCGACTTCGCTGCCCTCATTAGTTGGGTGCAATACTATGACATTCTGGCCCGATTCAGTCTGCGACATTGGAGGCGGAATCGTATTGGCGATGATGTACAGATCCAGGGTCTTGGAATCAGTGGCACGAACCCGACCGTCTGTGGAGAAGGCTCTCAGGTACGTTATTTGACCTTTGGTCAGTTTCCCTTTATCCAATTAACATTATCAGGGCGGACGCTTAAAAAACTTCTCTCATGACGTCCTATCATTGCTTTCCGAAGTATGCGACACCGTGATGGAGAAATCAGACGAGACGAGCCAAACGGAGGACTACCAAAACTATCTCAAACTACTTGAGTGGAAGATTAGGCGCATATCAATCGTGGAAGCAACCATTAACAGGAATTCTAATTCTGAAGCATGGGAAACAGCAAATGTCTTGGAACTTTACCGCCTGGCCACTCTGATTTACCTTCTTCGATCATCCGGAGACTCTGCAAAGCAGCCTGCAAAGTTGTTTGAATGGATCAACTCTGCCTTTTCTATTTTGGCCCAAATGGAAACTTGCAGAAGCCCATTCCCGTTGCTGATTCTAGGCTGCGAGGCAGACAGCGACGAGAGGAGAATCATACTACTTGATCTCATTACAAGAACCGAAGAAAAGATGTCCACACGAAGTCTTGAGTCTGTAACGGCCATTACACAGGCCTTGTGGGCTCATCAAGACCTTTCAGATGAGGAGTTGGATTATTCACAAAAGTTGCATGTAATATTTAGTTCGAGCGAGGTTGTACCAGTCTTGGTATGAAACAGGGCTAATTAGTCAAGAAATAAATTGACATTAACTGGGTCGTGCTGAAACAGCCTTCCGGGCATTCCGTGGTTGTGGCAGCGTGAGAAACTTGCGACGCAGAATAACCCTGGATAACTTCAGCCCCGAAGTTTTCCCTCTCGCCCTAAACCTTGTGGGACTTGAGGCTGACCATTTTTCCGTGTCTAATTCGGCACCGCCCGTGGTTAGAGGCTCGGCATTTACTTCCATGGAATGCGACCCCGGGTGTCCATATCCGGCCTCTCGGTAACGGGCGCACCAACAGCAACCCCCATAAATGGGTCCTGCATGTCATTACTTTCTTCTAAACGACCAGCCAGGTAAATTTGTCTAAAAGGCTTTTGTTCTTACTTTGAAATGGCTGGTAGTTTTGTTTTTGGCCTCGCGGCTCTTCCTGCGCTTACCGTTGGCGTAATCATACTGGTATGAAGACACATGACATATTAATGGCGCCTATTTGACCTTGCCTAGGGATCGATATACCTTCTGCACATTGCTATATACCGTCTCTACTTCCATCCCCTTGCAAAATATCCCGGGCCGATTTTCAACCGAGTCTCGCCAATTCCTCTAAGCTACGCCCTCGTCCGCGGCCGACTCCCGTTCTATGTCAAGAGACTCCACGACAAGTATGGACCTGTGGTCCGCCTCACTCCTACAGAACTCTCGTTCAACTCTGAAGGGTCTTGGAAGGATATTTATGGAAGTCGTCTAGGACACCAAAACTTCCACAAAGACCCAGTCCATGTTGGATCAATCCAGTCCGTTCCTGGTGTGGTCACAATCACCATGGCCGGGGATACCGACCACGCACGCCAACGCCGGGCGCTCTCGCACGCTTTCAGCACCAAGGCGCTCCTTGAGCAAGAGTATCTCATCAAGAAGTACATTGACATTTTTCGGGACAAGATGAACGAGTTCGCCAGCACCGGCCAGGTTTGCAACATTGCAGATTGGTTTTCCTACACGACGTTCGACATCATTGGCCATTTGTCTCTTGGTGAGCCGTTTGGCTGCCTGACGAGCACCGACTTGAGATTTTGGGTTCCGCTGATTTCCGAGTCCATCAAGGCAGGAGCCATCGAGCAGGCCAGTCGCAGAATGGCGACGACCGGCAGCGGCCTCCAGAACTTGATCCTCAAAATGTTTGCCCCGACCGAGCTGCGCGATCAGCGAAAAAAGCATCTCGAGTATTCCAGGGAGAAAATCATGAGGCGAATTCAGCAAACTGGAAGCAACCAGCATCGCGACTTTTTATACTACCTCATGAACCAAAAGGACAAGGACAACTTGAACCAAGAAGAAATCATTGTCAACGGAGCCCTGTTCATCATCGCCGGATCGGAAACCACAGGAAGCTTCATGGCTGGGCTGTTCAATCACCTCTTGCGACCCAAGAACAGGTACATTTTGGATAAGCTCGTGGAAGAGATCCGAGGTGCCTTTAAAAGCGATGACGACATCACTTACGAGGAGCTGGTCAAGCTGCCCTGGCTGACAGCGGTGCTCGAAGAGGGCCTCCGCATCTTCCCCAGCGCCCCGATCGGCTTCACCAGGACGGTCCCAACTGGCGGAGACACTGTGGATGGGTACCTTCTTCCGGGCGGCACCACCGTGTCGACTTGCATGTGGGCGGCGACCCACGCAGAGGACAACTTCAAGGACTCGTACGAGTTCAGGCCGGAGAGGTGGCTCGACAAGGACAATGCAACCGACAAGCTGGGCGCAAGCAACCCTTTTTCGCTCGGGCCAAGGGGATGCATCGGTCGCAAGTGAGTAGACGGTTACCGGAAATATCAAACAGGGACAATGCTGACTCTACTTAGCCTCTCGTACATGGAGCAAAGGCTAATCACTGCCAAACTGCTGTGGCACAACGATGTGGCAATGACCAGCGACGAGACTTGGGCTCAGTGGGACCCAGAGAGTGACCACAAGAACATGCAGGTCTTTACAAACTGGATCAAGGCCCCTCTCAATGTGAGGCTGTCGCCCCGAAAATTTTAAGGTGATTGTTGTCCTAATGGTGTTCGGCCTCTCAATGGTTTGCCGAACCCTTTGCTTGTGTTGTAAATAGGGCAATTGTAGCAATATTCAGAATGCGGGGGAAAAAGTGCATCCCAGCAGCTTCAATTGAGAAACTTGATTGTTTATATTATTTCCGTAATCTCCGAGCTTTTTTTTCCCCATGCAATCAGATGCAGTCGTGGTGAGTCGTAGCAACACTCTTCTAGTCTTCCGCGGCGGCATCTTGATAATTCGCCGACGAAGGCCAAAATGGAGCTGGACATCCGTTTTAGGATCATACATAAAAGCTCTTTGGAATTCCGAACCAAGCATACGCACAGAAATCTCAGCACAATTCTAGGCTCCTGGTTGTTTAAGCAAGCTCCCACAGATCCTCCTCGAAAATATGAACGGCGTACAAAAAGCCACGCGCGTCATCCACGAACGCCTGCACTTGACCGTGGATGACACAGCCCTAGACATGGCAGTGGTGCGGCGCGAAGGACCACTCCTCCCAATCATATTCCTCCACGGCTGGGGCAGTACCAAGGAAGACTACATCGACATTGCGCTCAACAAATCGTTTGACGGGCGCCCATTCATTGCCTGGGATGCACCAGGGTGCGGAAAGACGCTTTGCACAGATGCTTCGAAAACAGACATTGATTTCCTGGTCAAGACGGCTGAATCTGTGCTCAAGCACTTCAAAGTTGAAAAGTTTCACCTTGTCGGTCACTCAATGGGTGGTCTCACGGGACTGGTGTTGGCAAGCAGGAACCCCCACGCAGTGGCCAGTTTCATCAACATCAAAGGAAACCTGGCACCTGAGGATTGCTTTATTACAAGGCAGCTGTTTGAGTTCCCCAACCAGGACCCGCAAGAGTTCCTCAGTGACTTCATCCAAAGAACACTCCAATCGCCATTTTACGCAAGCGGCATCTACGCGGCAGGCCTGGGCGACCGGGTCAGGCCCGAAGCCATCAAGGGCATATTCGCATCCATGGTTCACTACTCTGACAAGGGGGATCTGCTAGCCAAGTTTATCGCCTTGCCATTTCCGCGCATGTTCATGTTTGGCGAGCAGCACGCTACCTTATCCTACCTCCCCGCCATCAGGACCACCGACGCAGAGTTGGCGGAAATCCCTCGGGCCGGGCATTTCCCAATGTACTCGAACCCTATTGCAATGTGGGATGCTATCTGGACATTTCTTCACAAAGTGGAGGTTGCTTAGAATGCGAAACTTTAGGGGGGAAGGTGCGCGCAAATTGTTTGACAGATAGAATAGACTGGTTCATAAAATTTCGTTAAACATGGATATCCGGTACAAATTCGTAGTAGAAAAAAAACAATCAAGGCTCATACTGTGGACCCCTCGACGTTGCCGCCACCTCAGAAAAAAAAGGTCTCTAATAAACACTCCCAACACCATACTTTTGACACCCTTCCGCATTCTCCTATAGCGCAATGGCAACGGCCAACCCAGCGCCTACAATTCCCACAATTCCCATGTCCCAGCTCATCTTGGCTGCTCCCGAGCAAGAATCACCACTGCTCTTCTTCCCCTTTGACTTGGAGGAGGAGCTCGACTTGCCGCCGCTGCTGCTGCTGCTGCCGCTGCTGGAGCCGCTAGAGCCCGAATTTGAGGTGGCTCGCTTGCAGACGGAGCTGCCGCTTGTGGCGGACGCGCTCTTTGACGACGACTTCTTGGTTGTCGTCTTCTTGTCGACGTCGAGGACGGTAATGGCCGTCATCCAGGAAGAGCTCTCGGAGGCGTTGAGCGTGGTTGTGCGCTCGTCGGCGGCGGAGGCCGTCTTTGTGGCGCAGACGGCCGAGGAGCCCCCCAGCTTGCAGTCGTACGTCGACGCGCCAAAGGCAACGTCCATGTCCGTCTTTGCGCTGTAGGTGACGGTGACGCCCTTGAAGTCCCCGTCGCAGCTGTAGGGCGACGCGAAGGCCGTCTGGCAGGCCAGCAGGTACTCCGTCTTGGACGAGTCGCTGGTGATGACGGACGCGTAAATGTTGGATGCGGACCCGGTGGTGCGAGGCGGGAGAAAGACTGTCACTGTTGATGTGCGGGTGGTGGACTTGCCCGCGGCCTCGGCCATGGGAGCCGCCGCGAGGGCGAGGCAGGCGAGTGTTGATTTTCCCTGATGCATTTTTGTAAAAGATTTAACGTTTTCACCCCAGTCTTGGCAGATGAATCAAGCTTCTGGGCCCAGGAGCAGGCTGGCGTCGCAGTGCATGCTGTCACTATTTATCCCGTTGACTGCAGATCGCCAGCGGTGTGGTTAGCGGGCTGGTAGTGGCAGTGGGCCACTGCGGGAGCCGATCACAGCCACGTCGGCCGGGATCCACGTTCAGCTTACCGGGAGGCCTGGCGAATGGCGTGTCTGCTGGATGAGTCGAGCAATTTCAGCCGTCACAGGGAGAGCGCAGCATGGGTCCCCGACTGTCTCAGAGGGCTGCAGCTTGCAGGGCGTGAGATCCAGGTCACATCGCATTGGGCAATGCGCGCCAGGATGACAAAAGGCCAAAGATGCCAGCCTGTGGCGAAGCTTGACTTCATCCACCAGGTCAGCACTGATCAAGAAACCTCCGACCGGAAGTCCCCTTTCCTCTCCAATTGCGGCGCTCCCGTGACAGTCATGGACGCCTGAGCCACTGGCACAAAAGCTATCATCTCC
The DNA here is from genome assembly GCA_013406985.1 of Calonectria crousiana. NCBI lineage: Eukaryota > Fungi > Ascomycota > Sordariomycetes > Hypocreales > Nectriaceae > Calonectria > Calonectria crousiana. Next base: position 108,110 of record VTGD01000012.1, on the reverse strand, counting down.
CTCTACAGAGGAAAGCCGCTAGCAAATTTCCTCAACCCGCGGCACGGAAAAAGCAATGCCAGGGCCCAGAGGCAGCCAATCCCCATTCTGAGACAGCGGCATTAATTCTGCCTTGAGGAAATTGGTCCTCAACAAGCTTAACTTTAGGGGTGAATGTGAAATACCGCCAAAAACTAAGTTAACGCCTCATAAGGCTGACCACGCCTGCACCTTTTTCTCGCAGATGTAGGCGCTAGCCATTAGAGTTCATTTCATCCAGCTGTCCCAAGCTTGACACCATTCGCAATTGGTCCAAGGCAGGAGCCAGGAATAGAGAATCCAATGCGCCCCCCAGGCGTTTAAGCGCTGACAGAAGATGACTTGGGACAACGGGATTTCCGTACCGGCATTTCCTTGTGACGTTGGACCTCGAGCGATACAATTGCGATCACGCAAATCCTTGCCCACCAGTACTTGAATTGCAGGTACATATTTTGTGTCATCCAGTTTGTTCATGGGACTTTTCCCGACGCTGGATTCCTTTGGTTTTTCACATGCCGCACAGGAGGTTTATTTTAGGATCAACGGGATTTACGTTCATCTACCCAATTCCACGTATTCCCAGGGGTTTACGCGTACCCCGCTAAAAAAAAATGCACTTCCATCTCAACATACCCTATAGGGCCGAAAATAGAGTGCTGATGTCATTTCCCTGCGCTAAGCTGAGCTGATATCTGGCTGTTGCGCATTAAAAGTGCATTTGAAGATTATTAATCTATCACCAACGCTAAATTCCGAGCTAATCGAAAACCTGAGGTTCTCGCACTCAATTGAAAGTGGCGACACCAAGTTCTGCGTCAGTGAGTGTTGATGTGCTGGTCAACGCTGAGTGCCAGCGAAAAATAGCTACCACAATTTGAGGTGTTGGCATTTGCTGCAAGAATTGTTACAATATTTTAGACTCCAACGAAGACTGAGCCAATTGTTTAGGTTGGTAGCAGTGATGGGTAAGAGAGGCAACTGTATGTTTGCAAATCGTTGCTAGGAGACAATGCTAGTGGATGAGTGAGCTGAAGATGACTACAACTACTATATATTATTTGCAGTGCTCTTATGCAGCGGTCACGGACGAAATATTTTTGTGGCAAAGATAATCCTCCGGCGTGCGCGTTTGCGGAGCGCCGCGAAGAGCAATGCTATTTTCAACACTAACGGCAGAGCTGAGAAGTGCGTCGGAAAGGCCTTGTGCAAAGTGCCACATTGTGGGTTGCAGTGGTGGCTGCGACAAGTGTTCGCACGATATTGCCATCACTATTTTCGAAACCGTTTTAACTCCCCCTTTCTACTTTGATGGAGATAATTTAGTCACACTGTAACCTTTTCTATTGCAAGCCTCTATCCAAAGCTCTTCTATATTGGTGTTTGCACCTTCGGGGTATCTTTTCGGCCACGTCGCGCCGACTAAGTCATAACAAAATGGATATATGCCCATGAAGCCAGTCCAATCCTCATTCCACATCCGGAAATATTCTGCCTCTCATCATGTCACAACCAACTGGCAAGTCTGTCCTTTATTTCTCAGAACTCGAGTCACCTGTCTCATGGTTGTCATCTGAGGGGCGTTTCTCGCTCATGGCGCCGTTGCTGGGCGAGTCGATCAAGCCGAGGCGCCTGGCCTCACGCTCGACCTCCTCGTGAGAAAGGAATGGCAGCTCCTCGGCGGCCTTGACGTAGGAAATATTCTCGACGTAACCCTTTGCAAAAATGATGTCAATCTCCTCGAGAGAGCGGTTTGCAGTCTGCGTCACGTTAGGATTGTCACTCAAAATTTTGTTATGATGCTGGGAAACTCACCTCAGGGTACCAGAAGTACAGGATAGGGAGGAAGCAAGCGTTGACAACGGCGAAGAACAGATAAGTTCCCCAACTAATGCGCTTGATCATAATAGGCACAACCATACTTTATTGTGTTGTTAGACCAAATCTCCCAAATTCAGAGGCACGAGGGTATGAGAAACTTACACGACCAAAAAGTTAAAAATCCAGTTGGTACAGGTAGACACGGCGTTGGCCTTTGATCGAGTCTTGAGAGGGTTGATTTCGGCGGGGTACAGCCAGGGAAGAGGCAGCCAAGTAGCACCAAAGGAAGCAATGTAGGTGAAGAGACCGACGGCAGCACCCTTGGCCGCCGTCGTGGTTCCTGGAATCAAGCAAGCAAAGACGATGATCATGGAGACCATCTGTCCGACGGTGCCCCAGAGCAGAAGCTTTCGGCGTCCGACGCGCTCAATGACGAACCAGGAAAAGGTGGCAAAGATGCTGTACACAATCATGTTCACGCCGCCCAGCAGCATGGACATGTTGTACGACTCTCCGATGGAGTCCCGGAAGAGGATGGGGAAGTAGTAAATGACGGCGTTGCAGCCGCCGAGCTGCTGCATGAACTGGGAGATGGCACCGAGCATCATTCGGCGGAAGTGCTGGGTCTTGCCATTGGTGAACAGCGCCTTGACAGGAGTGCTCTTCTGGCCGACGAAGCCGGATGCGCGAATCGAGTCGAGGACACGGTCTCGCTCAGCCTTGGTCTCTGCGCCATCAACCTCGTAGCCGCGGATGGCAGCGATGACTCTCTCGGCATCTTCGTACCGCTCGTGGGTGAGAAGCCATCGAGGACTTTCAGGCAGCCAAATCATGGAAACGCAAAGGATAAGTCCGAATAAAATCTGGAAGGCGATGGGGAACCGCCAAACTAGGTCAGCATTGCCGTAAGAAGCACCGTAGTCGATCCAGTAGGCGATCAGGGTACCAAACGCAATGATGCCTCCCTCGATACAAATGAGCAAGCCTCGGTTGGAGGTGGTGCTGCACTCGGCCTGGTAGGTGGGGATGGTGGACGTGTTAATGCCGTTTCCAACACCAGTAATGACTCGGCCGATGATGAATTGAGCAAGGGGGATATGCCCCTTCATGGAGGTGACCTGAATGATGACACCGAGAATCATAACGACGCCGCCAAGGATCATGGCGCGTCGTCGTCCGAGAAGATCTCCGACGCTGAGGATGAAGACAGCACCGGCAAAGCAACCGATTTCGTAGATGGCAGTGACGAAACCTTGCATAGTTTCACCCCTTGTTGCTGGGAAGTAGTCATTGAAGGCATCAGCAGAGATGATGCCACTCATGACACCTTGGTCGTAACCGAACAGGAGGAATCCGGTCGTGGCCACCGTCGAGATGGCCAGAGACAGGCGCTTGCCGGAGAGGCCTGCAAAGGTTGGAGGAGCCATTTTTGCGACAGGCTAAACCATCAGATAAGATTCAGTGCAAGTGACAAGCAAGTCCAGCTATGCTTGGTGGAGGTACAGACTAGCAGCTATAAACAAAGACAAAAAACACCTGTGTTTCGTAGCTTGCGAGAGCAACGGGGATTGCACGCCCATTTGAGAGGGCGAGACACGGGTATTGATATACGCGACACCCATAAACGAGCATGTAAGACAATAATTGAGCAAAATGGCAGAAAAATATTTTTAAAAAAAATCTCTGTATTCATCCCTCCACGCAGTGGCCCACACCAATGTCCATGTCTCCAGACGATCTTTACCGGTGACGTTGGTGGTGCTCCTGTACCTCCAGGGGTCCAGCTCCGTAAGTGGAAACCAGCCCGGGGCGCGGCCCCCGACCTCAGCAGCCGGAAGGGTCCCCTTGGGCTGCTGCCGCCGCGCGCTCAGTGTCGTCATTGGCGTGTGGCCGTTGAGCAGTCCAGAGATCTCGCCAAGCCGGAGGCCCGGATTATTCGCACATGGGTTGGGCTCCACACCGGTTCCATAATTCACGACCTTTTGCTCGGCGTTACCTGCTATCGCAGCATAGGGCAATGACGTAGCTGGAGACCCGCGAGGCAGGGTGGCATTGGGCCGGCTGTTGCAGGGCCTGTTCGCAGGCAGAGAGAGAGAGAGGCCTGCCAACCCCGCGAAAACCATCTCGGCATCTCAGTCGTCGAGATCTCCTCGGCAAGCCGAAAAGAAACCCAGATTAGCTTTTAAGGGCATAATCACCTGGCTCAAGCGTCTAGACACTAGAACAAGGCGCATCGGGAATGAGGGACATTTGCCAGAAACTGAAATAATCACCCTCTTCTGGGCTCACCACCCAACACTCGCTCGGATGCAGCCTCTGTTTTTTCTCTTCTCGGGTTTCTTATTCGCTTTTTTTTTTTTCACGATAAGCGCTGATCCCTGACTCCTTCAATCAACCGCCATCAAAACTTCGGACCGTTGGCGAGGCTAGAAAACGACAAGTGGAGAATCACGACCCTTGAACCGCTCGCTCGCAACACATTCATCACATACTGTCTCACACCAGTGGATCCCCCATGGAGCATCGGCTCCGCAAATGTCCACCACACCTTAGATAGTGGAATAGTAAGCCATTCACTCGCATGGTTCAATGGTTCCTTCGGTGGGTTAACGTGGGTACTTGTTCACCGGCCATTAGCAAATCCCATGCTACGAAGGCCGCTGCTATATGTAAATTCTCCAGCTCTTTGTGGGTATTCAACGCGGAAAAAAAAAAATGGCGCCACGCAATATGCTGCTCGAGCGGGTTTGGGGCATGCTGCATCGTATCATTTTGTGCTAATTAACTTAGTGGATGGAAAAGGCTGAGGTCGTGGCCCATTGCTTGGTTGATGCGGCCTCGCCCTCCATGACCCCATGCACGTATGCATCTCCAACCAGCGCATACCCACTCTTATCACGCCTCTCTCTGATAATAAACGGCACCGCTCCTCCAGACAGAATGCACACCTTGTCTCCCGCTCGAGGCGCGTTAATCCCGAGGCCCAGATACCCCTGTTTCGTCCTAAAAAGCGACCGCGGGCCGGCGACATATGTCTTGACCATGTTGTAGAAGCTGACCAGCAGAGCCTCCCGCTGAGCATCGGGGAGCTCGTCCGGCAAGCAGGGCGACGACTCGGAATACATGCCCGGCGGGTAGCATCTGGCAGCAGTGCCTCTTTCATCTGAAACCGAGGCACCTCTGCCGCTGTCAGCTTCGCGCAAGCAGTCCAGCAGGGCGACAAACTTGACGCGATGATCTGCGGCCATGTTGGGAGGGCACTTGGTGCCCATGACTTCCCTGAATTCTCCACACCCCCCAGTCAGCGCCGTTGCATAAGCTGTGATTACCGCTTCCTTTGTGGGATATATTGCGTCGCTTCTGAGCTCGTATGGAGCCCATGGGGCCGAAGGGGTGAACAGGATCGGCAACTTCTCCAGAACATCAATTTCGCAGACATCCGCAATGACATCTAGCTCCGTCCCCGACACAGTTAAGGTTTCGCTTGAAATAATAGCGTCCGTCTGCCTTTTCACTGGGGCTGCTCCCGCAGCGGAGAAGTGGTTGTACCAGACATGCGCGGCAGTGCGCAGAGGGTCGGGATGATGCCATTGAGGCACCCAAGAGGGAAAGTTTTCGTCCCAGCCCTCGGATCTCACCACGCAAGTAAGGACCCTGAGGCTTTTGTTCTTCTTTATAATCTCCGCGGTGACGTCAGTACAGACTTGTTGGATTGATTTTGTGTAGTCTGGTCTCATGCTCGGCGCGTCCCTTCGAAAGGCTGGAAAGTTCATCAGCGCGTAGACCTTGTCTCTCGGATCTGTTGCTTGAAACTTTTTCGTATGAGAGAGCAGTTTATCCAAACACTGTTCTGTGAGCCCGGCAATCTTTTCGCCCCGCATCATAGTGACACTGTTGCTCCACGTACTAAGAGCACTGCCAGCATCCTCCATAGGGCGCGGGCCGAAAAAAGGCAGGTTGCTCATGAGCCAGTCTGATGCGTGGTATAGGAAAGAAAACGGCATCATCTCTTGACAGAGACAAAAAACAACTGATGTTGCAAAATACACTTCCTGCATGACCTGTGGAACTCAGCACCTTGTCACGAAGTCCTGCTCTGGCGAACTTACCCACACTCTAGTGAACCATGATCGACTAAAAAAATGAAGCAAGCTGGCCCACTCGGCCGAGTTAAAATTAGGTAAGCCGTTGAACCGGACTTTTCCGCCGATTTGTAAATCTCTCCCGTTCTCTTCAAGATCCACATCCAAGTTGCTCAAATCAACACCTCTCTCCTCTGCGAAACGCGAGGCAATATCTTGAATCAGATGGATTGCAGTATCAGAATGCTCGTCTGTTCTGCCTAGCCAAACTAAACATCTTCGAGCCATTCTATAAATCAGATGCATCATCATGACTTGGTCGGATTTTTCATCAAAATCACTCTGGTTAATGCATATTGCATCCACCCAGAGAAGCCGAGACCGTTCTTTGAGGCGGAAATCGACCAAGAGACTGTAAAGGTTCAAAGTAATTTCGAAAGGGAGATCGTTGCAGTAAACTTTCTTCGTTGGCAAGGGGTCTCCCCAGGTATAAGATACTGCCTCAAAATCAGGCGACTGACCGGTTTGGTGGTGCAGCACTGTACAGATAGGACCATCTCGACTCCCGGGCAATATCTCCAGGAGACGAAAGTGAGCCTTGTTTTGGATACTGCGGTACATCGAGGCTGCTTTGCGTCGGATCTGATACTTTCCAATGGATGAGGTCAAAATGATTGTCAATGAGGCTGAGTCGGTGGGGGTGGTGGGGTGATCTGTTTCTTCAACACCAAACCTCTCCCGCTTTGCCAAGACACCCTTGGCTTGGCCAGCCAATAAGGATCAAAGCCCAGATTCATTAAGTTGTTGCGTTCGGAAGCCGTAGGTATTTTCGTATTCTCAGGACATTTCTTATTGACAACCTCATCTGAAAAATACATTCTCCGATTTGACCTTTCCTTTCACTTTTTGCCCTTTCAATATCAGGTCCCCAAGTGAGATTGAAGCCTTGCGCATTGTTTTTGTCAGTTTCAATTAGCTTGGGGCTTTTTACTTGAGCCCAAATGCCCTTTGTCTGGTCGGTCGGATTGCCTCCAATTGTGTTTGTTGCTCTGAACATCGCAATCTTGTTACAAAATCGACAATGTTCTTTGCATTCTCCAATGGAGACGCCTTTGCTGAACCGACCCACAAACCTGGACCATCATAAAAGCAATGCAATTGGCATTGCGAACGCATGTCTCTTTGAGGACACGAGCATCGGTCAATTTTGCGGTCACGCTGTTGACTTGGTCAGAGCTTGCTAATCGTTCCATATTTTGTGTCAACATCGCAAATTAGGTAGACGGGAATAAAAGGACGGCCTGCTTGTCTAGAAATCGGTATCCTTATAATCCAAAGCCACCCTGTGGCCCAAGGTATTATCTAATTGAAAATCCGGGGCGAGCCCATATAGTCCTTGTGAGAAGGTAAAAGCTTACCTGTGAAAATTATAACTCGTATGTAGCTCAACGGATCACACACGTATTTTTGTAGCATGACCTCACCGTCCAATTTTCGTTGGTGTAATCAGAATGGGCGTGAGAAAACTTCGCAGCAACGGAACCTATTAGCTTGTAGTTGTCTAGCACCAGGACCTCTTGTTACAGTGTTGCGATTTCATTGGCAATGGCTAGTTTCCCTGTTCCTGGGGAACCGCTTATCTACACCACGGGCCCGTGTTAAGAGCCGCCATCAATCCACTCCAGAACTTCAACGTCTGCTGCTTTCGATGGCCAATATTCAAGTGCTAGCCGTTGTGAAAAGTATAAAAAAAAATTGGTTAGCCAACAAATGGTAAAAAGGATGGAAATTTACAACTGGGTTGGGCAATTCACAAATGCACTGAGGTATCCCTTCACGATCATTGTCACGTCATGAAACGCACGAATTCTGTGTAAAATAATTGTTGCAATAGGTATGAATTACATTATTCGTCATTTTGGGGAATTCTCTCCGCTCCTCCGCAAATATTCTTGTACAATTGAAAATTGAAGATTGACCATGCTTCGTTCAAATCGTGTCAAGCGAGTTGATCTATGTTGGATCACTTCTTGCACACGTAGGCACTAACCGTGGCGGGTCCCTTTTCGGTGACCGTGGTGGTGTAGTGAACAACTGGTCCGACGCCAAGGTTGCGAACCTTGGTAGTCACCGCCTTGCAAGTTCCGCAGTCAACGGTCTCGGTCTCGGTCTTGGTTTTGGTCCAGACAGTGCTGGTAGGACCCACGGTGAAGTGAGGTGCCACCGTGAGGGTCGATGTGCAAGTAGCTTTGGGGTACGCAGGCTTCTCATTGGGGAGAGGGTTTCCCAATGCCGTGCTGGCAATGAAAGTGACGGCGATGAATGCGCTGCGAAGGGAGACGAACATGATGCTTTTTGTTGGTTAGCTTTATTCGAAACAAGCTGGATGCAAGAAAACTTACGCGGTTGGCGATTGTTATTAGCGAAGACGAGGTTGATTGTTTCTATAGAGTGGAGTAGTGAGACTGAAAATGGTTGACCGTGGGCGCGCTGGTGCTTTATAGGATGTCCGCCATGGTGATCAATTTGGTGAGTTGTGGTGAATTCTAGACAAAGTCGATGCCGATTGAGCCGGGAAATTAATATGGACTATTAATATCATTTGGCACCATGCATAAGACCTCAAAAGTTCCGGCTTTAGTTGGTTGTTTTTTTTTTCACCCGCATGCGCCACTTGATCAGCGTACCTCGCGAGCGGCACGCTTGTTGGGCTAGCTGGGCGAGCTGTGCGAACCTACTAAGGCGGCTCAGCAGCACCGTGCATTCCTCCACGCGATCTTAGCGGGGGCCCATGTCTCAGCTCGGCACTGATAGCCGAGAAGCTGCGAGAAGCTGCCCAAGCTTGCTGCAAGATGCTCCAGATACGAGGTGCCGTCAATTGGCTCCAGCTCCCAATGAGTGCCACAAAGCTGCTGTCCATACGTCATTGTTGCTGGTCATTGCCATTCCCTGACAAACTGCTGCCAGGGGCAGAACCATTTTAGTGCCGCGTCCGAACGCCGCCAGTCTGAGTTTGCTGCATTTTCGTTGGCGTTCCTGGTTGCTAGCTGGGAGCTGGCTCGAGAAGCGGCTGATTACTGGCGATCATCGCGGCAGCATGGATGGCCCAGCCACCGGAGACGCCACGTCCCCACGCAGTTAACTCCGTCGGCACCGAGAGAACAGGTCTGTGAGATGTCATGAGGACTTGTGGATGGGAAGAGGCGAGGCAAAAAGCGATGGGGCATCGAACGATTACTTGGCTGGATGCACGCATCGAGAACAGCGCTTATTTAGATGGTGCAGGTGTGGTTTCAGGTAGGTGATGTACGGTATCGGATCCATTTTGACTAAATTTGCAACACATTTCAAAATTCTAGTACTGAAATTGAAGACATTCTGCATCTCCCTCGCCTTTGCATTGATTGAAATAATCCAACTGAGAAATCGCGCCTGCTGATCCTTGTGTCCAGAACTAGTCTGTGGGTCGATTGGCCCCTATCATTTTGAGAGATTCGCAGTATTAGCTCGGACAACCGCAGTTCATACGCCTTTTCCTTCGCTTCTGCCTTGTTTAAAAATCTAAATCATCTGTACATTTCCTTTTGGAGCCTATTTCAACAATAGAAACTGAAAAGCGTAGGAAAATGAGGAAGCAAGCAAGATGCGCCCATTGAACTACGTTGTAGTGAAGTTTTTCATGGATAAGAAGGCTAAATAGAGACTCAAAATTAACTAATCTAGGAACAAGATTTCCCTGGTTGTTTGTACATGACCACTCTATGTATGCTGGGTCAGCAATTTGCCTATCCCAGAACCTCAACATCGATACTCTCTTATTTCACGACTCATCGCATAGTCCGGCAATGAGCCGTGTTTTTTTATATCAGTGGGGAATTTACATATAGGGAAATAGCTTATATATCGAGTTGATTGATCCTGGGATCCGAGAGGAGCTCCAACTCCGCAAGTAACGAACCCCCACACTGACCCAATAACCCTGTTTACTTTTAGCCACCGGCTGCATTGCTCGTGATTATAGTGGGAATAAACAGATCACACATCAATAATTCAGGCAATTATACCACTGTTTGTCTTCTCTCGTCCATCGGAACTGCTCATGTGGAATTGGGTAAAAGGTCTTTATTATTTGTGATGTATTTATACTTCCATAGTAGATGTAGAGACTGCAGGGAGACGTCTTTGAAGCCTTGCAAGTTGCAATCTCCAGAAATAATATATCTTATTGAACGTACAACAGTAGAGTAAGATGAGTGTTGGTTGCGCTAAAAAATAATTGTCCAGGTTGGGGAGGGACTGGCCGACATTAAAACTTCGGGCAACACGGTGGCTGCACATGTCAAAACTCTACGGATGCTTTATTTTATTGCAATAATAGAATTATTTCCAGGTTGATCTCGCAAGGACTTTTTTCACACAAGGGGCATCATAATTGATCACCATTGTCATTCTCGGGTCGCTTCCCGATGTCTGCTCTTATCAACAGCGCCATCTTTTGTCCATCCATTGTCCTCGCTTCTAACGGCCAAATTGCCCGAATGTTAATATTTACCGGCCCACCTATGCAAACCATGAAATATGACTCCCACATGGATTTGGTGAGAATTTCTCGTCTGTCACCGATAAACTAGTATCGGAATCTCATCCCGATACCTGCACAAGATAACGGCCTCACCCCGATTTGCAGCTCCACACCGAGACCCACATGGTCACCCACATATCGTAGAATGACCGAGATCCGGCCACCAGGAATAGCACTAACATTGTGACTTTGCGGCGCTCTTTCGGAGGAAAGGCCCGAAGAGAAAGCCTTGGGGTGCAACGAGCCTTTTGCTATGGAGTGATGATATGGACAGAAGTCGGAGCTCAATCATATTATCTGAGCCGAGCATGGAGACAGCACCATTTCCATCTTCCTGATAGCCGACATCGGCTGAAACGGAGGGTGAACCACCGACGACTTACACCGGAGAGGAATATTTAATACTGGCACGATGGACTGAATTCTGGATCATCAGAAGTCTGAATTGCAATACCACAACATAATGGACACGAGACAGATCGGCTGGGTAAGAAATTCTCGCGAACCCCTCCAGTGCCTTCACTGACACACCTTGATTACAGTATGGACTGGGTTCCATGGGCTTCTTCATGGCCCTTAACCTCCACAAAGAACTCAAATCTCAAGGGAAATGCTTGATGTACTCGAACCGCACGCTCTCTAAGGGTGAAGCCCTCGCTCAGGATGGAGCTGAAGCAAAGGATGGAATTGTGGACCTAGCCCGGGAATGCGACGACATCTTTCTAATGGTATGCCTCAAATGCTTTCCAGGGAGGTTACCATTACTTATTAATTTCTAGGTTTCGACCGATGCCGTTCTCACAAGTTTGATTCGGGAAATCCTCGATTCGGATGTCAATTTGAATGGCAAGACTGTAATTGACTGCTCGACAACACATCCAGACACCGCTGTAGAGGTTTCCAGTATGCTTGAGGCGGCTGGGGCAGCCTTTGTGGCCTCCCCTGTATTCGGTGCAAACACTGTCGCAGAAGCAGGCCGGCTTTTGTTTGCCATGGCCGGCAACCAGGCTGCCATTCAAAGACTAGACCCGTTGATTGTTGGAGTCATGGGCCGGAAAATCGTCAACATGGGAGAGAACCCCAAAGATTCAGCTCTCCTTAAAGTCACCGGGTAAGGACATACCAATCCAAAAATAGGGTCGTTTGTACTGACAATGGTGTGCAGAAATGTCCTTCTTGTAGTATTTCTGGAAGCCATCGCAGAGGCACAAGTTCTAGCCGAAAAGAACGGAGTCGGCACCAAGGTCATGGAAGAGATCATCTTTGAAAACTTCGGACCTGTGTTGGGAGGATATTCCCGGCGGATGACAACGGGTGCCTACGCCCCCAAAACAGGCCAAGCAGGGTTTGCTGTGTCGAATACGATCAAGGACGCCAAACACGCCCTGCGCATCGCGCAAGGGTTGGATGTCAGGATGCCAGCTCTGGACATTGCAACCAACAACATGCTGAGTGCAAAGGCTTATGGCGGCCAGAACCTCGACGGGGCTGCCCTTTACGGAGTGTTGCGAAGCCAAGCCGGCCTGCCATTTTGGTCTGAGGAAAGCCGGCAGGCATAGCCGGCTCAAGCACCCATTAAAATTCTCAGGGGAAGCGGCTAGAAGTAATTAATCAAAGCGATTCTTGATTGTTATCCAGATAATAAATAATCGATCGCATTCCGCAAGTCTTGCGTACATTGTCGTAATCCCAATAGCCAGTCCCCACGCGGCTATCATTCGCTCCACAGCTACCTGTCCCCTCGTCCATCTCCGACGCCGGCAAGCTGCCCAAGCACGCAGCTCCGTTATTATTACTATAGCATCGGCCGCATGTTACGTTGATCTCGAAATCTTGGCAGATGTTGCAGATGGTATCATTCGCGCCGGGGGAGGGGCCTCCCGGATGTGAAGTTCGGGCTCGCCCGATCTTGAGGCGGTTTTCGTCGATTAAGTGGCCTGGAGGCTATTACTCTATCACTTCTAGTGCATCATCATCATGAATTCCCTGAAAACCAAGAGTGCAATGTGCTTTACCTATCATTTGATGTGCCTTCAAGTTCTGACACAGCTCCCAGATGTCCTGCGATTTTGATGAAGGCACAAGCGGGGGTCATCTCGAGACATAGGAAGAGTCCCCTCGGTAGCGTTAAGATGGATTTACATCTTGTGAGGGAGAGGGGGAAAAGGAGCTGAAAATTTTACGATCCCAGAAGTGGCAACAAGCAAAGCATCATTCCAAGAAACCCATTTTATTGTCAACTTTTTCGAGAAACACGGCCAAATACTCCAATCTCGGCGGTGACACCTTATCCAAATTTTCCTAACTCCTGAAGCACACACATTTCAATCATATCTGTTTTTAAATCCGCACCTCCTTTTTCAATTTTCCGTCATCGTAGCCTGAACTTTTTTCCTTTCATCATTTCTGTTTTGCGGGCGTTAGCCATCTGCACTAGACTTGGATACACTTACAAGCTGTCAAAAGCGCATCGTCTTGAACTCACATTCCATCAGGGTGTTTGCTTCATGCAGTGCCCATCTAGCAGAGTTCAAGACGGAATGAACCGCCTCCAGGTGACCCCTGGCACCAGGTGTGCTGAAGGCGTTGGGGTACATGACCATGAAATTCAGTCTTCCATGGGCGGCTCTGTACCCAGCGGCACACGTCAGCAGGGTCCCATAGAAAATATCCTAGATCCAAACATTAGGGAATTAAAAGTAAGACGGTGCAAGGGGCATGAAATTGGGCTGTGAGACGGCGGCGGGGCGTTGTTTGTCAATCCTTTCGCCAGCGACGCGACGGATCACCGCAGAGCGCAGGCTGGCGAATCGGGATTGACCTGGGAAGGGGTGCTTTTGCTCCACAGGACCCTGTACTGACCTGACGGCAGCAGAAAACCATGAAAGGCAGTCCTCAATGGCCTGCATGCGATTCGCCTCTTGGGTCGCAACATCTGATTGTTTGTCTGCCCAAGCGATATGAATCGATGCCCTCGCAATCATTCTAGCATGAGAAAAAAGAGCGACATCATGTTTATACGATCGGTGGGCATCCTTCATCTCTCTAGTCCAGTCCTCCCTTCTATTATTGTCGTTGGGATCGCGCATACCAATCTCTTTCTTTTGAAATTGACATTCGGACAAAATGTCCCGTCCATTTTGCAAGGGCATCATTTGTAACCACACCATGAGCTGAGAATCAACTGCAGGGTGCATATTGGCTGATTGTGTTTGGGAAGAGCTGTTGCAATGCATAATCGGATACACAATGGTGTCTAATAGCTAGGGGGCAACAGGTTTGATACGGCAGATGATTGATTGAGGTAGCGAGGGTGGATGCAAGAGTTACGACAGCCGGGTGAGACCTGGCGTATTTATGTTACCCACAAGAGCTCCCCTTGGAGGCCTGGTTCGCCATAAGGGCAGAGCCACAGGGGCAGAGCATGAGAAATGGCAGCGGGGGATGCTCTACCACCCCAGCTCATTGCCTCAGGAGTCAATGCGATGTCTTTGGAGTACAGGTTCGCTTATATCTCCGTTTTATTGGATCGGATGTGGCTCTCGTTGCACCCGTTCTGCAGAAGTTCAACTTGAAGCTCCTACACCAGGGTCTACGGAGAAGTCGTAGGGGGCCGCCTGCTGGTTCTCTTCCATTCATAGGCTCTCAAAACCAAACCACCGTAGTGCTATTATCCGAGCATTGACTTCGTGGGCAGTGACTTACGAAGTGGAGGAGTGATTTACTGAGGAAAAGGACTCATCACTGCAGGAAAGAAGCGATTCACTGATGAACAGGATGTGATTCATTGACTGGACGGTTAAACATAGGGTAACTACCCGCAAGGCAGATTGAGGTCCGTTGTGTTCAACTTGACAAGTCTGGAATCTTCCATCATTTAGATTGTACATGGACCACAGGATTCTTGAATAATGTATATTTGCATAATACTTGCGTTCTCGGAGAACAAATTTGTGCACACTTTGAGCTTGCTTTGCCCGACCCGTCGACCATGATCCATAGCTTGCTAGAGGTAGCCCCGAGTCTGATTTGACTCAAATGCAAGTCCTATCTGAGCACTATACTATATCTTCGACAAATTACCAGACATTGAGCTTGCGAAGCCACACTTGAAGAGCCCAAAAGGAAACCCTCAATCAGTCTATTGCAGTATTCTCCCCGCCCACCCAATTGTAGACGAGCTATGCCCAGGTAGTGTGGGACGCTAAACTGCTGGGTCCTAAGTGTAGTTGCGTCCCGTCGGTAGCGTCTCTCGCTGGGAATCAACTGCCAATCATATGCGTTAAAGTGGCTGACGTAAATGTGGCTGAACGAATAGAGTATAAGTCTTGAGGCCTCAAAGGGCCTAGCATTTCCCCTCTTCGACGCGAGACGAGGACGGAATATCTAAAATATCTCTTCAGCATGTTGTGTGGGAACTGCAAGGCTGTCTTTGACCAGCCTCTCACGTTTTCGCAGAAACAGTGGCAGTGGGACCGGTGGGAGGCCCGGTTCGAATACTGCACCACGCTTTCTGCACTTGAGCAAGATGCCGAGCACTGCTACGGCTGCCGCGGCCTGTTGCGCAAGTCCATGGAAGCGCTGGAGAAATCCCCTGCTCCTTCAGTCCAGGCCAGTAGTCCGCTGCAAATTTCCTACTTTCTTGCCTCGCAGGCGGACCAACAGAAGGGCTCCACGCGTCTGTGGAATTCGGTGTATTTCAAGGGAACCAAACTTGGCGTGCAATCGATATTGCTTGAAAAAGCACCAAAAGAAGGTACAAGGGCATGATCATCACTCTAGTGCATCGTGTTGACTCAAAGCTATAGATGACGGCAAGGTTTGTAGCTCTTCCAATACTGGCTCCGCCGAAGTGCTTGACAAGGTGAGGGGTTGGCTTGATCAATGTCGCACTCATCATACAACGTGCTCTGCCGAATTGCCAGATGGCACATGGTATCCCACGCGCCTTATAGAAGTTGAGCCAGAGAGTCTACGATTAATTGAATCCGCTGCCCAGGCTGGCCTGAAGGAGCCTTATGTGAGTCTCAGTCATTGCTGGGGCGGGGCCCAGATTTTGAGGCTAGAGAGCAAGACTCTTTCTTCTTTCAAGGAAGACATTCCGTTCCTGAGTCTTCCAAAGAACTTCCGGGATGCGGTTGTGGCACTCAGGGGTCTGGGTCTCAAGTATATCTGGATCGACTCGCTGTGCATCATCCAAGACTCGGAAGAGGACTGGAAAAGGGAAGCAAAAATGATGGCAAAGGTGTACCAGCACGCTCTCTGCAACATCGCGGCAACCAATTCCAAGAGTAGCCACAAAGGCTTTTTCAGAGAAAGAAACATCACCTTGGTAACACCCAATCTGATTGATCTCGATAATGATGCACTAAAAGGACGGTTCCGCCTCTTCGACGAAGATTACGTCGGCCAGGAGGTTGATGATGCGCCCTTGAATCGTCGGTGCTGGGTCACGCAGGAGCGCATTCTTTCCAGGCGCATCATCCATTTTGCATCCGACCAGGTTATCTGGGATTGCCCGGAAATCACCGCAAGCGAATCAACACCAAGCATAACCCCCCTGCCGTCAACGTGGTCGTCCAACAGTAGAATCGGGCGCAAGCGAGGCTCGCCGTTCCAAAGGACGCCGGCGTCGCTGGATGAAAGCATCACCCAGTGGGCAAAAGTCGTCAACACGTACTCGGCATGCGGCCTGACTGTTCTCGGGGACAAGCTGATTGCCATGGCGGGCATGGCAGAGTTCCTGCGCAACCGGATCGGGCTCGAGCACTGCGCGGGCTTGTGGTTCCCGCACAAGATGGAAATTCAACTGACTTGGTACATTTCAAACCTGGAACCAAAGGACCATTACCGGAACCACCTCGCACCCACTTGGTCTTGGGCATCCGTTAACAACGTGGTGAGCATGCCGCTGCTGGAAGATTTTGAGGGCTACGACATCATCCCGCTCGCCTCCGTCACCGAGACAAGGATGCACGAAGAACAGTGGGAGGACCGCTCCATGACGGCCGCGGGTTCATTGCGCGTTCGCTGCACTCTAAACCCCGTTCGACTCAAAGGAGATGCGCAGCATCATTCCCTCGAGGGCGACGGCACGGAGCACGCGGGCCAAGTGCATCTTGATTCACCAGATGTTGTTGGTGCCGACAACATCTACTTCATGCCGCTTTTTGACCTCCAAACACCAATGTCGCTTGAAGACAAGTGGAACGTCTCCTCAACCATGCGAGGGATCCTCCTGCAAGGCGAGAGTGGAAACTCAGGTACCTATCGGCGGTGCGGCTACGCCGTCTTTCATGGTCAAGTTATCGAGGAAACGAAGGCTTTTGCGCCAGCGTATGAAGCTCTCAAGTCGCCCTCAGGGAAAGAAGGCTTGCCGTGCATCAACCACGACCCTGCTACTGGTCATCTAATTACGCTAGTCTGATCCCTTCAAAACATTCCAATACCACTGGTTCCTAACATCCCTTTATTATTCCGCCGTAGAATACTTGCGACCAACGGAGACACAAGATAATTTTCGTTGCCTTTCTATTAATCTGTCCCCAACTTCGTGTCAACAATCCTGAATTATCTGAGCTCGAATCCATCCCTCGTCAATGCCCACTCTGCCAAGAGCTCTGGACTCTGCTCCACCACCTCCTTGCACTCCATGTACCACCTCCAATGACGCTCCCAAGATTCAAACGTGCGCTTCCAATAGTCGCACCAGCCATCCATATTGCGCAAGGCCGGGTCGACATCGCCAGCTTTCTTGATCGCATCCCACATACCCAGCCACTGGTCCTGGCGTTGCTTCAGCAGAGCCACATCATCACGGGTGAGCTTGTGAGTGCCGTCTTGGTGCATGCACCGAGTCGTTCTTCCCATTAGCTCGATTTCAAGCCTGTAGCTGTCGGGCACCTTTGCGAGCCACATGGTTGTCAGCGTGCTGAAGCCTCCCTTCAACTGGTTAGATATGTGAACCAGCTGGAAGTCAACGAGATGGAGCATCCAGCGCGACAGCACCCCGGTGAGGTCCTCTTCGCCGTTGGCTGCTGCAAAACAAGAGTTGCAGCGCGATTCGCTGAGAAGCGTCTCGTTTATTTCCCTCCCGTCCCAGTTTCTCCTCGTTATTCTCATGGCTGAGCTGGGTTTCCAATGGCGATAGAGCCCCCCAAGTCGAAAATCTCGTATCTCTTTCCAGCACTGGCATCCTGGGCATCGCGCCATGTATAATCCCCAGTTATGCGACCAGGACCCTCCGTACAGCTTCATGCCGTCCGAGGATCCCGAGCTGCTGAATACTGGTCTCTTACGCTCCACAAAGTCCTGGAAACGCGGAAACCAACGATCCAAGGGGGTATTGAAGACGTACAATCGGCTAGTCACAACGGGGAGCTGTATGGTGTCAAGAGGCCCCGTCAGCCGCCCCTTCATCTCCCCTCGCAAGTATCGGCACTCGTTGCATCTCCGGGCCCGGCGCCTATTTCCGCAGCGCTCCAGCTCGAAGGACAGTACATCCTTTTCAATAATTTCGCGCTTCTCAGCGTTCTCCATAGCATCAAATTCAGCTTGGCTCATATTCTGAAATTCACCAACTCCATATCTTTTGAACCTCGCGTGCAACGGCAAGTCATAACCAATAGTCACACAGAAGCCGTAACGTTGGCGCAGCGTCAGTTCCTCATGGCTATTGTCTTGGGCACCACGCTTTCGATGGATCCCCGACCGGCTCATATGATCAGCAGGCTCCCACGTGCTGGCCAGGTACGAGGCGGGCGACCCAGGAATTGGCTTCCGATAGCGAAGCCTGAGAAGAGAGTGGTTGTCAAAATGCCTGTGAGAAAGGAGCCGGACGCAATCGGCGCATGTCCAGCGCATCGATTCCCACCGTGCATCGATCCACCAAGAGTCTGTGATCTCGTCTCGAGCCCGATAGCTGAAGCTTGGTCCACCATGTTCAACCGAAGTTTCCAGGGCAAGCAGTCTCTCCACAAGGTGCTTTTTCTTAGGGTCAACCAGCCGACGGAAATGAATGCTGGTTTGGCTGATGGAAATGAGGGTGGTGGGATCGAGGAGGCGAATGATGAGACATTGTAGCTCTGTCGGTAGCACGGCGAGTGACATTTTGCAAAGTCAGAAACAATAGAAAATGGTAGGCGAGTGTATAGAGAGTCTGAAAATGTTTATCTGATCTGACTGGGATCGACGTCACTAGTTGAGCTGGCCACGCCTTAGCTCCTGGCTCACTTCAAAGTTGGAGACGGTCTTGCCTCCACAAGGAGTATTCACTAGTGGATACTCCATGCCTGTTCCGTCGTAGCTCGCCATGTTTATCACTCGGAATTGATTCCGCAACTCAAGGGTCACATGACACTGCAGGTTGCTGGCGGGGTTGAGAAATATCTATCAAATCACAGGCGTAGGGGTTAGCCAAGGTACGCCGTTTGAGGAAGTAGCTCAACCACGTTAAAATTGGTATGAAAAGTGCCCGTCATTGTGCCCAATATCAACCCCCCTCGGAGGGGGGCTTCTGATTTTTATTTACAATTTTGCACCTTGACTCGCGTGGTCTTTCGGAGGCACTTGTCGTAGGGTTCGGTGGGCTAAATTGCCAATCGCATAGCAAGAAAAGACTTTAGGCTCGTTGGAGGTTTTGTTAGTGCCGGGGCAGTGCTCAATCTGGTTTTATACCAAAATAGATGCTGGCTAGATGCCAAGGCTGTTATTGCCATACTGTGAGGAATGTGACTTGTACTATCGAGTATGCATCTACTGTATGACGCTGATTCCACCCTTTTTCGTCTTGGATCAGACCAATCCCAGGCAGTTGTGGAAATTCGTTGAATGCCTAATATCATACAGCCCGCACCAATGTGCACCACTTGGTCAGCGCCACGAACCGCCTATGTGAGAGGCGACGGGGCATCCGCTAAACGAATCAGAAACCAACAAGTGTGACGGTTGTGCTCGTCTGTTTTGAGGATTCTTGCTTCGTTTCACTTCAATTAGCCCGTTGAGCCAAAAGATAAGTCAATAACTGCAGTGCTTGCAATTACTGGCACGGATAACAACTACTGAGAAGGGCCCCTGTTAGAGGTCGTGACAACAAAAAGAACTCTTTTTTAGAAAATAAAAATAGCGTTTTATTTATATAAAGTTGAAACTTCTATTTGAAAGGTATTTATCACACAACAAATTAAGTCTCCTTTTTTCTTTACAAAAAACGTCACTTACTTGGCTTTTTTACATTATAATAATATCGCACATCAATATGTAGCTGGTGTCACGCTGAGACGCCCGCCATCAGTGAGCACACAATTTCCGTTGCAATAGGCTCCAGCTCGCGATGCCAAGTACAGCAGCGGGCCCATGATGTCCTCGGGCAAACCCGCACGTTCGGCTGGTATTTCATTCAGTGGGTATGCCCCTTCCATTGTGGGATTCTTTCCGTGCATCAAGCCGGTCGTGAGATCTGTGGGGAACACTAGCATCATTTTAGCGTCTGTCGATGAGTGAGGCGGGCGGCGGGGAGCTGCTCACAGCCTGGACACAGGACATTGGCACGGATTCTGTAAGGTACAAGGTACGTGGCCAACACTTTCAACATCATTGTCGTCGCAGCCTTGCTTGTGCTGTAGGCAAACCCGGCTGTGATCTTCCTGTTGAAGCTTCCAATGCTGCTCGTTGCGATGATTTGGCTCCTCCCGCCTTGATAATCGGATCGTTTGTTGCCCTCGTCAAGCAGCCCAAGAAACGCAATTGCCGTGTAAAAGACGGCTGTGCAATTCACATGATAGGTATTCGTGAAATCTTCCATGGGGATATTCAACAAGGTCTCCTGCAATTCAGAAATGCTTACGCCGGGGGCAACACTTCCCGAGGGGCCTGAGATGCCCGAGTTTGCCACAAGAAGGTTTATGTAGCCTACATCTTTCTCGATGATGGATGTCGCTTTCTTGAGGTTTTCTCGATTTGTCACATCGCATTGGATTGGAACAACATTACCCAGCCCCTCAAAACGGGTCAGATAAGGTAGTCCTAGTTGAAGGGATTTTTGTGCTCGCAATATATTTCACAGCGGCGTCCAGCACTTCTTTTCTTCTTCCAAGGATGTAGACCCTCTTGGCTCCATTCTCTGCCAAAGCACGCGTCATGTGAAGGCCCAATCCTGAATTCTCAAATGAGCCTTTAGGTTTTCTGTGACTGGAAACATTTCGGGGCACTACGTACCGCTACCACCACCAGTGACTACAGCAACAATGCCGCTTATGTCAAACAAATTAGTTGATTTGGCTTGTTGGCTCATGGTTGGGTTGCGAAAGATCTAGAAAATGTGCAATGTTGGGATGGTTCGCATATTCGGCCGTGTTGATGGACTCAATAGCAGATAAATATAAAATCGGATGCCGGGATAGCTTGCTTGCATAAACTACCCTCAGCCCAAGCATGGTGTTCAGATGGTGTGGCACACCAATGCCGGGTGCGCTTGCCGTTCTCGACCTGGACTTGGCGCTAAAGTTCCGCAGCCGAGGCCCTGCATACAGCAATGTACTGCTCTGAAAAAACGCCACGTAACCCCACCTGCCAAATCCAGCTCTACTTATTCCCTCTGGGTCCATCTGCGACACGCGACTCCTCAGCGTTGGGAGAGGAAAGGACATTCTAGGAAAGTGGGGTTCGGGTATGTGAGATTCAATCTTTTAGCATGTCGATGCTAGAGCGTAAATTATATCAAGGCTAGCCTATTGGCTTTTTTTCTCGAGCCATTCATAGTTGAACCGTGTTGTTGAATCGGAGTTTGACGGGAATATGAATGATTGCGGGTGTTTGCAACTCCAAGAAACACTGACAGCCGTGGAGTTTTCCAAATTGCGTCATCAGAAGAAATCAACATGTTTTAAATTAATAATTGCTCCTCCTCCTCCTCCTTTACGTCCTCGTCCATGTAGCTCGGAGGGCTAGGCCATATATCCTGATAAAACGGAGGAATCTCATTTATCCACACAGCATTCTCCATCGTGACGTCGGTTATTGCAATTTTGAATTCCATTCCGAGCACTCTTATGCCGCCGGTGCGAATTATGTTGTCCGTGCTCCCTTGTTGCAGAATCTCTGCGATGAAGACGAGCTCGATGGACAAGTAGTGGATCACTTCGACATCCCCGTTGCCGTAGGCATCACGCGTGAATGATTGGTGATGTTGCAGTAATTTCGAGCCCAGAGAAATGTCCAGCTCCATCCCCCCGGTCCCGCTGTCCTTGTCCAGCTGCCACCCATTGTAGAAGTCCTTGCCAGCAAGCATCCTCGACTTTGTTCGGGCTCGGCTTCGCTCCGAGAAGTGCCCTGATGAATGCTGCTGGCAAGGTTCCGCTGCTGTTTTTACGAGCTCCTTCAGTCTCCACGAGCCTTTTTGCACACACCAGACCAGCGAGTCGTGGCCGTGGCTGGTCTGACTCCGCAGCCGATGGAAGCTCAGGGCAATTCTGTTGTGCTCGAGGGGGTTCATCACCGAGTTGTAGTGGCACCCTATCTCGATTCCCGTCGAGGGGGAGCGCTTGGTGTAGGACAGGGGACAATCGGGGATGGAGAGTCGGCGCCTGACTGGAATGATGCGCTCAAAGGCCACGGACTTGACATTTTCTCCGGGCTGTGCTTCGACGTTTCCTCTCTTGTACGTCACTTCGGCCTTGAACTCGTAATAGATGGAAACGATGGGCGTGTGCACGGATGCCTTGGAGCTGCTCGGTATGTCGACGCTGAACTCGAAATCGTGACGACCCTTTGGCAGCTGAGTTACTTGGCCGACGAGCTGCCAAGACTTGATTTCGACCCGCTGGTGCTTGCAGCCGGAGCAGCCCTTTTGAAGAGGTTGCTTGTACTTGATGTGCATGAAGAGAGCGCCGATGAAGCTCTTGATTTGGACGGATTCTCTATGAACGTGGAGCTGCAGCGTTCCAGATAGCGCCGGGCCCGAAACCTCTCCATAATCGAGGATTATTGCAGAAGGGCTCGTGATTTGCCAATCTACCGACACCTCCTTGGCGTAGTTCTGGGGAAGAAGTTGGCTCAGTGGCCGTAGCAAGTTGCGCGCGAACTTGGAAACACGGGTTGGCGTGGGCGGAGGGGTCGATTGCAACATTGGTAGATGGTTTTTGAGGGTTTTATTATAGCCGGTATTCCAGATACGTAGAGGAAGATGTGCGTCTTGCAACAGTACTACAGGGTCAGGTAGCATTTGGAGAATATGAGGAATCAGAAGCAGAGCTACGGGTTTTGCTTTTTTTCTTCTCGCTCCCTTTTATTTCAATCACTACGACGCACCGCGTTTTGTTGTTTTGGTGTCCATCGACGTCGAAATTAAAATATTGTTTCAGCGGTTTCATTTCCAATTCTGAGCCCGCGGTGCTTTGATGGCCAGCATCAAAATGCTGTGCAGTCTGCCTCAACAGCCGTCCAAGCGCACCAAGCTTCAGCATTGTTCAAGCACAGCCGGGATCGCTCCGGGCCATGGGCGGGTGGGTCCCCGCGTAGCGCGAACGGCCACCCGCCGGCCGTGCTTTGGCACCCCCTGTACCCTGTACCCTGTACCTCACTACAAGGGATACAGCTACGAGGAGCATATTGCTGTAACAATCACGAGCCGTGTTATGCAGCTGCGTGTGTTGGCTCGCGGTGTGGATGAAACTAGCCCCAGAGATGTGAAGGTGTTTTTATGGCTGCATAAAAAAACCGACGGCAGTGGTGGAATCGAACCAGGTCCTTGCACCGGTCAAGCAATGAGGGGCTGGGGAATGCAGCCGCCTCGCTAGCGGGATGATCAATCGGCTGGCCAAGGCCCAATGCAAAGACATGCATCGCGTTGGATTAGGTGTCCTGATCTCAGCAAAAAAATATTTATCTCGTCCCGCAGCCAAGCCACGGAGGCGGATGAGCTCTTCCTCTCTCAATTCCTCCCTGCAATCTCCTTCGCCATGGCTTCCTCCAAGAAAGAGGCCGAGCAGCTTGAGGGCGACATCACCTTCATCAACACGCCACCCGCAGCACCGTCCAAGTTTCAAATCCAGGACTGCGGAGTGAAATTGACAAACGTTAGCAATTGGCCAATGCCCCATCCCCCCAACCACCATGTCTCAATTCTCCAGAGCTCCAAGAAAGCTGACCTGATGCAATTCTTTTGTTTTAACAGGCTGCCGCGATTCCCAACCCGCCTCTCCCCGCAGACGGCCCCGGAAATGAATCCTTCTCGAACCTCGTCCTCGTCGGCCTGCTCCTAGGCGTCCCAACATGGTTCACGTGGACGCTCGGCGGCGGCTTCTGGACACGCATCTTCTTCATCCTGGTGCTCCTGTTCCCGATCCTCATCGCCGTCTGGTTCGTCGCCTCGCGCGTGTCCCCCGCCGCCGACGGCCACGTCAAGTACCCCAACCGCCCCATTGAGGAGTACCTCAGCTTCAAGAGCGAGGCGGACCGCGCGCAGTGGAACGGCCGCCGCAAGATCCCCATGCAGACCTTCATCGACAAGTACCTCGACGGCGAGCTCGACCTCAAGGGAGACTGCCTCGAGATCCTCGAGTACCGCCACGACTGGGCCACCTGGGCCTTCACCTGGCCCCTCTTCAAGTTCATCCTGGCGGGCTTCGGCCCCAGCGTCCTGTTCCACACCCGCGCCCAGGACGAGGACCAGATCCGCCCCACCTACGACACCGGCAACGACCACTACAGCTACTTCCTGGGCCCCCGCATGGTCTACACCAGCGGCATCATCTCGGACACGTCGCGCGAGGAGACGCTCGAGGAGATGCAGGACAACAAGATGGCCCTGGTCTGCGAGAAGCTCGACCTCAAGGAGGGCGAGACCATGCTGGACATCGGCTGCGGCTGGGGCTCCCTGGCCCGCTTCGCCTCTGTCAACTACGGCGCCAAGGTCACCGGAGTCACCATTGCCCGCAACCAGGCTGCGTGGGGCAACGATGGCCTCCGCCGCTCTGGCGTCCCCGACTCCCAGAGCCAGATCCTCTGCTCCGACTACCGTGACATTCCCAAGCAAAAGTTCAACAAGATCTCCCAGCTGGAAATGGGCGAGCACGTCGGTATCCGCAAGCTCACGGGTTTCTTCCGCCAGTGCTACGACATGCTCGAGGATGATGGTGCCATGTACGTCCAGCTGTCTGGTCTCCGCCGCGCCTGGCAGTACGAGGACTTTGTCTGGGGTCTGTACCTGAACAAGTACATCTTCCCTGGTGCTGATGCTTCTACGCCGCTCTCCTACTACATCATGTGCCTCGAGAGCGCCGGATTTGAGGTCAAGAGGTAAGCGAACTGCGGTTGCTGCTGCTGCCCAATGCCCATTGATTCATGTTGCTAACGTCGAGTGCAGCGTTGACACCATCGGTGTTCACTACAGCGGCACCCTCTGGCGCTGGTACCGCAACTGGCTCGGAAACGCGGGGACTGTCAGGGCCAAGTACGGTGAGCGCTGGTACCGCATCTGGGAGCTCTTCCTGGCCTGGTCCACCATTGCCTCCCGACAGGGTTCCGCCACTTGCTTCCAGTTCGTCGTTGTGAAGAACCTCAACGCTACCCACCGCATTGACGGCGTTGCCTCTCAGTACGGTGTCCACGGCCCCATCACGGCTGCGAAGGCAAAGTCCAAGTCAACCTTCCCCGCCGTGGCCTAAAGTCCAGCGTCTCAAAGATGCCGATGAATTCCTGAAACCGGTTGTCTTGCGTGCCAATGTGGATGAATGGGCTCAATCTCCATGACATCTCAGGGGTAGCTTGGCGAATTGGTGCGCGGAGTCATTGCTCTGGGGGGCCACTGTGACCAGATAATGACAGACACGACAAAATAATTAGAGGATTGAGTCGAGGGGAAGTCTGAATGAATGAAGTGCATCGTTAGTGAAAAGTATAGAGAGTAAAGAGATGTAGGATGCAATCAAACTAATGAGATGCTGCGAAAGGTTCCATGACAGCTCGTTATGCTTCACCGTGAATAAAAGCCATTGTGATGTACAACCCAAACCTTGAATGATTCCCCTATGGCCCTGCAAAAAGACCAAACGCCCCAGTATTTTTGGCTAAAACATATAAAAGATAATACCCTAATACTTATGCTTACTTAAATAAATATGCTTCTTTAAGGATAATCTCTTGAGGACTTAGGCTTAGTTCCCTTTGGATATTATCATTAGTTTGGCCAGAATTAATGTTGTGCAGAAAGTGCGGTGAAGTATCCGTTAAAATCATTCAAGGGACGATTGGACTGTGTTAACTGTGAAATGATGCAAATAACAATGCAAACGGGTATTTTATTAGGGGTATTATGTAAGTCTGGTCCTTTATATCCATGAATCAGTGAGCCTGCAGTGAATCAGTGAGCCTGCACCTTGAATCTAAGCGACGGACTCGTCATTTTCGGACTTCTTCTCTCCCTCAGCCAAAGTCTGTTGGTTGTTGAGCTTGGGGTTGCGGAGGGCGATGGAGAAGGCAATGAGGGGAACGCAAATGCAGATACCGGTGATGGTAAGGAGTCGCTGCACGTGCTGGTACGACTCAACAAGAGCCTCGCGCTCGGGAGTGCCCATGGGGTATGTAGCGGCTGCAGTGAAGGGATCGCCAAAGGCAGCAACGGCCAGAGTATCGTTGATGCCGGCAAGGTTCTTGGCCAGTGTGTTGGGCAGAACCTGGGTCCAGATGGCTCCGGAGACGGAGTTTCCGAGAGCGGAACCGACGTTGTAGGTGGCAAGGTACACACCAGTCATGACGGCCAGGTGCTCGTGCTTGACGGCGGACTGGAGAGAGGCCTGGGCCGGGTAAGGGAACATACCGCCTGCGATACCGAGGAGAACCTGGGCGCCAATGACACCAGCCTTTCCGCTGGATGAGGGGTCTCCGCGGTAACGGATGAGAAGACCGAAAGCAACCAGGAAGAGAACGGTGCCGGAAACGATAAAGACTTTGAGACGGCGAACCTTGTATACAACGAGACCGAGGAGGGTTCCGACAATGACGCTGGAGAAGGAGTAGAGCGAGGTGACTCGGGTGGCGGTGGTGATGCTGAAGTTGAAGGCCACAATGAGAACGGTGTACAGGTAGTCGCCCTGCATGGTCCAGGCAAAGTTGAGCAGGACGGCAATGCCCATGGGGGCCCAGATGGCGCGGTCCTTCATCAGGGTGAAGGGGACAAGAGGGTGAGGCGCGCGGAGCTCCCAAACGATGAAGACGGGGATGCAAAGGAAGCCAATGACGAGAGGGGCAATAATGTCGGCGGTCCCCCACTTGTTGGCGAAACCACCGGCGAGGGTCAAGGGGACGAGGATGAGGGCGAAAATGGCAATCATCAGGATGACGCCAATGACGTCGAGCAGCCAGAAGAGCTCGATGCCAAAGTTGCGGGCACCGAGCTGCTGGAACGAGCTCTTGTAGCTGTCGAGGAGACCCTGCTTCTTGGCGCGGCGGCCGACAACGGTAAGGCTGATGATGAGAGGCAGTGCGCAGACGGGGTAAATGATGCACCACATGCCGACGCCCCAGTGCCAGGTGGTGACGCCCAGGACGGCCTGGGTGATGTCGCCGCTGACCCAGGTGTTGATGATGAAGGGCAGGGCGGGGATGTAGCTGAAGAAGAGGCGGGCGCGGGTCGAGGTGATGTCGGCAATGATGACCTCGATGAGCAGGATGATCATGGTGTAGCCGATCTGGTACAGGATGGCGCCGGCAGCGAACTGGGACACATTGGCGGAGACGGCCTCGATGACGGTTCCCAGGACGTAGAAGAAGACGGACAGGCAGATGAGCTCGACACGGCCAAAGACGTCGGCAATCTTGGCGGCCGTGGGCTGGGCAGCGGCGGCAATGACGGCGCGGAGCGTGGCCACGGTCGACACGAGCGACTGGTTGGAGAAGGACGAGGTGGCATAGGGCTGGTAGACGTATCTGACGGTGCCGTCCAGGCCGTAGGCGTAGGCGACGAGGAAGACGCTCAGGAAGATGAAGACGCGGTCTGTCGTGGTGATGACGGACGAGACGGCCTCGATACGGACCACACCGGGCGACTTGATGTCTCGGACGGCTTCCGCAGCCGTCTGAGGCACCTCGCGGTCGATGACGCCGCCGGTTTCCTTGGCCTCGGCTTCCTTGAGGGCGGACATTTTTTGTGAACAAGAAGCAGAGATGGAAGATTGAGAATGCTTTTAGCTTCTAGCTTCTGCTGCTGCTCTTGCAAGTGGTGGGTTGGGGGGGGAAGAAACGTTGTTCACGGGGTGGGCATTGGCAGGTTGATATGGACGATCATTGCCCAATGGGCTCCACTAAGATTGATTAGATAAATTGGTAGGATCTCTTTTTTTTTCTTCTCCTTGGACTGTTTCCTAAGCCTGACGCCTCAATCCTGCGAAGCCCGGCTCGTCGGTCGGTCGGTCGTCGTCTGTCGTGTTAATCAGATGGAACTAAAGAAACAAGAGCGCGCACACATCAGAAGACCACCACCATGGGCACACTAAAAAGGAACTAGCAGCTAACAGGACCCCCCTGTCAGCAAGCCACCATGCGCGGGAGACAAGCTTTGGCGCACGCCATGGCACTTTACTAACGAAAGGACCGACCTCGGGCGTGGGTGGGAAGTAGCAGACAAAAAACGTTGATTTGTCCAACGTGCAAGTCTTGGCGTGGGTAATGGGTGCCAGGGAAAAAAGTCAATCCATTATTCTAGGAAATCCTTCGGCCGCTCGCGTGGCGACAAACCGGACCAGGGAGGGGGCCGATTGTGAGAGCAAGGGTGTAGGCTGCAAGACAATAAGAAGAAAATTACAGTAACTGGGTAAAGTGGACTTGTCAAATGTCCGTTCTTGTTCCTTATTCCCGCTGTATTTGTTGTGTTATCTCTTTGTTTTTCTCTCGGTTTTATGAGGATGAGAGAACAACAAAGTTACAGCGTATCCACTGAAAACATCGGGAGGATCTGTTTCCCTACAGTAGGAATAGCATTTCGATAGTTTTGAGTTCAGCCTCGAGCTGGGCTACTGCGCTCCATCGGACTGCACCTCCATCGAGATGGGAAAAGTAAACGTTAGTCGCTGCCAGCAATGGCTCTAATCGCGTTGCGTGACTGCGCTCGATGCCAATGGCTTCGCCCAGAGCACCCCGGCTCCCCGCAGAAAAAAACAGATGCGAGGTGCATCATCGTCCGTCCTCATCCCTACTCATCCCTACATGGGACATACAGGCCGTCATGACGCCCCATGCCGACTTTAAACAGCTGCCTAGCCCAGCGTCACCCACCACCCCACGCTCATCCATGCCCGAACTACGGTGTAGCGCGAGCCTTGATGCTGCGCATGTGAGGCTTTTTTTCCCGCCTCCCGCCACCGATGAAGCGTGCTTGCTCCCCCCCCTTCCCAGCCTCAAGCGCTGCAAGAAGGAGGGCAGCGGCGCGGACTCACCGACGCAACCAGCATCCTGATCTTGATCTTGGGGGGGAAGGGCTCGCCGTGGGTTGGTTGCATCAAGCATGGTTCGGGCCTGGTGTGGACCCCTGTCCAGTGTGGCTCTTTTGTCTTAGCGCCAAAGCTGGGCGCCACGCAAACGGTAATGATTATCGTCCCCAGCATGTGAGGACATGCCGGCTCTGGCAGCTGAGTGGCTGCGTCGTGCGACAGGGACTGCCAGCAAGTACCGAAGGGGCTCTCATGTACAAGATTCGGGCCAAGAAGGCTGGCCAGCTTCAGCAGTTGGTTGGGTGTTGAGGGACGGGGTTACTCTCTATTGCCATCTCATCTTTCCTTCATCCATCGAAATGCCTCACGCAAATTTTGCTACGACAAGGATGTCTATTCCCTTTGCTCCAGTTCCCTCTCCATCTCCCGTGTCCTTCATTAGCGTCTTGAAAAATTCCCGTGTCTTGGGACCAGACCGCAATCCGCCGCCTCTTCAGCCTCCTTGACTGGATGCCTCGCCCGTGGAGCACCCGTCAGGAATTGGGATGTCGACCGAGATGCAAGGTGCTTCATGTGGATGCAACGTGACCTTGGTCCACCGAATGATCCTGCTCTAGCACCTTGCGAGCCTGGGGGGGATCAGATTAGCTTCTTCGGCGGCCACACCTAGTTCGTACCTCCTCCTATGAACGTCTGGTCGTGTCATGGCCTGAGCGTTGGCGTGCCCACTGTGCACTTTTGGCTCCAACTGAAGCCAAGGTAGCTCTCCCTCTATGGGAATACGGCAGAGAAACGGTCAAGGGAATAAAATTATCAGATGGCCGTAAAGTTCCGACACTACTAGATTAGATCCAATGGTTCCTCCCGCTAACCTCTCTTTGCCGCCTTTGTCAAAGCCATCGGAGTCGTCCATCGACTCGTGCCCGATCCGTCTCCCTCCCGCCTCGCAAAACATCCCACGCCATCACGGCCAGCCCAGGCGATGCCGTACCGGGGGTATGGAATGCTCCACCCCATGTGAGAGCCCGTCACCCTGTTGTTGCTGGACCCTTGGCGCAACTGAATTTCCACTACCCGTGCGCATCCCGAGTCGCCCGAGGAGCGAATCGCCTCCGCATGTTACATCGGACCTGAACTCGTGGGTCGGCATCCGGTGTTCTGGGCCTCGTAACAGCCCCGTAGAACCCGTATTTTCCATCCTCAACTGGCCAAGGACGAAGTGATTCAAGCCAACCCCTTCACATCCGCCGCAAAAGTGTCGAGTAACGGTGGCAATGTGGATATCCAAACATGGAACCATAACCGCCGTTGCACCTTCTATCCCAGCTCTTCTCCACCACTGTTCCCGAGACGCAAACGAGCAGGAGTTCCCTTGCATTTGATAGGTTAACCTTGTCGGGCCATTTTTACACTCTGAAAGGTTTTTTTTTTCTGCATCGACAATCCCCTGTTTCGCCTTGCAGGGAACGTCTTGTTTCCCCAGTTTGCGAATCAGCTCTCGGGATGCTCGCTGGAGGGTCAACCATTCAAGTCAGATGATGAGAATTTCAAGCAAAAATTCGTCCACAGATCTCAATAGTCGAAAAAAAGAGAAAATGAAATTATCAACCAGCCGCAACCAACAACCCCCCACGCCTTTTCCCGAGTGGGTCCCGGGTCATAAGGCTGGCCACGACCGGAATCTACTCAGAAACGGCTTAGACAAATAATTTCGGAGGCAAGGGCGCAAGACCACATCTACTAGTTCTAGTCTGTAGCTTAGAGACCTCAGTCGGTGAAGATGGCGCTTTTAACGCCTTGTGACGAGACAAAAAACTTGACCAAATAGTTGCACAGATTGGGAATAGCTTTCCGTTAGGCCAGAAGGATGCGAAAAGACCAAAATTATTTCTGCCGAGGGAGGAGAGATCCTAAGGTGGGCCGTTTCTACGGTACACGACCACACGCCAACTAAATGCACGACGCGTAAGCCATCGCTTGGCATGATCAACCTCTGGCATCCTTCAAGCGAACATGGTATCACTCAGGTATTCAGAGATTGGGTTCTCTCAAGTCAAGGGAGAGCATCCAAGCCTTTTTTTTTTCTGGGTAATTAACCATATTCACACCAAAGCTTCATTCAAACATACGACTGGCCTAGGTTTCGGTAAACGTTGAACATTTTTAGAATCTACTAGGAGACCAAATTTCGTCTCGTTCATCGGTGTAACATTTTCAGCTAGGAGGTAACTAAAAATACGCCGATACTTCCCAGGAAAAAGGTCTTTGATTGTCCAGAAGTCTTGGAATTATTAAATCAAGGACTTTCATCTGAGGTCTAGTTTGGGTCCAATTACCCCCGGGCTTTTTACTCATGCGATCAAGAGATCGTTTGACTAAAAAGACAACGACCCTTTTGTAGTTTTCATGCCTGATCAGTCAATCCCCCAGACCATGCCTTGTGCCTACCTCCAAGCCCCGTACCACTGGCGAATCAGTCTTTACCATCAGCACGAGAGAGGAATTTTGGCGGGACAGCATTGGCCGCTATATTCATGGTGGGTCTGCGCCAACATATTTCCTTCGCAGCGGCCAGCCCAAACGCCGATGCATATTCTGTCCTCCACCTGAGGTGGATTTCTTTCCTGGGAGTTTTCAATATTTATTACATATCTAGCATTTCTTTCTTCTGTTTTTTCTTTATTCTAGAGACCCTTTTTGCGTCACTCTCGATGCCACCTCCAAAGCCCATGATGAAATCAGCTCCACCCCGTTTAGTTCTATAGACCTATACAACATTAGTTATGTGCCAGAAATCACTTTAGAATACCAGAGCCATGAATTGGCACGCACAAGACAGCTCTTCTACGATTTTGACTACATATATCTGACCAAAGCCAAGGTAGGACTAGGTAAATTTTCGAACGGAAGACATGGAAATCAATGCACAATGGAGCACTGGCACGGACATGATCGAAGGGATTTAATTTCCTCCAAAAGTCAAGTCACAGGCACATTCAAGTCAGGAATGTCATAGAGAATAGAAGCCAGCTCTATTGTTTAGGTTTGGTCATAATGACATGAGTCTTTCAATCATCAAATCCCCGCATCTCCATCAACCATTTCCAACGCCATTCATAAGTCATTAGCCTCCTAATAGAGACCAACAGTGAGATCACCCTTGACACGGGCAGTCAAGTGGACCTCGGCCTCGAGGTCGAGCTTGACACCGACGAGAAGGGCGGCGGCGGAGGGCTTGCCCTCGGCATCGGTGGCGCCCTTGAGGAGCTGGCCTGCAGCAAGTGTCAGAGCCTGTGCTGGAAATGAATCAAGATGCGGGAGTTGACTTACCGGCCGGCTGAGAGAGGCCGGTGGAGGTGGGAAGAGGGACAACGAACTGCTGGTCGGGGGAAGACATTTTGATTGGGGTGATCGAAAGATCGAAAGATGGAAGAGTTGTAGAAGTTGTTGGGTTGGAAGTGTTGGATTGTTTGGTTGAATGATGACTTCAAGACGGGAGAGAGCGCAGCATTATATAGAGTTGCTTCCTGCTACCATGGAGGTGGAAGCCCGATATGAGTGTAAGACGATTGGATCGCAGCTTGCCCCATGCGCATCTCCGGCATCTGCACAGCAGCGTGGCAAGGAGTGCTTTGTAATTTGCCAGCCTGGCGCTTCGGTCTGTGCATCCGTCGAAATACGTGGCTCACGATTTTGGTGAGTATCGGGAAACATCGGTGCTGAAGCTGGGGAAGCAACCGGCAGCCGCCGTAGATGCGAAGCGGGACATGGGCCAGCATTGCCCTGCGCACGAGCGGAGTGTTTAGTTTTCGTCTGCCGGAGCCGGCATTGCGATTGTGGAGATTAATGCCGCGTTCAATGGGAACATGGCACTTCTTGGACCCCAATTATATTTTTCAGTTCGGATCGAGCTAGACTCATTTGTCAACTCGATACATGGCCAATTCACTCAAGAAATTCGTAGAAACATAGGCTTCTTGGTCATTCCATAGCGCTACTTCAAGAATTCACCCCGCAAAATTTACGCAAATGCTGCATCAAACCTGCTGGACCATGGAGCTGCTGTGGGTGATCAAGTCGTGGCATTGCCCCACACTTTCGGAAGAAAGGACGCCACGCCAACACACCGCAGGAAAACAAAAGCAATTCAATCGGCCATCTCCGCCGCAGGAGCCAAAAATAATCAATACTTGCCTTGCTCATCTGCCTTTCATACGTCTTGGACTTCGGAATCGACGTTTTCGAACAAGGCCTCGCAACCGGCCCTGTTCTCACAAGGCATTGCTTGGGCACCATCCAGGCGCCAAGTCAGTCATGCATGGGGCAGTGTCACTTTGGTGCTTGTTCCGGCTCCTACTCACAAGTGCAACTCCTCCTCTTGGCCAACAAAGCATGTCCTAAATGCCGCGATTCGTATGGCATGAAACTTGGGGTAAAGCTATCTATAACCCAACATCTGGAACTACCCGCCTCGTGCTCATCATCTATCAGCCCTTGATGCCCACTCTTGTGAAAACCATGTGCCCATGCTCAAGACATGCGACCGCGTGAAAAAGCAGATTCCAGAGAGAAAAACGTCAACCTCTATCTCTCCTACCAAAGTATCAGCCACGCTCCTTTTTTTTGTCCATATTGATATCAAGCCCACGCAATCAAAGCCCTCGTCCCATCCTTGTCTAGGTTCATTATGTGCCTCTCAGCAGATGACCAATGAGCAAGCGCCCTATTCCTTCTCTCATGACTAGTGAGAAACAGCTTTTGCTTTATAAAAATGTGGGAATTCGGAGATAGTAAGAAGGAATTTGTGTTATTGACACCCTCTTTTCTTTCTCGAATATTAAGAGAAACCATTCGCCAAAGCTCTTAGGGCTATAGGCGACTGCAGCTGCGAACTGTGAACACTTCGTCTATTCCTTGGCACTAAATGAATTAGAATTTGCCTCCAATGACAAACAACTTCCATTCACTATTCGAAAAATCCTTGTTCTCCTGTTCGCGAAATGATTGTTATCTTTGGTGACTCGTCATCTTTGTCGCCAGCAGCCTTCAGGATTCATTCAATCTCATTAGACTGCTACCTGTAGTGCGGTTCTTTAGTTATACTAGCCAACAGCAACATTTCTAAATCTAAAATCCAGCGGCGTGGAGTGTCTCAATCATTTTCAAATTACCTTGCCTTGCTGCTACCATCTTAATTCCTTCCTTATCATTTTCCTTGACATTATTGAGGACCCCAGCAGCTAATAGTCTCTCAAATATCTTCAGATGACCTCCTACTATTGCCGCGCGTAGCACGGTTTTTCCGTCATAGTCAATAGGATTATCAACATCAGCTCCAGCTTCTAGCAACACATTAACGACCTCGAGATAACCCCTTCTTACCGCTATATGCAGTGCAGGTTTTCTTTTAGGGGTAACAGCATCTACATCAGCTCCAGCCTTCAGTAGCCTCTCAATAATCTCAAGATGACCCTCTCCTACTGCTACATGTAGTGCAGTGTCTCTTTTAGGAAGACTAGCATTAACATCAGCTCTAGCTTTTAGTAGTATCTCGACTACCCCAAGATGACCTTTTGCTGCTGCTATATGTAGTGCGGTATTTCCCTCCGAAAAATCAGCATCAACAACAGTCCTAGCCTTTATTAGCCTCATGACAACTTCAAGATGATCGCCTCTTGCTGCTGTAAGCAGTGTAGTTTCTCTTGTAAAAATACCAGCATCAGCATCAGCTCCAGCTTCCAACAATATGTCAACGGCCTCGAGGTACCCTCTTTCTGCTGCTTGGTACAGTGCGGTTTCTCCGAAAAAAACAGCATTAGTATCAGCACCAGCTTTTAGGAGCATCTCAATGACTTCAAGATGGCCCCTTCCTACTGCTATATGCATTGCAGTGTTTCCGTCAAGTGAACCAGTGTTGACATCAGCTCCGGCTGCGAGCAAAGTGTTGACAGCATCAATATGGCATCCTCTCACTGCGTTGCAGAGCACAGTCGACCCTAAACTTCGATCTTCATTGACCTTGACTCCAGCCGCCAACAACCTGCTGATTGCCCTCTCATTTCCATTTCTAGCTGCATGCCACAACGCAGATCGCCCGTGAATATCTTTTAGGTTTGGGTCAACGCCGAGTTGAACGAGTTCATCTATGACCCGACACATTCCGAAATGCCCTGCCAAGTGCATGGCTGTCATTTTTGAACGTAGTTGCCATCTGGTGTCAAAGTGAAGCTTTGTGACCATTATCACTTGACTTGACGCTTCAACCTTTTCTTTTTCGTTGAGAAATTTCATTACCGCCTGATCCAATCCAACGGCCTCAGCGACATGATATCCCCAATTTTGTGCGGCGTACTGGTAAAGCCGATTTGATTGCGATCGTGTTGTGAAGTCACGCCATGATTTACAAGGCCCGGTCCCAAAAGCATCAAATGAAAGATAGGAAACACATCTAATACCAACCATACCTTCTGCATCTTTAAACCACTCGCTGCGTGTTCTGTTGAAGTACTCCTGTGTCGTGTGGTGGACCAGCCGAATAATGTTGCTTCGCGAGTCCACAACGACCAGGCCAGCGCAGACGGACACAATAAGATTGATATCAGCTATATTTTCCTTATCCAAACGAGGGGCACTCAGTTCAACTGCAAGAGCTTCTTGGATCTCGGGTATAAGCAGTTGTCGCCTTGCGCAGATAATCCATATTAAAACTTTCTCTGCGAGATCCTTGTGCTCCTTGAACTGGCCACGAATTCTGTTCAGAGTGTCTTTATATGCGTCATCGTAAACGTTCGATCCGGATCCTATCTCACTCAAAAGCTTGCGGACCGATTTTGCGGTGGTTTTCCCAGCAAGCGAGTTTAAATGCAACTGTGCAAGTAAGAACCTGGCCATGTCAGTGTTTGCCAGATATATTTCAAGTGCGCTTACATCCCATTAACCCCTTTTAGAATACCTTCCTGGACCTTGTTCCATAAATTATTATCACGCCTGATAAAATCGGGTAATTCTGGTAGTCGGCTGTTGAGATAGATTTGCAGATCCGTATCTTGCGCTCTTATATTCTGTGTGGGGTACTTCTTCAACTTGGAAGATATATCCGGGATGTTTCGAGACGTGATCAAGATTTTCGCACCTGTTTTCCCTTGGAAGTCGAATATTTCCGATACAAATCTTGCCAGGCATCCCCAGATCGCTCGCATTCATCCAATGCATCAATGACAATATAAATATTCTTAAATGAAGCTGCTACAGCGTGCAAGCTCTGCTGTATTTCTTTGAGAGATGGCCTCGTTTTTTGGGTTTTGTGTCGTTTATACAGCTTTTCCAAAAGCTCCGGCAGCGACTCGTGTCCTTGGCAAAGCTGTTTTAATAGACTGGCAAATAGATTTTCAACCGTCTGCTCAGACCTGCGCTTATCATTGAGATATATGTACGCCAGTCCATCACTTGCATCTGGCCTTAGTCCTTGGGTTATATCGTTTATGATAATTGAAGCCAAGACCGTCTTTCCTGCACCTGGCATCCCTGGGCAAAACAAAGTTGAGGTGCTTGAACTTTTCCAGGTCTTGTATTCTTCCGAGTCCAAAAACCATATACCAGTTCCTGGTTTCCGTCTTTTAAATATATCGCTCTGTTGAGGGCCATAATCATGAGAAGTTAGCCAATCGAGGACCTCTACATCCATCCTCCTTTCTTCGTATGGAAGCTGTTAGAGTTTGAACATTTTCGTTGGTCTGTGTGATAGTATCAATTGCTGATATCAGGTCAGTAACAATACAGTGAATGTTCTTCAGCCTCACTAACCACGAGAAATAAATTCGCTAATCTTTTCCTCGTTCTCAACTTTGCTTGGAGGGATTCGTGCAAGCAAATCCTTTGCATAAGCTGCTGCCACCATAGCGGCATAACCTTGCCATTCTTTATTTTTGTGCGAATCCGAGTAGTCGCATATGCCTCGAATGATGAGACAAGGGAAATGGTTCATTAAGCCCGCAGCTTCCATTTCAAAGCATACTATGTTATTCTGGGCAGCAAGGCGGTCTCTAACGATTGCATTCTCCATCAGCTGATCGGAAGAGGCAATTGTTCCATAATGAATTACCGGGTCATCGTCTTCGTCAGTTCGATCAGGCCGTGCTTTCAAGCTATGTTCATCATCCCCACAGTTCAGTGTACAGACTGCTCCATCACCCGCTGGGTGTACAATATTGCTCTGGTAAAGTCTATCTTTTTGTTTCTCCGGTCGACTGTATCTCTTTCGCAAACGGGGTTTTTTGTTGATCGCATCCTGGATAGCCTCCCTAATGTTGTGGCCATTCCCCTCGTACCGAGCCTTCAACCCATTGACCGCTGTTCGTAGGATTGTTGGTGGTTGATTAAGGAGGCCAGTTGTTTTAAATTCTTGTCCTTGTATTTCCTTGCCAAAATCATATTGAAGCACGCTCGGTTGGCCATTGCAAGAAGAGCTGATTGCAATATCACCCAAACGAATATCGTGCTTTTGAGTAGGTGCGCCGCCTCCAATACCAACCATAAGACCGATCCTAATATTGGGGAAGCTATGCAGCATGTCCCTTGCAACGCCAGCGGCTGAAGACACGCCATATTCGCCATCGGGCAAAACTGCGATGACGACATTGTGCCTCCCCACTCGGCCTAAGGTATAGTCGTTGTTATCATGCGGAGAGACATGGGCGGGCTCGTCGTGCAATTCGTCGAGAAATGCCTCGGCGGCCACGCGCTCGGTACTAATGGCACAAATCCAACCAACGACGTAATCGGTAGGGTTCGACATCTTGAGGACGAGTAGACCAAGACAGTCACAGGTGAGTCGATAGCGCCGAGCTAGTCATAGAGGATAGAGTAAGTCTTTCAACAATGCGAAGAGGGAAATAAAAAGAGAGCCCAGGCTGTGAGAAAAGTCTTTTCGTCCATTCTGCGTGGCTGAGATGCGGGGTCTCCGGCATCAGCAAATACTACATAACATGAGGCTGCACAACTTGGGTGGTTGCCCAAATCGCACCAATCGTCAGTTGCGTTTGTAAATGTCTCTGTTCCTCAGCTTACTCAGATGTTCTACGGACGGCCAAGATCTAGCCGAAATTATAGATACATCTCCTACTTCTGCCACATTGGTTGGATCCCGTTCAATGTTTCGTTGTTCTGTGCATGTCTCATCCAGACATGAACGTTCCAAAAATTGAATCTTCAAGAAGAGAGCCATCGCCAGCGTAATCACCGATACGTTAGCTGCCCCAGTGCTCAAGCTCGCCATCACAAATGTTAGGAAATTCTGTTCCCGAACCTGGATAAGTTTGAGTCACTATCATTTCTTCGTCAGCCATCGGCATTCACAGTATTATTGATGGGTGCATTACCCATTCCATTCGACTAATCCGTTGTTTCCATTTCGTCCACTGTAATATCTTCAACTGCCTTCCCAAGTCTGCACAAGAGCGATTTCAGTAATTTAAGAGGTCTTCTTAGCCCAATACTACACCCCCTCTGATATTCCAACAGTGCAGACCAGAAGAACTGGATACATTCAAGGTGTTCGTCTGACTCTTGACGAGTTTGCTGAAGCATCACAAGAGTCGCACAGTAGGTGGCATATGATATACCGTACTGCGCTCGCCGGAGTGTGAAGGACTTTTTGTAGGCTTCCACAAGCTTCCAGATTTTCAGAGCAGCTTGTATGCATCTCTCTCCGCCCTCGGTTCGCATTGGGGCATCTTGTGGGGTATCAAAACGTCGGGGATCAAGAAATGCTTGCTCGGTCAGAATAACAAGGGTCCAGTAAGTTGTGCTAAAAATCTTGTCAATGAATTGTACGAGCCACTTTCTTGGAGAAATTTACTGTGGTGTTATTTGATGGGGAGGTGGAACAACGTCCACATCTGGGTCAAATTGCAAATGTGGTGCCAAGGTTTGCTTCCAGTGATGCAACTGGTCTCTAATTTTATGCCTTGCCTTTTGAAGGAAGTTGGTGTCCTTTTTGAAGCTGCTGACCGAATAAAATGCGTCGATTATTTGTGAGGCGATCCTGCAAAGTTCAAGCAGGCATCTGAATGTGCTGACAGCATATGTCGGACGTCCTCCATACCCAGGAGAATTAGTATCAAAGCGCTGCAAGACAGGATCCATATATGGCTTCCACTCCCCCATCTCTTCATATGAATCGAGATAATCCTTTGATACATTGCCAGAAGATTCTTGCATTGAAGGCGATCGGCCCAGAAAAAGCGACTGGAATATGTCATTGACATATGCTCCCCAGTAGACCCTTCGTCTCATCTCAATTTCAATTGCTGACAGCCTGGTTTCTGACCCTCCTTTATTCATTTTTGTGATCTCCAAATGATATCCAAGGTCGATCATCATTCTATAAGCCATGCCGCAAAAGATCCAACCCGCACTT
The DNA here is from genome assembly GCA_013406985.1 of Calonectria crousiana. NCBI lineage: Eukaryota > Fungi > Ascomycota > Sordariomycetes > Hypocreales > Nectriaceae > Calonectria > Calonectria crousiana. The sequence goes on along the minus strand of VTGD01000012.1, from coordinate 68,768 downwards.
TGTTTGCCATGCGGGACTAAGCAGGCACCACAAGTTAAGAGAGCCACCACAGTTGGTAGGCTTGGCTTATCAATATAATTTGGAAGCAGAACTTTGAATCGGTTGTAAAATCTTATTCCCACTGTTTGAGCATCTTTGGGATCCGAACGCAATGATGCGAGATCGCTATACAGACTGCTCTGCAGATAAATAGCGTTCAATAGAAGCTTGTTGATGTAGGGCCCTTTGTTCATGAGGCTATCCATAATCGCCGGCCGGTACGTCAAAAGATAAGAGAGATGCTGCCGGTTCCAATGCAAATCAAGGAGATGCATTTCCATATCCATCGGAACACCATCAAAGTCTATGTTTGACGCGCTGTTTGGCGTCGAGAACAAGATGATTTCCTCTTGCTTGCGAATTGCAGCATATGCAATAAGATGGTTTCGAGCTGCAGTAATAGAGGAACTATCCTCTCGGTTCTCTTTGTGCTGAAAGTTTGCCAGGATTCGTTCAGAGGATTGGTCATGAAGCAGACTTGTGGCGCCGTAAATAGTCAACTCACACCCTTCTGGAACAGACTCAGGCGATGGGATACCGGCGTTGAAGTCCAACTCTCTATTTTCATCAAGTTGTCGAGTATACTCTGCAACAGAATCTTGAATCTGTGAGCCTATCTGGCTCTCGCTCCGGAAAATATTCAAGGTGTCTTCTGGCTGCAGAGATTAAAAATCTGTAGAAGTATTGCGGCTCGAATCTTGGCCCATGGGCATTGGATCCTGAGCTGGCATGCGTAGGCATTCAGAGTCATCATTTAGATCCGCAACTTCGACACCTTCAGAGAGCAAGATTGGCGCATCATGATTTGATTGCTTGCGAATCTTTTCTTGCAGTTCTCTGACTTGTCTCTGAAGTGAAATCACATCCGCCTTTTTGGTTCGCGTGACATTTCTCCTTGCATCTTGCGGATATTCGCAATGATGACCCTGCAGGCGGCAGGCTCCACATTCAGGCTTCTGGCCATCACATTTCACCTTCCATGTCGTAAGTATACCAGGAAAATGTTCATTCTATGGCCCCGATCGTGCCCTTACCTTTTTCCGGCGACACCTCCCACATGTACGGCAAATATTATTCATCCGGCCTCTTTTCGGCTACCGGTCTACAGATTTTGTTGGGCCATTCAAGTCCGCCATTTTTTTGGGTTTTGTTTAATTCATAAAGTCGGTCAGAGGCAAGAAAATATAGAAGGCAGAAAAGCTTTCCGGGGCGTGTGTGGATCCAAAATACTTTCAATTAATGGCTCACGTGGTCGCAATACCGACGCAGAACAGTGAAAAAGCCAACCCCACCGGAAATGAATAGATTCATTAATAATTTATTTATCTTCTTGAGGATATACTTAGCGTGTATTGGGCCTATTGATGGTCTTTTATTGGCCTATCTTACGATTAGGCCAGCCAACTGAACCCCCATTGCCCCCTTTCCGAGAACATCAAGGTAGCTGAATTTTTAAACATACAGCGTCAGCGTACCAAAAACAATATGGGAATCCAAATAATAAATCAGGTCCAAGCGAGAGCACTTCTGCCGACCTTGGTCAAATCCAATACAGCCAGGGCCGCATGCGTGTAGGGGCATTACGAGTCGAGCTTTGCAAGCCAAACTTTAACACCTTGACTCTGGTAAGCCTCCACCCTAGTCACCCACGTGACACAAAGTAAATCGGAGTATAGAGTGAGAAAAGACTATTTTTAGCGTGCTGAGTTCACGTGAAGGACCAGGATAGAGGCTTACCATAGCCAAAGTGATAGTTTTGTATTGTAGGCTGTGTGAGTCTCTCATGAAAGCACCATTCCGCTCCGCTCATACAAATTGCCTTCCCAAAATGCAGCTTTCCATAGTACCTACTTATTTCTATGGTTTTGAATTCCAATCGGTATCTTCAATCTCCGACTGCAACTTTTGCAGGTGGACTTGTGTCCATGTAGCCGGATGTTTGAAGTTCCGAATTCAAATGTCCGGGCTCCACAACTATCTCGTTCTCAAATCCGAGATACAAAAGCAGTACTTCAATCCCCATTTTCCACAGTTTTTTTCCGAAGATTGTTTTTGATTAATTTGGATTATACTCTTGGATTAAAAAATTGTCCGGCCTTCTTTCTACTATAGAACAAGACACAAGGAAATAGTTTGTAGGTACTATTGAGCCTCTTTCCAGCAAGTCCACTTCTAATTAAGCACTTTATAGGGAAATGAAAACGATTGGCATCGTTGGCGGGATTGCCTGGCCAAGCTCATTGGTCTACTATCAGACCATCAATGAGTACTTCAAAAAGCTCAGCGGCGGTAATGGACTACACACGCCAAATCTGGTCCTCGCTTAAACCGACTTTGCGCTTATAGAAAAGGCTCAGACGGATGGTGATTGGGATGAGGTTGGCCGATTATTGGTTGACCAAGCGAACAAACTCAAAGCAGCTGGGGCGGACGTTTTTCTTTTGGCATGCAACATGGTCCATACAGCAGATGAATACATTATGCGTAATGTCGACTATCCAATGCTGCATATTGTTGACGCTGCCGCCAACAAAGTAAAGCAGCTTGGTTTCACCACTGTGGGCCTCCTCGGCAGCCGCTATACCATGACCGGGACCTATTTTGTCGGCCGCTTGAGGGACCAGTATGGCCTTCATGTCCTGGTTGCGCAGGGAGATCATGAAGAGAATGTGCACACTGCTCTGTATCCAGAGCTGGCAAAAAACAGCTTTCTCCCAGAGACCAGGGAAAAGTTCAAACTCGCAATCGCCGATCCCGTTGAGAGAGGAGCAGAGGTCATCATCCTGGGTGCACGGAATTCGGAATGCTGGTGAGGCCAGAAGACAGCACAGTCCCAATCATTGATACCAGCATTGTTCATGCAGAGGCTGCTGTGGATTTTGCCCTACTTGAAAGTTAGTTCCGCTTTGGTTCGTATCCAATAGATCCATTTCATATAGCTATCAGTTACTATCTCGTCCACAAGACATCGGTATCTGAACCCTTGCCCTGCAAACCACCCTTTCGGAAGGTGTTGCGTTTTTGCCTATCTCCATCTAAATACGCGGGATGTTTTTGTTCGAAGTACCCAATAAAAATTTCAAAGGCGAATTACATCAATACCAAAACAAATGGTACCAAGCTCATTACAATATCGTGTACATTAACTACCATTCTTTTCGTGGAAAAGTTGAGCCCAAGCAAGCCATTAAAACAACATCTAGGCAAGTTGGATTTTCCAATTAACCTTGAATCCACGCCATTGTGCATCACTGTCTTCATAGTTATTACCATGTACCATAGCGATTAAGCCGGAGGTAAGGGCCGTTGCCAAAAGTATAAAGCACTTGGCTATTCTCGGTCCAGGTAACTCCACCTTCGCAAATATCCTTCGAGTTACAATCGCGGGAACCATCGCTAAACAGAGTAATACATCCCTGACCAGCGCTATAGTAGAAGCTCATGCATTCCGCGGTTCTAGCACATGCATCGCAGCATTGGTATGCATTTTGGGCCTTGACTGTATTTTGCACTGTTCCAAAGGGAAGGTAAAAGTTCGTAAAACCACCCCTGTTGTTCTTAGAACTACCAAAGTTGTTCTTTGCGCACATCGCGTAGACAGTCGGCCCTGGGGCGATGACTGTAGAAGTGGTAATCGTGGTGGTGATGGTAACGGTGGTACTGGGCGTGAATGTCTTACGAATGGCTGAATAGGTCGTTGATGTAGTAAAAATAGTCATATCACCAGGAACCATGGTCTGTGTGGTCTTAATTGTCTGAATGTCGGTAATGGTACTAGTCGGAGTGGCTGCGGTAATCGTCGTGGCCGCCTTGGTCTGGGTTGTGGTGACAGTCCTGGGAATAAAAGTTGTCCGCTTGCACTGGACCTTTTGGGGGTACAATTTTTGTGGCGCGCTTCTCTGCCATGCGCTCCAGAAGGGCATCGCGCTTCAAAGGGGAGCCCGAGTTGGCATCTGTGGCATCCTGAAGGGACTTTTGGATTGGAATGAACCCGGATGATGTTGGAACAGTAACTGTGTCAGTCCTAGTGCTAGTGGTTTTTGTGGCGATTGTGCGTGTCGAAGTGAAAGTGGTGGTAGCAACGGTAATGGTCGAGGTGGTGTAATCTGTAGCGATTACTTGCACATTGGAGGTCCTAGCCGCTAAGGTTGTGCTGATTGTGACAATTGTCTTCTTTTCCATGTTTGTAACCGGTTTAGGTGTAACAGTGACCGTTTTCTGTTCATACTTAGTCTTGAATATGGTGTAGGTCTGCTTGTATGTTTGCGTAGCAGTAGGAACTGGCTTGACAGACTCGGTGCCGCTGACGGTGGCGAAACTCTGCTTCGTAGAAGTACTCTAGCCAGCAGCAGCAGCAAGGCTAAGGAGAGAGCCGAAAATAAGACACTTAAACTGCATTGTGAGAAATGTGTAGCCACGTCAAACCGCTAGGCAGCTTTGAAACAGCCTCGCTCTTATACTCTGCCCACACTTGAGCACGCGCGTACCTGCACCTTCTTCGATAGTCATTTCCACAATGGAGCTACCATAGTTGTGCGCAGCGCTAAAGAATCTAGACTTCCAAATTCCTTGGCATTCCTTCCGCTACGGGTGATCAAACACATTGAATATTGGATCAGACGGAACTCTAGCATCATCTTATTCACACGTCTATACGCCCCCAGTCTGTTATATAATGGAATGCTGTCGTTTTACGCCAAAACAAAAGCTTCGTCTTTCGCCTAGTCTAACTTTCATTCATCCATACCATAATGATGCTCGATATCTCGGAGAAGAGCCAGATCAATACTCATGGGATTAGACGTAGCAGTGTGTAACTAACCCTGGCATTATGAAAGTGAAGCAATAGGTTGGGCATCTGGACCAAACTCATCCTACTCCATGAAAATAGTAATTTAAACACTCGGGAGCAACCTCGTTAAAATACAGTGCGGTTTTAATTGAAGTATGCTCCGATGCTCAGGATGTTTCAAATAAGTTGATCATTGAGGGACCAATAGACAGGCAATCTTCACGGCCAATTCTCCTGGTATATGCATCCTGTCCCCATATCCACTAAATCGGTCGATTATTGGCAAGAAGCCGAGAAGCAACCCCAAACCCTTCCCTATGAACCAACCCCGCATGGCCCATGTTGAAAGTTAAACACCTTACAATATTGATATAGACACGAGTGCTACCTCAAGGTAATCAACATGATTTTGCAAAGGCAGGTGCTGACTGCAACAATCATTAAGGAATCCAATTGAGACTACATTTGCTTTCCCAGACCGTTTTCTAAATCAATTCCTAGGACATCGTAAGTTCGAGCGAATTCTACGGCCCACTTCTCTTGCCTCCATCGGCTGTAGAGCTCGCTTTCGCTTTCAGAAACCAGGATATCAACCCTTGCCTCCCAGACATTCTACTCCCATGGCCCGTTCCCAATCATTTTTTTAATCAACCTGACGATGACGGGCTACCCGCCTAGCCCCTAAATACCATCCACGTATCTATTTATACTTTGTCAATGCAGATTTGTTTCAGAAAAAATTCCGCAACCAATTACAGAATCGTTCCCGACGCGAAAAATCAAGCTTGGATCCACTCCAAGTCAATCAGCTAGTAACACCCGCCAAGTAACAACGCAGGGCTGGTAAGAACACGAGAACCAGCACGGTCCAATCCCTGAAATAGCCCACTTGTTGGATCTCGAAGATGCCTTCGTATCAAGCCTCGCGAACATTCCGCCAAAGAGACCGTGCCATTGGGGTCTGTGCAAACAAGATGCTACATCAATGATTCTTCTACATCATTTGGATCAGCAACAAGTATCCCTCTCCGCACATTTGACAGAGCCCACCTAGACTAAACTCTCCGTGGCCAATTTCGCTATGCCACCCGCTCGAGCCAACCACTGACTAAAACAATTGGCCGTGCATTGAGATCGCCGGAAGCATGGGCGCAAACTGCTAAACTGCCCCCTTATGTAAAGACAACAATTCAACTCTGCGACGACAAGGATTTCTCTCGTCCACATCGCCAACAATCCACAATCTCGCGTCTGGGTCAGAAATGACAAGTAAACCCAAGAAACATACCCGCCTAGGTGGGCCAAAGGTCAGAACGGGGTGCGCAACGTGGTAAGCGATATCAATCCGGCAAGGTATCAACTCGAATCAGCTAACCATTCACGTAGCAAGTAAGTCTCGCCAGCCTGTCTCCCTGCGCTCTACTGATTGAGTGTAGGGCCCGACATCTGAAATGCGACGAAGGGAGGCCATCATGTAACAGATGCACAAGAGCTGGTTACAACTGTGAGGGCTACCCAGCCATTCCGAGCCGTAAGGGTACCCCCAGAAACAAAATACGTGAGGTTGCCCAAATAAACAAGGTGGTAAAATACACAGTCTGTCCCCGACCAACATGCAGCCTCGCCCTGTCGTCGTTCGAGGGCGATCTCTTTTATCACTTTCGAACGTGCGCCATCCCAAGTCTCACGACATCTCTGACTCCGACTCGCTTTTGGACCACTCAAGTCGTGCCACTTGCGTACAGCATAGAGCCCATCAAATATGCACTCTGTGCCCTTGGAGCCGCACACAAACGGTTTCAGCTGGGGTATTCGGGAACTCCGGCAGGCGCTGCCCTGCCATCCCAGGCCATGGAGGCAGAAGCAGCCTGCATTCATCAGTACAACCAGGCCATCCAAAACATCAAGTCATTCAGCAACTCACTGTCCGATCAAGAGAAAGAAGTCACCCTCGCATGCTGTGTTATTTTTGTTTGCATCGAGAGTCTGCTGGGTCGCTATTCCGAGTCTCTCCGCCACCTTCAAGCTGGATGTTCGCTCCTAGCTTCGTTTCGACAGCAGGCCTCCAGCAAGGCCTGGCAGCGAGTACCGGAAATTCATGGCCAGTTCCTCGACGACGTCATAATGATGCTTTACGATCTCGAGCAAAACATTTCGTTTTACATAGGCGCCGATCCTATCCCAAAGATGCATCTGCCTTTGCCATGTACGACCGATTTCCAAAACTGCACCGCAGCGTTCCTCTCGGCTGAAGAAGCGGCCGAGGAGCTATTCCAAATCGACATCGAATACGAAAGAAGGATCCATTGCATCGAACAAGAGGCGGGCAAATTCTGTGACAAGGAGAGCGCAGGTGCAATCGATTCTGTCCGTCCCTTTGAACTCGACGGACACCGAATGTTTGAAGTGGCAATCATGTTCCAAAACTGGAGCAGCCGTTTTGAACGGCTCAAGATGCAGGTTGATGGAAATTCGGCCCCCGGAGAGGAAGTACGACGGATCAAATATCTGTCGCTATCAAAGTCAGTCTGGACAGCTACAGTCAGCATGTCTTCATTCGCAGAATATGTAAGGCCTGAGGTGTGCGAAGAGATTTTACAAAGTGCCGAAGATGTCATTGCATGGGAAGGCTATACTTCATGTCTTTCATTCAGTACAGGGTCAGATGTATCCTTGTCGATAGCCATAGTCTTCGCAGGCGCCGGGAGTCTGAGTGTAATGAAGAGGTGCGCAAAACTGATGCGAAGCATCAAGAGAAGGGAGGGCATATGGTACAGCCAGGAGATTGCCGATATCATGGATGCGGTGATTTATGCAGTTGAAAAAGACCTGCTACCATTGGACATGATGCCAAGGACTCTGACAGAAATGGCACAACTTGCTGCAACACTTCCCCTGCCTCAATCCATTACCTCAGATGGCGCTTCGTTATTACTAGGCAGACATGGAGGTACGAGCTAGCATTGATGAAGGGGCCAAGTTTCTAGTAAACAATAAAAAGTAAAAACTGAATAAAACCGGAATACAAACAGAGTACCACGACCATTAGATAGCGCCTCCAGTGGGTTATCAGGATAGTTGAAGGGTCCGCAACAATTGTTCGAGCTTGCTAATAAAGAGTCGAAATGTATTTATTCACAAGGGGAAGAATTAGGTCATATTTTAGTCAAAATTAATGGCATTGGTGTTTGTTATTGCAACAGTGTGCCAATGGTATGGGTTGTATGGCGTCAAACTGTGAGTACTGGATAGTGTTGACTAACCCACGCCGTTGCGATCACACAACAGATCAGACATTTATTTAAATAAACGAGAAAATTTAAAATAAATAAAAAACCAGATAAATATATAAATGTGATGTGATGTGACGTCAGTACCTCAAATGGTTACGTACCCTTACCATTTCCCGTGTTGGGCAAACCATCAACATGTGTCCGGGAAAGCTACCCTACAACTGGGAATTCGGTTTGTCATAACCAACACGACAAGTGGACCAGACCAGCATCTGCACTTCTTGGCAAAATTCCTTGGCAGAATTTCTTCCGGTTTCACATACATTGTGTCGCGCCCGCAATTGGGGGCCCCTCTCTGGGCAACAAGACCACAGCGTCAAGTATCCATTTGCTTTTTGTTGTTGATCCTGAGAATGGTGCCACCCTCTGCAAAGAGCCGGGAAATTAGGAGATTTTTCCTTTTCGGCCAAATTCCGCGATTGCCAGAGATATATTCTTCAATGGAGGTAGACAGCTGGCGCACAAGAAGGAGAGGTAAGCAGCGTGGTTCCAAGCGGAGATGCGCTTTGTTCCCCCGCACCCCATCACATCACCCCGGCCCCGACTCGATCGGCGGTGGACACGCCCTTTAACTGAACGGGAAGGCGTCGAGGCAAAACCGTCGGAAACCGTGGGATCAGGTTCACCCATCAGCGTAGCAGCAGTTCGTAAACCCGGGAAATGGGCAAAACTAGCCGGTCCCAAAAGCTACCTCGCCATTCCCACGGCTGAGGGCCGAGACGCGGTGCAACCACACAACTTTTTTTTTCTTTCTTCTTATTTCATCTCCTGTTCAAAACATGCGTTTAAGATGAATAATAATAAGTCTACTGACGCCACACATTATTCCCCCCCGAACGGTAAGCGGCGTTGTTAAGCCAATTCGGGAAACATATTGCCATAAAGTGGATGCGCCGAGCAAGCACAAACAACTACGACGGCGACGACGATAGCAAGGAAACAGGATCAAGTAGTCACCGAGTAGGATCATCCAGCATCATGCCTGATGACCCACAGGCTAAAAGAAAAGGGGAAGGGAAGAGGGAAAAAATAAAATAAAAAATAACGTGTGTGACGATGAAATGGCGTTACACGGGCTCCCGAGATGGGCCATGCAGTCATCTTCGCATCTCGCTTGAACAAAGCGCTGACGAACAGCGCACGTCTCGGGAGTATTTCCGTTTTGTTCCCCTTTTACTGCTTTTTCGGCCCCAGAAAAAGACGTGCTAGGCGGCACCTAACCCCTGTGAGGAAAAGAGGCACCCCTTGTCGCTGCTGCTGCATGCATGCTGACCCCGCCGGTAGCTCAGTTGAGGAGAAGCAGCAGCTCGCCGTTCTCCAGATCAGACACGCATTGCGCAGATCACCCTCTTTCTCCTCGCGTCTCTCCAGTTTCCTCGCTTGCCTCGTGGTCTGACCCAGTCAGAAAGACAGGCCATTGGCTTGCCCTTGTCCACACATGACAGCCTAAACTAAGAAAAGCTCGTGGCGTCCGCCCCCCGTGCGGTGTGGACACAGACAAGCCTGAGTCCGATATAGTCCAAGATTGCCGTACGCGGACGGGGGGGGGGGGGCAAAAGGACGGAAGACCATCGTCTTTCCCGATGCACGTTGCTGCCAGCGCGCCCAATCACGACTCCAGGCTCAACCCGAGCTGAGCTGCCGGGTGCCTTGCAAGATGAAAAGAGGGCCCGGTTTGTATCAGAAAGACTCGCAGCGAGAGAACGGTGCGGCTTGTTCCTATTGAGACGAAGCACACACACACACCTACCCTCTCTCTCTCTCACGCAGAAGCAGCAAGGGCAAGCTGCAGTCTTGCTCTAGCTCCATGTACAGCACGTAAATTGAAATGACCCCCGACAGTTGTCACTTCTCAGCCGTGAGCCGGTGCAACATGACCGACTGTGAACATGTAATCGCAGCGTTACAGGACAGCAGCTTATTGTGGGTTCCGCACCTCACGCCCAGAACGCAACACACCACAGCTGGCGCATGCGGTGCATACCCATTGCACACGCATATACATATGGCGGTGGTAGCATTGGTGGTGACTTTATTCCGAATGCCGAGACAAGCTGCGCGCATATTGTGGGCTTGTGGAAAATACGAAGCCGCTGCAGCCATCCCATCAGCACCATGCAGCCAACCTTTCTTTTGCACTCAGGCACCAGGAACCAGCTGCATCATTGGCGTCCCATCCTAATGCGCTCGGGAGGGGAAACGAGAGACATTCAGCTCGCCGTGGACATTCATTCTAATCCGATTTTGGTTTCACTCGCCGTCGTTCGTCTTTTTTTCTCTTCTTTCCTCGTCCTCTCTTTTGAGATGATGCCAGATGAGGCGTCAATTGCCAGATGTGGCATCCGCTCCATCTGACTGACAGCGGGACCCGGCCGAGGACGATCGACGCCATTGTTGGTGTGCGCCGCGTCCGACCCCGGCCCTCCGGCGCCACGTTCCCCTTGTCTTGTCTTTTGCGGATGGACGTGCCACAGTGCCGAGCAGATATTGGCTTGGCGCAGCTGTTCCTCATCACGTCCGGCTTGTGTGTGCGTCTATACGTGTGCGCGAGCCGAGCATCGCCGCCGTCCAGGATCGCTGCCGGGGACGGAATCCTTCCTCGGGGAGCGTGTGGGTGGACTGAGAGGTTTGTTTTCTTTTCCTGGAGAGCTCGGCTAACCCATCTTATTGCAGGGCGCAAAAAAAGGCTCCGACCTGTTGTGCGAATTGTATATAACATGGCTTCCACACCAGTCGCGATGCGGTCGAGGTCGAGAGGTTGATCCCATTACGCCCTGTGTCGCCAGCTTCGTACGGTCTGCTTCAGACTTGTCCACTCGTTCTAACCAACCCAGTCGTTCGTTTCTCCGCAATGAAGAGCATCAGCGCTCTGGTCCTCGCCATGGCGGGCGAGTCTCTCGGTCATGTCATCGCCATGGACCATGGAGCATCTCACCACGGCCTCGCCAAGAGACAGCAGTCGACCAATGGACGATGCGGCACCGGCTTCGGCACCGTGTGCGCCGACGATGAGTGCTGCTCCAGCGCTGGGTAAGTGTTTGGTGTGACGGGATGCGCCAAGAGATTTCGAATCTCTCTAACATGTTGTGCCAGATGGTGCGGAAATGGTTACCTGTACTGCTCGGCTCCGTCTTGCCAGATCGACTACGGCCCGGCTTGTGATGCCAACGTCCGTCCCAGCGGCCCCGACACAGCCAACCTCGCTCGGCCAAACTTGGGCAGCGTTGCTTATGGTGAGGCCATCTACCATTGTGAGGAGTATGGGGACATTGCCCTGACATATGACGATGGCCCGTACAACTATACCTCGGATCTACTTGATCTTCTCAAGGTGAGTTTTCTCTCCCTCTCTCTCGCAAACTGTAACAATGGCCAACACCAGTGCTAGGAGTACGACGCCAAGGCCACCTTCTTCATCACGGGCAGGAACCTGGGCAAGGGGGCCATCAACGACCCGACGACGCCGTGGCCTGCCCTCATCCAGCGCATGGTTGACGAGGGCCACCAGATCGCCAGCCACACGTGGTCGCACCAGCGGCTGACGACGCTCAGCAAGGACAAGTTCTGGAACCAGATCATCTACAACGAGATCGCCTTCTCGGACCTGCTGGGCTACTTCCCCACGTACCTGCGCCCCCCCTACTCGGCCAGCAACGACACGACGGACGGCTGGCTGGGCGAGCTGGGCTACCACATCACCTACTTCAACCTGGACACGGAGGGCTACCTGCACGACAGCGCCGACACGATTCAGCAGTCCAAGGACATCTGGGACGCCGCCGTCGAGGGCGCCGACCCGGCCGTGACCAAGTGGCTGGGCATCGAGCACGACCCCGTCTACCAGTCCGTGTACAACCTGACCGAGCATATGCTCAAGTCACTCAAGGCAAACGGCTTCACGTCCGTCACCGTGGGCGAGTGCCTCAACGACGACAAGGCCAACTGGTACCGCTCCGCCTCGGGGGCCACCACCACCGGCGGAGGAGGCAGCGGCGGCTCCTCGTCCACGGCCACCACCAGGACCTCGACCTCGACCGCCGCCTCGGGCACCTACCCGGCCACCACCGACGGTCGCTGCGGCCCCAGCTACAGCAACCAGAGCTGCAAGGACGAGCCCACCGACAAGTGCTGCTCGCCCGCCGGCTGGTGTGGCGCGACTTCGGACCACTGCGGCACGGGATGCCAGTCTCTCTTCGGAACCTGTGGCACTACCACCTCTTCGGCGTCCTCGTCCAAGGCCTCGTCGTCCTCGACGTCAAAGACGTCCTCCAGCAGCACCGCCACCGGCAGCCCGCCCATCAGCACAAACGGCCGCTGCGGCGTCAACTTTGGAGGCACCACCTGCATTGAGGAGCCCGGCGCAACCTGCTGCTCGTCTGCTGGGTGGTGCGGCTCGACAACGGATCACTGCGGAACAGGGTGTCAGAGCGCCTATGGAACGTGTGGATCATCCAACTAATGAATAGAGCAAAGAAGAAAAAAAGGAGGGGTGGTGCTGGTGCGGTGCCAACATTCTAATTCATGAACATGCGATACTATTCTTCGTTGCTTTGGACTTCATCTTAGGTAATTGATAATAGGGCCTAATTGAATATAGTTGCCGTGGCGAGGCCATCCCCGCGGCATGAATTATCTCGCGTCTTATGCTTCATTCTTGCTGCGTCCCAAAATGTAGTGCATGTCAGCTGAAAAGAAAAAAAAGAAGAAAGAAAAAACGCATTGAAACGTCTCCAACGGCTCCAACCCCCAAAACATCGCTTTTAGGTTTCTGCTTAACCTTGTTTGCTCGTCAATGGCGTTAAACCGTGTGGCTGCTTCCATCCCCTTCAATCTCCTTTATGCCTTTCAGCCGTGGCTTGAGCTGCGCCTCCAATCACACCCGCATTCACATCGTCGACTTTTCGACTGGCTCCGGGACGAAGCAGCAAGCTTGCAGGGGTTTATACAATTTCAGGGGGGCAGGAGCATTGATCGATTCTCTGCTATCTCGCAGTTTGCCGGTCCCCACAATCTTTTTGGGCACAGAGCATCGACGGCGAGTTGATTACTCCGATTGACACGGAGGAAATGAGCTGAGGTGACGAAGGACGAGCATGCCCATGCTGCTCTTGACAAGATCCGCCGCCTTGTTTTGTGTGACATGCGAAATTCGTTTTGACCCTACGTCAAGGAAACGAAACATGATGGATCCGCGCAGCTCGTTTCGAGATCCTTTAGCTACCCTTGCCAATGACACAGATCATCGCATCGCCCTTGCTAGTGACGCTCCATCACAGCAGCATCAGTCGGAATACGAGCACTAAATTCTGCACCGTTCAATCTAGAACCCATCTTGACATTGAGCCATCCCATCTCCCGTGACTCCCCTAGGCGTAGCAATGCATGTTGGCACGGCTAAGTGAGCCGAGCAAGCAGGACCCGTAGGCCGCATTGCAACACTACGATTGGACGATTGGCCCCTCCGCGGGCTAGCGTCTCTCAGCTAGTTTCAGGGCTGATCTTCCAATGCCTGCACCGTCTGGGCCATCCTTGGGCCAGAGTGCCGCTAGCGCCGCGCCAACTATCCCAGAGGGAGATTTGATTGCATGCTGGTTTCCCGTTGAAGGAAAAAAAAAAAAAAGATAGCAACGAGCTTGGGATGCCGTACTTTCAGCCTTACAAAATCCAGCACGGGAAAGTCCTGAATGTGATGAGCTGCCGCCATAACCTGACCCAGGCGTCCAACACTAAGCCACTAGAACCTCAGCCCCTCGTGGGCCAGTTCTCGATGGCCCAGACGGGCTGAGAAATGGGAATACACGTTCCGGTGGCTGGGTCTGGAATCTAGAGGAGATCAAACGAGAGAAAACGGGTGCCGTCTTACTGCAGGACCCCAGACGTCGGCATCCGAGACTGTGGTTCCAGATCCATCCCGCCGGATCGGCAACTCTTGTCAAGCTTTGTATGATGTGCAACTCCCCTGCTGATCATCCCAGAGAAGCCACTGGGTTGCCCGACAAACATGTGTCATTTCATTACGGATTCAGTCTTGCCGTCATAGAGGGGCCCGGCAGGCGAGGGTCGGTCCATTTTCCCATGACCTTCCACCTCCAAAGCTGTACCCTATTCGGCAATGGCCGTCACGGAACTAACCCTCCCATCACCCCTTTAGTTAATTGCTTCATATTATTCTTAGACGCATGCTGTCACATTAATTTGGCCAGTCGTGGAAACAAATCAGCCTAGTGCAGGTCCGCCTCCCCTTCCCCTTGCTCGAGTCGGGCAAGCGTCCAAGCCCGTGGTCCCCCCCCCCCCCCCCCCAGCACTGTTCCATCTGAGACATCGAGACTTGTTACCGGCGTCGCCAAGGCGTGTTGCGTTCCGGGGAAGCTACGCAGAGGCTGAGCTCTCGGGGGGGAGGACCTAGACCGTTGATGTTTCTGGGCCCTGCTTGCAGGAAGTTTGTATAAAGAGCCATGTCGTCCCCCCATGGAAACAACCTTCCTCAGACAATCTCATCCGCATCCAACTCAAAAGGTTTCATCTTCTTCACTCAGAGCTTCAAGTCTCTTTAATAATTTACACCTCTTCCATATACCAACTTTCTTAATCCAACCAACCCACACACACATCCTTCAAGATGCAGTCCAAGATCGTCCTCGCCGCCACTCTCCTGGCCTCCGTTGTCTCTGCCGAGAACTTCATGGTTCACGAGCAGCGCAAGCGCAGCTTCCTCGAGGCCCGCGCCACTGCCACCAGCGGCGCCGACGGCCTCACCGGCGACTGTGCCACGGCCGTCCTGTCCGTCTACACCAACATTCCCACGCCTCCCGCCGAGATCATCAAGGACCTCACCGAGCACCCCCAGACCAACCCTTGCAGCTTCACCACCCCCGCCAGCCTGAGCAAGCAGTACGCCAGCTACAGCTCCGAGATCATGTCCTGGTACTCTGGCCACTCCAAGGAGATTGACAACCTCACCTCCGAGTGCCCCGCCCTCACCAAGTACGCCTCCATGATCCCCGTCTGCTCCACCGCCATCGCTGGCAACGACGCCAAGGCCACCGGCTCCAGCTCCAGCGACTCCTCCTCCTCCTCTGGCTCCTCCGGCTCCAGCTCTTCCGACTCGACCTCCTCCGGCTCCGCTGCCAAGTCCACTGACGCTGGCAAGAGCGATGCCACCCGCACCACCGGCATGGCCGCTGTTGCCATGGCCGCTGCTGGCTTCGTCGTTGCTCTCCTGTAAAGCAATCCCCCCCTTGTTGGCGGGAAGCCTCAAAGTTGTTTAGTTCTGGTGTTGGGCATTCTCCGTGGAGCGCTGTTTTGTTAATTATTGGATACCGATGTACATGGGGAAAGGCATATGTATCTACGCCTCTTGTCACATAGTTAGTGGAAAACGAATATGCAGGTTAATACGAGCTCGAGTTGATGAGTTGCCATGCAACAATACTGCATCCCCCAGCAAGCGTGATGTGACTGTGAAGCTCTCCCTGGGATGTTAGTGAGGCCGAAAAAGCGAGTCACCAATTAGTGCATGACAAGGCTTGGCCTTCTTGGCTTCGCCCTAAGCCAGGGGTGTTTCCTCTTCCCCTGACTTGCCGCATCGGGCATCACTGTCGGGCTTTTTTAGCGACAATGGCTGGGCCCACCTGCAATTCGCGGGCCGTGCACAGGGGCCACCCTGCTGTTTTTGTCCTCAGGTCAGCCCTGGGGCCAAAGCGTGCCGTCTAGCCGACAGGTAATAACTCAAAAGTGATGGCCGTTGAGCACTTCAGCGAGGGGGAGGAAACATGGGCGTGTAGTTTCAACGTTGGCTGGTTATGGAATGCGATCAACGGGCGCACGGCAAAGGAGCAGATGGCGCCGCTTCGGGTCATGTTGAAAGGATCGTCTTAAACATGTGGCGAGCAGAGGCGCGCCAGCCATGCTTTTTTGGCTGCTTCAAATTCAACTTGCCATCAGGCGCCACAGGCCAGTTCATCTCTCTGTTCGAACACAGCAAAACGCATCACAGAATTGCAGGCCCGGCCAAACCACTTCAATGTCACAACACGGAAACGAAACAAACAAAATAAGATTAAAGGTTGAACAATCTATTTTTTTGGTCATTGTAATTAATAATAATTAAGCAAACTTACCGATCTTTAAAAACTACCAAAACCCTTAGCACAACTCCAACTTAGTCCATAGCAAGACGGTTCCAGACTCAGTCTGTAATTATTCTTCATGGAATCACACAAGCACAGTTATCATTTGTTTCTGAACGCATCAGTTCCGGTCCTTAGGATAAGCACGGCGCCGCAGAAGCATAAAAAAATGACATTTCCTGCTTGAGGGAACTAGGAGGTAAACACACTGTTGGTTGGCAGAGCAGCAGCTCAGGTTCACCGGTGCTAATACCATGGCATTGACGCCATCTCCATTTCTCAAACCGCCCGTAATCCATAGGAGAGCCTGTTATAGAAGGGGGGGCTGTTCGGGCTTTTTAATGTTAGGTGTCGCCAGATGGCTTTCTCGAGGTGCTCACAGGTTATTCGGGAGCCTCTTCGCTGCGACAGAGAACCCTGGTGTGAGTTAGCGATGCAAATATGCCACGGGACTCTATAGCAGCAGTGTCGAGGCCGCGTCTAATGAGGTAAAGCGTCGCGGTAATGCTGTTGTGCTTGCAACTGAAAATGTGATATTTGCTTCTGAAGATGCACTGCAATAATTTGATGAAAGAGGGCTCATGGTTTGAACAATGGTGTTCCAAATAAACAGCGTGCAAGCAAAGACTCGTTGCAACAAGTTGGGATAACTTAGCAGAATAAAGGAATGTGGTCTTTTTTTTAATCTTTTTTTTTTAGTGTTGATGTTTACGTGGGAACCAAACTTCAACAGGGAGCGTAGGGACTTGAAATATATCATCAAAAAATCCTCTACGTAAATCTACCTAACAAGGTGCATATTGCAAAAAAAAAAAAAAACCTTGCTGATCAACAGGTGTAAAGACGTTTTTCATTGACCCGTGCAGCCAGCTCTAGGGTATCCAGCGCTCATTTGCCCATCTGCCATTCAAGCGTGAATGCTCCAGATTTTGACAGAATATTTCTTCATCAGGCATTCCCTTCATCCATCCGTCATCATGATAAAAAGATGTTTTAAATTCGTGATCCGTAAAACATTTAGCAGCAGTGCTTGTGGAAACGGCAAGATCCATCGCAGCAATCGCACCCGAGACTGAGGCCGCCACCACGCATGGACATTTCCGGCTCAGACTCGGGACGAGGTTCGGCAGACTAGTGAGGGAAATTTAGCACCCAATGTGCAAAAGCGGACATAAGTGCATAATCATGCATAAAAACAAAGACCATATGTTTCTCCTCGGTCATAACCGTATCAGGGCGCTCAGCGAACCACAATGAGGGGCCGACATGATGGCACCGGGAGGGGAAGCGCGGGCACCACACCACACAGCAGATACCACAGCGCAACGCGGAGAATAAAGGAGAAGAAGTAGAGCAAACAAGAACAAACTTACGGGCTGCTGGTCAACAATACCGGTATGCTGATCTCCCTGACGCATTGAAGACGTCATCTCCATGGGAGCTTGCTTCTTGGGGGCCTGGACTGTGGGCATGTTGACGGTTGGGCGAGTTAACGTGCGTGCGGAAGAGAAGTTGAAAGAGACAAACTCTGCGTTCCCCTCGGGCAAGGCGCACGCCAAGTATTTAATCAAAATGCCGCTGCAAACAAATGCAACCGCCAGCCACCTTCAGCTGGCAAGGGGAGCGGTCTGCGGCCTGGAACTCGTTCGAGACGAGACACTGCCCCCCCTCAACATTCGCTGATCGCCCTGGTTCAGCTGGGCCTGTGGCACATGCACCATGCACGCACCCACACGGCTTGGCGCGTAGCTTATCCTTAACCATCGAGACAACCTTGTTTGGCGGCTAATCTGGCTGCCTTTGCTCGGATTTGCCTGCACAGCCCAGCCTCTGCATCTTGTAAGTGCGCACAAGAAAATAAAGATATGGCCCACCCAGGCCAGCACGTCTTGTTTCTGACAATTGTTCCTCGTAAGCAGAGAAATCCATCTTGTGACTCGTCGCCAACATGGCTGTCCTCTCCCCGTGGGGCCATGCTAACCTCTTAGAGCACCACTCGAGAACTAGCTGACAAGCCAAACCTGACTAGCGATACAGAAAGAATGAACCATGGTGCCTGGTAATCCAATCGTTTCTTCCTTTTGTTAATGTACTATATACGATTTGGCTCATGGACGGATCCACTCTTCAGCTCAAAAAAATATGGTCGTCCGAGGTACATACATGCATTGTCGTGTCCTGAATAAACGCCCTTCAGTCACGACCATTTGTGGTCCTCCACTTTATCCTATTCCGGCGTGAAAGCACGTTTCTCGCTCAAATAGTGAATGGAAATAGTACCATGATAATTCTCTGTGTCATTCTTAATCACAACTTGCCAAGGAAGGCTCTGGTTGGAAGGTATACATACGTCGCTCAAGCTCAATTACAGAGTCAGTGGAATTTATCCAGAGTAACGACTATGACGAATATCATGGCAAGCGATGACGTACTCGGCAATCGCACCAAGATTATCCCTTACCTTTCGTTCCTATCTGGGGTTCAGATGCAAAGGAATCGTCAGCATCCTCGTTTTGAAGACGGGTCTATATAACAGCTG
Organism: Calonectria crousiana; assembly: GCA_013406985.1. NCBI lineage: Eukaryota > Fungi > Ascomycota > Sordariomycetes > Hypocreales > Nectriaceae > Calonectria > Calonectria crousiana. The sequence goes on along the minus strand of VTGD01000012.1, from coordinate 49,976 downwards.
AGACGAGTAGTGGAACAAAAGGCTTATAAGCTAGGTAGTTGATCGATTCTTGGTCTCCTCTCTCATTATACTCATTGATGCACTATGGCAATACCACCAACGGAAAATGCAGCCTATCCTTTTCTACACCCCGTCCCGTTTCTAACAATTGCCTGTTAAACGACTATGACACCCTACTCGTCATCTTCGCTCTCTTCTTCGGCCTCCTCCGCCTCCTCCGCTGCCTCCTCTTGCCCATTCACCTCGGCAACGGCCGGTTCTACAGCACCGCCTTCGCTCTCAATCTTCAACCACGCATCCCACTCGGGGAAGAGCTCCTCATCCTCAGTAGGCACACCAATAAGCTTGGCCACGCGACCCCGCTTGTTCTTCTCAAGGCTCTCCTTCCATTCCTTGGCAGCTGCTACTGTCAAGCTGGGCTTGTAAGTCTGCGAGAACAGAACAGCCTCTGCATGTCGTCCAGTCTCAGCAAGGATCTGTGTGCAGGCATCGACATCACCCAGCAACCACCGGCATGAGAAGGCAACGTTGTGTGCGCCGGCCTCCTGGGCCTGGGCAGCAAGTGCAGCCAGTCCATCCCGGTCGCCGGTAGATGAGTGCAGAAGAAGTAGGGAGCCCAGATCCTTAGCGTGGGTGAAGCACTCGGCAGCAAGAGTAACCTCCCAAGCAGCCAAAGCAGCATCTCCAACAGTCTTCCACTTGTGGTCAGCATTGGCTTCCCGTGCAAGCTCGAGGGCAATGTCAAGGTGGTTCAGTGCGAGAGCAAGATCAAACTTGTGCTCGGAATCTGTAGCCACCTCCAAGGCAAGCTCCTTGTGGCCCTGGCCCTCCAGGAAACGAGCAATCTTGTTGAGCTGGTCCTCTGGGATAGTGGGGAGCAGTTCTGCAGCAGTCTCCATGTCCTCTCGGAGCACCAGAGTTTGGTACTCCAGAACTGGTAGTGAGAGACCAAACGATGTAACATTGACATCCTTGTCAGCAAGGTAAATTCGCGAATCTCTCTGGATGTAGCCCAGAATGTACATGGACTTGTCAAAGTGGGACACAGTGTAAGTCTGGTCACCAACCAGGTAGTTCAGTCGGTTGGTACCGTTGGTGTAGATGAAACAGTCGCCGACCCACTCGCCAGTTCGCACGCTTGTTCTTGTTAGCCAAAGGTCCAAAGGGGGATAGGCTCCCATCACTTACTTTTCGCTAATGTCGGTAATGACCTCGAAAGCAGCCTCAACGCCATCCTCCTCCACCTGGCCGGCCTGCGCAGCTTCGACATAAGCCTCTCGTGAGAATCGCAAAACGTAAAAGGTGTCTTCGCAAGCAATTGTCACCAGCTCTCCACTTTCGGACCAGTAGACTTCCCTGGGTTCGACCTCGATTCTTCGCACCAAGCCACCAGTGGCCCAGTCGAAGAATGAGACACCACCCTGTCCGGTGACACCAAGCAAAACTCCACCGTGAAGCTTCTCAGCCTGGAAACCAACATCCAGGCCACCAGGCTTTTCAACAAAGTTCTTGAAGAGCTTGACGCTCATGGCTGACTCGCGGATGGCAAAATCATTGCTGTTGTCCTTGGATGCCCAGACAAAGTCCAATGCCGAACCGAAAGCCTTGTTACGCCAGGCGAGAGCAGTGTAGATGATGTATTCGCCATCACCGCACACGGCAACGAAACGGCCGTTGGGGGAGTGGATAAGGGTCTGAGGGTACACTTCGCAGGTGCCAAGGTCCTTGGTGGGGAGACTAATGGGTTCGTTGTCCTTGACGGAGGCATCTTTGTTTGGTTAGCATATATTGTGAGTGTGCTCGAGAATCAAACATACCTCCACCCTTGATAATGGCGGAAACAACCTCGTTATGTTTGGCCCAAATCAGCTTGCCGGAAGCATCCATTGACACGGCAGGCTCCTCTCGACCCAGCTTAACGACAACGGCACCATCATCAAAACCAACAGCAATCCCTTGCTTCCCCTTCTGGTATGATACACACCATGCTCGCTCCAGGCTGTAGTTGAGTGATTGCTCGAATCGGTAGGTGTTGGCGTGCCAAACTCGGATCGTGCCGTCCTCGGAACCGGAGATAATTACGGGCAGTTCAGGGTGGTAGCAGGCAAATGAGACGTTGTTGGTGTGGCCCTCGAGCGTGGCAATCAGGGACTTTGTGGTGTAATCCCAAATCTTGACGGTTCGGTCGTCAGAGGTGGTAAGGAGATAGGGCTTGTCGGAGTGGGGGTAGTAGTCGACGTGGTTTACACCCTTGGTCTCGTGGGCTTCGAGTGTGAAGTTGGGGGTGGGCGATCCCAGGCTCCAGATCTTGACGGTTCGGTCAAGACAAGCAGAAGCAAATGTGTTGGTGTCCTTGGGGTTGATGGCGAGACCCATGACATAGTGACCGTGGCCCTCGAATACTTGCACACACTTCCAGTTCTTTTCCCAATCCCAAAGCTTGATTGTCATATCATCTGAGGCAGTAAGCACGAAAGGCTGCGTGGGGTGGACGGCGATGGCTCGAATGTAGTCGGGATGCTAAAAAGGGACAGGTTAGGCAAGACCAGCACTGAAGAATAAGACTACGAACCGCTTCGAAGCTGGTGATCCTCTCAGAGGTGTTGTAGTTAATTACGCGCAAGTGAAAGTCATCGGAACCGACTACTGCCCAATTCTTCCTTGCAATGAATCGACCGGCGCGGACGGGGACATCGGTGAGCTCAAAGGTCTTGATGATCTGCTGGGTCTCGTAGGACCAGATGTAGACATGACCTGCATGCACAGTTCAGCTTGGGTGCGCAAAACAAAAATACAAGCAAACACCGTTGCAAGGCATACCGCTGTAGAGGGTTGTGAGGATCCATGGCTCGTGAGGGTGAAAGTCGATGCCCTTGACTCGCTCGCTGCGAGCATAGAGCTGGCGCTGTTGTCGCAGAATTCGGTCAGTTACAGAGTCGCGAAGCAATGGACAGTGAAATTGCAGCGAATTTCATTGGGGGAACTGCGCAAGACTGACCTTGACGTCTAACTTCATCTTGGAGGTGGGTTGTCGCGGAGGTGAAGTTGCAAGCTGGCCAGGCCCGGGCGGTGATGGTGTTGAGAGGATACGTAGTGGGGTCAGCGGCAGGAGTTCCTAAGAGTGGCCACCATGCGGTACCGCAGCAGCAAATACGTCGCTGTAGATTTTCCGGAGAGCTCCAAAAATCGAATTCCGATATGCACACAATTATTATCGATGCCGTCCACCGTATCAATCGTCAAGCCTGGTTTGGCAGCAGCTCAGAGCTCCCAGCACTTGATTTTCGAGCTTCCCGAAAATGTGTCCTATTGCGGCTCATGCCAGGCTGGCCACGAGGTTTCGGCCTGATGTGTCAGGCCCCCGCTGCTTATCCAGGGGCTAGCGTGGCTAGTAGCTACGAACGCCGGTGGCTCATCAGTGGCTGTGGCTGGGTTCGTTCCCCTGAAGATGCCCCCCCTTTTTTGTCCCGCTTGGGTCTGTAGGGTAGGGAGGTTCAAGATAGCGTCAAAAAATCCTTCTTCGCTCCATTCCACGTCGATCAGCTTGAACCCATACAAACGAGCTGTTGCCAAGACTATGGTATGTCACTGTGGATTCTTGTTTCGGTCAAATACGGCCTGGACCCATTGGCAATGTTTCGTCCGGAAGCTATTGACTTTGAATGGAAGTCGATCCTCAAATCAGTATTTTTTTTGCCGATTGGCCCTCCACCATGCCAAAAACCTATTATCAGGTGGGCAGCATACGCAATGTTTGTATCACAAACCCCCCCGCCACCCGGTATGATGAACGTAAATGTGGACAGAGACGTCAAACCTAAGACATGCAATGCATGTGTCATTGGATGCCTCCTTGTTCCGAAAATAGACACGAATCCCAAGGCACCTTGGCGGTTCGTCTGGTGGTGGTGTAGAGCGGCCGAGTGCTCCGTCGCTGCTGGTTGGAGATGACTTCTTCGCCAAGCGTCGTCACGCTGAGCCACTCGCGGCCTCGAGGGGCAGCTTAGTTGACAGATGGGCTGCCCGCATCCCACGCATTTCGCGCATGGTCCACAAGGCGCTTGGCCTGGCTGCTCTGCAGGACAAGACGCACGCTCAGTCTCCTACTCAGACTTATTTTTAAAGGACCGTGTTCCACCATCACGGAGGGTTCCCCACCTTGAGTGCTTGTCAGAGATATAGCAGGCGGTTTTAGTACTGGGTAGGACATACGTACAACAGGTACTCCGTAATAGATCTGCAATTAGTTATCTGCCCTCCCCTACCTTTGCAGCTGCGTCTCTGCATCTAATTTTGACTTTTCCTTCCCCGGGCTGCGGCTGCTCCTCCACACAATTAAAGGGAACCCAGTTCAGCTGCAGATAACCTCGCATGCTCATTTACAAAAATTTCACGTCCCCTCCCCAGACGAGAAGCAAAAATTTCAGAGCCCCTGGATTGAGCCATGCAAATCTTACCCTTCTTGAGAGCCCTCGACCTGTAATTAGTTGTTTTCATCTCGTCTTCTCGTGGACGGGGCCTTCTGACATTGCATTGGATAGTGGCGGCTCAACCGAAAGTGCTAGGGCCACAGCGTTCGAGACCGGGCGTACAGTGACGTCTCAAGCTGAATCCGAGGGGAGGCACTGTGCGCTGCCCGCGGGCCGCCGCGCCTGGCTGCCCTGACGCACATGTCAGATACAGTGCGAACACGCCGCACCCCTGTCCCCCCCCTCCCAGCTCGCCCCTCCCCTTCTCCGGGGTTGCCAGGCCCACAACGCCCACTAGGTTCACTACTGTGCGCCGCATGCCCACTGGTCGCGGGCTTTGTGGCCACTACTGGTCACTGCCACGCTTCCCAAAACCACCTAAGCCGCAATCTGATGGGCCCTGAATTTCATCATCCCTTTCTCAGGATCCCGGTACGCTCCCTAGGTACAACACTGCACGGCGCTGCATATCACTAAGCCAAGGTATTCCTTCTGGCACCCGCCATCGCTACTTCTCTCCGCCCTGATCTCGCCCTCTCCCCTCAACTCCAAATCTCGAACCGTCTCGACCACCATCGACTTTGTCCACATTCTCATCCTACCACTACCTTGAACGCCCCCGCGAATCCCTCCTGTTCCATCCCTCGCGCGGCCCGACCACGCGCTTCCAGGCCTGCCCGTGTCTGCGGGGTTACGAATCACCCACCCGGCTCAGCCCAACAACGGTTGCATTTCATCCGCCACGCCATCGCCCTGTGCTTGTGTTTGTTTTAGCCGGCACAGCGCACTTGTCATTGCCCTTCTCCCATCGCATCGCTTGGAACCTCGTCTTCGACACCGTCGTCGACCTGGATCCCTGATTTCCGACCCTTCACAACCCCTCGCAAATACCTCGCACGTCCAGTCGCAACCATGTCGTGGAAGCTCACCAAGAGTATGTTTGATATCTTTTGTCTGGCCCCTCCCCACCCCCCAACTGGCCCACGCCTCCCCGTCGCATCTGCGATCTACAACCTGCCTCACTTGCGCTGACCATGACATTCAGAGTTAAAGGAAACCCATTTGGGTCCCCTGAGCCCCTTTTCCCGATCTCCGTCGACGTCGACCATCACCGATAAGGAAGAGAAGGGACAGCCCAGCGGCGCTGTCACTCCCACCACTGAAAGCGCCATCGGTGAGTATTTGGCAAGCCGAAACCCATTGCTCCCAGGACTGACTGTCTTCAGCCGCTTCAGAAACCATGACGCAAGCGCCGGTCGTTAAGCCCCCCAAGCCTGGTATTCTAGTCGTTACACTTCACGAAGGCCAGGGATTCTCCCTCCCCGAACAGCATCGAAATGCTTTTACGTCGACGCATCAAGGCTCTCTCTCCTCGAGCAATGCCCTCAGCATGGCAGGCTCCGTGCGGCCTGGCTCATCACAACGTGTCGCCGGATCCCTCGCCAACGGTTCCAACCGACCCCACTCGTCAGCTGGCGGCTTTGGCGCTCTTCCAACCAACCACGGTCGTATCTCTGGCAAATACATGCCTTATGCTCTATTGGATTTCGACAAGGTTCAGGTCTTTGTCAACTCGGTGGACGGTAACCCAGAGAACCCCCTGTGGGCGGGTGGCAACACCCAGTACAAGTTTGATGTTTCAAGAGTGACAGAACTTGTGATTCACCTATATATGCGCAACCCCAACGCCCCTCCAGGTTCAGGACGTAGCCAGGACATCTTTTTGGGTGTGGCGCGAATCAACCCCAGGTTCGAGGAGAGACAGCAGTTTGTGGAGGACCCCAAGGCCAGCAAGAAGGATCGCGAAAAGGCTGCTGCCGAGCACGCCGCTCGCACCAAGGGTGATGGCCACAGCGGCGTCGAGTGGGTTGATGTGCAGTACGGTACCGGCAAACTCAAGATTGGCGTTGAGTATGTCGAGACTCGTGCGGGCAAGCTCAAGATCGAGGACTTTGAGTTGCTCAAGGTCGTGGGTAAGGGTAGCTTTGGCAAGGTGATGCAGGTGCGCAAGAAGGACACGAACCGAATCTACGCTCTCAAGACGATCCGCAAGGCACACATCATTTCTCGATCAGAAGTGGCCCACACCCTGGCCGAGCGATCTGTGCTGGCGCAGATCAACAACCCCTTCATCGTGCCTCTCAAGTTCAGCTTCCAGTCACCAGAGAAGCTCTACTTTGTGCTGGCATTTGTCAACGGAGGCGAGCTGTTCCACCACCTGCAAAAGGAACACCGCTTCGACGTCAACCGATCTCGATTCTACACAGCAGAGCTACTATGCGCTCTTGAGTGTCTTCACGGATTTAACGTCATTTACCGTGATCTTAAGCCCGAGAACATTCTCCTTGATTACCAAGGCCACATTGCCCTGTGCGATTTCGGTCTTTGCAAGCTGGACATGAAGGACGAGGACCGCACAAACACCTTCTGCGGTACCCCCGAATACCTGGCACCTGAGCTGCTCATGGGCCAGGGCTACAACAAGACGGTCGACTGGTGGACCCTGGGAGTGTTGCTCTACGAAATGTTGACTGGTCTACCGCCGTTTTACGACGAAAACACCAACGAAATGTACCGCAAGATTCTTTCAGACCCCCTTCACTTCTCAGACGTGGTGCCTCCTGCGGCCAAGGACCTCCTGACCAAGCTCCTGAACCGCAACCCCGAGGAGCGTTTGGGAGCTAATGGTTCCGCGGAAATCAAGGCGCACCCCTTCTTCCATGCCATTGACTGGCGCAAGCTGCTCCAGCGCAAGTACGAGCCTGCTTTCAAGCCCAATGTGGTAAGTACATGTCAACTTATACTTTTTTCTTCTTCCTCTTTTCCAGTCATTAACATAGAAATTAATAGGCGGACGCACTCGACACTGCCAACTTTGATCCCGAATTCACATCAGAAGAGCCCAAAGACTCGTATGTTGAAGGCCCAATGCTGTCGCAGACAATGCAGAACCAGTTCCAGGGATTCAGTTACAACCGACCAATTGCGGGTCTCGGAGACGCTGGCGGTAGTGTTAAGGACCCATCGTTTGTGGGAAGCCTGCGGGACCAGCGATAAGTGAATCGCTTCACAAGGGACGGAGGTTTAACCAAGAAGGGTGACAATGTCACAAGGTCAATAGACGGCGAGCGGGCTCGAGTCTGGGAAGCGGCTTGTCATATGAAGCGAAACGAGCCAAGGCGAGCATGCTCTCATGATGGGATTTGGGCCTGACGCAGAGGGAGTAGAGGCGGCGTGGCTGAAGCAGGGTTTATGGATACAGGACAGTGTTTTGGGTCTGGCTGAATGAAGCGGGCAGGCAGAAGGCTAGCAGAGGTAGATAGGACTAAGCCTTCATGGACGGGGCCTTGAGTACAAAAACAAGGATGTATACGTTCACTGGGGACTGGGGACGGACTTGGATTTGAAGGGGGTTAGGTGTCGTCATTTGCGCTGTTTGTGTGCCCCATGGCGTCGGGTCTTTTTTTCTTTTTTTCTGGCATCTGATCAAGTACAAGTACCGTAGGTAGTGAATTTGTCAGATGTTCAAGAATGGCTTTGTCAGTGTGTGGATACGACCGAAATGTGAGTTTGCACTGAGCAAGTCAAAAGGCAAGGTATTGGTTTGGGGGTGGGTCGAGAACTGGAGACGGACGCCAAGGTCGACGGAAACCGTGGACTTCGGCAAAAGGTGAGGGAGCGAGCTGGGGTGGGCAAGGCGGGCGGCGAGGCGGCGATTCGGCGAGATGACCGAGTTGATTTGTGGAAGCCCGGCCATCGCCATGGTCACCGCGGTGTGTCATGGGATTAGGTTTTGGGAGCTGGAGCGGAAAAGCAGTGTCCGGGATGGGGTCGGGGTCGGGACCGGAGAAGCAAGGGCGAGGGGATTTTTTTCTATTTGCGACGCTTCTGATGATGGAGGGGCGGGAGGAGGAGGAGGAGGAGGAGGGGGAGGGGCAAGCTGGGTGTTGGCCAGCGACGACGTGGAAGCGCTGGCGGGCGATTGGATCGCTGCTGCACCGTGGCCGAATGAATAAGGCATTGGGAAAGAACGTGAGCGTCTTGGTCATGGATAAATGCTGCTGAGTGAGGAATGTCCAAGCATCCGTTCGGATAGCAAGGGACGGACGGACATGATACAGCGAGATAGACGGAGGTGGGGGCCGGTGGCAGAAGCTCTCTGCTCTCTTGGGACGTTAGCGCAGGACGGGAGCTTGTGCTTGGTGGCCAACGGCCATTGGGAGAGGGGCCAAGCTAGTGAGCGCTGGGGGGGTGTATCCCAACAAGTTTCAGTTTTGGGTCGCTGAGGAAGACGGATACAGGCTGAGAGGTTTAAACGGAGCAGAGAGGGAAAATGATGCAGGGAGCTGCTGAGGTGAAGGTACCGGGAGATCACACACAGGACGAGACTATTGGCGGCGTGCCCCTCTTTACCTGTCCATCCGCTGTGACGACGGCTACCCCTCCTTGGTGTGATTTGATGATTCCTCATTGTCTTGCATCTTGCATTTCTCCCTCTGTAACACGCTTTGCAGCCACTTGAGAAAAAATCTCTGTTCATTTGATTTATTACTTCCTGTTATTGTTTTCTTTCCCACTTACCCTGGGAAAAAATATTCACAGCTCATTTCTTCCCCCCTTTCATTTCCCTCAACCCTCAAGGTACGTCATATCAAAATCATGTGAAGATCGAACGCTCGGTGGAATCATGAATTGCCCCACGTTCCCATCTTCTTGGCCCGCCGACGCCGACGCGGCGCACAGCAACGTCCGCGCCACGGCCGACAAGGAGGAGATGGGGTGGGGTGGTGCTTGGAGCTGGTGCTTGGGTGCATTTCCCGACGTCAGAAAGGACCATTTTTTACCATATTGGCCCTTGTCATAGCACCAAGGTGGTGTCTCTGGAGGGTCTCTGGAGGCAGGCATCGCTGCGGCACCTCCTTGCCTGTCTCGAATCGATATCATCTCCTCTTTTTGCCTCGCTTCCCGTTTCTCCCTCTTCCCTCTCTTCTTTTCCTTCTTCATCCCCTATCTCTCCAATTCCTCGCCTTTCCTTCTTCTGATCTTCTTGACAGCTTCCCTCCTCTCTCTCTCTCTCTCTCCCTCCCCCCCGCACCACATAAAAAATGGCCCCCGCCAACACCCTCCCCGCCTGGGCAGAGCTCCAAGCTCACCGCGACACCGTGGGCAAGTCGTTTGTGCTCAAGGAGGCCTTCGCCGCCGATGCCGGCCGATTCGACAAGTTCACTCGCACCTTCGAGGCTGCCGGTGTCAGCTCCGACATTCTCTTCGACTTCTCCAAGAACTTCCTCACCGAGGAGACTCTCGACCTCCTCGTCAAGCTCGCCGAGCAGGCCGGCGTCGAGAAGAAGCGCGATGCCATGTTCGCTGGCGAGAAGATCAACTTTACCGAGAAGCGTGCTGTCTACCACACTGCCCTGCGCAATGTCGGCGGCTGGGACATGAAGGTCGACGGCGTTGACGTCATGAACGCCCCCGGCGGTGTTAACGAGGTTCTCCAGCACATGAAGGAGTTCTCTGAGCAGGTCCGCAGCGGCGAGTGGAAGGGTTACACTGGAAAGAAGCTGACCAACATCGTCAATGTTGGTATTGGTGGTTCCGATCTGTAAGTTTACTTGTCTCGTTGCCTCCGGCCCTCATTTCCACCCCCTGGTGCCAGAACCGCCACTTCCATGATGGTGCCCCGCTAACCTCGCATGATACAGCGGTCCTGTCATGGTCACCGAGGCCCTCAAGTTCTACGGCGCCGACGACATGACGCTCCATTTTGTTTCCAACATTGATGGTACTCACATGGCCGAGGCCCTCAAGGCCTCTGACCCTGAGACCACTCTGTTCCTCATTGCCTCCAAGACCTTCACCACTGCCGAGACCACCACCAACGCCAACACTGCCAAGACCTGGTTCCTCGAGAAGACCGGCGGTAAAGGCGAAATTGCCAAGCACTTTGTTGCCCTCTCTACCAATGAGCCCGAGGTGACCAAGTTCGGCATTGACAGCAAGAACATGTTCGGCTTCGAGAGCTGGGTCGGCGGCCGATACTCGGTCTGGAGCGCCATTGGCCTGAGCGTTGCTCTGTACATTGGCTTTGACAACTTCCACAAGTTCCTCAGCGGTGCTCACGCCATGGACAAGCACTTCCGCGAGACCCCCCTCAAGGACAACATTCCCGTCCTCGGTGGTCTCCTGAGTGTCTGGTACTCTGACTTTTTCCAGGCCCAGACTCACCTGGTTGCTCCGTGAGTGAAGTTGACAGGAGCAGAATGAAGAATACCTAAACTAACAGCATGATGCAGCTTCGACCAGTACCTTCACCGATTCCCTGCCTACCTCCAGCAGCTTTCCATGGAGTCTAACGGCAAGACCATTACCTCTGACGGCTCATCTGCCAAGTACACCACTGGTGAGTAGACGATTGCTCAAATGCGTAGCAAATGGGATCACTAATGCGTGACTACAGGCCCCATCCTCTTCGGAGAGCCCTGCACCAACGCTCAGCACTCCTTCTTCCAGCTTGTCCACCAGGGCACCAAGCTGATCCCCACTGACTTCATCCTGGCTGCTCAGTCACACAACCCCATCACCGACAACCTGCACCAGAAGATGCTTGCCTCCAACTACTTTGCCCAGGCTGAGGCTCTCATGGTCGGCAAGACTGACGACGAGCTCCGCGCCGAGAATGCTCCTGAGGAGCTGGTTCCTCACAAGCGATTCCTCGGAAACCGCCCCACGACATCCATCCTGGTTGGAGGTTCTATTGGCCCTGCCGAGCTGGGTGCGCTGATTGTCTACTACGAGCACCTGACCTTTACCGAGGGCGCCATCTGGGACATCAACAGCTTTGACCAGTGGGGTGTCGAGCTGGGCAAGGTCCTGGCCAAGAAGATTCTCACTGAGCTCAGCGAGCCTGGTAACGGCTCGGGCCACGACTCGTCTACTGGCGGTCTGATTGGCGCCTTCAAGAAGTACGCCAAGATCTAAAGAGACGGGATGATGGGATTGGAAGGGCCTCGAAAGGGAACAAACAGGCCTGGGAATGAGATGATGTTAATGTATGAAATGACACAAAAGCTGGTGCTTGGACTTGAAGTCGAATAGTCCCAAATTGCAAAGTTGACTAATTCCAACTTGACTCTTTTGCCCCAAGGTGATGATGACTGCAGACTGGGCTAATGATGAAGCTGATACGACCGTAAAAAGATGGGATTCGTCGTCGAGGTTGATACCCGAGGTTAAATGACGGGTCAGTCTGGACACATCAAAACAGGCGAGTCGAGTAGATATTGAGGCCAAACGGTCGGTGTTGGTTATTGGTTAGTTGTCATCGCAACAGCCGATTTCTCAGCCCATATCGAGGGCTTTTGTTAGCGAAGCAGCCATCTCAAACTGCGCAAGGTGACATTGGCCTCGGCTGGCCATCGGTATTACCCCGAGGGAGATCGAGACTTATGCTCGATTATGTAGGTGTCATGTAGCATGACGTAGGAACCTGGAGATGCGAGATTTTGACTTGGTACGGGGTAATGACTGCCAGTGCAGGCTGAGGGAGCATCACATCTGTAGGCTGCCCGTCAGGGGAATACCACCAGATGCAAGCCTAACCCGATATTCTCCCTGATATGCTTCAGCGAGCCAAAGGATGATCCGGGTGAATTCGGGGGCAGGGGCAAGTCAGTTAAGAGATAGGGGGGAACATGGATGCCTCTGCACGCATCCCGGCAGCACGGTGATGCGGCGTTTTTGACGAGGGCTGAATTTGGACAGATGGTATGCAGAGCAGCCTTTCCGGTCGGTGGTCAGCATCATGGCGACAGGGGCAAAAAAAAAACACAGAGTTGGAACTGTTGCAGAGGCCCGAGGCGCGGCTGCATGCTCGAGATCCACGTGTACGGACAAGGGCAAGGCTGCAACATGTAGCGCTGTATGTACGTGCGACGGACACCAAGCAACGAAGCATGCGCATGCGCATGCGCTGTAGGCACATCTACATGTGGCGGCTTCGAGACGAGCTGTGCCTATCAGCGAGCGGCATGAGGCACAGGAAACGAGGTCGTCATGACGGAAAAAGCCCCTCTCCCAGCCCGGCGCAGCAGCGCCCTGCGCTTGGTGGGGCCTGAGGCTTCAGGGTCGCGGGGAAACGGAGAACCGGGGGGGAAGGGATGAGGCGGGAACAAACTGGGTCGTTTCGGAGTATAGCCGAGCTCTGGGGAAAAAGAGGTATAGCAGGTAGCCAGGAGGAGAAGGGATGGAAAACCTGGGGTTTTAGAGCGTGTATGGGGATGAGATGGGATAGCGCGGGGAAGCGCAATGTGATTTCCTTTGTCTAAGTGAGACGGGGATATATACTCATTGTCATGACAATCATCATGTTTGGTGTTTCTTTTTTCTTTTCTTTTTTGGAGTAGCCCCGTCCAGCCAGCCGGAATAATGGGAGACAGGGAACCAGGGCCATCGTTCCCATGTATTTATTTGACTTGACCTTGTCCTGGACAACACGTTTTGGCTTTGCACGATACCGCAATAGAAAGAAAAAAGAAAAGAAAGGGAAAAGAAGAGAGTGCTACGTTGCAAAAGCACGTGTAAATTGATCCAGTGTTTTCTGTCATGAGATGCAAGGCACCAAGACCCGAAAAAGCAATGGTTGACGCTTGGAGCGCGGCCCAATTGCGAGCCAAAGGGTCGTCAACGTCACATAGAAAAGGGACCCGCGCTCCACCGGCTGCTCACCGCGGTGGGTTCACGATGCGGCGAGACGGCGAGACGCCGGCGCGATGGAGGGGATCGAGGCGGTTCTAGGAGCGGGTCGCTTGCCATCAGAGGGGGCGGGTGACGCAAACCTGAATCGATGACGAGCGCCGTCGTGGTCTTTGGAACGAGAAGGGTGGTGGGTGCGGGTGTGTGGGTTTGCGTTTGCGGATGGACGGACGGATGCTTTGGCGATGGGCATCGTGTGCTGCGATTTTGGGCGTGTACACCGTCTACTTCGTCCCTCCAAGTATCAAGTAGTCAGTCGTCTTGCACTAGCACCGAAAGTACCGCAGCCCGACATTTGATCATTTGAGTTCCCAATGATAAGACTGCGTGAGCTAGCCCGTTGGTCGGCTTCGGTCAGTGACGTCTTTCCCGCGACCGATCAACAGGCACAGACAGGCACAGCCGTCTGATTCAACCATCCACACTGGGGGAGGGAAGAATACGGACACAAGAGTGATAAAAAAGCAATAAACGAGTTTGGCGCGATACGCGAGCAAACACCAACCCCATCCATCAACGAAGCAGCGCCGCTTCCCACCGGAAAAGCCGATGGGCCAGAGCTTCAGATTTGCCAATGAGACGATGGCGTCCAACTCCCAGAAAATGGCCATCCATGTTCCCCTTTGGCCCCCCTCTGGCTTCAGCAGCGCTAAGAAGGTTGCTTCAACCTACATGTTCCCCACTGAGGGGAAATATGCAACTGGGGTAGTTTGCGGCGTTATCTCTGGTAAAAGAGAAAGAGAAAAAAAAACTGTGGGACAAAACGGAAAATGCAAAACCGGGAGGGAGAGAAACGAGAACGGTAGTAGGCTGTGTCCACACACACACGCGGATACATTACCCCGGCGAGAAACGGCACCGTCGGGAGAATACTCCGGATGGTAGCGACATACCTGGACACTTTTGAGTCCTTTGTTTTCTGTCTCTGAAATTGACATGGCATGTTTTGGAAAATAGCATCCATGCTGCGTGCGTGAGTCAGGTTACTTGACCCCCCTGAGGGAATTAAATTTGAGCGTGAAATGAAGCCGAGGGCGGCCAGGAAATCGTGCTCGACAACCACGCATCCGGTGAGGTGATGATGTGTAAGCGAGGCCATCGCTCCCCAGCCCTGCACGCCCCATCTCCTCCATCCCGAGCCGCGCCTCGGTGCTTCTGCGGAATACATGGACCATCTCTCTGTTTTGCATCCTGGATAAACGGAGATTTGAACGTTTTCCGGACAGCTTAACTGGAGACAATAAAGGGGAATCCATGCGTGCAACGGATATTTTTTTTCTTGCTTTCTTGTTCGTTTTTTTTTTTTCAGGGCACACATGGAGCATCAGATCAGGAACCCGCATTTGGGGTTGAAATGGACTAACACGTCCAAGCCGAGGCCCCGTCTCTGATGCTGCGATGCACCTTTACAAAACGCCCGCCCGGGGATTAAGTTTTTATCCCATCCTTCTCCCATCCTTCCATTAAACCTGGAATGAGAGGAGAGTTTCTTTTTTTTTTTTTTTTTTTTTTTTTTTTTGACTATACATAGGTAGGGATTTAAGAAGAGAAAAAAACTAATGACAAGGGTCGAGCCCCAAGAAAAGGGCCGCAAAGGCGGAGACGGTTGTAGTTGTTCTGGGGAAGCACCAAACTTGGGGCGGATGAATGTGGGAAGAATGGACATGGGGGGAAGAGGGAGACGGGGAACCGTTTTGGAGCCAACAAGGCCCGGCGGCAGGCAAATGACGTATTTCGTTCAATTCCATCTGGCGGGAGGATGCGAAGGGAGCCCTTTAGACCCTATTTCGGCTGTGGCAATAGCCCTTTCCTGCTACTACCACATCGCTTCACGGGCCGTCTGTTTTTTACCCAATGCTAGCCTCTGGGGTTTAGAGCCGTTGCGGTTGTACCCTTCGTGACCTGTCCTGATGCAAGGGGTGTGCGCATGTACGTGTTATTGTTTGGCCTGGGGGTGCTGCCGAGGAGGAGCAGGAGGAGACGACAAGTCTTGTCCGTCTTGTGCTGCCGAGGAACAGAGAGGGAATGAAAGAAAAAGCGCCCAATGCATGCGGCGTTGCTTGTGACGATGCCCGTGCTCCGTGTTATCGTCGTCTCGTGGGAATCAACGGATGCTTAGGCTGTCACGGGTGCGGCTAGAAAACCGAGACATGTAGACTAGACAGAGGACGAAAAAAGGGCCCTATCAGGTCTAAGACATCCCCACACGTGCTGGCATCGTCGCTTGGGGCATTCATAGTCTGGGGAAGCGAAGATCCCCAAGGTGTCGTCGGACTTGAGAGATGCGCATGTCTTGTTGGGCTCAATCTTTTTTTGCCTGTCGCCCATTTGAGTGCATCGAGTGAGACTTTGTTGTTGCGGTTGTCTCCCCCGGTCTCTTGTTTAGTTTGCTCATGTCTCTTTCCCCCTCATTTTTTCTCTTTTGACTCTCTTGTCTGAGTGGTTGTCTGCACCTCATGTCTGCGTGTACGTACATGCAACTCTAGATTTTCGACAATTACTATGGCCGAATATGTCCTGCATGCATATCCAGATATGGAAAATCTCTAGCTACGCCAATTCATCGCAGCTCACCGTCTTTGTCAATATGTCTAGTCACGTTTTTGTTTTACCCGATGCTGCCCACCGATCGTGCGTTTTCTCCGTTAATGACAGCTTGTAATCTGCAACTTGTTATCGGGCCTGATATGTAACCGGCATTTGAGCATTGCGCCTTCACACTTGGGCCTCTTTTCTCTTTTGCCACCCCCGAAACCACACGATGCACTGGAACGGGTACGCATGCCTCTTTGGAGCTTGCGGTAGTGGAGATCAAAGGGGGGTTGGCTGGCTGGCTAGAACTTGGGCTGAAAAAAAGCCCGGATCCATCGTGGGCAAGTCGAGGCCCCAGTGAAACCAGCAATCAACCACCGTTTTTTGTCCCCTTCGCCCTTTTTTTTTTCTCACGATCCTTGTCTTGGGCGTATGAGTGGAGGAGAATGAATGGTGGCCCGTATCGTGGACAATCGGAAAGTGTAGGGGTGGTAGGACCCGCGGGCGCAAAGTGCACCACCTAACCCTGTCTCGGCCCTGCGCCACAACGAGCCATTATCGTGAGTGAGGTTTTTCAGGGTTCGACGATGGAAGCGCCGAGTTGAGTTTGATGCGATGCAATGCAATGCGATTCGATTCGACGGGGCTCCATGGTTCCTGGACCCAGGCACAGCAGTGGCTCTTTCTTGCTTCTTCAGATTGCCCGAGAATCCGCCACTTTCGGGAAGGAATCCGAAGGCCTCGCTCTGCACGTTTTGTGCGTGTTACTGAGCCCATGATGTCAGACAAGAGGGCATTTGTCTGTATCAGTCTCCCTCTCATCTGATAGTGGGTGCTTAAGCAACCTGGTCGGGCTGGATGGACCGGGCTCGCGTCACCCTGGTGAACAAGCTCATCCAATTTGTCTCTGACGCAAACGTCATTTGAGGGCTGGAATACCACCCACGAAGGCGCAACCCATCGTCAAAGAGTCATTGAGTTGGAACTAAGGGATGGCGCCGTCGCGACCAAAGGTGCAATCGGGGGGGGGGGGGCCATTAATTGCCCAAAGAGGGCGCCCCGGGCCAAGAAACCATGGCGATGCACCCGACGTCACAGGCTGTATCGCAGCATCGGAATCCATCGCAGCGCAGCGCATCGTATCGTTGACCGTCGTGTGGGCACCGTACTGGGTACGGATCGCTGACGGTGGCGGGCGGACGCCACAGCCCGGAAACGGTGGGCCACCGGCGAAAGTAACGACATTTGTTATCACTTTGGGATCATGGTTTACGTCAACCATCGTCTCGCAATTCAAAAGTCATGCGCTTTTTTGCTACAGCATGCACGACAGCCCAACCACTGCTCACCGCAAGACTGCGCACAATTGTCCCCAACAGAAATGCGCAAGACAGAGCCAAAGTGACAGAAGCTAAAAAGAAAGAAGAAAAAAGATACATCCAATGTCGACCGCTGGATATGGTGGACAAAGGTCCTCAGAGGGGAGAGGGGGGTTACGTCCCTAACCCCTCCCCCTCATTATCCCCTCCGTCCGTCCCAATTGAGCCTCTGACAGCGGTGGCGTGAGACATGGAGGGTGCCATGGCGGTGTCCACAATTGTCTGGGGAGGGCTGTCCAGGGTGCACGCAGCTTCTGGCACTGGCGGTGCTGCAATGTGCTCTGGCGCTTAGTGCCGTGGCGCCCATCATGCCCTGTATACCTGGCATGCATCTCAGCCCCTTCAGTGCCAGAATCAGTGCGTGCGCGAGTGCGCTTAGGTTGCAACGCCTGCAAGCGCAGCTTTTTGAGGCACCTGGCAGTCCCCCCTTCCACAGCGGTCAGGTGTCGTTCCTATTCCCGGGGAAGCCCTGCTGCCCTGTAGTAGCAGCAGCAGCTTGCTGTAAAATGCCATCATAATGCTTTCCCCCCTCGGATGCTTCCAGCTTGCACCCGAGCAACGTCACATTACAACGCTGTAATTGGCCTCTGCCCAAACTGCCTGGGCGACGGAGCCCAGCACCCGCAACTGGTTGCTGAGGTCAGGTTACGGTGGGGCCTGACCCACTGTTCGCCCCCCGGTGGGCTTTCCTCCGACTCCCTCCAGTAGCCATTAGGCGCCACCACACACCCCCAACGCTGGGAGCAGTAGCACATACTGCGCCGCTGTTTTGGGGGAGGGAGCAGGGAGAAGTGTCATGGAGGGTTTCCCAGAAGGTGCGACACCCATCGAAGGCCGCTAAACACCAAGTCTGACATGCTTTACTGTAACTGCGAGCTGCAGGTCTTGCCTTTTGACTTGTAGCTTGTTATGACATTACAGCAACACTTCTTCCTTTTTTCTTGCTCATGTAATTTGCGAGGGGTGACACACACCCCCTCCCATTTCCCATCTCATGTTTTATGCGTGCCCTGCTGTTTTTCCTCTCTTCTCTCGCCATCCCCACCCCGCCGTCTTCGGCCCTCCTTCGCCAGTCTCGCCATGATGAGAAAATGAAGGAAGAGTCACAGAGGCTTGGCTTGGCTGCCCGCCCCTTCAGGAGGCCTGACGAAAACCGCCGGGTGCTGGGTAAAGGCCAGAGGACCCATTCACCTGTGGACCCCCCTTGGGCTATGCCAAGTTCGGACAGTACTGGCCACCGTAGATGACGCTGGGAACTTGCTGGCTCTGTTCGGGGGAAGACGAGGGGGAGGGGGGTAATGCAATGGGAAGGAGGGGCACAAGATAGACGGTGCGAGACGGTAGGCGCGGCTAGGGCAACAGCAACTGTGGACAGCGGACAGGCGTGCAGCAGGCGTGCTGGGCGAACTCAGGCAGCGCACGGGCCATGGGTCCGACGCCAAGCCCCGCCTTTTACCGCTGCGCTGCGACTCCCTCGTCTGTCGCCTGTCGTCACCTTCTGACTGGGCAGGCACGATGATGATGTTGGGTCTTGGGTCCCTCGGGTTCCACACACCCTCTTGAAGCATGATGGAAGGGAGCCACGGTACGGCGCAGTACGGTACGTTACGGTACCTATGGCAGGTACCTTCGGCAGGTACCTACCGTCATTTTGGGGATTCCTTGTTGGCGCTTCAGGTTGCGTAGGTGGGTTGCGGCTTCCCGCCTCACACCTCACACACCCTGTCTTTCCCATCGTATCTGGCCCCTTCGGCCGTTCTCCGTCCTCGTCGGCCTCACTCTCTGGATATAAAGTCATCCTCTTCCCCCCTTCTCTTGGCCATCATTCTAAACGGTCACCGTCTTACTTTCAATCCTCACCTCGGACTTGAATTACTTTCCATTCTCCATTCAAGTCATATCCACCTTCACTTACACGACCTATCTCATCTCCATTCATCATGGCTCCCAAGGCTGTTCACTTCGGCGCTGGCAACATCGGTATGTCACCTTGGCTCCTCTATCCAGCCTATCTAGACAGCATTGGGTCTCCTGTTCAGCGGCAATAGCTAACATCTCTTCTTATCTAGGCCGTGGCTTTGTTGCTTGCTTCCTCCACAACTCGGGCTACGAGGTCATCTTCGCTGATGTCATGGACGCCCTGATCGACAAGATCAACTCGACACCCGAGTACCACGTTATCGAGGTTGGTGTTGAGGGCACCACCAAGAACACCATCACAAACTACCGCGCCATCAACTCCAAGTACAACGAGGCCGAGCTCATCCAGGAGATCAGCACTGCCGAGATCGTCACCTGCTCCGTCGGCCCCAACATTCTCAAGTTCATCGCCCCTGTCATCGCCAAGGGTATCGAGGCTCGTTCCGAGGACATTGCTCCCCTGCACGTCATCGCTTGCGAGAATGCCATTGGTGCCACCGACACCCTTGCCCAGCACATCAAGGAGAAGTCCAACCCCGCGACTCTTGAGTCCCACCACCAGCGCGCTCGCTACGCCAACTCTGCTATCGACAGAATTGTCCCTGCCCAGGACCCTAACGCTGGCCTCGATGTGACGCTCGAGAAGTTCTTCGAGTGGGTCGTCGATCAGACCAACTTCAAGGACATTGGCATCCCCAAGATCGATGGCATCAAGTGGGTCGACAACCTGGCTCCCTTCATTGAGCGCAAGCTTTACACCGTCAACACCAGCCACGCCACCGCTGCCTACCACGGCTACAACCGCAGAAAGCGCACCGTCTACGATGCTCTCCAGGACAAGCAGATTCTGCCCGAGGTCCGCGGTGCCGTCGAGGAGACCAAGAACCTCTTGGTCGAGAAGCACGGCATTCCTGAGGACGAGCAGGTTGCCTACCTCGAGAAGATTATCAAGCGAATTGGCAACCCCCACTTGGAGGACGCTGTCGAACGTGTCGGCCGTGCTCCCCTCCGAAAGCTCTCCCGCAAGGAGCGCTTCATCGGCCCCGCTGCCGAGCTCGCCGAGAGGGGCATGACTTACAAGTACCTCCTCGACGCCATTGAGATGTGCTTCCGTTTCCAGGATGTCGAGGGCGATGACGAGTCCAAGGAGCTTGCCAAGATCATGTCCGACAACACCCCCGAGGCTATCGTCACCCAGGTGTGTGGCATCCAGTCCAATGAGAAGATCTACAGCTCGCTGGTCAACGTTGTCAAGACTGTCCAGGCCGACAGCCGCGACGACTAAGCGGTCTGCACTACCACCCTACAATGCATTTGACTCTAGAGAATGGAACATGGGCCCGGGCATCAGATACATTAGGGACTGGCCCACGGCGTTAACGAGACATAATGATTATTTGCACTGGGAAAGCATGGCGCTAGGATGGGATTTGGAATTTGCCAAGGCTTCTCTTTTTTTTACACTCGTCAGAAGCCTGCACCGGCCTCGCGCTGGAGGTCGTGATTGATAGCTAAGCCAAGTAGAGCACCTCAATGGATTCACTTGCTCCCACATTTAACATCTGACATCTGAATGCGACTCACATTGTGATATATGATGGTGATATGCGACGGTGACATATACCCCGCGTTTTAGATTGCCCGCGTGACTGACTGAATGCATGCTCAACACTTTTTGTCCTTTTTTGATGCTGGCTTCACAAGCTAAAGGATGCATGTGCATTGGTGGTTGGCATGCTCGCACGTGTAAGTCGGGCCGTCCTACAACACAGCCCTCACCGAGGTTACTTTCGCCAAGCGCCTCAGCTGCCGGCCGAAAACTCTCACCGTATTTTCTTTTTGGGCTGCCCGGTGCCGTTTTGAGAATACGTTGAATCCCAAATGCTAACTCCTCTCGAAAAACGGATTGAGAAGAGATATGCACGAGCCGTCTACCTTTTTTTTTCTTGCTAGCCTTGCCAAGCATCTAGAATGGGGCCGCAGCAGCTAATTTTAGCAACCCTTGTCCAAAAGTTCACGACACGCCTTCATTTTGGAATGGCCGATTGTTCGACACGGTGTCCCTTGGAATTTCAGCAGCTGAAGCTCCAGGCTGAAGTGACTGTGATGGCCCGGGACTTTTGAACGGCGGCCGACGATATGCTTGCCGAGTATGGTTCTTTTATCGACATCGACGGACTTATAATAACTTGAGCTTGAGGCCTTTTCGAGGCATCGTGAACAAGGAGCTGTGCATTCACATCACATACGCTAGACCATTTCCTCTTTTATACCATGGCCAGATTGGCTCAAATCTGTCTTTTGGCCTTTGCGGCCTTGTCTGCGGCTGACATTTCCGTCTCCATCGCCGATGTCGAGCCTCTACCCTTCAAGCCAGACGGCGTGGCCGAGTCGCCAGAGGACCTCTTTCGACGCAGCTGTCCGGAGGAGCTGGACGAGGAAAGCGGCTACGTCCCGGAGCTGTTGCTATCCTCGTACAACGACGATCCGTTTCCAAACGGGACCCTCTATCCTTCATCGGACGGCCTCGTCCGCGGCGCCATAGACGCCTGGGCTCACCACCAGGCTCTGGTCCTCCGGCCCGACGAGGTTTGGTTCGAGATTCTCGCGCAGCTCAACTTTTACATGTCTTCGCACGCCGAGGACATTCGCCACCTGTTTGTGGACCACGAGGGTAAGCAGGAGATCTCCGTCGCGGCCTTTTCGTGGCGCGACGTCGTGGCCAGCTTCGGCTCCGCCATCCAGGAGCGCGTCAAGACGGACTGGCTGCTGGGCTGGATCACGCCGGGCTTCAGCACGTCGACGGAGAACGACGAGCTGACGGCGACGGTGCTCATGATGGGCCTCATGCAGTACTACTTTGAGTTCAGCGGCAGCATCATCTGCGGCATCCCCAGCGTCACGCTGCTCGGCACCCGCGACGACTGGGCCAGGCTCCTGGGCAAGCTGGAGCGGCTCGAGGCGTGGGGCGAGGAGCCCGCGGCGTACGCGGGGAACCTGCGGCCCATCCTCGAGCGCTTCGTCCTGACGTGGGACGAGCCGGCCAGCGCCGAGGTCAAGAGCTTCTGGAGCCAGATTGTCAGGGCCACCAGGCACTTCTCGTGCGGCGCCGGGCCCAGCGAGTACACCGTCTCCGGGTGGATCACGGGGTTCCTCCACTGGACAAAGTCGGGCGAGCCGCGCATCCCGCCGGGCGAGGAGCCGTTCGAGGGCCCCGGGTCCGTCAAGCTCGACGGCGTCGTCTACGAGCCGGAGCCGCTCGAGGACATACGCGTGGGCTACGCCAAGGCGCCGCTGACCATGATCGACTTCCCGGAGCCCGGCGGCAACACCACCGCCTACGTGCTCGCGGGCAACGTCGGCGTCAAGAGGACCGAGGCAGAGGGCGGCAGGGTCACGGCACAGCCCAGCAGCGCGTGGTTCCTGTACGCTCCCGTCGACACGAACCGCACGGTTCAGTACTTTGGGGGCTGGAGCGAGCTGGTGGGTATCGCTGGCGGGTTGGCGAGTTGTCAGTTGTAAAGGGGGAGGGGACAGGATGGGTGTTGGATTTTGACTATCAGCTAGGCTATGTTGAGAATTAATATTCAAGACCTATCAATCATGAAAGAAACCTGACAGCCCTTTAAAAACTGCCTTAGAGCTAGCCAGGGGCATGTGAATTCTTCATATGCAATCTGGTCAGTTGACTACAACATTTCATTCCTCTTGGTAAGTTCACCTTTCCATCCTAGAAAGATATAACTGTAACAATGACAGTCCCGAACCTCTTGATGGGTAAAAGTGGCTGACCGCCCAAGCGGTCAGTAGGAGGGACACTATCCAGAGAAGGCCACTATTTCAATGGAAAAATTGCTATCTAGTAAATTGGAAGAGGGAAGGAGGCAATGGAGGCATATGGATAGAGGAAACTTCCAGGTTCAAGTCCCTGTAGGCTATAATATTGACCCCCTGGGAGAAACGCCAAAATTGGCAAACATTGAACAATCCGGACCCACGCCCCAATTGGATCAGCAAGGACGCATCTTCTACTTGCTGGAATCAGCTTTATATGCACGGTGATAGCCAAACAAATACTCAAAGAAACGGTTGGGCTTTCCAGTGATATGCACGCAGAGACTTCATCATCTAAGCCGTTGGTTGCCCCGGTGGTTGTCTGCTGAAAGAATGATTGGGCAAGTATTTCAGCACTGGATGCTTGAGCTGAAAGTCCAAAAGAAAAGAGAAGTAAATCAACCAATTACATGACTACAGTGTTGCACTGAAGCGTACTAAACGATGACCAAGGCAAATAGAGCTGGCCACCATGTAAGTAAGCATGGCATTATGCTATGCGTGGTTAAACAATTGCACACGAATGTACGGAGGCAGAAGGCATGTATCACGTTGAATTTCAAGCCAATGAATGGTGCTGCCATCCCCCCTGCTTTCAACTTCATATCCCTCCATAAGACCCATAATAAAAAGCCATAGTGATGTTCCGTAAACCAATTGCGGCATCACTTTGGTTCAGCCTGGCGCAATGCGCACTTGCCGCCTCCGCAAATCGGCGATGACAAACATTGAAGGCCTATAATTGCATATATCGCTCATTACCCCTCTTTTCACACGGTTGATATTTTTTCCCTGTCAATATCTAGACGAATTTGCATCGATTTATCTTACTATTCAGTCCACCCTTGCTATTCGAGGAATTCTAGTGCCTACCTTACGTATAAAGCGCTTCGCAGCACCCCGGCTCGCCCTTTGTTGAGTCTGGGCTTTTATCTCTTGATTTTAATTTGAGATAGATGGGGATTCGAAAGTTTTGGACACATTTCTTGTCTTGATTCGCGGTTGTTTCCCAGCCATTGATTTGACGCTGTCACACGCTAGTCATCACGGCTGATAACTTCATCTCATAGAGAGAGAAAAAAGGGAAGAAAGAAAAAGAAAAAAGAAATCGTGGCAGCAAAGATGTCATCCGTGCACAAGCAGTATAATAGCCCGTTCTACGAACCACAACTTATCAGGCCGGACCTGGACCGCTGCGAGGTTTGTTTTGCTTATGGCTTATGGGAAAACCATGCCCACGTTCGTCAGCTGAGGTTTCCACCCGTCGAGCCCGCTGATGTGGTTCAGCTCAATGGCGACAGCATTTCTGATGGAATGAGTATTAGACTCAAAAATCACCAGACAAAGACCGAGAAATACTTTCGTGACTCTGAGCCTCTGACTATCGAACTTGAAGCTGCGCAGTTTGGCGAGGCATACCAGGTTTTGATCTGTTACTTGATCCAGAAAATGAAAGATAGCACCGGGCCCAAGATCCGGGTCGAGTTCGAAAATACCGACAAACCATCAATCGAGCAGATCAAGGCTCTTTTTGATTGGTATCGAGACGAGCCTTATCCTCCAAAGATACCCAGAGACGGCAAGAAAAACGCATCTAGCCTTATCGCCAATAGGTTCAGGGTGATGAATGAAGACATGTGCAACGAACCTGATCTCTTCTCATACATCAGGAGTGTATTGTTGGGTTTGGATAGTTTGGGAATTCATGAAGACCTCGGTCTGATTGAAAGTCAATTTGGCTTTCAACCTATGCGAGCGGCCTTTTACTGGCTAGACCAATACTTCCGTCTCACGAAGCAGTTTGGACGTAACTATCAGGTCACTGATCAAAATAGTGCTCGTGATATACTGCCTTCCTATCTGGGTATGCCATCGGTGATTGACGTTGGAAAACTGGCGGTTGTATACATCCGTCGCACTTTGGTGTCGAAGAGTGCAGTTGGACGTGTAATGGATGACGAAAACCTCATACACGTTATTGAATCCATAAAAGAGGCGAATAGGCTCTGCTGCCTATTCCCCAAGGACACCCAGTTTCGGCCGGCCAAGTTTACACATGTCATGGTATGTTGAAGAATGTCAACACCACCTCCCGAACTTTCCTCGATAACGGGATTTCTTCTTCGAGGAAATTAATCCTGATGCTTAATGGACCATCCTAAGAAATCTCTTTTCGGCTTCTTTGCTCTATTTCCTTTTCTGGGGGGCATGTCATTTCTCTAACTTTTGAACAGCTATACGGTGATTTTGACTACCTCGAAGGTCTCAAGCTGAAACAGAAGACTAAGCGTCACATCGGGGATGTACATGTTTCGTTTATCTGTCGCCCCTGGGATGCTGACCTGGACGATCCCAAGGTACCAGCTGGAGATGAGACCAGCGATCCTGACTCGACAAATGCAGAGGACAGAGCTATGGCAGCAAGCGTGGAAAGTTTCTGGAAGAGTTTTCAAGATTTCAATATCGATCGACTTCCCATACAGGTCAAAATACTCGGCATATGGGTAGCCCTATGCAGTAGATATTGTGGGAATATTTGTGTTATTGGTCACCGGTCTGGTTTTATTGAAGCCGCTGCATTGATCGGCATCCCTGTCTTCTATCTGAATAATGAGCGGAACAACATTGCGATTGATCTTGAACTCGACCAAGGTCAAAAGAATGATCTCGATAAGGTTGAGGGAGACGAGCGCAAACGTAAGGAAGAAGAGCTCAAGGAGGCTCAAAGAGACAAGTTGCTCTGGAGGGCCTCAGTAATCTCCCGCCCAAAGGGCGATAGGTTGCGTGAGTTGTCAGACGTAATGAACACGTTCATTCCAGTGGAGGCCCTAGAGGAGACTCGCAGAAAGATCAAGGACAAGAAAGGAAACGATGTGGAGATCTATCGCGTCGCAAAAGGCTTGGAAAAGGAGTTGAGGGCAGCTATTTTCATGTACATGTGCTGCCGTGTAGTTCCAGGGGTATCAGCATGGACTGTAAGAGTCGAGATGATGCACCAAAAGGCCACAGATGGTGTAGAGGCACCGGCACAACAATGGCTGCGGGAAAGATGGCTCTTTGCAACAGGTCATGAGACGCGAGTGGATGAACTGACAACAAGGACTGGTTTGCGCCATCACACTGATGAAGCTCATTTCGCAAAGTTTTTTCAAATAGCCAAAGAGCATTACCATTTGCGTAGCAGGAACAAGAACAGCGAACCGATTCTGGTAGACGAAGTTCTTTTTTGGGACGAGGAGAAGGAGAATGAAGGGAGGGTGAAGCTTGAGTCTGAAATGAAATTCAGATATCCCTTTAACTAGCAATGACGTAATCGTACATTGATATCAAATGGAGTCAATTCAGGAAGCAAATTATATCCCCTTGTCTCTCTGCCGCCTTTTGAAGTGGTAGCTGACCCCGGCAAACGATAGTATCAGGGTTGATGCCCAAAATCTCGAATGCGTAATTAGTGATGATGAGACGAACAAATTCGACCTTGCTGCCAAAGTCTTTGTTTTTCGGTGTCTTGTCAAACGCTGAACGATTCAACTCGAGTTCCTATTCAGCAAAGTATACCGTCAACGGGCGACAGCGTCGCGGCGCCTGTTTATCATTGCAAGTGGAGGGGACTAGCAGCAGTATCCCACAATATCACCGAGAGACTCGGCAAGATATCCCCAAGGCGGGTTACAGCCGCCGCCTCCGGTACTCGCATCGTCCTCGTTAAAGAGATAGTAGCGTCCTGGAGAGCCAGCGTCAGTTGACTCGGACATTCATCAAGGCCTTGTCTCTTCTCACCATCTTTGCATTGACATAACACGGGAACACAGCAGCTGGGGGCCGCACTAAAAAAAAAAAAAGAGATTAGTCATTAGAAGAAGCTGGGTCATTTATTTGCAACTAAACTCACAATGGCTTGCAGCCGCTATCAATAATTTGGAGCTGTATTGTTTCTTGGGGACTCGGCGCGGCAAGGCCTATTTGGCCGAATGCCACGGCAAGAGCGGTCGTGGTAAACTTCATTTCGGGCTTATAACTTTTGGGGCTCGCAAAGGAATTTAACTGACTTTCTAACAGAGTCGTGTCGAGTCTATATATGTGTTGCAAATCTTGCAATCACATCTGAAAGAGCGCCTTGTGTTATTCTTTGAGCCATGGAAGTGAATCACGAGTTCCTTTTCAGGCACTGCATAAGAAAGGACACAAACGAAGTAAAGAAACACGCCCAAATTTATCACAAAGGGAGAAAGAAAATATACTCACA
Source organism: Calonectria crousiana (assembly GCA_013406985.1). NCBI lineage: Eukaryota > Fungi > Ascomycota > Sordariomycetes > Hypocreales > Nectriaceae > Calonectria > Calonectria crousiana. The sequence continues at coordinate 22,842 of VTGD01000012.1, read as the reverse complement.
TTAGAGACATGACCACTTATTCGGTTCACGGACTGCCCCGGCAGACGGGCTTCAAAAAGGAAAAGGCTTCTGCGGCGTCTGCCCCTACGGTCCAGTTCCTCTCGTCTCGCAGGTGCTGCTCAAAGGCGGCCGTGAGTCGGTAGTTTTTGCCATCGGCTGATTCAAAGACGGTGCTCATGTTGTCGGCGTGCGGCCAGCCTACGCACAGGGACTTGGCTGTGGCGGCGCGGAACTCGAGGAAGCGCGACCAGTCCATGTGCTGTATTATAGCGTCGCGGATGTCGGGCCTATGAGAGAAGAGGCACAGTTGAGCGAAGTGCGAGAGGAATGAACAAAGAGTGCATGCCACATTTCTTTCTTTTTTTTTAAAAGGGACACCTACCATACAATTACGTCTATCCAGGGCGGGTGAGGAATGGTTCGTTGAAGAAGAGTCGGCCTGATGCAGCTCGGCAGCTGGTCGTAGCTTTCCTTTGTTCGGCAAATGTACCAGCGCATGAGGTGCGACAGGACATACATGAAGCCGATGCGGGCCAGCGCCGAGGCCACGGGCGACCTGCCGACCTGCGCCGCCGCCGCGTCCGAGATGGAGCACGATGCTCCCCCGGAGTTGTCCGGCGATTGCCCGGCCGGGTTCAGGAGGGACGAGATGCTGGGGAAGGCCGCCTCCCTCCCGGCGTCCCGGAAGCCGCTCAGTCGCAGCGCCTCGGTCGTGCTCAGGATGACCTGGTCGAGCTGCGTGGTGGCGGCCACCAGGGGCGGAATCAGCCTCCACTCGGCCGTCTCGGGAGTCGTCGCGGGCGGGTCGAACTTGTCGAGGAGGAAGTGGCCGGTCCAGGACAGCGGGCGCGAGGGCGAGAGGCTCGGCTCAAAGGTGCACCGGTCGATTCCGGAGACCGAGTCGAGATCCCACGTCGGGTCCAGCATGTTGACGTTGATGCTCGTTGTCAGGTCCAGCGTCGTCGGCTGGTCGCACGAGGAGTCGAAGGCATCACCAAATGCATCGAGGTCAAGGGACAGCGTGGCTGATGTCGAAGCCTGTGCAGACACGACCAGCTCAGCTCCTGTCTGGAACGGCGAGCTTCTGAAAGGAAGCCCGACAGACAGTGATGCATCCCGGCTATAGGTGTCCGGCGACGTTGAGCCGTGGTTGGAGATGTCACTCGGCACTTCCCAAGCAGGCAATGCGCTGTTCCACTCCTTTTCACGATCACGGTAGTCTTGTATTTGCCTCTTCGCATCTTCAAGCTCCCGCGTTAGGGATTGAACTTGCTGCTGAAGCTGCTCTACCTGGGTCTTCCTCTTGGCCCTGCAAAAGCGCTGGTTCTCGCGGTCGATGGATCGCTTGCTCTCAATCTGCGAGGCCGTCATGTTGGCGACCCGCCGACTGGCGTTGAACGACTCCCGCTTGGCCGCGTACTCGGACATGGTTTTTTTCTTCTTGTATCCCGGTTCAGGTGGCCGGGGTTGTGGTTGTCATGTAAGTCTCCGCGAGGCCGGGGTTTAGTGCGGCGGTTTCGTCGGTATGACGGCAGCTGAAGCACGGATGGATCGACGGGTCCCCAATGGGAAGAACTGGGACGCCCTTGCAGCCAAGGATCAAGAGATGCAGTGTCATGTTAGGGTCTCCATCCCCAGAGACCGTGGGTCGGGGTGGGTATTTGAATGATGCCCAGCTCCATTGCGAGCGACAGCATGGCGATGGCGTCAGCGACTTGCCCTATCGGGAAGTACTATGCCAGCCATAAAAACGGGATATAAGTTGAGGTTTCGGAAGGGAAGTTGCTGATTGAGACAGGCGCAATCAATTGATTCCTCAAGGCAAGAAGAAAAAAAGCAGGCTGCAATCGTTGCCATGGCGCGTTGGAGTCTATTCGCTAGGTTTAGTCTGTGTCTGGCATGGCTGGGCTTGGCGGCGGCGGCCAAAAAGCCCAACTTTGTCTTTATCTTGACCGATGACCAAGACTGGTGAGAGACTATAAATTTGAACTTTCGCGATAAGAATTATGCTCATTCTTTTCTTTTAGGCACATGAATTCGTTAGAGTACATGCCATTACTAAACAAATACGTGATCAATGAAGGCACCCTCTTTTCGCGCCACTACTGCACCGTTGCTTTGTGCTGCCCATCCAGAGTAAACCTGTGGACCGGCCGCGCAGCTCACAACACTAACGTACGTTTTTTTTTTTTTGTTAAATCGTAGATATTTTCCATTCTCTCTTGGCTTACGAATTAGGTGACTGATGTATGGGCACCTTATGGAGGCTATCCCAAGATTGTGCGTGAGGGAATCAACGAGAATTATCTTCCCGTCTGGCTGCAGCAAATCGGCTACAACACATATTACACCGGCAAACTCTGGAACCAGCATTCCATTGACAACTACAACAACCCGTATGCCGGCGGTTTCAACCAGTCAGATTTCCTGCTTGATCCCTACACATACGAGTATCGGAATGCTTGGATGACGCGCAATGGTGCGGAGCCCGTCCACTACCCTGGACAGTACTCGCCCGACATCACGGCTGAAAAGGCCTATGGCTTCCTCCACGAGGCCTTGAGCCACGAGGAGCCCTTCTTTCTTGTCCACGCACCGATTGCGTCTCATGGAGATGTCAAGCTCGTGGACGGCTTCGTGACCGACATGCCCCAGTATGCGGAGCGACACGCCCACTTGTTCAGCGAGTACCAGATTCCCAGAGGCGACAACTTCAACCCCGAGGTGCAGGGAGGCGTGAGCTGGGTCCGGAACCTGCCCCGCCTCAACGACACGGTGATTGCGTACAGCGACGAGTACCAGAGGGCTCGTCTGCGATCGCTGCAGTCCGTGGACGAGATGGTGGAGAAGACGGTCAGGATCCTGGAGGAGAGCGGCCGGCTCGACAACACCTACATCATCTACACGACGGACAACGGCTATCACATTGCCCAGCACCGCATGCACCCGGGGAAAGAGTGCGGCTTCGAGACCGATGTGCACATCCCGCTCGTGGTCCGCGGCCCCGGCGTCGCCGCCGGCCACGTCTCCGGGGCTGTCACGTCGCACACGGACATTGCCTCGACCATCATGGAGCTCGCCGGCTCGCCCATCGACTCGGACGGCACGCCCATCCCGCTCACGGCCGCGCGGGAGAGCCGCGCCAAGCTGGAGCATGTGACGATTGAGTACTGGGGGCTCGCCATCCCCGAGGGCATCTTCGGGTACTACGGCGACCGCAACATGACGGACCCTCAGAACAACTCTGCTCACGCCGTGGGCAACAACACGTACAAGGCCATTCGCGTCATTGGCGACCAGTATAACCTCTACTACGCCGTGTGGTGCACCAACGAGACCGAGTTTTACGACATGACTGTAAGTGTAACCCCTCCATCTGTGCTGTGTCGCGACGGCTTACATGCATTCGCCGCAGTCCGACCCGGGCCAAGTCCGCAACCTTCTCGACCCTGCCTTTGGGCACCTCGCCTCCGAGTACACTATTGCTGGGCAATCTCTTGACCAAATCATCCCGCGCCTCGATGCGCTGACAATGGTGCTCAAGTCGTGCAAGGGAGGTGAGTGCGTGAAGCCCTGGGGCTCGCTGCATCCTGCTGGGGATGTAGTGACGCTGCTTGACAGCTTGAGTCCGCGGTACGACTTGTTTTATCAGGCCCAGCCCAGGGTGAGCTTCTCCAAGTGTGAGCTGGGCTACATTCGGGAGTCGGAAGGCCCGCAGAATGTGCTTCAGTTCCAGAAGGAGATGCAGGAGCAGGGCGCACCGGTCAAATTCAGGTATCAGGGAGATTTTAGCCTGTGGACTTGAGTGCTGCAACCGCGGAGGATGAGCTTTTATTTGAAGAAGAAAAGAAAAACCAATATATTTTGCTTTGAATCGAATGCTTGGGGTATGATGGTAAAAACAATCAACTACACAAAAGTTGTAAATACAATGGCGTTACCAGTAAACCATGTATCATCGTCAAAAGTGCTATCTAGTATAACAAAACTCTTCCTAGTCTTCGATTAGGATAGCACTAGACCTATTAAAACCCGACAAGTCCTTCTTCCTAACGCGACTTTTATTGCTGAGGAGGTTGCTGAGGAGGTAGCTGAGGGGGCTGCTGAGGGGGTTGTTGTTGGTTCTCAGGTGGAGGAGTTGGTTGAACATCTGTGGATGGCGGGCTCACGGCTCTATCCTGAACTGGAGGAGGCTGAGTTACAGGAGGTGGCGTTGATACGTCCGTTGGCATTGGCGAGGGTGTTGTGCCTGGTGCCATGTACTGAGGCTGCATGTAAGGGGGCTGTTGGCCGTTAAATGGAGGCTGTCCAAAGTAGACAGGCTGTGGCTGCTGGCCGCTGAACATGGGCTGGCCACTGTATGGCACCATGATGGGGTTACCGTTGGCGTCTACAGCGGGCACCATCATCATGGGCTGGCCGTTGGCATCGAGGGGAGGCTGCATCACCATGGGCTGTCCGTTCGGGCCTAACTTGGGGGGTACAGCGGAAACCACAGTGACGCCGCCACGAGGATCAGGCCCCAGGAGATCGACGGGGTAGGCGTGTCGGAATCCCCACTTGAACCATAGCTTGAAGCGAGTGCCCATGGGCAACGCGTTCCACCGTTGGCGAAGCGCGGGCTGATCGGCTGCGCCCCGGGCGGGACTTTGCCGGGTGAAGCAGATAACCCATAGAGAGAGGAGGCACCAGCAAACGGTTCCGAAGCGCAGAGCGCTCTTACCCAGCATCAGTCTCCTGAACCAAAAGAACGACTCAATGAAGCCAATGAGAAACAGGCCGGGGATGATGGATGCCACAACAATGACCCACGTCCTGACCGCCGTGCAGCCGGTCAAGTAGGAACAGTAGCGCCATCGGCTGTCGGAATCAGAGTCGGAGCTGTCATCACCGTCATAACTAGGAGAGCCGCTGGGTCCCCAGTACGACTCATCTGTGGCGGTAGGGTTGCGGCAGTTGCGGACATAGTACGACTGAATGTAGTTGGTGGTGGTCTCAGTGGGCAGCGGCACCTGATTCTCAGAGAGATAGGCCGTCACGACGGTGTACGTATAGCCACCACTGCTGTAAGAGTAGATGGAGGTAGACTTGCTGGTGGGCGTGATTTGGTCCTCAACCTCGGTGGGAATTCTCATGCTGGTGTAAGTCTTGACCGTAAAAGCAGTGGGGCAAGACGAGGGAGCAGTGTAGACGACATCCTGGATCCAGCTCGTGTAGGCGATGCTGTTGTCATCAGGATTAAAGGTCGATGTCGGCACAACGTCTCTGTTGTTGATGTCGGCGCCGTCGTACCAGATTTCGACAATCTTGACGTCGTCATACGTGTTGGTCGTGTAGTCAGTGGACGTGGGCTCGGCCGTGATGGTGGCCGAGGGCTTGATGGTGACGACACCGGTGTATGTGTACTCGTAGCTGTACCTAGTGTTGGTGGAAACAGATGTTGAGAGAGCATAATAAGACGTGACGGTCCAGGAAGTGGCTGTGACAGACGCAACGCAGAGCAGCCACTGAGCCACCAAGGCGCGTTGGAGCGCCACCAAGAGGGCCATTTCGAATAATTGAGTGCTGACAGACGTTGAACGATCGTGTGTGTCAGATCAAAAATACGCGGAGCGGGGGAGTGGCTTTTTAGGACAAAAGATGGACATGCTGAGAACCGTTCGGGGCAGAGTCAGGCCGCGAGAGGTGTTGCTTATGTACCAAAGGGGTGTGCGGAGGATAACCTACGAGCTAAACAATGGCTGTTTCTCTTGGACCAAGCTAGGGCTGAAATTAACCTTGGCCCATCTCAGCCGCATGCTGGGGTTTGGTTGGAAACCTGATGGAGGTGGGGATCTATGCAGGGATGAAATTGCATCTCGAGGAATTTTCGCATCGTTGAAATAGCTTCTCTTGGCGCAGAGCGGCCCTGGGCCGCCGGCTGTTTGGCCACGTCGGGCCATGGCTGTGACTGTCGCGGTCGGTTCGAAGCTCGATGGACACGTTCTATCCCCATTGTTCAAATCCCCTTGCCGTATTCCATTTTCGCAGCCGGCCTTGAATACGATGATCCACGGATCGCGTGAGTCAAGCTTTGCTGCAATGCTCCCCCAAGTCAGTCAGCCGGCGGCAGGACCCTGCAGTTGAGTCATTAACGGATGGGTCGCGTTGCATTGAAACCAGTCTAGGCCGAGGCGATGAAGGTGAGTGGATGTATTTTCGTCTCTATTTCCCATGCTGGTTGTCATTGGCTGGCGTGGTTTCCATGGGATCATCACCCCGGGTCTCGGGTCTTGCCCGATCTGGGTAGTTTATTTTAGCCTTATACGCCTTGCAGCAACGGGCCCGGGTGCCCTGAGGCTGCTCTGTGGCGCCCGAGTGTGGCTGCTGCCAGGCACCTGATCCGTGCCCCGCCAAACATGTTGTTTACTCTTCGCTCAAAGCCGAAGAAGGCCCAAACCGCAACTCCAGCACGCAGCCGAGACAAGACACGACGCTGCATTCTCCCGCCTCTCTCAGCCTCGCGTCTCCCTGCGCCTTACCCGCACCTTGCATCTGCTGATCCCACCCAAAGATGCTACAATGGCTGCTGTTCAGCAAACCCGCACTCGGTCTGCCCGTCTGATGGCCAATCTCACCAGGTCCGGAGCTCGACATGGCGACACCGCTAAGGAAGCTCCACCCGCTGCCAGCATCTCTCAGACACAGAGCCAACCTCGCGGCCCTTCTGGTCTGTCGCTCTTCCTGACCAACCTGCGCCTCCTGGACCTGGACCTGCGACCCGACTGGCCTGGAATCACTGCCGAAACCTTTACCGCGAATGCCCAGGGTCAGAAGAGGCGGGTTCAATGCGTCGAGTGGGCATTGTTCCACCTCTTTGCTATTTGGGACCCTGACGAGACTCGGAATGTGCGTTGCCCTGCATCCTGCTGTGGATTACGTTTGCATCCAAGCTAACTTGAGCAATTCCACAGAAACTAAAACCCTTCTTCCCTCCTCTCGACCAGGTCCAGTCCGTCAACCTCCGCGCCGCCCTTCTCCGAGCTCTCGAGCAAGCCAAGAAGAATGGCGTTTTGGGAAGAGATGCAATTGTTCGAAAGACAATGCTAGATGAGTGCAAGGGCGAGAGACTGGAGGAAGTTTTGGCCGCCTTTTCGTCCGCCGTTCTCAAGCTGGCTGTTTCGCAGGAGAATTCCAACAGCGGCGAACATACTGCTCTGGCCGCCCAGCTAGCCATCGAGGATCGTGGTTACAAGAGCGACAACACGGAACTAACATCTTTGGTCTGGGTTCATAAGGCTGCCCTGACTGGTATGCTGCGAGACAAGCAAGCTGACCAGGCCCGGTTCCGCGACTTTGCTGAGCTGCTGACCATCAAGGAGAGAGGCATTGCAAGGAAGCATGAAGCAATTGATGCCAAACGACAAAGCAGAGGAGGCAAGACCATGTCTGGCGATGTCAAGCTCGAGATGCGACGCACGGTCCGAAACAATTGGACGGGCAACGAGAAATGGATGGAGACTTTGATATCCGGCGATGCAGGTGCTCAAAAGGATGGCCTTCTCGGCATGCAATTTGATCGAGTCTGGCGCAGAGTTCAACAAGGTCGACTTTCAGAACTGGAAGATCAGGGCACGGGGTTGCTGGAGCAGCTGGATGGCCGTGTCCGAACTCAGAGGGAACGTCTGGAGAAGTGGGAAAACTTTCACCGTCGGTTGTGTCAAGAACGGCCACAGGGATCCCCCTCGAAGCAGAAACGACAAGCATCAAGAAAAAAGGGAATTGATTTGGGCTTTGGTGCACATGAAGCACTCCAGGTAGGACGAGCAAGCCCTAGGAAACCCACGCTCGGCAACCCAAAGTCAAATTTGACCGAAGAGTATCATGATTTGGTTAAGGGACTAGAGGATGAGCTTTTGGATACAGGGCCTAGGTACTCTTCGTCTCTGGCCTTCTTGCAGCGCCCTGTCGCCTCTAACGTTGCGCAAGAAAGGCCATCGGCAGCCCCTGAGCACGAGGCGACTTCTGAAGTTAGCGAGCTTGATGAGGAGGAATTTTTAGCCTCGCCACCGATTCAGTCTTTCCAGCCCAAATTTGCCCAAACCAAGCGGCAACCCATGCTGAGAACCAAAATTTCCTTGTCTGGGGAGTGGTTCGCTGCCAACACTGCATCTGTGTCGGGTTCGCGCAGCTCTACAGAACCCGTCGATGAGGACGATGCCCTCCACGAATCTGACTCTGGTAACTACCTCTCACCGCGGCGAAGCCACTCGCCCGACGATGATGGTCCCACGCCTGTCGCAGGTTCCCCTGAGCGTCATTATGGCGAGGACGCGGATAATCATTTTGACGCACAAGACCACGGCACACCGAAGGATTTATCGCCTTCGCCTACACAAGAGCTTGCTGACCAGATCCTCGAATCCATGGAGCAAGCTTCTCCCTCGCCTGTCAAGCGCTCCAAGCCGCGCCATACGCTTTCGCTTGCTGAGCGCACTCGTCTTACAATGACACGCGCGTCCTTTGCATTCCCTGATCATGAGGAGCCGGATCTGCCTCTTCCCACACCAATCATTTCTGCCCCAACCAGCGAAGAACCTTCCAAGGTTGATGCCTACGAGGACCTGTCAAGTCGAACTCGAAAGAGTATGGCCGGGTTTGAAAAGGCAAGGCAAAAAGCACAATTGGAAAGGAGAAAATCACTGAGAAAGTCCAAATTGCCACCCAAGATCGAGACTGGAGCTTTTCCTCGACTTGACGAGGAGTGTGAGGAGGACCGTACCATGCTGGCCGAGGAGCTTATGGCCGAACAGGATATGGAGGCGGTGTTCAGATCTCGGCCCAAGATCAAGGCCAGCCCTCTCCCTAGTCCGACTCGAGAATGGAACATGGATGATGAGTACATGTGATATGTGACATGCCACCTGATTTTTGTCCCTTTTTTTCTTTTCCTTTTAATGAGACTGATTAGAGATAAATGAGAATGAACATGAATTTTTTTTTTTAAAAGCGTAAAACATCAATGCTTAATGCCTCTTCGTTGTTGTCTCATACATGCTCACATCTATAATGTACAGAGATGTTTTTTCTTCTTCTTCATAGGCTCCCAAATATTGTACATGACATGACGTTAGTTGTCTACCACCCTTGTCTCTTCAGTTCCAGTACACGGTTCACAGTGGCCTTGAAGCCCGACTTGAATCGTGATCGCCACCGCTGACTGGCCAGCCTCTTGCGCTTCAGGCCCTTGCGCTCGTGGAACCTCTGGCTGTGGAACTTTGTCTTCACCTGCTGCTCGCGCACCATCTTGCTGAGCACGCGGAGGGCGACGGTGGGGGTCGGGGCGCTGGTGGGAGTGATGCGGTCCTTGATGAAGACGGTGCGGCCCGTCACGGGCTTGGCGCGGACCTGGGGGCGGGCGACGCTGTCGGCGGCGAGGTTCTGGCCAAAGGACATGGCCTTGTTGGCGACAATGGCCGCAATGTCGATGTTGATGGGCCTGGCTCCCGTGGCCGCCGTGTACGGGTGCTGCTCGGCGGGCTTGGCGGGGTCGGTGCCCAGGAGCATGGAGGAGAGCGAGGGGGGAGGGGGCGGAGGAGGAACATCGGCGGCGGCGGCGGCGCTGGGCGAGGCAGCTGCTGGGGCTTGGGGGGCGACGGGCTTGGGTGTGGTGGCAGCGGGAGCGGGAGGCTGCTCCTCCTTGGGAGGCTCTCTGCGGTTCCCGACAAGCGGGTTGGTTCGGACCGGAGCTGGGGCGGCGGCCTTTGCCCTGGGGCTCCAGCCGGCGGCTCGGAGGGCGACGGAGGTGGAAAAGGCCCTGGGTGAGGCGGCTCGGGTGGTCGTCTGGGTCGATAATCTCGACAGCATGGCGCTGCCGATTCTGGGGGTCGCGGCCCTGCCAAAGTGTTAGTTTCCGGGTGTGCAATTGCTCAATTGGGGGGCGGGCTCACATCTCGAGGGGCAAAATACCGCTGTGCACGCCCAATTGGCTGACTTTTGAGTCGTATCGTCGCTCAGGCGGGCGGGAGCTCACGAGAGGGAAGCTGAAGTGCCGCAGAAAAGTCGTGATGGCCCGGGTTAACGTTGATGCGATGGGGCCGGGGGTTTGGAATTTCTGGGGCCAATCACGCTGCCGGCCCACCCAGCCAAAGAGTGAGCATCGCTTCAGCCTCGTCGAGCTGGAAATTCTGACCCGTCCTGGTTGTTTGCAACTAGGGAAGCTTTAATTTTTTTTCTTTTCCCTCTTGGTACTTTTTGTTTTCTTTTCTCGATACAAAAAAACGCCTGACAAGCTCATTTCGGACATCGGTTCACTGCTTCTAGACAGCCATCGCCTGATTCGACGAGAGCGCGACCTTCGACAGGGTCAACTTCTGCGACCCGCGATTGCGACGAGGGGCGATTGCGCCGAGGGCAGCCCACGATGGCATACAACCCCTATGGAAGTAAGAGCCCGCACTGGCCGGCACGAAGACTGGTGATGCTAACGAATTTTCTGCAAGATAACCCTTACGGCGCGCCGCCCGCCTACGGAGGATACCCCGGATCCAACAATGCTCCCTCCAACATGGCCCCTCCACCTGGTCTAGGTGCGCGCCTCCCTTCCCCACGATTCGACTCGACGCAACTGACAAGTTTTGCAGGACCTCCTCCAGGCATGTCCTCTGCCCCGGGAATGGCGCCTCCGGGTGTCCAGCAGTCTAGCACCGCGCAAGCTAATCGTCCAAGCGGCCTTCCCCACAACTTCCAGGCGCCCGCGAACATGCCCAACATCAACTTCAACGCCCCCGTGATCCGCCTCGGCACCGCGACCGGCAAGCCTGGCGCTCCCGCTGGGGGAGGCAGGGGCGATGGACCGCCCGGGTCGACTGGCGGCGGTGGACGGCCGGGGCTCGGCATGGAGAGGGGCTCGGAGCAGGGCCGAGGAGGGACGAGAGAGGCGATGCAGGTCCTGGTGCCCCCGACCAACGAAGAGAAGCTGCGGACGATATTCGTACACCAGATCCCCGACGGCGTGGGCGGCGATGAAGGCATTGAGAAGATACTGGGTGCCGTGGGCAAGCTGCGAAAGTGGGATGCTGCCCTCAGCGTCACCGAGGAGCACAGGGGCTCCAAGTTTGGTTTTGCGCAGTTTGAAGATATCGACTCTCTTTCCGTTGCCATCAAGCTTCTCCACGACGAGGGCATCGAGGTTCCTGTCAGGCGACAGCAGGCTGTGGCGGGTGCCCCCAAGAGTGATGACTTTGAAGGAATTGACAAGACGAAGCTCCAGGTTGCCGTCGATGAAAACTCAATTAAATACGTCGAGTCACACGAGGAAGGCCGAGACGACGATGATTCTGCCGTGAAAGAGAGGACAGAGGCTTCCAGGGCTGCTTTGAGAGATGTTGTCCGGGAACTGTTTTACCCCACCACGCCCACGGCAGCTGACTCGGGAGATGTTACTATGGGCAATACAGAATCCGGTGAGAATGTCGAGGTTGTTAATATCCCTCTGGCACAGGATGACGAGCTTGCGGATATTCCTGCCGAGATGCGTGAGGTTGTGGCACAGGAGATTGCGGCCTTCCGCGAGCGAAGTAATAGGCGGGATATGGAGCGACTCAAGAGGGAAGAGGAGATGGAGGAGCAAGAACGTCTGCGAAACGGCGCATCCAGGCCATCGCGCCTTGATTCACCACCCCCAGGCGCCAACAACATCCCGCTGGGACCCAGGGGAAGCGTGCCCAATGCTCCCTCAGGACCGAAGGGTCAGAACGGACAGAACCGCATTGCATTCATCAACGGAGGTGTTTCCAACACAGAGCTTTCCATTAACAAAGAAGACGAGGATACGGATGCCGACGATGAGCAACTGCACCAGCGATACCAATCAAAACAAAAGGCTGATGCCGAGAAGATGTACCTCGAGGCAGAGCGCAAGTGGAGCAATCGAGAGCGATCAAGACAGGCAGCTCTTGAGCGTGAACGTGAACGTGAGCGCCAGGACAGCGAGTCGTTGGAGCGGAGGAAACAGGAGCAGCTGGATAGGGAAAGGGCCTGGGATGACGAGAAGGAATCGAGCCGCAAGTCACACCACTACTACCGAGACCACGGCGATTGGGCACGAAAGAGGGCTACTGATAAGGCAGAGGAGGAGGCGCGAGACGAAACCGACCGCAAGGCAGAGCGCGACGAGGAGCGTCGCGAGCAGGCCGCAGTGGAGCGGGCTCGCGGCATGGCCGACTCATTCTTGGACAAGCAGGCCGAGGAGATGGAGCAGAGACAGGCACCGTCCGTGGCGGCGCCTCAGCCCTTCAAGCTGTCTCTGGGCGCGGCTGCTCAGAAGGCCCAGGCCTCGAGGGCAGCTCCTCAGCGGCGCACGATTGCCGAGGTGGAGGGTCTGCTGGACGACGAGGAGGCCGACACGTCGACCAAGCGACAGCTGATCCCGATCCAGTTCGAGCCTACGTCGGCGACAGCATCGATGACAGAAGAGGAGATCTCCCAGGCGGTGCGGGCTCTGGCGCAGGAGATCCCGTCCGACAAGGACGGCCTGTGGGGATGGGAGGTCAAGTGGGACTACATGGACGACGCCATTGTCCGCGACAAGCTGCGACCGTTTGTCGAAAAAAAGATTGTCGAGTATCTGGGTGTGCAGGAGGAGATGCTTGTCGAAGCTGTCGAAGAGCACCTCAGGGGCCACGGAACTGCGGCGGCCTTGGTGGACGAGTTGGAAGGGGTACGTTTTCACCATCCTCCACCTTTGGTCATTTTGTAGCGACTGTGCTAACCGCAACTTACAGGCATTGGACGATGAAGCGGAGGATTTGGTCAAGAAGCTCTGGCGCATGGTCATCTTCTTTACCGAGTCTGAGAAGAGAGGACTGCCAGCTTAATTAGGAGGGGAGGGGACGGTTTGGTGGATTCAGAGGGAAGTGGGAGCATGTACGGAAATTCTTGGAACTGTACCATTACAATAAATAGCACAGAGGGACAGAGTATTACATGGAAATTTGGGGAGTTGCAAAATAGTTTGTTGCGGATATTTGATGACTGGTTGACGGCTACAAGTTGTTTCTAGCAGTTGTTACTGGTTGCCAGGATCCCAATAGGGAAATGCCAAGTAGCAGCAGTTAGAGAGGCTAGACGAACAGGCATTTGGTAGATTTTTTTTTTGTTGGGTTTGCTTTGGGCGCCTTGTAAATGAAGAAAAAGAGATACCTACAATGTACGCGTGCCGATACCAGCGTGTTGTTTGCCGTGCGTGATGCGATGTGTTATCGCTGTGTTGACCTGGTTGGAGGATCAACCGAGGTACCGAGGTTCCCCACACGCAATTGAAACCTGGGGTTGGGAAGCTCAATGAGCCAACGGCGCTCGCTGAGATAGTCATCATCCATCTGTATACTATTCTTCATTGTATATCGGCCAAGTGCCTGCGTGTCAGTATTCCTTTTGAGATTGAGACGAAACCTCGATTTCAACGGCGTCGCGTGGACTTGCACACGCTGAGACCAACGTCATCGTCATTCGGGATAGCAATTCCGACTCCTGCATCTCATTACCACGATCAACTCTCACCTCAACCTCTCTTGCCATCCATCAATTCATCTCATTTCATCTCACCTTGGAAAATTCCTCCATCATCATGGCTTTTTCCACCCCGCCCCCAGACGTCCCCGACGTCGTCGTTTCATTTCCTGTGCCTCACGTCTTGCTCGTCACCTTTAACCGGCCGGCGCAGCTCAATTCGCTGCCTCGGCACATGCACTTTGCCCTAGCAGAACTGTGGCACTGGTACGATGCAGAGCCGTCGATGCGGTGCGCTGTCGTGACGGGCACTGGGAGAGCTTTTTGCGCCGGCGCCGACCTCAAGCAGTGGAACGAAAAGAACAATGCCACCAACCCCGACTCGGGCGTTGACCAGCACGGCAGTGAGAAGTGGGCCGAGGATGGCTTCGGCGGACTCAGTAACCGCCGGGGCAAGAAGCCCGTCATCGCCGCCGTCAACGGCCTGTGCCTGGGAGGAGGCTGCGAGATCGTGCTCAACGTCGACATGATCATCGCCAGCGAGACGGCCAGGTTCGGCCTGCCAGAGGTGAAGCGAGGTGTCGTCGCCATCGCCGGGGCCCTTCCTCGGCTGATCCGCACCGTCGGACGCCAACGGGCTTCCGAGATGGCGCTGCTCGGCCGCATGTACACGGCCCAGGAAGCAAAGGAGTGGGGGCTCGTCAACGCCTTGGTTCCCGCTCAGGCTAGCAACAAGTCCAAGCCGACGCCGCAGGAGCAGGACCAAATCAACGCAGATGTCGTCAAGGAGGCGCTGTCGTGGGCATCAGAGCTATCCAACAACTCGCCCGACTCCATTATTGTGTCACGGGAGGGCCTCATGTGCGGGTGGGACGCCCAAGACCCCCAGGAGAGCACTAAGCGCCTCGACAGGGGCATATATCGGGGGCTGGACGGCGGGGAGAACATGAAGGAGGGCGTCTTGAGCTTTGTCGAGAAGAGAAAGGCGGTCTGGAAGGATAGCAAGCTGTAAAAGTTACTTATTAATCTGGCCCACGGGACTGTGCCCGTCCGTTTTTGTCGTTGATAGTTATAAACGTTGTTTGAGATTATCCATCACATTTCTGTCTAAGATTCCAGATCTGCCAAGCAGCACAACGAATGGCTTGCATCATGTATGAAGGGCTCTGGCCGATTTGTCAACGCAGGCACTCGTGGCGATAAGACACCTTAATGCATACCAAGAGGCCCGAATAACGGGCATGAGGAAGGGAAAAAAAACCTGCATTTGCCCCCGTTGTGATGATCCAATCCGCCCCAGCCTGCTTTCAAGCAAGCCGTTGACGCAAACCATGGGCATTTCCTGAAACGTTTAGATGCGTTTCTCGTTGCCGCCAGAGCCATTTTCCTTGCCTAAAGCCTACAGCCACACTCCACCGGTTTGTGAGCTACTGCTGCACGACGAGGTTAGGTATCGTGGCGAACTAACAAGCCAGTCCAGCCCGGCCATGCAGGAGCGGCACAACTTGGCTCCGCTGATGTCACCATGTTTGCCGTGCTGGCTGACAAGATAAACTGCTCATCCTACCCACGGGCTACAGTCGTGCGGCTGCGGTGTCTAGCTTATCGAGGTGACCATGACCGAGTGAGTGCATGATGCAGCTTTTGCCTCCCCCCCGTCTCAAGGCGCGCCCTCTCATTAGTCAATTTTCTAGGGACGGCCCTCAGGTAGCGTCCCATGTTGCGGAGAAGGGGCCTCGATTGGCATGCGGCCACGGCCGGCCCAGCTATTTCCCCATGATGGTGGTTCTGTTCATTCGCTAGCGAACCGAGACCGCGTTCATAGTCACCAAGCTGGATGCTTGCCACTTCTCCCTTGTTGGTGCCGCCCTGTCGACCAGTATTATGCCTTGTTTGCACCAGGCCTGCAACTGCTCCGAGGCAACAAAATTTTGATGCTGCACAGCTCTTAACCGATCCGTTGTGCGGCTGGCACGCTAAACCATTCAGGCGAGCCACCGTCTGAATAAATCCTCCGTCGGGTGCGGTGGTTCACCCATCCGGGAGACGGACTCGAGGCACGATGCTAGCTTGGCGAACGACGGGCCGCCGGCGAAACGCAAAGCAAAAAGCAATTTGGTCATGCTAAACCAATGCCCATCTCGCAGGGATGCGGCAATAACCAGAGAATACGGGTCCCGAAGGAAAATCCCTTTAGCCATTAGCCTCTTGTCTCGCCATCAACTCATCGTCTTGTCTTGCATTCAACATCTTCCAGCCAGTCATCCAAGTCATCTTGACAACAAGATGATCGAGATCACCCCCGGATCTTCTGATCTCTCCGGACATAATAAGCCCCGCTTCAAAGGACATCGAAGCTGTGTGCCATTTGAGTCGATAGAGTAAAAGATCGACGGATCTGCCTTTGCCCATTACAGCTGGACTTGAACATGGCCGCCTATGTGGCGTCCGACCGGGGTATTATGACCCACTGAGCTGCGTATTGCACCCACAGCTCTTGACTCTCAGTGGCCTGCGTTCCAAGACATGCGCGCGACCAATGTCGACCGAAATGCTCCTAAGACAGCCACTGACTGACACTGGACCCACGCTTGATTAACCCAGCCGGCTCTGCGTAATGCTTCTTTGGCTATTGGGATTGGCCAATTTCTCATCGGCGGGGTGAGACCGGAATGATGGGTGCGGTTCGCTCATCACACCGCATGGATCCATCGTCGTCCACTTAGTTAGTTGACATCAGTTTCTCATTTTCGAGCCGTTCTCCCCAGGTCTCTGGTTTTTGAGACCGCCGTGAAGATCTAAAAACGGGACGATGCCCGCTTCCGAAATGTTAGTATTAGATAAACTTCTGTCGACGACCTCTTGTGCCGTTGAGATTGTGACCTCTCTCGGGTGATCTGCATACCACAGATTTGGCACTCTGTGATACACCTGCAATATCCTGCAGCCACCCAACCTGTTGATTCGAAGAAGCGACAACCCAACTTCTCCTCTTGCAGGTCGCACGGCCCGTCTATACCTGCCTGTCTCACAATGGACGCATCGCATCTCGCCCCAACCTCCGCACAGCATGTGCCCGTCAAAGACTCAAAGGGCCCCTCGTCGCATGAGTTTTTCACCCGACCATCCACGCCCGTCATGACAACCGCCGTCCCAAATACCGATCTCAGCCGGAGGCCGAGAAAACTGGTCCTTTGTTTTGACGGCACCGGCAACAAATTCCACGGCGATGACAGCGATAGCAACATTCTCAAAATCTTTCGTATGCTCGATCGCACCGCCAGCGATCAGTACCATTACTACCAACGTAAGTGAGCACCTTTTTGTTGCGGATTCATGCGTTAACGCTTGCGCAAGCTGGTATCGGGACCTATGTCGTGTCTGGCTCGCTCACACACACCGGCTTGAGCGCCAGGGTGAAGTCATGGTACCAAAAGGCCAAGGACTCAGCCATTGGCTCGTCCTTCGACCAGCACGTCGTTGGTGGTTACAGGTTTTTGATGCGATTTTACAACCCGGGCGACGAGATTTACATGTTTGGTTTCAGCCGCGGCGCTTACATTGCGCGTTTCCTTGCTGAGATGCTGGATTATATTGGCCTCCTGTCACATGGCAATGAGGAAATGGTCAAGTTTGCTTGGAAGGCGTTTGCTGAATGGCAGGCCCGAGAACAGGCGTCGGGTTCTGGTGGCGATGAAGCTGAAAGCAGTAGGCTAAAGAGGGAAGAGATGTTCAGATTCATGAAGGGATTCCGTGAGACCTTCTCGAGGCCTGTCGGGCGCATTCGATTTCTTGGACTCTTTGACACGGTCAACTCTGTCCCCCGTTTCGAAGCTGCCTGGATGCAGCGCAGCAAGTTTCCGTACACGGCGCGAAGCAGCGCGAAAGTAATCCGTCACGCCGTCAGCATTGACGAACGACGCGCCAAGTTCCGACAAGATTTGATGTATCAGAACCACCCGGCACGGGATTCTAAGCGCCATCGCCATTTTGGCGAATTCCTCGATGATTTGCGCGATGG
This sequence comes from Calonectria crousiana, assembly GCA_013406985.1. Taxonomy (NCBI): domain Eukaryota; kingdom Fungi; phylum Ascomycota; class Sordariomycetes; order Hypocreales; family Nectriaceae; genus Calonectria; species Calonectria crousiana. Next base: position 5,330 of record VTGD01000012.1, on the reverse strand, counting down.
CATGGTTTTCAAAGAAGACGGAACCAAATCGGTGCCTCCTGAACGACCCGAACGAGGCCGTCGCAGGGAGAGCCATCTCAAGCCCGATGCAAAGCCAACACCCTCTCGGGCATCAGGGGAATACGGTCCCTACAGAGCCCGATCCAAGTCAAGTCAGAGATCAGTGTCTCGACAACGTCCCGATATGGATGTTGATGCTATGTCAAATATCTCTGGCATTCCGATATCTGACATCGACCCCGACGACGAATCCCAAGACATTGACGAAGTCTGGTTTTCTGGTGGACATGCTGATGTTGGTGGCGGCTGGGAGATGCTCGAGGAGAGCAAGAGTGCGAGTCACATTCCCCTCGTGTGGATGGTGAGGGAAGCCATTCGCGCGGGACTCCCATTCGATGAAGAAAAGGTCCATGAAATGGGGTGTGCTGCTGCCGAAGAGTTTCATGAAATCGCCGAGGGTGACCATGGCGATACCGCTCTCAACGAAAAGGATATCCCAGATATTCGACTCACCAACGGTGGTGGCTCCAGCAGAACGCCAACAATGCCAAGTTTCCGCTCGGATGCTAAGACCGAGTCTGGTCATCCGGAAGGAAGCTTCCACGACCTCATGCACAGAGCCTGCAACGCAAAGATCCACGACTCCCTGGAGTATGGTCAGGGTCTCGGCGCCATTGCAGTCACCGCCTGGAAATTTATGGAGTACCTCCCCTTCCGCCGAATGGACCTGCAGCCCGACGGGTCCTGGAAGCCCATTAGATGGCCTCTCCCCTGTGGTGAAGTGCGAGATATTCCGGATGCCGTCCGTGTTCACGGCAGTGTCATCCGCCGCATGACTCTGGACGAGACCTACCGCCCCGGCAATCTCATCATCGGCGGCGGTGGACGAGGTGTCAGGAGAGCAGGTAAAGAACACGGCATAGGCGAGTGGGTGTGCATCGAAAACGAAGGCGACCCAGTAGGAGAGATTTGGGTAAGAAAGTTGAAGGAAACGGGAGAGCTCCTGCAACCCACCCTTTAAGTCTGAGCGCAAGCAATTTGTATTTGGTAACACGGCGGTGATGAATTGTGGTTTTGACGATTGAAAACATGTTATAATATTTTATTCAATTAAATTTGGTTAATAGTACAATCAATCGAAAATTCGGAAACTTCACTTTTTGCTTTCTTGATTTGTCGTAGACTGTGTGCTTTTTCAAGGTGGTGATGTAGTCGTCCAGAAGTTCGTGCTTTGGAACGACTAAGAATTGGTGTCACGTGAAGCCGCGTGGCGACAAATGCAGGCCACGACACCAATTAATTGTCAGCCTCCTTTCTCAATGCACCGAGTCCCGTAAAACAGGCCTCCGATCAACTCCTCACAATCCTTTCGGAATGCGCTGAAATTGAATATTTAACACAACCCAAGCGAGCCGAAGCTCCGGCCTTCCCGTCTTCGCCATGGCTATCGTCCTTCTCATGGGCTTGGTCGACAATGGTCTTCCCTCCATTGTCACGCGGAATGCCGCAACCATCATTTACACGATTCTGACACTCACTTTTTTGACCCTCGTCAAGTTGTACACCTCTGGTCGCTCGAATCCCACCGAGCGCAATCTACATGGCAAAGTCGTCATCATGACGGGAGGCACGTCTGGCATTGGCGCCCAGGCGGCCCTGCAGCTTGCCTCCCGCGGCGCGCAGCTGGTTCTGCTCACCCAATTGCCCGCCTCCGATCCGTTCCTCGTCGAGTACATCCAGGACCTGCGAGCCAAAACCAACAACCAGCTCATCTACGCCGAGCAGGTCGATCTCCGAAGCTTCCACAGCATCCGAACCTTTGCGACGAAATGGATTGACAATGCTCCGCCCCGCCGCCTCGACATGGTCGTCCTCTGCGCCTCCACGCTCACACCCCCCGGTGGCAAGAGGAAGGAATCCGAAGAAGGCATTGAGGAGACCTGGATGGTCAACTTCCTTGCCAACTTCCACCTCCTTGGCATTCTCAGTCCTGCGCTCCGTGTGCAGCCCATCGATCGAGATGTCCGAGTCATCATTGCCACATGCTCTTCGTACATTGGCTCACCATCGCTCAAGAAGGAAATCACCAAAGCCACGTGGTCCCCGGGAACCGCCTACGCCCGAAGCAAGCTCGCCTTGAATGTGTTTGGTCAAGCCTTTCAGAAGCACCTCGATGCCTATAAGAGACCTGATGGCGCCCCCATGAACACCCGTGTCATCTTTGTGGACCCCGGTCTGGCACGCACGCCAGGCACCCGTCGATGGCTGACCCGGGGCTCTCTTTGGGGTCTTTCTCTCTACTTGATTGGATATATATTCCCATGGTTCTTCCTAAAGTCCCCCGGCATGGCTGCGCAGTCTATCCTGTATGCAGCCATGGAGGCTGGCCTTGGTCGCGGAGAGGGCGGAAAGCTTATCAAGGAATGTATGCAAGTGGACTTTGCCCGTAGCGAAGTCAAGGACGAAGAGGTTGCCAAGAAGCTCTGGGAAGAGTCAGATGCGCTGATTGAAAAGGTGGAACGGGCCCAGGCCAAGAAGAGGGGCGCCAAGAAGGCGCAAGAGGACATCAAGGCCAAGGAGCAGAAAGAAAAGGAGCAATCAGACGAGATCCAGGGCTTGGTGGACGCCATCAAGAAGGGCAAAGAGGCCGAGAAGCAAAATGAAGCTGCCAAGGGCAAGAAGAAGGGCAAGGCGAAATGATTTTCGAGCCATGCGCCATGAAGTTATTATGAACTGTATAGACTATAGACTCATAGATGAAAATATTTGAACCACGCCATGTATCATGAATGAATTGCTTCATCTTATATTGCCTCTCCATATTGCCGAATGTAGCGCCCAGTGAAGAAGAGAAAAAAAGAAGAACTCCGTTTAGTCTATGCCTGTATCAATAGTTGGAAGAGCCCATGTGGGCATCGGTCTGAAATTGGAAATGAGCATTATCCGCGTGGGCGCTGCTGAAAGATGACTGATCGGAGAAGAAGTCGGACCCCATGAAGAGCATGTTGCCCATGGAGAGTTCGGGATCAAACGCCATAGCCTTTGCCGCCGTCCAGGCATTGGGATCGCTGACCACTTGTATGTTGGGGACGAGCGTGGTCGATGACATGAAGTCTGTCGGATTCATGGAATCGCTGACAGTTGGGATAGTGCTGGGCGAGGAGTTGGAGGAAGAAAACAAGCCCATGTCTGGGGACTGGCTGTGCATGGGTTGGTGTAGCGGTTGAGTGTGTTGTTGCGGATGCTGATGCGAGGTTTGCTGTGAGGTGTGGTGGCTGTACCATCGCTCAACCTGCCGCGCCCGGAGGGAGAGGTGATAGAAGGCGTTTTTAGTTTTGGGCGCGTCTGAGTTTTCGTCATGCTCTGACAGCCTTTCCAGGCGCAGTGTGATTTGTCGGAGGGTGTAAGTAAGATCGAGAATACGCCGCAGGTGGCCCAGGGAAAAATGGGCTGCCAAGAGATCTAGTCTGACAGCCAATGAGGCGCTGCTGTACAGAGTAACCCAGCTCATATTAGGCATGTAAGCCTCTTCTCCAAGGGGAAGGAGAACTAAGACGCTGATGAGAGACTTGGCAGCGGCAAGACTTTGCGATAGCCAGTCGAGAAGCCCAGATTGGCTCCCTGCACCTCTGACATTTTGGAAGCCATCGGGTCCAAGGGTCACACTGTCTGGTAAGGGTTGGCAGATGAGCAATTCTAGGACATGAAGTTGCAATTGAATTGTTGCTACTCCTCGTTAGCATGCATCATTGGCCAGCGCGGAATATCCTTGACGTACGACTTTCGCTGAGGGCGAAAGCTATTGAAGCTTTCGTCTCGAAATATCTATCCCTGATCCTCTCAAGCTCAGCACTGAGATGATGGGAAGACTGCGATGTGGAGACTGCATCGTCAAGCTCCTCCATAAGCCTCTGCAGGTAGATAATGTATGGTAAATATTTATCCGTGGGGGCACCCCCGTACTCGGTAAGTTTACGGGAACACTCCAAAATGTAGGGGCTGTAGTTGAGAAAGCGGGCTTTTTGCATAAGCACAGATGCGCTAGGGTCGAGTCAACTCTATATCATTACCAACACTTAGATGCATCATACCTCGAGGTCAAATAATAAGTCCCTGCCAAGGCTCGCATCTCATCCGGTGTCAATTTGGGGCCGCCATTATTGACAAGCTCCTCATTCAAACTCCACAGGATAGCTATTCGCGGCCTGTCAAGTCGTTGATCTGCTACGATGCTGGCTGCGATGGCTAGGTGTTGAGAGTATCTCAAGGGTCGTGGCTGAAAGTGCGCCCTAGATCTTATTAGCTGACATATAGGGCACCAGAGCTAAGCAGCATGGTCGTACCAAGCTAAACCAACGAGGAGACATTGTAGGAGATCTAAAGAAGTGAACCAGCCCTTCTTTGCCAACAAGCGCATGGCAATCATTTCATTGTACAGGGCTCCAATGGCCTTTTGCAGGCCAGGATTTGAAGTAGCAGAAACACACATAACAGCAATACACAGACATGGCTTGTCTCGCTCAAGGTCTTGAATGGTCATTGAGTTTGGGATTAAAACAAAAGGAAACTGGGGAACCATTTTGGTCCTAAACCGGTCGAGGAACTCTTGACCCTTTTCATAGCTTAACATTTTGCGCCTAAAGGGGCTGTAAGTGGTTGGGTGAGTGTTGTCGATCTGAATCTGCTGCGCCGAGGACGAGCTTGATGAGACGGAAGCATTTTCGGAGCTCAGGTGGGTAGGTCCCGAGGCCGGCGAGGCTCCGGTGAGGGAAGACGAGGCGGCATCGGGCTTCTCGATGCGTCTGCTGTGGCGGTCAGCTCTGACGGGGACTGCAGCCGTCGTGGCATCAAAGGATGGGTCTCTTGTCTCACACAGCAGCGGCCGAAACCCCACCAACGCCGGCAGCGGCAGCGGCAGCGGCACTAGACGAGGCGGCAACGGGGACAGTGCGGTTGGCCTTGCGGCGGCGGGACGGGGCAAAGACGCAGGATTTCCCGAGACGCAAGCACCTGTCACACAGGCCCGAGTCTTGCGTCTTCTCACATCGGATCTTGGCGTGGAAGCATGTCTGGCACGTTTTGAGCAAGGCCACGGGAGCCTCGGACATGGCGCGCGACAAGGGCTCCGGCGATCACGGGAACGACGGGGACTGGCGCAGTTGCTAATGCGGCACAGAAAAGCATGAGCATTGGGGGAGCGCTGCGATGTGCGCAACCAAGGCTGTTCTGCCAGCAATTGATGGGATCAAAACCGGTCTTGGGTAGGAAAGGAGACCACGTGACCCTCTTGGGCGACCTTGGACCAGCAAGAGGTTGAGTGAGTGGTTATG